>CAKLBY020000306.1:0-600000 GCA_921007115.2 Peronospora matthiolae
GAAGCCTTGAACACCTGTTTCTAACCACTTTGGACATCTTGACGGACTCACCACTGAAAAGAGTGTCATCCTCCCGACGTCGAATGAACCCTTTCGAGCCTACACGTATCCCTGCTGCACACAATAGTCGATACCTACCACTTTTTATCGGTACCGACAAATCTTTCCATGCCAGTCGATCGCCGCTCTATTGAATGTCCTATACTACCAGAAGCAATACGGAGACGCCCCGGATGCGCGCGATCGAGTCATCGTTTGTATTTTTTTGTTGCAATGCTCGCTGTCTTCGCATGTCACCCAATCGAGATATTATGTTGAAGCTTAATATGCTGATTGAATACCAACCAACCGGCAGTCGCTGTGAAAGTATGTTTGACGACCAGAGGTGTAACGGCCGGTTGTTGTCTGGTAGAAGACGAGAGATAGATAGAGGGTCTGCATTCGACAAGAACGCACAATGATTAAGGCGAGTACCCTAGCTAGAGCACCTTCTTATCAACCATCTATCTTGAGCGTCAGAGCTGGTAGGATCATGTAATACGAGATAGAGAGAGAGAGGGAAGAAATTGTCAAAGAAGTGCTCCCTGCCAGGCTCGAACTGGCGACCTTCAGATTATGAGACTGACGCTCTACCAACTGAGCCAAAGGAGCTTCAAGCCCATTGGTCGCCCTCGTTTTTCACAACAAATACAGCTCTTCTACGTGATATAGACGTGCTCACATAATCTTCTGCCCTCTCAGAGACGGTCCAGAAGCCTTGAACACCTGTTTCAACCACTTTGGACATCTTGACGGACTCACCACTGAAAAGATGTCATCCCTCCCGACGTCGAATGAACCCTTTCGAGCGCTACACGTATCCCTGCTGCACACAATAGTCGATACCTACCACTTTTATCGGTACCGACAAATCTTTCCATGCCAGTCGATCGCCGCTCTATTGAATGTCCTATACTACCAGAAGCAATACGGAGACGCCCCGGATGCGCGCGATCGAGTCATCGTTTGTATTTTTTGTTGCAATGCTCGCTGTCTTCGCATGTCACCCAATCGAGATATTATGTTGAAGCTTAATATGCTGATTGAATACCAACCAACCGGCAGTCGCTGTGAAAGTATGTTTGACGACCAGAGGTGTAACGGCCGGTTGTTGTCTGGTAGAAGACGAGAGATAGATAGAGGGTCTGCATTCGACAAGAACGCACAATGATTAAGGCGAGTACCCTAGCTAGAGCACCTTCTTATCAACCATCTATCTTGAGCGTCAGAGCTGGTAGGATCATGTAATACGAGATAGAGAGAGAGAGGGAAGAAATTGTCAAAGAGATGCTCCCTGCCAGGATCGAACTGGCGACCTTCAGATTATGAGACTGACGCTCTACCAACTGAGCCAAAGGAGCTTCAAGCCCATTGGTCGCCCTCGTTTTTCACAACAAATACAGCTCTTCTACGTGATATAGACGTGCTCACATAATCTTCTGCCCTCTCAGAGACGGTCCAGAAGCCTTGAACACCTGTTTCAACCACTTTGGACATCTTGACGGACTCACCACTGAAAAGATGTCATCCCTCCCGACGTCGAATGAACCCTTTCGAGCGCTACACGTATCCCTGCTGCACACAATAGTCGATACCTACCACTTTTTATCGGTACCGACAAATCTTTCCATGCCAGTCGATCGCCGCTCTATTGAATGTCCTATACTACCAGAAGCAATACGGAGACGCCCCGGATGCGCGCGATCGAGTCATCGTTTGTATTTTTTGTTGCAATGCTCGCTGTCTTCGCATGTCACCCAATCGAGATATTATGTTGAAGCTTAATATGCTGATTGAATACCAACCAACCGGCAGTCGCTGTGAAAGTATGTTTGACGACCAGAGGTGTAACGGCCGGTTGTTGTCTGGTAGAAGACGAGAGATAGATAGAGGGTCTGCATTCGACAAGAACGCACAATGATTAAGGCGAGTACCCTAGCTAGAGCACCTTCTTATCAACCATCTATCTTGAGCGTCAGAGCTGGTAGGATCATGTAATACGAGATAGAGAGAGAGAGAGGAAGAAATTGTCAAAGAAGTGCTCCCTGCCAGGCTCGAACTGGCGACCTTCAGATTATGAGACTGACGCTCTACCAACTGAGCCAAAGGAGCTTCAAGCCCATTGGTCGCCCTCGTTTTTCACAACAAATACAGCTCTTCTACGTGATATAGACGTGCTCACATAATCTTCTGCCCTCTCAGAGACGGTCCAGAAGCCTTGAACACCTGTTTCAACCACTTTGGACATCTTGACGGACTCACCACTGAAAAGATGTCATCCCTCCCGACGTCGAATGAACCCTTTCGAGCGCTACACGTATCCCTGCTGCACACAATAGTCGATACCTACCACTTTTTATCGGTACCGACAAATCTTTCCATGCCAGTCGATCGCCGCTCTATTGAATGTCCTATACTACCAGAAGCAATACGGAGACGCCCCGGATGCGCGCGATCGAGTCATCGTTTGTATTTTTTGTTGCAATGCTCGCTGTCTTCGCATGTCACCCAATCGAGATATTATGTTGAAGCTTAATATGCTGATTGAATACCAACCAACCGGCAGTCGCTGTGAAAGTATGTTTGACGACCAGAGGTGTAACGGCCGGTTGTTGTCTGGTAGAAGACGAGAGATAGATAGAGGGTCTGCATTCGACAAGAACGCACAATGATTAAGGCGAGTACCCTAGCTAGAGCACCTTCTTATCAACCATCTATCTTGAGCGTCAGAGCTGGTAGGATCATGTAATACGAGATAGAGAGAGAGAGGGAAGAAATTGTCAAAGAAGTGCTCCCTGCCAGGCTCGAACTGGCGACCTTCAGATTATGAGACTGACGCTCTACCAACTGAGCCAAAGGAGCTTCAAGCCCATTGGTCGCCCTCGTTTTTCACAACAAATACAGCTCTTCTACGTGATATAGACGTGCTCACATAATCTTCTGCCCTCTCAGAGACGGTCCAGAAGCCTTGAACACCTGTTTCAACCACTTTGGACATCTTGACGGACTCACCACTGAAAAAGATGTCATCCCTCCCGACGTCGAATGAACCCTTTCGAGCGCTACACGTATCCCTGCTGCACACAATAGTCGATACCTACCACTTTTTATCGGTACCGACAAATCTTTCCATGCCAGTCGATCGCCGCTCTATTGAATGTCCTATACTACCAGAAGCAATACGGAGACGCCCCGGATGCGCGCGATCGAGTCATCGTTTGTATTTTTTGTTGCAATGCTCGCTGTCTTCGCATGTCACCCAATCGAGATATTATGTTGAAGCTTAATATGCTGATTGAATACCAACCAACCGGCAGTCGCTGTGAAAGTATGTTTGACGACCAGAGGTGTAACGGCCGGTTGTTGTCTGGTAGAAGACGAGAGATAGATAGAGGGTCTGCATTCGACAAGAACGCACAATGATTAAGGCGAGTACCCTAGCTAGAGCACCTTCTTATCAACCATCTATCTTGAGCGTCAGAGCTGGTAGGATCATGTAATACGAGATAGAGAGAGAGAGGGAAGAAATTGTCAAAGAAGTGCTCCCTGCCAGGCTCGAACTGGCGACCTTCAGATTATGAGACTGACGCTCTACCAACTGAGCCAAAGGAGCTTCAAGCCCATTGGTCGCCCTCGTTTTTCACAACAAATACAGCTCTTCTACGTGATATAGACGTGCTCACATAATCTTCTGCCCTCTCAGAGACGGTCCAGAAGCCTTGAACACCTGTTTCAACCACTTTGGACATCTTGACGGACTCACCACTGAAAAAGATGTCATCCCTCCCGACGTCGAATGAACCCTTTCGAGCGCTACACGTATCCCTGCTGCACACAATAGTCGATACCTACCACTTTTTATCGGTACCGACAAATCTTTCCATGCCAGTCGATCGCCGCTCTATTGAATGTCCTATACTACCAGAAGCAATACGGAGACGCCCCGGATGCGCGCGATCGAGTCATCGTTTGTATTTTTTGTTGCAATGCTCGCTGTCTTCGCATGTCACCCAATCGAGATATTATGTTGAAGCTTAATATGCTGATTGAATACCAACCAACCGGCAGTCGCTGTGAAAGTATGTTTGACGACCAGAGGTGTAACGGCCGGTTGTTGTCTGGTAGAAGACGAGAGATAGATAGAGGGTCTGCATTCGACAAGAACGCACAATGATTAAGGCGAGTACCCTAGCTAGAGCACCTTCTTATCAACCATCTATCTTGAGCGTCAGAGCTGGTAGGATCATGTAATACGAGAGAGAGAGAGAGAGGGAAGAAATTGTCAAAGAGATGCTCCCTGCCAGGATCGAACTGGCGACCTTCAGATTATGAGACTGACGCTCTACCAACTGAGCCAAAGGAGCTTCAAGCCCATTGGTCGCCCTCGTTTTTCACAACAAATACAGCTCTTCTACGTGATATAGACGTGCTCACATAATCTTCTGCCCTCTCAGAGACGGTCCAGAAGCCTTGAACACCTGTTTCAACCACTTTGGACATCTTGACGGACTCACCACTGAAAAAGATGTCATCCCTCCCGACGTCGAATGAACCCTTTCGAGCGCTACACGTATCCCTGCTGCACACAATAGTCGATACCTACCACTTTTATCGGTACCGACAAATCTTTCCATGCCAGTCGATCGCCGCTCTATTGAATGTCCTATACTACCAGAAGCAATACGGAGACGCCCCGGATGCGCGCGATCGAGTCATCGTTTGTATTTTTTGTTGCAATGCTCGCTGTCTTCGCATGTCACCCAATCGAGATATTATGTTGAAGCTTAATATGCTGATTGAATACCAACCAACCGGCAGTCGCTGTGAAAGTATGTTTGACGACCAGAGGTGTAACGGCCGGTTGTTGTCTGGTAGAAGACGAGAGATAGATAGAGGGTCTGCATTCGACAAGAACGCACAATGATTAAGGCGAGTACCCTAGCTAGAGCACCTTCTTATCAACCATCTATCTTGAGCGTCAGAGCTGGTAGGATCATGTAATACGAGATAGAGAGAGAGAGGAAGAAATTGTCAAAGAAGTGCTCCCTGCCAGGCTCGAACTGGCGACCTTCAGATTATGAGACTGACGCTCTACCAACTGAGCCAAAGGAGCTTCAAGCCCATTGGTCGCCCTCGTTTTCACAACAAATACAGCTCTTCTACGTGATATAGACGTGCTCACATAATCTTCTGCCCTCTCAGAGACGGTCCAGAAGCCTTGAACACCTGTTTCAACCACTTTGGACATCTTGACGGACTCACCACTGAAAAAGATGTCATCCCTCCCGACGTCGAATGAACCCTTTCGAGGCGCTACACGTATCCCTGCTGCACACAATAGTCGATACCTACCACTTTTTATCGGTACCGACAAATCTTTCCATGCCAGTCGATCGCCGCTCTATTGAATGTCCTATACTACCAGAAGCAATACGGAGACGCCCCGGATGCGCGCGATCGAGTCATCGTTTGTATTTTTTGTTGCAATGCTCGCTGTCTTCGCATGTCACCCAATCGAGATATTATGTTGAAGCTTAATATGCTGATTGAATACCAACCAACCGGCAGTCGCTGTGAAAGTATGTTTGACGACCAGAGGTGTAACGGCCGGTTGTTGTCTGGTAGAAGACGAGAGATAGATAGAGGGTCTGCATTCGACAAGAACGCACAATGATTAAGGCGAGTACCCTAGCTAGAGCACCTTCTTATCAACCATCTATCTTGAGCGTCAGAGCTGGTAGGATCATGTAATACGAGATAGAGAGAGAGAGGGAAGAAATTGTCAAAGAAGTGCTCCCTGCCAGGCTCGAACTGGCGACCTTCAGATTATGAGACTGACGCTCTACCAACTGAGCCAAAGGAGCTTCAAGCCCATTGGTCGCCCTCGTTTTCACAACAAATACAGCTCTTCTACGTGATATAGACGTGCTCACATAATCTTCTGCCCTCTCAGAGACGGTCCAGAAGCCTTGAACACCTGTTTCAACCACTTTGGACATCTTGACGGACTCACCACTGAAAAGATGTCATCCCTCCCGACGTCGAATGAACCCTTTCGAGCGCTACACGTATCCCTGCTGCACACAATAGTCGATACCTACCACTTTTTATCGGTACCGACAAATCTTTCCATGCCAGTCGATCGCCGCTCTATTGAATGTCCTATACTACCAGAAGCAATACGGAGACGCCCCGGATGCGCGCGATCGAGTCATCGTTTGTATTTTTTGTTGCAATGCTCGCTGTCTTCGCATGTCACCCAATCGAGATATTATGTTGAAGCTTAATATGCTGATTGAATACCAACCAACCGGCAGTCGCTGTGAAAGTATGTTTGACGACCAGAGGTGTAACGGCCGGTTGTTGTCTGGTAGAAGACGAGAGATAGATAGAGGGTCTGCATTCGACAAGAACGCACAATGATTAAGGCGAGTACCCTAGCTAGAGCACCTTCTTATCAACCATCTATCTTGAGCGTCAGAGCTGGTAGGATCATGTAATACGAGATAGAGAGAGAGAGGGAAGAAATTGTCAAAGAAGTGCTCCCTGCCAGGCTCGAACTGGCGACCTTCAGATTATGAGACTGACGCTCTACCAACTGAGCCAAAGGAGCTTCAAGCCCATTGGTCGCCCTCGTTTTCACAACAAATACAGCTCTTCTACGTGATATAGACGTGCTCACATAATCTTCTGCCCTCTCAGAGACGGTCCAGAAGCCTTGAACACCTGTTTCAACCACTTTGGACATCTTGACGGACTCACCACTGAAAAGATGTCATCCCTCCCGACGTCGAATGAACCCTTTCGAGCGCTACACGTATCCCTGCTGCACACAATAGTCGATACCTACCACTTTTTATCGGTACCGACAAATCTTTCCATGCCAGTCGATCGCCGCTCTATTGAATGTCCTATACTACCAGAAGCAATACGGAGACGCCCCGGATGCGCGCGATCGAGTCATCGTTTGTATTTTTTGTTGCAATGCTCGCTGTCTTCGCATGTCACCCAATCGAGATATTATGTTGAAGCTTAATATGCTGATTGAATACCAACCAACCGGCAGTCGCTGTGAAAGTATGTTTGACGACCAGAGGTGTAACGGCCGGTTGTTGTCTGGTAGAAGACGAGAGATAGATAGAGGGTCTGCATTCGACAAGAACGCACAATGATTAAGGCGAGTACCCTAGCTAGAGCACCTTCTTATCAACCATCTATCTTGAGCGTCAGAGCTGGTAGGATCATGTAATACGAGATAGAGAGAGAGAGGAAGAAATTGTCAAAGAAGTGCTCCCTGCCAGGCTCGAACTGGCGACCTTCAGATTATGAGACTGACGCTCTACCAACTGAGCCAAAGGAGCTTCAAGCCCATTGGTCGCCCTCGTTTTCACAACAAATACAGCTCTTCTACGTGATATAGACGTGCTCACATAATCTTCTGCCCTCTCAGAGACGGTCCAGAAGCCTTGAACACCTGTTTCAACCACTTTGGACATCTTGACGGACTCACCACTGAAAAGATGTCATCCCTCCCGACGTCGAATGAACCCTTTCGAGCGCTACACGTATCCCTGCTGCACACAATAGTCGATACCTACCACTTTTTATCGGTACCGACAAATCTTTCCATGCCAGTCGATCGCCGCTCTATTGAATGTCCTATACTACCAGAAGCAATACGGAGACGCCCCGGATGCGCGCGATCGAGTCATCGTTTGTATTTTTGTTGCAATGCTCGCTGTCTTCGCATGTCACCCAATCGAGATATTATGTTGAAGCTTAATATGCTGATTGAATACCAACCAACCGGCAGTCGCTGTGAAAGTATGTTTGACGACCAGAGGTGTAACGGCCGGTTGTTGTCTGGTAGAAGACGAGAGATAGATAGAGGGGTCTGCATTCGACAAGAACGCACAATGATTAAGGCGAGTACCCTAGCTAGAGCACCTTCTTATCAACCATCTATCTTGAGCGTCAGAGCTGGTAGGATCATGTAATACGAGATAGAGAGAGAGAGGAAGAAATTGTCAAAGAAGTGCTCCCTGCCAGGCTCGAACTGGCGACCTTCAGATTATGAGACTGACGCTCTACCAACTGAGCCAAAGGAGCTTCAAGCCCATTGGTCGCCCTCGTTTTCACAACAAATACAGCTCTTCTACGTGATATAGACGTGCTCACATAATCTTCTGCCCTCTCAGAGACGGTCCAGAAGCCTTGAACACCTGTTTCAACCACTTTGGACATCTTGACGGACTCACCACTGAAAAGATGTCATCCCTCCCGACGTCGAATGAACCCTTTCGAGCGCTACACGTATCCCTGCTGCACACAATAGTCGATACCTACCACTTTTTATCGGTACCGACAAATCTTTCCATGCCAGTCGATCGCCGCTCTATTGAATGTCCTATACTACCAGAAGCAATACGGAGACGCCCCGGATGCGCGCGATCGAGTCATCGTTTGTATTTTTTGTTGCAATGCTCGCTGTCTTCGCATGTCACCCAATCGAGATATTATGTTGAAGCTTAATATGCTGATTGAATACCAACCAACCGGCAGTCGCTGTGAAAGTATGTTTGACGACCAGAGGTGTAACGGCCGGTTGTTGTCTGGTAGAAGACGAGAGATAGATAGAGGGTCTGCATTCGACAAGAACGCACAATGATTAAGGCGAGTACCCTAGCTAGAGCACCTTCTTATCAACCATCTATCTTGAGCGTCAGAGCTGGTAGGATCATGTAATACGAGATAGAGAGAGAGAGGGAAGAAATTGTCAAAGAAGTGCTCCCTGCCAGGCTCGAACTGGCGACCTTCAGATTATGAGACTGACGCTCTACCAACTGAGCCAAAGGAGCTTCAAGCCCATTGGTCGCCCTCGTTTTTCACAACAAATACAGCTCTTCTACGTGATATAGACGTGCTCACATAATCTTCTGCCCTCTCAGAGACGGTCCAGAAGCCTTGAACACCTGTTTCAACCACTTTGGACATCTTGACGGACTCACCACTGAAAAGATGTCATCCCTCCCGACGTCGAATGAACCCTTTCGAGCGCTACACGTATCCCTGCTGCACACAATAGTCGATACCTACCACTTTTTATCGGTACCGACAAATCTTTCCATGCCAGTCGATCGCCGCTCTATTGAATGTCCTATACTACCAGAAGCAATACGGAGACGCCCCGGATGCGCGCGATCGAGTCATCGTTTGTATTTTTTGTTGCAATGCTCGCTGTCTTCGCATGTCACCCAATCGAGATATTATGTTGAAGCTTAATATGCTGATTGAATACCAACCAACCGGCAGTCGCTGTGAAAGTATGTTTGACGACCAGAGGTGTAACGGCCGGTTGTTGTCTGGTAGAAGACGAGAGATAGATAGAGGGTCTGCATTCGACAAGAACGCACAATGATTAAGGCGAGTACCCTAGCTAGAGCACCTTCTTATCAACCATCTATCTTGAGCGTCAGAGCTGGTAGGATCATGTAATACGAGATAGAGAGAGAGAGGGGAAGAAATTGTCAAAGAGGTGCTCCCTGCCAGGATCGAACTGGCGACCTTCAGATTATGAGACTGACGCTCTACCAACTGAGCCAAAGGAGCTTCAAGCCCATTGGTCGCCCTCGTTTTTCACAACAAATACAGCTCTTCTACGTGATATAGACGTGCTCACATAATCTTCTGCCCTCTCAGAGACGGTCCAGAAGCCTTGAACACCTGTTTCAACCACTTTGGACATCTTGACGGACTCACCACTGAAAAGATGTCATCCCTCCCGACGTCGAATGAACCCTTTCGAGCGCTACACGTATCCCTGCTGCACACAATAGTCGATACCTACCACTTTTTATCGGTACCGACAAATCTTTCCATGCCAGTCGATCGCCGCTCTATTGAATGTCCTATACTACCAGAAGCAATACGGAGACGCCCCGGATGCGCGCGATCGAGTCATCGTTTGTATTTTTTTGTTGCAATGCTCGCTGTCTTCGCATGTCACCCAATCGAGATATTATGTTGAAGCTTAATATGCTGATTGAATACCAACCAACCGGCAGTCGCTGTGAAAGTATGTTTGACGACCAGAGGTGTAACGGCCGGTTGTTGTCTGGTAGAAGACGAGAGATAGATAGAGGGTCTGCATTCGACAAGAACGCACAATGATTAAGGCGAGTACCCTAGCTAGAGCACCTTCTTATCAACCATCTATCTTGAGCGTCAGAGCTGGTAGGATCATGTAATACGAGATAGAGAGAGAGAGGAGGAAGAAATTGTCAAAGAGGTGCTCCCTGCCAGGCTCGAACTGGCGACCTTCAGATTATGAGACTGACGCTCTACCAACTGAGCCAAAGGAGCTTCAAGCCCATTGGTCGCCCTCGTTTTCACAACAAATACAGCTCTTCTACGTGATATAGACGTGCTCACATAATCTTCTGCCCTCTCAGAGACGGTCCAGAAGCCTTGAACACCTGTTTCAACCACTTTGGACATCTTGACGGACTCACCACTGAAAAAGATGTCATCCCTCCCGACGTCGAATGAACCCTTTCGAGCGCTACACGTATCCCTGCTGCACACAATAGTCGATACCTACCACTTTTTATCGGTACCGACAAATCTTTCCATGCCAGTCGATCGCCGCTCTATTGAATGTCCTATACTACCAGAAGCAATACGGAGACGCCCCGGATGCGCGCGATCGAGTCATCGTTTGTATTTTTGTTGCAATGCTCGCTGTCTTCGCATGTCACCCAATCGAGATATTATGTTGAAGCTTAATATGCTGATTGAATACCAACCAACCGGCAGTCGCTGTGAAAGTATGTTTGACGACCAGAGGTGTAACGGCCGGTTGTTGTCTGGTAGAAGACGAGAGATAGATAGAGGGTCTGCATTCGACAAGAACGCACAATGATTAAGGCGAGTACCCTAGCTAGAGCACCTTCTTATCAACCATCTATCTTGAGCGTCAGAGCTGGTAGGATCATGTAATACGAGAGAGAGAGAGAGAGAGGGAAGAAATTGTCAAAGAGATGCTCCCTGCCAGGATCGAACTGGCGACCTTCAGATTATGAGACTGACGCTCTACCAACTGAGCCAAAGGAGCTTCAAGCCCATTGGTCGCCCTCGTTTTCACAACAAATACAGCTCTTCTACGTGATATAGACGTGCTCACATAATCTTCTGCCCTCTCAGAGACGGTCCAGAAGCCTTGAACACCTGTTTCAACCACTTTGGACATCTTGACGGACTCACCACTGAAAAGATGTCATCCCTCCCGACGTCGAATGAACCCTTTCGAGCGCTACACGTATCCCTGCTGCACACAATAGTCGATACCTACCACTTTTTATCGGTACCGACAAATCTTTCCATGCCAGTCGATCGCCGCTCTATTGAATGTCCTATACTACCAGAAGCAATACGGAGACGCCCCGGATGCGCGCGATCGAGTCATCGTTTGTATTTTTTGTTGCAATGCTCGCTGTCTTCGCATGTCACCCAATCGAGATATTATGTTGAAGCTTAATATGCTGATTGAATACCAACCAACCGGCAGTCGCTGTGAAAGTATGTTTGACGACCAGAGGTGTAACGGCCGGTTGTTGTCTGGTAGAAGACGAGAGATAGATAGAGGGTCTGCATTCGACAAGAACGCACAATGATTAAGGCGAGTACCCTAGCTAGAGCACCTTCTTATCAACCATCTATCTTGAGCGTCAGAGCTGGTAGGATCATGTAATACGAGATAGAGAGAGAGAGGGAAGAAATTGTCAAAGAAGTGCTCCCTGCCAGGCTCGAACTGGCGACCTTCAGATTATGAGACTGACGCTCTACCAACTGAGCCAAAGGAGCTTCAAGCCCATTGGTCGCCCTCGTTTTTCACAACAAATACAGCTCTTCTACGTGATATAGACGTGCTCACATAATCTTCTGCCCTCTCAGAGACGGTCCAGAAGCCTTGAACACCTGTTTCAACCACTTTGGACATCTTGACGGACTCACCACTGAAAAGATGTCATCCCTCCCGACGTCGAATGAACCCTTTCGAGCGCTACACGTATCCCTGCTGCACACAATAGTCGATACCTACCACTTTTTATCGGTACCGACAAATCTTTCCATGCCAGTCGATCGCCGCTCTATTGAATGTCCTATACTACCAGAAGCAATACGGAGACGCCCCGGATGCGCGCGATCGAGTCATCGTTTGTATTTTTTGTTGCAATGCTCGCTGTCTTCGCATGTCACCCAATCGAGATATTATGTTGAAGCTTAATATGCTGATTGAATACCAACCAACCGGCAGTCGCTGTGAAAGTATGTTTGACGACCAGAGGTGTAACGGCCGGTTGTTGTCTGGTAGAAGACGAGAGATAGATAGAGGGTCTGCATTCGACAAGAACGCACAATGATTAAGGCGAGTACCCTAGCTAGAGCACCTTCTTATCAACCATCTATCTTGAGCGTCAGAGCTGGTAGGATCATGTAATACGAGATAGAGAGAGAGAGGGAAGAAATTGTCAAAGAAGTGCTCCCTGCCAGGCTCGAACTGGCGACCTTCAGATTATGAGACTGACGCTCTACCAACTGAGCCAAAGGAGCTTCAAGCCCATTGGTCGCCCTCGTTTTTCACAACAAATACAGCTCTTCTACGTGATATAGACGTGCTCACATAATCTTCTGCCCTCTCAGAGACGGTCCAGAAGCCTTGAACACCTGTTTCAACCACTTTGGACATCTTGACGGACTCACCACTGAAAAGATGTCATCCCCTCCCGACGTCGAATGAACCCTTTCGAGCGCTACACGTATCCCTGCTGCACACAATAGTCGATACCTACCACTTTTTATCGGTACCGACAAATCTTTCCATGCCAGTCGATCGCCGCTCTATTGAATGTCCTATACTACCAGAAGCAATACGGAGACGCCCCGGATGCGCGCGATCGAGTCATCGTTTGTATTTTTGTTGCAATGCTCGCTGTCTTCGCATGTCACCCAATCGAGATATTATGTTGAAGCTTAATATGCTGATTGAATACCAACCAACCGGCAGTCGCTGTGAAAGTATGTTTGACGACCAGAGGTGTAACGGCCGGTTGTTGTCTGGTAGAAGACGAGAGATAGATAGAGGGTCTGCATTCGACAAGAACGCACAATGATTAAGGCGAGTACCTAGCTAGAGCACCTTCTTATCAACCATCTATCTTGAGCGTCAGAGCTGGTAGGATCATGTAATACGAGATAGAGAGAGAGAGGGAGAAGAAATTGTCAAAGAAGTGCTCCCTGCCAGGCTCGAACTGGCGACCTTCAGATTATGAGACTGACGCTCTACCAACTGAGCCAAAGGAGCTTCAAGCCCATTGGTCGCCCTCGTTTTTCACAACAAATACAGCTCTTCTACGTGATATAGACGTGCTCACATAATCTTCTGCCCTCTCAGAGACGGTCCAGAAGCCTTGAACACCTGTTTCAACCACTTTGGACATCTTGACGGACTCACCACTGAAAAAGATGTCATCCCTCCCGACGTCGAATGAACCCTTTCGAGCGCTACACGTATCCCTGCTGCACACAATAGTCGATACCTACCACTTTTTATCGGTACCGACAAATCTTTCCATGCCAGTCGATCGCCGCTCTATTGAATGTCCTATACTACCAGAAGCAATACGGAGACGCCCCGGATGCGCGCGATCGAGTCATCGTTTGTATTTTTTGTTGCAATGCTCGCTGTCTTCGCATGTCACCCAATCGAGATATTATGTTGAAGCTTAATATGCTGATTGAATACCAACCAACCGGCAGTCGCTGTGAAAGTATGTTTGACGACCAGAGGTGTAACGGCCGGTTGTTGTCTGGTAGAAGACGAGAGATAGATAGAGGGTCTGCATTCGACAAGAACGCACAATGATTAAGGCGAGTACCCTAGCTAGAGCACCTTCTTATCAACCATCTATCTTGAGCGTCAGAGCTGGTAGGATCATGTAATACGAGATAGAGAGAGAGAGGGAAGAAATTGTCAAAGAAGTGCTCCCTGCCAGGCTCGAACTGGCGACCTTCAGATTATGAGACTGACGCTCTACCAACTGAGCCAAAGGAGCTTCAAGCCCATTGGTCGCCCTCGTTTTTCACAACAAATACAGCTCTTCTACGTGATATAGACGTGCTCACATAATCTTCTGCCCTCTCAGAGACGGTCCAGAAGCCTTGAACACCTGTTTCAACCACTTTGGACATCTTGACGGACTCACCACTGAAAAAGATGTCATCCCTCCCGACGTCGAATGAACCCTTTCGAGCGCTACACGTATCCCTGCTGCACACAATAGTCGATACCTACCACTTTTTATCGGTACCGACAAATCTTTCCATGCCAGTCGATCGCCGCTCTATTGAATGTCCTATACTACCAGAAGCAATACGGAGACGCCCCGGATGCGCGCGATCGAGTCATCGTTTGTATTTTTGTTGCAATGCTCGCTGTCTTCGCATGTCACCCAATCGAGATATTATGTTGAAGCTTAATATGCTGATTGAATACCAACCAACCGGCAGTCGCTGTGAAAGTATGTTTGACGACCAGAGGTGTAACGGCCGGTTGTTGTCTGGTAGAAGACGAGAGATAGATAGAGGGTCTGCATTCGACAAGAACGCACAATGATTAAGGCGAGTACCCTAGCTAGAGCACCTTCTTATCAACCATCTATCTTGAGCGTCAGAGCTGGTAGGATCATGTAATACGAGATAGAGAGAGAGAGGGAAGAAATTGTCAAAGAAGTGCTCCCTGCCAGGCTCGAACTGGCGACCTTCAGATTATGAGACTGACGCTCTACCAACTGAGCCAAAGGAGCTTCAAGCCCATTGGTCGCCCTCGTTTTTCACAACAAATACAGCTCTTCTACGTGATATAGACGTGCTCACATAATCTTCTGCCCTCTCAGAGACGGTCCAGAAGCCTTGAACACCTGTTTCAACCACTTTGGACATCTTGACGGACTCACCACTGAAAAAGATGTCATCCCTCCCGACGTCGAATGAACCCTTTCGAGCGCTACACGTATCCTCTGCTGCACACAATAGTCGATACCTACCACTTTTTATCGGTACCGACAAATCTTTCCATGCCAGTCGATCGCCGCTCTATTGAATGTCCTATACTACCAGAAGCAATACGGAGACGCCCCGGATGCGCGCGATCGAGTCATCGTTTGTATTTTTTGTTGCAATGCTCGCTGTCTTCGCATGTCACCCAATCGAGATATTATGTTGAAGCTTAATATGCTGATTGAATACCAACCAACCGGCAGTCGCTGTGAAAGTATGTTTGACGACCAGAGGTGTAACGGCCGGTTGTTGTCTGGTAGAAGACGAGAGATAGATAGAGGGTCTGCATTCGACAAGAACGCACAATGATTAAGGCGAGTACCCTAGCTAGAGCACCTTCTTATCAACCATCTATCTTGAGCGTCAGAGCTGGTAGGATCATGTAATACGAGATAGAGAGAGAGAGGGAAGAAATTGTCAAAGAAGTGCTCCCTGCCAGGCTCGAACTGGCGACCTTCAGATTATGAGACTGACGCTCTACCAACTGAGCCAAAGGAGCTTCAAGCCCATTGGTCGCCCTCGTTTTTCACAACAAATACAGCTCTTCTACGTGATATAGACGTGCTCACATAATCTTCTGCCCTCTCAGAGACGGTCCAGAAGCCTTGAACACCTGTTTCAACCACTTTGGACATCTTGACGGACTCACCACTGAAAAAGATGTCATCCCTCCCGACGTCGAATGAACCCTTTCGAGCGCTACACGTATCCCTGCTGCACACAATAGTCGATACCTACCACTTTTTATCGGTACCGACAAATCTTTCCATGCCAGTCGATCGCCGCTCTATTGAATGTCCTATACTACCAGAAGCAATACGGAGACGCCCCGGATGCGCGCGATCGAGTCATCGTTTGTATTTTTTGTTGCAATGCTCGCTGTCTTCGCATGTCACCCAATCGAGATATTATGTTGAAGCTTAATATGCTGATTGAATACCAACCAACCGGCAGTCGCTGTGAAAGTATGTTTGACGACCAGAGGTGTAACGGCCGGTTGTTGTCTGGTAGAAGACGAGAGATAGATAGAGGGTCTGCATTCGACAAGAACGCACAATGATTAAGGCGAGTACCCTAGCTAGAGCACCTTCTTATCAACCATCTATCTTGAGCGTCAGAGCTGGTAGGATCATGTAATACGAGATAGAGAGAGAGAGGGAAGAAATTGTCAAAGAAGTGCTCCCTGCCAGGCTCGAACTGGCGACCTTCAGATTATGAGACTGACGCTCTACCAACTGAGCCAAAGGAGCTTCAAGCCCATTGGTCGCCCTCGTTTTTCACAACAAATACAGCTCTTCTACGTGATATAGACGTGCTCACATAATCTTCTGCCCTCTCAGAGACGGTCCAGAAGCCTTGAACACCTGTTTCAACCACTTTGGACATCTTGACGGACTCACCACTGAAAAAGATGTCATCCCTCCCGACGTCGAATGAACCCTTTCGAGCGCTACACGTATCCCTGCTGCACACAATAGTCGATACCTACCACTTTTTATCGGTACCGACAAATCTTTCCATGCCAGTCGATCGCCGCTCTATTGAATGTCCTATACTACCAGAAGCAATACGGAGACGCCCCGGATGCGCGCGATCGAGTCATCGTTTGTATTTTTTGTTGCAATGCTCGCTGTCTTCGCATGTCACCCAATCGAGATATTATGTTGAAGCTTAATATGCTGATTGAATACCAACCAACCGGCAGTCGCTGTGAAAGTATGTTTGACGACCAGAGGTGTAACGGCCGGTTGTTGTCTGGTAGAAGACGAGAGATAGATAGAGGGTCTGCATTCGACAAGAACGCACAATGATTAAGGCGAGTACCCTAGCTAGAGCACCTTCTTATCAACCATCTATCTTGAGCGTCAGAGCTGGTAGGATCATGTAATACGAGATAGAGAGAGAGAGGGGAAGAAATTGTCAAAGAAGTGCTCCCTGCCAGGCTCGAACTGGCGACCTTCAGATTATGAGACTGACGCTCTACCAACTGAGCCAAAGGAGCTTCAAGCCCATTGGTCGCCCTCGTTTTTCACAACAAATACAGCTCTTCTACGTGATATAGACGTGCTCACATAATCTTCTGCCCTCTCAGAGACGGTCCAGAAGCCTTGAACACCTGTTTCAACCACTTTGGACATCTTGACGGACTCACCACTGAAAAAGATGTCATCCCTCCCGACGTCGAATGAACCCTTTCGAGCGCTACACGTATCCCTGCTGCACACAATAGTCGATACCTACCACTTTTTATCGGTACCGACAAATCTTTCCATGCCAGTCGATCGCCGCTCTATTGAATGTCCTATACTACCAGAAGCAATACGGAGACGCCCCGGATGCGCGCGATCGAGTCATCGTTTGTATTTTTTGTTGCAATGCTCGCTGTCTTCGCATGTCACCCAATCGAGATATTATGTTGAAGCTTAATATGCTGATTGAATACCAACCAACCGGCAGTCGCTGTGAAAGTATGTTTGACGACCAGAGGTGTAACGGCCGGTTGTTGTCTGGTAGAAGACGAGAGATAGATAGAGGGTCTGCATTCGACAAGAACGCACAATGATTAAGGCGAGTACCCTAGCTAGAGCACCTTCTTATCAACCATCTATCTTGAGCGTCAGAGCTGGTAGGATCATGTAATACGAGATAGAGAGAGAGAGAGGGAAGAAATTGTCAAAGAAGTGCTCCCTGCCAGGATCGAACTGGCGACCTTCAGATTATGAGACTGACGCTCTACCAACTGAGCCAAAGGAGCTTCAAGCCCATTGGTCGCCCTCGTTTTTCACAACAAATACAGCTCTTCTACGTGATATAGACGTGCTCACATAATCTTCTGCCCTCTCAGAGACGGTCCAGAAGCCTTGAACACCTGTTTCAACCACTTTGGACATCTTGACGGACTCACCACTGAAAAAGATGTCATCCCTCCCGACGTCGAATGAACCCTTTCGAGCGCTACACGTATCCCTGCTGCACACAATAGTCGATACCTACCACTTTTTATCGGTACCGACAAATCTTTCCATGCCAGTCGATCGCCGCTCTATTGAATGTCCTATACTACCAGAAGCAATACGGAGACGCCCCGGATGCGCGCGATCGAGTCATCGTTTGTATTTTTTGTTGCAATGCTCGCTGTCTTCGCATGTCACCCAATCGAGATATTATGTTGAAGCTTAATATGCTGATTGAATACCAACCAACCGGCAGTCGCTGTGAAAGTATGTTTGACGACCAGAGGTGTAACGGCCGGTTGTTGTCTGGTAGAAGACGAGAGATAGATAGAGGGTCTGCATTCGACAAGAACGCACAATGATTAAGGCGAGTACCCTAGCTAGAGCACCTTCTTATCAACCATCTATCTTGAGCGTCAGAGCTGGTAGGATCATGTAATACGAGATAGAGAGAGAGAGGGAAGAAATTGTCAAAGAAGTGCTCCCTGCCAGGCTCGAACTGGCGACCTTCAGATTATGAGACTGACGCTCTACCAACTGAGCCAAAGGAGCTTCAAGCCCATTGGTCGCCCTCGTTTTTCACAACAAATACAGCTCTTCTACGTGATATAGACGTGCTCACATAATCTTCTGCCCTCTCAGAGACGGTCCAGAAGCCTTGAACACCTGTTTCAACCACTTTGGACATCTTGACGGACTCACCACTGAAAAAGATGTCATCCCTCCCGACGTCGAATGAACCCTTTCGAGCGCTACACGTATCCCTGCTGCACACAATAGTCGATACCTACCACTTTTTATCGGTACCGACAAATCTTTCCATGCCAGTCGATCGCCGCTCTATTGAATGTCCTATACTACCAGAAGCAATACGGAGACGCCCCGGATGCGCGCGATCGAGTCATCGTTTGTATTTTTTGTTGCAATGCTCGCTGTCTTCGCATGTCACCCAATCGAGATATTATGTTGAAGCTTAATATGCTGATTGAATACCAACCAACCGGCAGTCGCTGTGAAAGTATGTTTGACGACCAGAGGTGTAACGGCCGGTTGTTGTCTGGTAGAAGACGAGAGATAGATAGAGGGTCTGCATTCGACAAGAACGCACAATGATTAAGGCGAGTACCCTAGCTAGAGCACCTTCTTATCAACCATCTATCTTGAGCGTCAGAGCTGGTAGGATCATGTAATACGAGATAGAGAGAGAGAGAGGAAGAAATTGTCAAAGAAGTGCTCCCTGCCAGGCTCGAACTGGCGACCTTCAGATTATGAGACTGACGCTCTACCAACTGAGCCAAAGGAGCTTCAAGCCCATTGGTCGCCCTCGTTTTTCACAACAAATACAGCTCTTCTACGTGATATAGACGTGCTCACATAATCTTCTGCCCTCTCAGAGACGGTCCAGAAGCCTTGAACACCTGTTTCAACCACTTTGGACATCTTGACGGACTCACCACTGAAAAAGATGTCATCCCTCCCGACGTCGAATGAACCCTTTCGAGCGCTACACGTATCCCTGCTGCACACAATAGTCGATACCTACCACTTTTTATCGGTACCGACAAATCTTTCCATGCCAGTCGATCGCCGCTCTATTGAATGTCCTATACTACCAGAAGCAATACGGAGACGCCCCGGATGCGCGCGATCGAGTCATCGTTTGTATTTTTTGTTGCAATGCTCGCTGTCTTCGCATGTCACCCAATCGAGATATTATGTTGAAGCTTAATATGCTGATTGAATACCAACCAACCGGCAGTCGCTGTGAAAGTATGTTTGACGACCAGAGGTGTAACGGCCGGTTGTTGTCTGGTAGAAGACGAGAGATAGATAGAGGGTCTGCATTCGACAAGAACGCACAATGATTAAGGCGAGTACCCTAGCTAGAGCACCTTCTTATCAACCATCTATCTTGAGCGTCAGAGCTGGTAGGATCATGTAATACGAGAGAGAGAGAGAGAGGGGAAGAAATTGTCAAAGAAGTGCTCCCTGCCAGGCTCGAACTGGCGACCTTCAGATTATGAGACTGACGCTCTACCAACTGAGCCAAAGGAGCTTCAAGCCCATTGGTCGCCCTCGTTTTTCACAACAAATACAGCTCTTCTACGTGATATAGACGTGCTCACATAATCTTCTGCCCTCTCAGAGACGGTCCAGAAGCCTTGAACACCTGTTTCAACCACTTTGGACATCTTGACGGACTCACCACTGAAAAAGATGTCATCCCTCCCGACGTCGAATGAACCCTTTCGAGCGCTACACGTATCCCTGCTGCACACAATAGTCGATACCTACCACTTTTTATCGGTACCGACAAATCTTTCCATGCCAGTCGATCGCCGCTCTATTGAATGTCCTATACTACCAGAAGCAATACGGAGACGCCCCGGATGCGCGCGATCGAGTCATCGTTTGTATTTTTTGTTGCAATGCTCGCTGTCTTCGCATGTCACCCAATCGAGATATTATGTTGAAGCTTAATATGCTGATTGAATACCAACCAACCGGCAGTCGCTGTGAAAGTATGTTTGACGACCAGAGGTGTAACGGCCGGTTGTTGTCTGGTAGAAGACGAGAGATAGATAGAGGGTCTGCATTCGACAAGAACGCACAATGATTAAGGCGAGTACCCTAGCTAGAGCAACTTCTTATCAACCATCTATCTTGAGCGTCAGAGCTGGTAGGATCATGTAATACGAGATAGAGACAGAGAGAGGAAAGAAATTGTCAAAGAGATGCTCCCTGCCAGGATCGAACTGGCGACCTTCAGATTATGAGACTGACGCTCTACCAACTGAGCCAAAGGAGCTTCAAGCCCATTGGTCGCCCTCGTTTTTCACAACAAATACAGCTCTTCTACGTGATATAGACGTGCTCACATAATCTTCTGCCCTCTCAGAGACGGTCCAGAAGCCTTGAACACCTGTTTCAACCACTTTGGACATCTTGACGGACTCACCACTGAAAAAGATGTCATCCCTCCCGACGTCGAATGAACCCTTTCGAGCGCTACACGTATCCCTGCTGCACACAATAGTCGATACCTACCACTTTTTATCGGTACCGACAAATCTTTCCATGCCAGTCGATCGCCGCTCTATTGAATGTCCTATACTACCAGAAGCAATACGGAGACGCCCCGGATGCGCGCGATCGAGTCATCGTTTGTATTTTTTGTTGCAATGCTCGCTGTCTTCGCATGTCACCCAATCGAGATATTATGTTGAAGCTTAATATGCTGATTGAATACCAACCAACCGGCAGTCGCTGTGAAAGTATGTTTGACGACCAGAGGTGTAACGGCCGGTTGTTGTCTGGTAGAAGACGAGAGATAGATAGAGGGTCTGCATTCGACAAGAACGCACAATGATTAAGGCGAGTACCCTAGCTAGAGCACCTTCTTATCAACCATCTATCTTGAGCGTCAGAGCTGGTAGGATCATGTAATACGAGATAGAGAGAGAGAGGGAAGAAATTGTCAAAGAAGTGCTCCCTGCCAGGCTCGAACTGGCGACCTTCAGATTATGAGACTGACGCTCTACCAACTGAGCCAAAGGAGCTTCAAGCCCATTGGTCGCCCTCGTTTTTCACAACAAATACAGCTCTTCTACGTGATATAGACGTGCTCACATAATCTTCTGCCCTCTCAGAGACGGTCCAGAAGCCTTGAACACCTGTTTCAACCACTTTGGACATCTTGACGGACTCACCACTGAAAAAGATGTCATCCCTCCCGACGTCGAATGAACCCTTTCGAGCGCTACACGTATCCCTGCTGCACACAATAGTCGATACCTACCACTTTTTATCGGTACCGACAAATCTTTCCATGCCAGTCGATCGCCGCTCTATTGAATGTCCTATACTACCAGAAGCAATACGGAGACGCCCCGGATGCGCGCGATCGAGTCATCGTTTGTATTTTTTGTTGCAATGCTCGCTGTCTTCGCATGTCACCCAATCGAGATATTATGTTGAAGCTTAATATGCTGATTGAATACCAACCAACCGGCAGTCGCTGTGAAAGTATGTTTGACGACCAGAGGTGTAACGGCCGGTTGTTGTCTGGTAGAAGACGAGAGATAGATAGAGGGTCTGCATTCGACAAGAACGCACAATGATTAAGGCGAGTACCCTAGCTAGAGCACCTTCTTATCAACCATCTATCTTGAGCGTCAGAGCTGGTAGGATCATGTAATACGAGATAGAGAGAGAGAGGAAAGAAATTGTCAAAGAAGTGCTCCCTGCCAGGCTCGAACTGGCGACCTTCAGATTATGAGACTGACGCTCTACCAACTGAGCCAAAGGAGCTTCAAGCCCATTGGTCGCCCTCGTTTTTCACAACAAATACAGCTCTTCTACGTGATATAGACGTGCTCACATAATCTTCTGCCCTCTCAGAGACGGTCCAGAAGCCTTGAACACCTGTTTCAACCACTTTGGACATCTTGACGGACTCACCACTGAAAAAGATGTCATCCCTCCCGACGTCGAATGAACCCTTTCGAGCGCTACACGTATCCCTGCTGCACACAATAGTCGATACCTACCACTTTTTATCGGTACCGACAAATCTTTCCATGCCAGTCGATCGCCGCTCTATTGAATGTCCTATACTACCAGAAGCAATACGGAGACGCCCCGGATGCGCGCGATCGAGTCATCGTTTGTATTTTTTGTTGCAATGCTCGCTGTCTTCGCATGTCACCCAATCGAGATATTATGTTGAAGCTTAATATGCTGATTGAATACCAACCAACCGGCAGTCGCTGTGAAAGTATGTTTGACGACCAGAGGTGTAACGGCCGGTTGTTGTCTGGTAGAAGACGAGAGATAGATAGAGGGTCTGCATTCGACAAGAACGCACAATGATTAAGGCGAGTACCCTAGCTAGAGCACCTTCTTATCAACCATCTATCTTGAGCGTCAGAGCTGGTAGGATCATGTAATACGAGATAGAGAGAGAGAGGGAAGAAATTGTCAAAGAAGTGCTCCCTGCCAGGCTCGAACTGGCGACCTTCAGATTATGAGACTGACGCTCTACCAACTGAGCCAAAGGAGCTTCAAGCCCATTGGTCGCCCTCGTTTTTCACAACAAATACAGCTCTTCTACGTGATATAGACGTGCTCACATAATCTTCTGCCCTCTCAGAGACGGTCCAGAAGCCTTGAACACCTGTTTCAACCACTTTGGACATCTTGACGGACTCACCACTGAAAAAGATGTCATCCCTCCCGACGTCGAATGAACCCTTTCGAGCGCTACACGTATCCCTGCTGCACACAATAGTCGATACCTACCACTTTTTATCGGTACCGACAAATCTTTCCATGCCAGTCGATCGCCGCTCTATTGAATGTCCTATACTACCAGAAGCAATACGGAGACGCCCCGGATGCGCGCGATCGAGTCATCGTTTGTATTTTTTGTTGCAATGCTCGCTGTCTTCGCATGTCACCCAATCGAGATATTATGTTGAAGCTTAATATGCTGATTGAATACCAACCAACCGGCAGTCGCTGTGAAAGTATGTTTGACGACCAGAGGTGTAACGGCCGGTTGTTGTCTGGTAGAAGACGAGAGATAGATAGAGGGTCTGCATTCGACAAGAACGCACAATGATTAAGGCGAGTACCCTAGCTAGAGCACCTTCTTATCAACCATCTATCTTGAGCGTCAGAGCTGGTAGGATCATGTAATACGAGATAGAGAGAGAGAGGGAAGAAATTGTCAAAGAAGTGCTCCCTGCCAGGCTCGAACTGGCGACCTTCAGATTATGAGACTGACGCTCTACCAACTGAGCCAAAGGAGCTTCAAGCCCATTGGTCGCCCTCGTTTTTCACAACAAATACAGCTCTTCTACGTGATATAGACGTGCTCACATAATCTTCTGCCCTCTCAGAGACGGTCCAGAAGCCTTGAACACCTGTTTCAACCACTTTGGACATCTTGACGGACTCACCACTGAAAAAGATGTCATCCCTCCCGACGTCGAATGAACCCTTTCGAGCGCTACACGTATCCCTGCTGCACACAATAGTCGATACCTACCACTTTTTATCGGTACCGACAAATCTTTCCATGCCAGTCGATCGCCGCTCTATTGAATGTCCTATACTACCAGAAGCAATACGGAGACGCCCCGGATGCGCGCGATCGAGTCATCGTTTGTATTTTTTGTTGCAATGCTCGCTGTCTTCGCATGTCACCCAATCGAGATATTATGTTGAAGCTTAATATGCTGATTGAATACCAACCAACCGGCAGTCGCTGTGAAAGTATGTTTGACGACCAGAGGTGTAACGGCCGGTTGTTGTCTGGTAGAAGACGAGAGATAGATAGAGGGTCTGCATTCGACAAGAACGCACAATGATTAAGGCGAGTACCCTAGCTAGAGCACCTTCTTATCAACCATCTATCTTGAGCGTCAGAGCTGGTAGGATCATGTAATACGAGATAGAGAGAGAGAGGGGAAGAAATTGTCAAAGAAGTGCTCCCTGCCAGGCTCGAACTGGCGACCTTCAGATTATGAGACTGACGCTCTACCAACTGAGCCAAAGGAGCTTCAAGCCCATTGGTCGCCCTCGTTTTTCACAACAAATACAGCTCTTCTACGTGATATAGACGTGCTCACATAATCTTCTGCCCTCTCAGAGACGGTCCAGAAGCCTTGAACACCTGTTTCAACCACTTTGGACATCTTGACGGACTCACCACTGAAAAAGATGTCATCCCTCCCGACGTCGAATGAACCCTTTCGAGCGCTACACGTATCCCTGCTGCACACAATAGTCGATACCTACCACTTTTTATCGGTACCGACAAATCTTTCCATGCCAGTCGATCGCCGCTCTATTGAATGTCCTATACTACCAGAAGCAATACGGAGACGCCCCGGATGCGCGCGATCGAGTCATCGTTTGTATTTTTTGTTGCAATGCTCGCTGTCTTCGCATGTCACCCAATCGAGATATTATGTTGAAGCTTAATATGCTGATTGAATACCAACCAACCGGCAGTCGCTGTGAAAGTATGTTTGACGACCAGAGGTGTAACGGCCGGTTGTTGTCTGGTAGAAGACGAGAGATAGATAGAGGGTCTGCATTCGACAAGAACGCACAATGATTAAGGCGAGTACCCTAGCTAGAGCACCTTCTTATCAACCATCTATCTTGAGCGTCAGAGCTGGTAGGATCATGTAATACGAGATAGAGAGAGAGAGGGAAGAAATTGTCAAAGAAGTGCTCCCTGCCAGGCTCGAACTGGCGACCTTCAGATTATGAGACTGACGCTCTACCAACTGAGCCAAAGGAGCTTCAAGCCCATTGGTCGCCCTCGTTTTTCACAACAAATACAGCTCTTCTACGTGATATAGACGTGCTCACATAATCTTCTGCCCTCTCAGAGACGGTCCAGAAGCCTTGAACACCTGTTTCAACCACTTTGGACATCTTGACGGACTCACCACTGAAAAAGATGTCATCCCTCCCGACGTCGAATGAACCCTTTCGAGCGCTACACGTATCCCTGCTGCACACAATAGTCGATACCTACCACTTTTTATCGGTACCGACAAATCTTTCCATGCCAGTCGATCGCCGCTCTATTGAATGTCCTATACTACCAGAAGCAATACGGAGACGCCCCGGATGCGCGCGATCGAGTCATCGTTTGTATTTTTTGTTGCAATGCTCGCTGTCTTCGCATGTCACCCAATCGAGATATTATGTTGAAGCTTAATATGCTGATTGAATACCAACCAACCGGCAGTCGCTGTGAAAGTATGTTTGACGACCAGAGGTGTAACGGCCGGTTGTTGTCTGGTAGAAGACGAGAGATAGATAGAGGGTCTGCATTCGACAAGAACGCACAATGATTAAGGCGAGTACCCTAGCTAGAGCACCTTCTTATCAACCATCTATCTTGAGCGTCAGAGCTGGTAGGATCATGTAATACGAGATAGAGAGAGAGAGGGAAGAAATTGTCAAAGAAGTGCTCCCTGCCAGGCTCGAACTGGCGACCTTCAGATTATGAGACTGACGCTCTACCAACTGAGCCAAAGGAGCTTCAAGCCCATTGGTCGCCCTCGTTTTTCACAACAAATACAGCTCTTCTACGTGATATAGACGTGCTCACATAATCTTCTGCCCTCTCAGAGACGGTCCAGAAGCCTTGAACACCTGTTTCAACCACTTTGGACATCTTGACGGACTCACCACTGAAAAAGATGTCATCCCTCCCGACGTCGAATGAACCCTTTCGAGCGCTACACGTATCCCTGCTGCACACAATAGTCGATACCTACCACTTTTTATCGGTACCGACAAATCTTTCCATGCCAGTCGATCGCCGCTCTATTGAATGTCCTATACTACCAGAAGCAATACGGAGACGCCCCGGATGCGCGCGATCGAGTCATCGTTTGTATTTTTTGTTGCAATGCTCGCTGTCTTCGCATGTCACCCAATCGAGATATTATGTTGAAGCTTAATATGCTGATTGAATACCAACCAACCGGCAGTCGCTGTGAAAGTATGTTTGACGACCAGAGGTGTAACGGCCGGTTGTTGTCTGGTAGAAGACGAGAGATAGATAGAGGGTCTGCATTCGACAAGAACGCACAATGATTAAGGCGAGTACCCTAGCTAGAGCACCTTCTTATCAACCATCTATCTTGAGCGTCAGAGCTGGTAGGATCATGTAATACGAGATAGAGAGAGAGAGAGAAAGAAATTGTCAAAGAGATGCTCCCTGCCAGGATCGAACTGGCGACCTTCAGATTATGAGACTGACGCTCTACCAACTGAGCCAAAGGAGCTTCAAGCCCATTGGTCGCCCTCGTTTTTCACAACAAATACAGCTCTTCTACGTGATATAGACGTGCTCACATAATCTTCTGCCCTCTCAGAGACGGTCCAGAAGCCTTGAACACCTGTTTCAACCACTTTGGACATCTTGACGGACTCACCACTGAAAAAGATGTCATCCCTCCCGACGTCGAATGAACCCTTTCGAGCGCTACACGTATCCCTGCTGCACACAATAGTCGATACCTACCACTTTTTATCGGTACCGACAAATCTTTCCATGCCAGTCGATCGCCGCTCTATTGAATGTCCTATACTACCAGAAGCAATACGGAGACGCCCCGGATGCGCGCGATCGAGTCATCGTTTGTATTTTTTGTTGCAATGCTCGCTGTCTTCGCATGTCACCCAATCGAGATATTATGTTGAAGCTTAATATGCTGATTGAATACCAACCAACCGGCAGTCGCTGTGAAAGTATGTTTGACGACCAGAGGTGTAACGGCCGGTTGTTGTCTGGTAGAAGACGAGAGATAGATAGAGGGTCTGCATTCGACAAGAACGCACAATGATTAAGGCGAGTACCCTAGCTAGAGCACCTTCTTATCAACCATCTATCTTGAGCGTCAGAGCTGGTAGGATCATGTAATACGAGATAGAGAGAGAGAGGGAAGAAATTGTCAAAGAAGTGCTCCCTGCCAGGCTCGAACTGGCGACCTTCAGATTATGAGACTGACGCTCTACCAACTGAGCCAAAGGAGCTTCAAGCCCATTGGTCGCCCTCGTTTTTCACAACAAATACAGCTCTTCTACGTGATATAGACGTGCTCACATAATCTTCTGCCCTCTCAGAGACGGTCCAGAAGCCTTGAACACCTGTTTCAACCACTTTGGACATCTTGACGGACTCACCACTGAAAAAGATGTCATCCCTCCCGACGTCGAATGAACCCTTTCGAGCGCTACACGTATCCCTGCTGCACACAATAGTCGATACCTACCACTTTTTATCGGTACCGACAAATCTTTCCATGCCAGTCGATCGCCGCTCTATTGAATGTCCTATACTACCAGAAGCAATACGGAGACGCCCCGGATGCGCGCGATCGAGTCATCGTTTGTATTTTTTGTTGCAATGCTCGCTGTCTTCGCATGTCACCCAATCGAGATATTATGTTGAAGCTTAATATGCTGATTGAATACCAACCAACCGGCAGTCGCTGTGAAAGTATGTTTGACGACCAGAGGTGTAACGGCCGGTTGTTGTCTGGTAGAAGACGAGAGATAGATAGAGGGTCTGCATTCGACAAGAACGCACAATGATTAAGGCGAGTACCCTAGCTAGAGCACCTTCTTATCAACCATCTATCTTGAGCGTCAGAGCTGGTAGGATCATGTAATACGAGAGAGAGAGAGAGAGGGAAGAAATTGTCAAAGAGATGCTCCCTGCCAGGATCGAACTGGCGACCTTCAGATTATGAGACTGACGCTCTACCAACTGAGCCAAAGGAGCTTCAAGCCCATTGGTCGCCCTCGTTTTTCACAACAAATACAGCTCTTCTACGTGATATAGACGTGCTCACATAATCTTCTGCCCTCTCAGAGACGGTCCAGAAGCCTTGAACACCTGTTTCAACCACTTTGGACATCTTGACGGACTCACCACTGAAAAAGATGTCATCCCTCCCGACGTCGAATGAACCCTTTCGAGCGCTACACGTATCCCTGCTGCACACAATAGTCGATACCTACCACTTTTTATCGGTACCGACAAATCTTTCCATGCCAGTCGATCGCCGCTCTATTGAATGTCCTATACTACCAGAAGCAATACGGAGACGCCCCGGATGCGCGCGATCGAGTCATCGTTTGTATTTTTTGTTGCAATGCTCGCTGTCTTCGCATGTCACCCAATCGAGATATTATGTTGAAGCTTAATATGCTGATTGAATACCAACCAACCGGCAGTCGCTGTGAAAGTATGTTTGACGACCAGAGGTGTAACGGCCGGTTGTTGTCTGGTAGAAGACGAGAGATAGATAGAGGGTCTGCATTCGACAAGAACGCACAATGATTAAGGCGAGTACCCTAGCTAGAGCACCTTCTTATCAACCATCTATCTTGAGCGTCAGAGCTGGTAGGATCATGTAATACGAGATAGAGAGAGAGAGGGAAGAAATTGTCAAAGAAGTGCTCCCTGCCAGGCTCGAACTGGCGACCTTCAGATTATGAGACTGACGCTCTACCAACTGAGCCAAAGGAGCTTCAAGCCCATTGGTCGCCCTCGTTTTTCACAACAAATACAGCTCTTCTACGTGATATAGACGTGCTCACATAATCTTCTGCCCTCTCAGAGACGGTCCAGAAGCCTTGAACACCTGTTTCAACCACTTTGGACATCTTGACGGACTCACCACTGAAAAAGATGTCATCCCTCCCGACGTCGAATGAACCCTTTCGAGCGCTACACGTATCCCTGCTGCACACAATAGTCGATACCTACCACTTTTTATCGGTACCGACAAATCTTTCCATGCCAGTCGATCGCCGCTCTATTGAATGTCCTATACTACCAGAAGCAATACGGAGACGCCCCGGATGCGCGCGATCGAGTCATCGTTTGTATTTTTTGTTGCAATGCTCGCTGTCTTCGCATGTCACCCAATCGAGATATTATGTTGAAGCTTAATATGCTGATTGAATACCAACCAACCGGCAGTCGCTGTGAAAGTATGTTTGACGACCAGAGGTGTAACGGCCGGTTGTTGTCTGGTAGAAGACGAGAGATAGATAGAGGGTCTGCATTCGACAAGAACGCACAATGATTAAGGCGAGTACCCTAGCTAGAGCACCTTCTTATCAACCATCTATCTTGAGCGTCAGAGCTGGTAGGATCATGTAATACGAGATAGAGAGAGAGAGGGAAGAAATTGTCAAAGAGATGCTCCCTGCCAGGATCGAACTGGCGACCTTCAGATTATGAGACTGACGCTCTACCAACTGAGCCAAAGGAGCTTCAAGCCCATTGGTCGCCCTCGTTTTTCACAACAAATACAGCTCTTCTACGTGATATAGACGTGCTCACATAATCTTCTGCCCTCTCAGAGACGGTCCAGAAGCCTTGAACACCTGTTTCAACCACTTTGGACATCTTGACGGACTCACCACTGAAAAAGATGTCATCCCTCCCGACGTCGAATGAACCCTTTCGAGCGCTACACGTATCCCTGCTGCACACAATAGTCGATACCTACCACTTTTTATCGGTACCGACAAATCTTTCCATGCCAGTCGATCGCCGCTCTATTGAATGTCCTATACTACCAGAAGCAATACGGAGACGCCCCGGATGCGCGCGATCGAGTCATCGTTTGTATTTTTTGTTGCAATGCTCGCTGTCTTCGCATGTCACCCAATCGAGATATTATGTTGAAGCTTAATATGCTGATTGAATACCAACCAACCGGCAGTCGCTGTGAAAGTATGTTTGACGACCAGAGGTGTAACGGCCGGTTGTTGTCTGGTAGAAGACGAGAGATAGATAGAGGGTCTGCATTCGACAAGAACGCACAATGATTAAGGCGAGTACCCTAGCTAGAGCACCTTCTTATCAACCATCTATCTTGAGCGTCAGAGCTGGTAGGATCATGTAATACGAGATAGAGAGAGAGAGGGAAGAAATTGTCAAAGAGATGCTCCCTGCCAGGATCGAACTGGCGACCTTCAGATTATGAGATGACGCTCTACCAACTGAGCCAAAGGAGCTTCAAGCCCATTGGTCGCCCTCGTTTTTCACAACAAATACAGCTCTTCTACGTGATATAGACGTGCTCACATAATCTTCTGCCCTCTCAGAGACGGTCCAGAAGCCTTGAACACCTGTTTCAACCACTTTGGACATCTTGACGGACTCACCACTGAAAAGATGTCATCCCTCCCGACGTCGAATGAACCCTTTCGAGCGCTACACGTATCCCTGCTGCACACAATAGTCGATACCTACCACTTTTTATCGGTACCGACAAATCTTTCCATGCCAGTCGATCGCCGCTCTATTGAATGTCCTATACTACCAGAAGCAATACGGAGACGCCCCGGATGCGCGCGATCGAGTCATCGTTTGTATTTTTTGTTGCAATGCTCGCTGTCTTCGCATGTCACCCAATCGAGATATTATGTTGAAGCTTAATATGCTGATTGAATACCAACCAACCGGCAGTCGCTGTGAAAGTATGTTTGACGACCAGAGGTGTAACGGCCGGTTGTTGTCTGGTAGAAGACGAGAGATAGATAGAGGGTCTGCATTCGACAAGAACGCACAATGATTAAGGCGAGTACCCTAGCTAGAGCACCTTCTTATCAACCATCTATCTTGAGCGTCAGAGCTGGTAGGATCATGTAATACGAGATAGAGAGAGAGAGGGAAGAAATTGTCAAAGAAGTGCTCCCTGCCAGGCTCGAACTGGCGACCTTCAGATTATGAGACTGACGCTCTACCAACTGAGCCAAAGGAGCTTCAAGCCCATTGGTCGCCCTCGTTTTTCACAACAAATACAGCTCTTCTACGTGATATAGACGTGCTCACATAATCTTCTGCCCTCTCAGAGACGGTCCAGAAGCCTTGAACACCTGTTTCAACCACTTTGGACATCTTGACGGACTCACCACTGAAAAAGATGTCATCCCTCCCGACGTCGAATGAACCCTTTCGAGCGCTACACGTATCCCTGCTGCACACAATAGTCGATACCTACCACTTTTTATCGGTACCGACAAATCTTTCCATGCCAGTCGATCGCCGCTCTATTGAATGTCCTATACTACCAGAAGCAATACGGAGACGCCCCGGATGCGCGCGATCGAGTCATCGTTTGTATTTTTTGTTGCAATGCTCGCTGTCTTCGCATGTCACCCAATCGAGATATTATGTTGAAGCTTAATATGCTGATTGAATACCAACCAACCGGCAGTCGCTGTGAAAGTATGTTTGACGACCAGAGGTGTAACGGCCGGTTGTTGTCTGGTAGAAGACGAGAGATAGATAGAGGGTCTGCATTCGACAAGAACGCACAATGATTAAGGCGAGTACCCTAGCTAGAGCACCTTCTTATCAACCATCTATCTTGAGCGTCAGAGCTGGTAGGATCATGTAATACGAGATAGAGAGAGAGAGGGAAGAAATTGTCAAAGAGATGCTCCCTGCCAGGATCGAACAGGCGACCTCCAGATTATGAGACTGACGCTCTACCAACTGAGCCAAAGGAGCTTCAAGCCCATTGGTCGCCCTCGTTTTTCACAACAAATACAGCTCTTCTACGTGATATAGACGTGCTCACATAATCTTCTGCCCTCTCAGAGACGGTCCAGAAGCCTTGAACACCTGTTTCAACCACTTTGGACATCTTGACGGACTCACCACTGAAAAAGATGTCATCCCTCCCGACGTCGAATGAACCCTTTCGAGCGCTACACGTATCCCTGCTGCACACAATAGTCGATACCTACCACTTTTTATCGGTACCGACAAATCTTTCCATGCCAGTCGATCGCCGCTCTATTGAATGTCCTATACTACCAGAAGCAATACGGAGACGCCCCGGATGCGCGCGATCGAGTCATCGTTTGTATTTTTTGTTGCAATGCTCGCTGTCTTCGCATGTCACCCAATCGAGATATTATGTTGAAGCTTAATATGCTGATTGAATACCAACCAACCGGCAGTCGCTGTGAAAGTATGTTTGACGACCAGAGGTGTAACGGCCGGTTGTTGTCTGGTAGAAGACGAGAGATAGATAGAGGGTCTGCATTCGACAAGAACGCACAATGATTAAGGCGAGTACCCTAGCTAGAGCACCTTCTTATCAACCATCTATCTTGAGCGTCAGAGCTGGTAGGATCATGTAATACGAGATAGAGAGAGAGAGGGAAGAAATTGTCAAAGAGATGCTCCCTGCCAGGATCGAACTGGCGACCTTCAGATTATGAGACTGACGCTCTACCAACTGAGCCAAAGGAGCTTCAAGCCCATTGGTCGCCCTCGTTTTTCACAACAAATACAGCTCTTCTACGTGATATAGACGTGCTCACATAATCTTCTGCCCTCTCAGAGACGGTCCAGAAGCCTTGAACACCTGTTTCAACCACTTTGGACATCTTGACGGACTCACCACTGAAAAAGATGTCATCCCTCCCGACGTCGAATGAACCCTTTCGAGCGCTACACGTATCCCTGCTGCACACAATAGTCGATACCTACCACTTTTTATCGGTACCGACAAATCTTTCCATGCCAGTCGATCGCCGCTCTATTGAATGTCCTATACTACCAGAAGCAATACGGAGACGCCCCGGATGCGCGCGATCGAGTCATCGTTTGTATTTTTTGTTGCAATGCTCGCTGTCTTCGCATGTCACCCAATCGAGATATTATGTTGAAGCTTAATATGCTGATTGAATACCAACCAACCGGCAGTCGCTGTGAAAGTATGTTTGACGACCAGAGGTGTAACGGCCGGTTGTTGTCTGGTAGAAGACGAGAGATAGATAGAGGGTCTGCATTCGACAAGAACGCACAATGATTAAGGCGAGTACCCTAGCTAGAGCACCTTCTTATCAACCATCTATCTTGAGCGTCAGAGCTGGTAGGATCATGTAATACGAGATAGAGAGAGAGAGGGAAGAAATTGTCAAAGAGATGCTCCCTGCCAGGATCGACAGGCGACCTTCAGATTATGAGACTGACGCTCTACCAACTGAGCCAAAGGAGCTTCAAGCCCATTGGTCGCCCTCGTTTTTCACAACAAATACAGCTCTTCTACGTGATATAGACGTGCTCACATAATCTTCTGCCCTCTCAGAGACGGTCCAGAAGCCTTGAACACCTGTTTCAACCACTTTGGACATCTTGACGGACTCACCACTGAAAAAGATGTCATCCCTCCCGACGTCGAATGAACCCTTTCGAGGCGCTACACGTATCCCTGCTGCACACAATAGTCGATACCTACCACTTTTTATCGGTACCGACAAATCTTTCCATGCCAGTCGATCGCCGCTCTATTGAATGTCCTATACTACCAGAAGCAATACGGAGACGCCCCGGATGCGCGCGATCGAGTCATCGTTTGTATTTTTTGTTGCAATGCTCGCTGTCTTCGCATGTCACCCAATCGAGATATTATGTTGAAGCTTAATATGCTGATTGAATACCAACCAACCGGCAGTCGCTGTGAAAGTATGTTTGACGACCAGAGGTGTAACGGCCGGTTGTTGTCTGGTAGAAGACGAGAGATAGATAGAGGGTCTGCATTCGACAAGAACGCACAATGATTAAGGCGAGTACCCTAGCTAGAGCACCTTCTTATCAACCATCTATCTTGAGCGTCAGAGCTGGTAGGATCATGTAATACGAGATAGAGAGAGAGAGAGGGAAGAAATTGTCAAAGAGATGCTCCCTGCCAGGATCGACAGGCAACCTTCAGATTATGAGACTGACGCTCTACCAACTGAGCCAAAGGAGCTTCAAGCCCATTGGTCGCCCTCGTTTTTCACAACAAATACAGCTCTTCTACGTGATATAGACGTGCTCACATAATCTTCTGCCACTCCAGAGACGGTCCAGAAGCCTTGAACACCTGTTTCAACCACTTTGGACATCTTGACGGACTCACCACTGAAAAAGATGTCATCCCTCCCGACGTCGAATGAACCCTTTCGAGCGCTACACGTATCCCTGCTGCACACAATAGTCGATACCTACCACTTTTTATCGGTACCGACAAATCTTTCCATGCCAGTCGATCGCCGCTCTATTGAATGTCCTATACTACCAGAAGCAATACGGAGACGCCCCGGATGCGCGCGATCGAGTCATCGTTTGTATTTTTTGTTGCAATGCTCGCTGTCTTCGCATGTCACCCAATCGAGATATTATGTTGAAGCTTAATATGCTGATTGAATACCAACCAACCGGCAGTCGCTGTGAAAGTATGTTTGACGACCAGAGGTGTAACGGCCGGTTGTTGTCTGGTAGAAGACGAGAGATAGATAGAGGGTCTGCATTCGACAAGAACGCACAATGATTAAGGCGAGTACCCTAGCTAGAGCACCTTCTTATCAACCATCTATCTTGAGCGTCAGAGCTGGTAGGATCATGTAATACGAGATAGAGAGAGAGAGGGAAGAAATTGTCAAAGAGATGCTCCCTGCCAGGATCGACAGGCGACCTTCAGATTATGAGACTGACGCTCTACCAACTGAGCCAAAGGAGCTTCAAGCCCATTGGTCGCCCTCGTTTTTCACAACAAATACAGCTCTTCTACGTGATATAGACGTGCTCACATAATCTTCTGCCCTCTCAGAGACGGTCCAGAAGCCTTGAACACCTGTTTCAACCACTTTGGACATCTTGACGGACTCACCACTGAAAAAGATGTCATCCCTCCCGACGTCGAATGAACCCTTTCGAGCGCTACACGTATCCCTGCTGCACACAATAGTCGATACCTACCACTTTTTATCGGTACCGACAAATCTTTCCATGCCAGTCGATCGCCGCTCTATTGAATGTCCTATACTACCAGAAGCAATACGGAGACGCCCCGGATGCGCGCGATCGAGTCATCGTTTGTATTTTTTGTTGCAATGCTCGCTGTCTTCGCATGTCACCCAATCGAGATATTATGTTGAAGCTTAATATGCTGATTGAATACCAACCAACCGGCAGTCGCTGTGAAAGTATGTTTGACGACCAGAGGTGTAACGGCCGGTTGTTGTCTGGTAGAAGACGAGAGAGATAGATAGAGGGTCTGCATTCGACAAGAACGCACAATGATTAAGGCGAGTACCCTAGCTAGAGCACCTTCTTATCAACCATCTATCTTGAGCGTCAGAGCTGGTAGGATCATGTAATACGAGATAGAGAGAGAGAGGGAAGAAATTGTCAAAGAGATGCTCCCTGCCAGGATCGACAGGCGACCTTCAGATTATGAGACTGACGCTCTACCAACTGAGCCAAAGGAGCTTCAAGCCCATTGGTCGCCCTCGTTTTCACAACAAATACAGCTCTTCTACGTGATATAGACGTGCTCACATAATCTTCTGCCCTCTCAGAGACGGTCCAGAAGCCTTGAACACCTGTTTCAACCACTTTGGACATCTTGACGGACTCACCACTGAAAAAGATGTCATCCCTCCCGACGTCGAATGAACCCTTTCGAGCGCTACACGTATCCCTGCTGCACACAATAGTCGATACCTACCACTTTTTATCGGTACCGACAAATCTTTCCATGCCAGTCGATCGCCGCTCTATTGAATGTCCTATACTACCAGAAGCAATACGGAGACGCCCCGGATGCGCGCGATCGAGTCATCGTTTGTATTTTTGTTGCAATGCTCGCTGTCTTCGCATGTCACCCAATCGAGATATTATGTTGAAGCTTAATATGCTGATTGAATACCAACCAACCGGCAGTCGCTGTGAAAGTATGTTTGACGACCAGAGGTGTAACGGCCGGTTGTTGTCTGGTAGAAGACGAGAGATAGATAGAGGGTCTGCATTCGACAAGAACGCACAATGATTAAGGCGAGTACCCTAGCTAGAGCACCTTCTTATCAACCATCTATCTTGAGCGTCAGAGCTGGTAGGATCATGTAATACGAGAGAGAGAGAGAGAGAGGAAGAAATTGTCAAAGAAGTGCTCCCTGCCAGGCTCGAACTGGCGACCTTCAGATTATGAGACTGACGCTCTACCAACTGAGCCAAAGGAGCTTCAAGCCCATTGGTCGCCCTCGTTTTTCACAACAAATACAGCTCTTCTACGTGATATAGACGTGCTCACATAATCTTCTGCCCTCTCAGAGACGGTCCAGAAGCCTTGAACACCTGTTTCAACCACTTTGGACATCTTGACGGACTCACCACTGAAAAAGATGTCATCCCTCCCGACGTCGAATGAACCCTTTCGAGCGCTACACGTATCCCTGCTGCACACAATAGTCGATACCTACCACTTTTTATCGGTACCGACAAATCTTTCCATGCCAGTCGATCGCCGCTCTATTGAATGTCCTATACTACCAGAAGCAATACGGAGACGCCCCGGATGCGCGCGATCGAGTCATCGTTTGTATTTTTTGTTGCAATGCTCGCTGTCTTCGCATGTCACCCAATCGAGATATTATGTTGAAGCTTAATATGCTGATTGAATACCAACCAACCGGCAGTCGCTGTGAAAGTATGTTTGACGACCAGAGGTGTAACGGCCGGTTGTTGTCTGGTAGAAGACGAGAGATAGATAGAGGGTCTGCATTCGACAAGAACGCACAATGATTAAGGCGAGTACCCTAGCTAGAGCACCTTCTTATCAACCATCTATCTTGAGCGTCAGAGCTGGTAGGATCATGTAATACGAGAGAGAGAGAGAGAGAGAGGAAAGAAATTGTCAAAGAGATGCTCCCTGCCAGGATCGAACTGGCGACCTTCAGATTATGAGACTGACGCTCTACCAACTGAGCCAAAGGAGCTTCAAGCCCATTGGTCGCCCTCGTTTTTCACAACAAATACAGCTCTTCTACGTGATATAGACGTGCTCACATAATCTTCTGCCCTCTCAGAGACGGTCCAGAAGCCTTGAACACCTGTTTCAACCACTTTGGACATCTTGACGGACTCACCACTGAAAAAGATGTCATCCCTCCCGACGTCGAATGAACCCTTTCGAGCGCTACACGTATCCCTGCTGCACACAATAGTCGATACCTACCACTTTTTATCGGTACCGACAAATCTTTCCATGCCAGTCGATCGCCGCTCTATTGAATGTCCTATACTACCAGAAGCAATACGGAGACGCCCCGGATGCGCGCGATCGAGTCATCGTTTGTATTTTTTGTTGCAATGCTCGCTGTCTTCGCATGTCACCCAATCGAGATATTATGTTGAAGCTTAATATGCTGATTGAATACCAACCAACCGGCAGTCGCTGTGAAAGTATGTTTGACGACCAGAGGTGTAACGGCCGGTTGTTGTCTGGTAGAAGACGAGAGATAGATAGAGGGTCTGCATTCGACAAGAACGCACAATGATTAAGGCGAGTACCCTAGCTAGAGCACCTTCTTATCAACCATCTATCTTGAGCGTCAGAGCTGGTAGGATCATGTAATACGAGATAGAGAGAGAGAGGGAAGAAATTGTCAAAGAGATGCTCCCTGCCAGGATCGAACTGGCGACCTTCAGATTATGAGACTGACGCTCTACCAACTGAGCCAAAGGAGCTTCAAGCCCATTGGTCGCCCTCGTTTTTCACAACAAATACAGCTCTTCTACGTGATATAGACGTGCTCACATAATCTTCTGCCCTCTCAGAGACGGTCCAGAAGCCTTGAACACCTGTTTCAACCACTTTGGACATCTTGACGGACTCACCACTGAAAAAGATGTCATCCCTCCCGACGTCGAATGAACCCTTTCGAGCGCTACACGTATCCCTGCTGCACACAATAGTCGATACCTACCACTTTTTATCGGTACCGACAAATCTTTCCATGCCAGTCGATCGCCGCTCTATTGAATGTCCTATACTACCAGAAGCAATACGGAGACGCCCCGGATGCGCGCGATCGAGTCATCGTTTGTATTTTTTGTTGCAATGCTCGCTGTCTTCGCATGTCACCCAATCGAGATATTATGTTGAAGCTTAATATGCTGATTGAATACCAACCAACCGGCAGTCGCTGTGAAAGTATGTTTGACGACCAGAGGTGTAACGGCCGGTTGTTGTCTGGTAGAAGACGAGAGATAGATAGAGGGTCTGCATTCGACAAGAACGCACAATGATTAAGGCGAGTACCCTAGCTAGAGCACCTTCTTATCAACCATCTATCTTGAGCGTCAGAGCTGGTAGGATCATGTAATACGAGATAGAGAGAGAGGGAAGAAATTGTCAAAGAGATGCTCCCTGCCAGGATCGAACTGGCGACCTTCAGATTATGAGACTGACGCTCTACCAACTGAGCCAAAGGAGCTTCAAGCCCATTGGTCGCCCTCGTTTTTCACAACAAATACAGCTCTTCTACGTGATATAGACGTGCTCACATAATCTTCTGCCCTCTCAGAGACGGTCCAGAAGCCTTGAACACCTGTTTCAACCACTTTGGACATCTTGACGGACTCACCACTGAAAAAGATGTCATCCCTCCCGACGTCGAATGAACCCTTTCGAGCGCTACACGTATCCCTGCTGCACACAATAGTCGATACCTACCACTTTTTATCGGTACCGACAAATCTTTCCATGCCAGTCGATCGCCGCTCTATTGAATGTCCTATACTACCAGAAGCAATACGGAGACGCCCCGGATGCGCGCGATCGAGTCATCGTTTGTATTTTTTGTTGCAATGCTCGCTGTCTTCGCATGTCACCCAATCGAGATATTATGTTGAAGCTTAATATGCTGATTGAATACCAACCAACCGGCAGTCGCTGTGAAAGTATGTTTGACGACCAGAGGTGTAACGGCCGGTTGTTGTCTGGTAGAAGACGAGAGATAGATAGAGGGTCTGCATTCGACAAGAACGCACAATGATTAAGGCGAGTACCCTAGCTAGAGCACCTTCTTATCAACCATCTATCTTGAGCGTCAGAGCTGGTAGGATCATGTAATACGAGAGAGAGAGAGAGAGAGGGAAGAAATTGTCAAAGAGATGCTCCCTGCCAGGATCGAACTGGCGACCTTCAGATTATGAGACTGACGCTCTACCAACTGAGCCAAAGGAGCTTCAAGCCCATTGGTCGCCCTCGTTTTTCACAACAAATACAGCTCTTCTACGTGATATAGACGTGCTCACATAATCTTCTGCCCTCTCAGAGACGGTCCAGAAGCCTTGAACACCTGTTTCAACCACTTTGGACATCTTGACGGACTCACCACTGAAAAGATGTCATCCCTCCCGACGTCGAATGAACCCTTTCGAGCGCTACACGTATCCCTGCTGCACACAATAGTCGATACCTACCACTTTTTATCGGTACCGACAAATCTTTCCATGCCAGTCGATCGCCGCTCTATTGAATGTCCTATACTACCAGAAGCAATACGGAGACGCCCCGGATGCGCGCGATCGAGTCATCGTTTGTATTTTTTTGTTGCAATGCTCGCTGTCTTCGCATGTCACCCAATCGAGATATTATGTTGAAGCTTAATATGCTGATTGAATACCAACCAACCGGCAGTCGCTGTGAAAGTATGTTTGACGACCAGAGGTGTAACGGCCGGTTGTTGTCTGGTAGAAGACGAGAGATAGATAGAGGGTCTGCATTCGACAAGAACGCACAATGATTAAGGCGAGTACCCTAGCTAGAGCACCTTCTTATCAACCATCTATCTTGAGCGTCAGAGCTGGTAGGATCATGTAATACGAGATAGAGAGAGAGAGGGAAGAAATTGTCAAAGAGATGCTCCCTGCCAGGATCGACAGGCGACCTTCAGATTATGAGACTGACGCTCTACCAACTGAGCCAAAGGAGCTTCAAGCCCATTGGTCGCCCTCGTTTTTCACAACAAATACAGCTCTTCTACGTGATATAGACGTGCTCACATAATCTTCTGCCCTCTCAGAGACGGTCCAGAAGCCTTGAACACCTGTTTCAACCACTTTGGACATCTTGACGGACTCACCACTGAAAAAGATGTCATCCCTCCCGACGTCGAATGAACCCTTTCGAGCGCTACACGTATCCCTGCTGCACACAATAGTCGATACCTACCACTTTTTATCGGTACCGACAAATCTTTCCATGCCAGTCGATCGCCGCTCTATTGAATGTCCTATACTACCAGAAGCAATACGGAGACGCCCCGGATGCGCGCGATCGAGTCATCGTTTGTATTTTTTGTTGCAATGCTCGCTGTCTTCGCATGTCACCCAATCGAGATATTATGTTGAAGCTTAATATGCTGATTGAATACCAACCAACCGGCAGTCGCTGTGAAAGTATGTTTGACGACCAGAGGTGTAACGGCCGGTTGTTGTCTGGTAGAAGACGAGAGATAGATAGAGGGTCTGCATTCGACAAGAACGCACAATGATTAAGGCGAGTACCCTAGCTAGAGCACCTTCTTATCAACCATCTATCTTGAGCGTCAGAGCTGGTAGGATCATGTAATACGAGATAGAGAGAGAGAGGGAAGAAATTGTCAAAGAGATGCTCCCTGCCAGGATCGACAGGCGACCTTCAGATTATGAGACTGACGCTCTACCAACTGAGCCAAAGGAGCTTCAAGCCCATTGGTCGCCCTCGTTTTTCACAACAAATACAGCTCTTCTACGTGATATAGACGTGCTCACATAATCTTCTGCCCTCTCAGAGACGGTCCAGAAGCCTTGAACACCTGTTTCAACCACTTTGGACATCTTGACGGACTCACCACTGAAAAAGATGTCATCCCTCCCGACGTCGAATGAACCCTTTCGAGCGCTACACGTATCCCTGCTGCACACAATAGTCGATACCTACCACTTTTTATCGGTACCGACAAATCTTTCCATGCCAGTCGATCGCCGCTCTATTGAATGTCCTATACTACCAGAAGCAATACGGAGACGCCCCGGATGCGCGCGATCGAGTCATCGTTTGTATTTTTTGTTGCAATGCTCGCTGTCTTCGCATGTCACCCAATCGAGATATTATGTTGAAGCTTAATATGCTGATTGAATACCAACCAACCGGCAGTCGCTGTGAAAGTATGTTTGACGACCAGAGGTGTAACGGCCGGTTGTTGTCTGGTAGAAGACGAGAGATAGATAGAGGGTCTGCATTCGACAAGAACGCACAATGATTAAGGCGAGTACCCTAGCTAGAGCACCTTCTTATCAACCATCTATCTTGAGCGTCAGAGCTGGTAGGATCATGTAATACGAGATAGAGAGAGAGAGGGAAGAAATTGTCAAAGAGATGCTCCCTGCCAGGATCGAACTGGCGACCTTCAGATTATGAGACTGACGCTCTACCAACTGAGCCAAAGGAGCTTCAAGCCCATTGGTCGCCCTCGTTTTTCACAACAAATACAGCTCTTCTACGTGATATAGACGTGCTCACATAATCTTCTGCCCTCTCAGAGACGGTCCAGAAGCCTTGAACACCTGTTTCAACCACTTTGGACATCTTGACGGACTCACCACTGAAAAAGATGTCATCCCTCCCGACGTCGAATGAACCCTTTCGAGCGCTACACGTATCCCTGCTGCACACAATAGTCGATACCTACCACTTTTTATCGGTACCGACAAATCTTTCCATGCCAGTCGATCGCCGCTCTATTGAATGTCCTATACTACCAGAAGCAATACGGAGACGCCCCGGATGCGCGCGATCGAGTCATCGTTTGTATTTTTTGTTGCAATGCTCGCTGTCTTCGCATGTCACCCAATCGAGATATTATGTTGAAGCTTAATATGCTGATTGAATACCAACCAACCGGCAGTCGCTGTGAAAGTATGTTTGACGACCAGAGGTGTAACGGCCGGTTGTTGTCTGGTAGAAGACGAGAGATAGATAGAGGGTCTGCATTCGACAAGAACGCACAATGATTAAGGCGAGTACCCTAGCTAGAGCACCTTCTTATCAACCATCTATCTTGAGCGTCAGAGCTGGTAGGATCATGTAATACGAGATAGAGAGAGAGAGGGAAGAAATTGTCAAAGAGATGCTCCCTGCCAGGATCGAACAGGCGACCTCCAGATTATGAGATGACGCTCTACCAACTGAGCCAAAGGAGCTTCAAGCCCATTGGTCGCCCTCGTTTTTCACAACAAATACAGCTCTTCTACGTGATATAGACGTGCTCACATAATCTTCTGCCCTCTCAGAGACGGTCCAGAAGCCTTGAACACCTGTTTCAACCACTTTGGACATCTTGACGGACTCACCACTGAAAAAGATGTCATCCCTCCCGACGTCGAATGAACCCTTTCGAGCGCTACACGTATCCCTGCTGCACACAATAGTCGATACCTACCACTTTTTATCGGTACCGACAAATCTTTCCATGCCAGTCGATCGCCGCTCTATTGAATGTCCTATACTACCAGAAGCAATACGGAGACGCCCCGGATGCGCGCGATCGAGTCATCGTTTGTATTTTTTGTTGCAATGCTCGCTGTCTTCGCATGTCACCCAATCGAGATATTATGTTGAAGCTTAATATGCTGATTGAATACCAACCAACCGGCAGTCGCTGTGAAAGTATGTTTGACGACCAGAGGTGTAACGGCCGGTTGTTGTCTGGTAGAAGACGAGAGATAGATAGAGGGTCTGCATTCGACAAGAACGCACAATGATTAAGGCGAGTACCCTAGCTAGAGCACCTTCTTATCAACCATCTATCTTGAGCGTCAGAGCTGGTAGGATCATGTAATACGAGATAGAGAGAGAGAGAGGAAGAAATTGTCAAAGAGATGCTCCCTGCCAGGATCGACAGGCGACCTTCAGATTATGAGATGACGCTCTACCAACTGAGCCAAAGGAGCTTCAAGCCCATTGGTCGCCCTCGTTTTTCACAACAAATACAGCTCTTCTACGTGATATAGACGTGCTCACATAATCTTCTGCCCTCTCAGAGACGGTCCAGAAGCCTTGAACACCTGTTTCAACCACTTTGGACATCTTGACGGACTCACCACTGAAAAAGATGTCATCCCTCCCGACGTCGAATGAACCCTTTCGAGCGCTACACGTATCCCTGCTGCACACAATAGTCGATACCTACCACTTTTTATCGGTACCGACAAATCTTTCCATGCCAGTCGATCGCCGCTCTATTGAATGTCCTATACTACCAGAAGCAATACGGAGACGCCCCGGATGCGCGCGATCGAGTCATCGTTTGTATTTTTTGTTGCAATGCTCGCTGTCTTCGCATGTCACCCAATCGAGATATTATGTTGAAGCTTAATATGCTGATTGAATACCAACCAACCGGCAGTCGCTGTGAAAGTATGTTTGACGACCAGAGGTGTAACGGCCGGTTGTTGTCTGGTAGAAGACGAGAGATAGATAGAGGGTCTGCATTCGACAAGAACGCACAATGATTAAGGCGAGTACCCTAGCTAGAGCACCTTCTTATCAACCATCTATCTTGAGCGTCAGAGCTGGTAGGATCATGTAATACGAGATAGAGAGAGAGAGGGAAGAAATTGTCAAAGAGATGCTCCCTGCCAGGATCGACAGGCGACCTTCAGATTATGAGATGACGCTCTACCAACTGAGCCAAAGGAGCTTCAAGCCCATTGGTCGCCCTCGTTTTTCACAACAAATACAGCTCTTCTACGTGATATAGACGTGCTCACATAATCTTCTGCCCTCTCAGAGACGGTCCAGAAGCCTTGAACACCTGTTTCAACCACTTTGGACATCTTGACGGACTCACCACTGAAAAAGATGTCATCCCTCCCGACGTCGAATGAACCCTTTCGAGCGCTACACGTATCCCTGCTGCACACAATAGTCGATACCTACCACTTTTTATCGGTACCGACAAATCTTTCCATGCCAGTCGATCGCCGCTCTATTGAATGTCCTATACTACCAGAAGCAATACGGAGACGCCCCGGATGCGCGCGATCGAGTCATCGTTTGTATTTTTGTTGCAATGCTCGCTGTCTTCGCATGTCACCCAATCGAGATATTATGTTGAAGCTTAATATGCTGATTGAATACCAACCAACCGGCAGTCGCTGTGAAAGTATGTTTGACGACCAGAGGTGTAACGGCCGGTTGTTGTCTGGTAGAAGACGAGAGATAGATAGAGAGGGTCTGCATTCGACAAGAACGCACAATGATTAAGGCGAGTACCCTAGCTAGAGCACCTTCTTATCAACCATCTATCTTGAGCGTCAGAGCTGGTAGGATCATGTAATACGAGATAGAGAGAGAGAGGGAAGAAATTGTCAAAGAGATGCTCCCTGCCAGGATCGACAGGCGACCTTCAGATTATGAGACTGACGCTCTACCAACTGAGCCAAAGGAGCTTCAAGCCCATTGGTCGCCCTCGTTTTTCACAACAAATACAGCTCTTCTACGTGATATAGACGTGCTCACATAATCTTCTGCCCTCTCAGAGACGGTCCAGAAGCCTTGAACACCTGTTTCAACCACTTTGGACATCTTGACGGACTCACCACTGAAAAAGATGTCATCCCTCCCGACGTCGAATGAACCCTTTCGAGCGCTACACGTATCCCTGCTGCACACAATAGTCGATACCTACCACTTTTTATCGGTACCGACAAATCTTTCCATGCCAGTCGATCGCCGCTCTATTGAATGTCCTATACTACCAGAAGCAATACGGAGACGCCCCGGATGCGCGCGATCGAGTCATCGTTTGTATTTTTTGTTGCAATGCTCGCTGTCTTCGCATGTCACCCAATCGAGATATTATGTTGAAGCTTAATATGCTGATTGAATACCAACCAACCGGCAGTCGCTGTGAAAGTATGTTTGACGACCAGAGGTGTAACGGCCGGTTGTTGTCTGGTAGAAGACGAGAGATAGATAGAGAGGGTCTGCATTCGACAAGAACGCACAATGATTAAGGCGAGTACCCTAGCTAGAGCACCTTCTTATCAACCATCTATCTTGAGCGTCAGAGCTGGTAGGATCATGTAATACGAGATAGAGAGAGAGAGGGAAGAAATTGTCAAAGAGATGCTCCCTGCCAGGATCGACAGGCGACCTTCAGATTATGAGACTGACGCTCTACCAACTGAGCCAAAGGAGCTTCAAGCCCATTGGTCGCCCTCGTTTTTCACAACAAATACAGCTCTTCTACGTGATATAGACGTGCTCACATAATCTTCTGCCCTCTCAGAGACGGTCCAGAAGCCTTGAACACCTGTTTCAACCACTTTGGACATCTTGACGGACTCACCACTGAAAAAGATGTCATCCCTCCCGACGTCGAATGAACCCTTTCGAGCGCTACACGTATCCCCTGCTGCACACAATAGTCGATACCTACCACTTTTTATCGGTACCGACAAATCTTTCCATGCCAGTCGATCGCCGCTCTATTGAATGTCCTATACTACCAGAAGCAATACGGAGACGCCCCGGATGCGCGCGATCGAGTCATCGTTTGTATTTTTTGTTGCAATGCTCGCTGTCTTCGCATGTCACCCAATCGAGATATTATGTTGAAGCTTAATATGCTGATTGAATACCAACCAACCGGCAGTCGCTGTGAAAGTATGTTTGACGACCAGAGGTGTAACGGCCGGTTGTTGTCTGGTAGAAGACGAGAGATAGATAGAGGGTCTGCATTCGACAAGAACGCACAATGATTAAGGCGAGTACCCTAGCTAGAGCACCTTCTTATCAACCATCTATCTTGAGCGTCAGAGCTGGTAGGATCATGTAATACGAGATAGAGAGAGAGAAGGAAGAAATTGTCAAAGAGATGCTCCCTGCCAGGATCGACAGGCCACCTTCAGATTATGAGACTGACGCTCTACCAACTGAGCCAAAGGAGCTTCAAGCCCATTGGTCGCCCTCGTTTTTCACAACAAATACAGCTCTTCTACGTGATATAGACGTGCTCACATAATCTTCTGCCCTCTCAGAGACGGTCCAGAAGCCTTGAACACCTGTTTCAACCACTTTGGACATCTTGACGGACTCACCACTGAAAAAAGATGTCATCCCTCCCGACGTCGAATGAACCCTTTCGAGCGCTACACGTATCCCTGCTGCACACAATAGTCGATACCTACCACTTTTTATCGGTACCGACAAATCTTTCCATGCCAGTCGATCGCCGCTCTATTGAATGTCCTATACTACCAGAAGCAATACGGAGACGCCCCGGATGCGCGCGATCGAGTCATCGTTTGTATTTTTTGTTGCAATGCTCGCTGTCTTCGCATGTCACCCAATCGAGATATTATGTTGAAGCTTAATATGCTGATTGAATACCAACCAACCGGCAGTCGCTGTGAAAGTATGTTTGACGACCAGAGGTGTAACGGCCGGTTGTTGTCTGGTAGAAGACGAGAGATAGATAGAGGGTCTGCATTCGACAAGAACGCACAATGATTAAGGCGAGTACCCTAGCTAGAGCACCTTCTTATCAACCATCTATCTTGAGCGTCAGAGCTGGTAGGATCATGTAATACGAGATAGAGAGAGAGAGGGAAGAAATTGTCAAAGAGATGCTCCCTGCCAGGATCGAACTGGCGACCTTCAGATTATGAGACTGACGCTCTACCAACTGAGCCAAAGGAGCTTCAAGCCCATTGGTCGCCCTCGTTTTTCACAACAAATACAGCTCTTCTACGTGATATAGACGTGCTCACATAATCTTCTGCCCTCTCAGAGACGGTCCAGAAGCCTTGAACACCTGTTTCAACCACTTTGGACATCTTGACGGACTCACCACTGAAAAAGATGTCATCCCTCCCGACGTCGAATGAACCCTTTCGAGCGCTACACGTATCCCTGCTGCACACAATAGTCGATACCTACCACTTTTTATCGGTACCGACAAATCTTTCCATGCCAGTCGATCGCCGCTCTATTGAATGTCCTATACTACCAGAAGCAATACGGAGACGCCCCGGATGCGCGCGATCGAGTCATCGTTTGTATTTTTTGTTGCAATGCTCGCTGTCTTCGCATGTCACCCAATCGAGATATTATGTTGAAGCTTAATATGCTGATTGAATACCAACCAACCGGCAGTCGCTGTGAAAGTATGTTTGACGACCAGAGGTGTAACGGCCGGTTGTTGTCTGGTAGAAGACGAGAGATAGATAGAGGGTCTGCATTCGACAAGAACGCACAATGATTAAGGCGAGTACCCTAGCTAGAGCACCTTCTTATCAACCATCTATCTTGAGCGTCAGAGCTGGTAGGATCATGTAATACGAGATAGAGAGAGAGAGGGAAGAAATTGTCAAAGAGATGCTCCCTGCCAGGATCGAACTGGCGACCTTCAGATTATGAGACTGACGCTCTACCAACTGAGCCAAAGGAGCTTCAAGCCCATTGGTCGCCCTCGTTTTTCACAACAAATACAGCTCTTCTACGTGATATAGACGTGCTCACATAATCTTCTGCCCTCTCAGAGACGGTCCAGAAGCCTTGAACACCTGTTTCAACCACTTTGGACATCTTGACGGACTCACCACTGAAAAAGATGTCATCCCTCCCGACGTCGAATGAACCCTTTCGAGCGCTACACGTATCCCTGCTGCACACAATAGTCGATACCTACCACTTTTTATCGGTACCGACAAATCTTTCCATGCCAGTCGATCGCCGCTCTATTGAATGTCCTATACTACCAGAAGCAATACGGAGACGCCCCGGATGCGCGCGATCGAGTCATCGTTTGTATTTTTTGTTGCAATGCTCGCTGTCTTCGCATGTCACCCAATCGAGATATTATGTTGAAGCTTAATATGCTGATTGAATACCAACCAACCGGCAGTCGCTGTGAAAGTATGTTTGACGACCAGAGGTGTAACGGCCGGTTGTTGTCTGGTAGAAGACGAGAGATAGATAGAGGGTCTGCATTCGACAAGAACGCACAATGATTAAGGCGAGTACCCTAGCTAGAGCACCTTCTTATCAACCATCTATCTTGAGCGTCAGAGCTGGTAGGATCATGTAATACGAGAGAGAGAGAGAGAGAGGGAAGAAATTGTCAAAGAGATGCTCCCTGCCAGGATCGAACTGGCGACCTTCAGATTATGAGACTGACGCTCTACCAACTGAGCCAAAGGAGCTTCAAGCCCATTGGTCGCCCTCGTTTTTCACAACAAATACAGCTCTTCTACGTGATATAGACGTGCTCACATAATCTTCTGCCCTCTCAGAGACGGTCCAGAAGCCTTGAACACCTGTTTCAACCACTTTGGACATCTTGACGGACTCACCACTGAAAAAGATGTCATCCCTCCCGACGTCGAATGAACCCTTTCGAGCGCTACACGTATCCCTGCTGCACACAATAGTCGATACCTACCACTTTTTTATCGGTACCGACAAATCTTTCCATGCCAGTCGATCGCCGCTCTATTGAATGTCCTATACTACCAGAAGCAATACGGAGACGCCCCGGATGCGCGCGATCGAGTCATCGTTTGTATTTTTTGTTGCAATGCTCGCTGTCTTCGCATGTCACCCAATCGAGATATTATGTTGAAGCTTAATATGCTGATTGAATACCAACCAACCGGCAGTCGCTGTGAAAGTATGTTTGACGACCAGAGGTGTAACGGCCGGTTGTTGTCTGGTAGAAGACGAGAGATAGATAGAGGGTCTGCATTCGACAAGAACGCACAATGATTAAGGCGAGTACCCTAGCTAGAGCACCTTCTTATCAACCATCTATCTTGAGCGTCAGAGCTGGTAGGATCATGTAATACGAGATAGAGAGAGAGAGAGAGGAAAGAAATTGTCAAAGAGATGCTCCCTGCCAGGATCGACAGGCGACCTTCAGATTATGAGACTGACGCTCTACCAACTGAGCCAAAGGAGCTTCAAGCCCATTGGTCGCCCTCGTTTTTCACAACAAATACAGCTCTTCTACGTGATATAGACGTGCTCACATAATCTTCTGCCCTCTCAGAGACGGTCCAGAAGCCTTGAACACCTGTTTCAACCACTTTGGACATCTTGACGGACTCACCACTGAAAAAGATGTCATCCCCTCCCGACGTCGAATGAACCCTTTCGAGCGCTACACGTATCCCTGCTGCACACAATAGTCGATACCTACCACTTTTTATCGGTACCGACAAATCTTTCCATGCCAGTCGATCGCCGCTCTATTGAATGTCCTATACTACCAGAAGCAATACGGAGACGCCCCGGATGCGCGCGATCGAGTCATCGTTTGTATTTTTTGTTGCAATGCTCGCTGTCTTCGCATGTCACCCAATCGAGATATTATGTTGAAGCTTAATATGCTGATTGAATACCAACCAACCGGCAGTCGCTGTGAAAGTATGTTTGACGACCAGAGGTGTAACGGCCGGTTGTTGTCTGGTAGAAGACGAGAGATAGATAGAGGGTCTGCATTCGACAAGAACGCACAATGATTAAGGCGAGTACCCTAGCTAGAGCACCTTCTTATCAACCATCTATCTTGAGCGTCAGAGCTGGTAGGATCATGTAATACGAGATAGAGAGAGAGAGGGAAGAAATTGTCAAAGAGATGCTCCCTGCCAGGATCGACAGGCGACCTTCAGATTATGAGACTGACGCTCTACCAACTGAGCCAAAGGAGCTTCAAGCCCATTGGTCGCCCTCGTTTTCACAACAACAAATACAGCTCTTCTACGTGATATAGACGTGCTCACATAATCTTCTGCCCTCTCAGAGACGGTCCAGAAGCCTTGAACACCTGTTTCAACCACTTTGGACATCTTGACGGACTCACCACTGAAAAAGATGTCATCCCTCCCGACGTCGAATGAACCCTTTCGAGCGCTACACGTATCCCTGCTGCACACAATAGTCGATACCTACCACTTTTTATCGGTACCGACAAATCTTTCCATGCCAGTCGATCGCCGCTCTATTGAATGTCCTATACTACCAGAAGCAATACGGAGACGCCCCGGATGCGCGCGATCGAGTCATCGTTTGTATTTTTTGTTGCAATGCTCGCTGTCTTCGCATGTCACCCAATCGAGATATTATGTTGAAGCTTAATATGCTGATTGAATACCAACCAACCGGCAGTCGCTGTGAAAGTATGTTTGACGACCAGAGGTGTAACGGCCGGTTGTTGTCTGGTAGAAGACGAGAGATAGATAGAGGGTCTGCATTCGACAAGAACGCACAATGATTAAGGCGAGTACCCTAGCTAGAGCACCTTCTTATCAACCATCTATCTTGAGCGTCAGAGCTGGTAGGATCATGTAATACGAGATAGAGAGAGAGAAGGGGAAGAAATTGTCAAAGAGATGCTCCCTGCCAGGATCGACAGGCGACCTTCAGATTATGAGACTGACGCTCTACCAACTGAGCCAAAGGAGCTTCAAGCCCATTGGTCGCCCTCGTTTTTCACAACAAATACAGCTCTTCTACGTGATATAGACGTGCTCACATAATCTTCTGCCCTCTCAGAGACGGTCCAGAAGCCTTGAACACCTGTTTCAACCACTTTGGACATCTTGACGGACTCACCACTGAAAAAGATGTCATCCCTCCCGACGTCGAATGAACCCTTTCGAGCGCTACACGTATCCCTGCTGCACACAATAGTCGATACCTACCACTTTTTATCGGTACCGACAAATCTTTCCATGCCAGTCGATCGCCGCTCTATTGAATGTCCTATACTACCAGAAGCAATACGGAGACGCCCCGGATGCGCGCGATCGAGTCATCGTTTGTATTTTTTGTTGCAATGCTCGCTGTCTTCGCATGTCACCCAATCGAGATATTATGTTGAAGCTTAATATGCTGATTGAATACCAACCAACCGGCAGTCGCTGTGAAAGTATGTTTGACGACCAGAGGTGTAACGGCCGGTTGTTGTCTGGTAGAAGACGAGAGATAGATAGAGGGTCTGCATTCGACAAGAACGCACAATGATTAAGGCGAGTACCCTAGCTAGAGCACCTTCTTATCAACCATCTATCTTGAGCGTCAGAGCTGGTAGGATCATGTAATACGAGATAGAGAGAGAGAGGGAAGAAATTGTCAAAGAGATGCTCCCTGCCAGGATCGAACTGGCGACCTTCAGATTATGAGACTGACGCTCTACCAACTGAGCCAAAGGAGCTTCAAGCCCATTGGTCGCCCTCGTTTTTCACAACAAATACAGCTCTTCTACGTGATATAGACGTGCTCACATAATCTTCTGCCCTCTCAGAGACGGTCCAGAAGCCTTGAACACCTGTTTCAACCACTTTGGACATCTTGACGGACTCACCACTGAAAAAGATGTCATCCCTCCCGACGTCGAATGAACCCTTTCGAGCGCTACACGTATCCCTGCTGCACACAATAGTCGATACCTACCACTTTTTATCGGTACCGACAAATCTTTCCATGCCAGTCGATCGCCGCTCTATTGAATGTCCTATACTACCAGAAGCAATACGGAGACGCCCCGGATGCGCGCGATCGAGTCATCGTTTGTATTTTTTGTTGCAATGCTCGCTGTCTTCGCATGTCACCCAATCGAGATATTATGTTGAAGCTTAATATGCTGATTGAATACCAACCAACCGGCAGTCGCTGTGAAAGTATGTTTGACGACCAGAGGTGTAACGGCCGGTTGTTGTCTGGTAGAAGACGAGAGATAGATAGAGGGTCTGCATTCGACAAGAACGCACAATGATTAAGGCGAGTACCCTAGCTAGAGCACCTTCTTATCAACCATCTATCTTGAGCGTCAGAGCTGGTAGGATCATGTAATACGAGATAGAGAGAGAGAGGAAGAAATTGTCAAAGAGATGCTCCCTGCCAGGATCGACAGGCGACCTCCAGATTATGAGACTGACGCTCTACCAACTGAGCCAAAGGAGCTTCAAGCCCATTGGTCGCCCTCGTTTTTCACAACAAATACAGCTCTTCTACGTGATATAGACGTGCTCACATAATCTTCTGCCCTCTCAGAGACGGTCCAGAAGCCTTGAACACCTGTTTCAACCACTTTGGACATCTTGACGGACTCACCACTGAAAAAGATGTCATCCCTCCCGACGTCGAATGAACCCTTTCGAGCGCTACACGTATCCCTGCTGCACACAATAGTCGATACCTACCACTTTTTATCGGTACCGACAAATCTTTCCATGCCAGTCGATCGCCGCTCTATTGAATGTCCTATACTACCAGAAGCAATACGGAGACGCCCCGGATGCGCGCGATCGAGTCATCGTTTGTATTTTTTGTTGCAATGCTCGCTGTCTTCGCATGTCACCCAATCGAGATATTATGTTGAAGCTTAATATGCTGATTGAATACCAACCAACCGGCAGTCGCTGTGAAAGTATGTTTGACGACCAGAGGTGTAACGGCCGGTTGTTGTCTGGTAGAAGACGAGAGATAGATAGAGGGTCTGCATTCGACAAGAACGCACAATGATTAAGGCGAGTACCCTAGCTAGAGCACCTTCTTATCAACCATCTATCTTGAGCGTCAGAGCTGGTAGGATCATGTAATACGAGATAGAGAGAGAGAGGGAAGAAATTGTCAAAGAGATGCTCCCTGCCAGGATCGAACTGGCGACCTTCAGATTATGAGACTGACGCTCTACCAACTGAGCCAAAGGAGCTTCAAGCCCATTGGTCGCCCTCGTTTTTCACAACAAATACAGCTCTTCTACGTGATATAGACGTGCTCACATAATCTTCTGCCCTCTCAGAGACGGTCCAGAAGCCTTGAACACCTGTTTCAACCACTTTGGACATCTTGACGGACTCACCACTGAAAAAGATGTCATCCCTCCCGACGTCGAATGAACCCTTTCGAGCGCTACACGTATCCCTGCTGCACACAATAGTCGATACCTACCACTTTTTATCGGTACCGACAAATCTTTCCATGCCAGTCGATCGCCGCTCTATTGAATGTCCTATACTACCAGAAGCAATACGGAGACGCCCCGGATGCGCGCGATCGAGTCATCGTTTGTATTTTTGTTGCAATGCTCGCTGTCTTCGCATGTCACCCAATCGAGATATTATGTTGAAGCTTAATATGCTGATTGAATACCAACCAACCGGCAGTCGCTGTGAAAGTATGTTTGACGACCAGAGGTGTAACGGCCGGTTGTTGTCTGGTAGAAGACGAGAGATAGATAGAGGGTCTGCATTCGACAAGAACGCACAATGATTAAGGCGAGTACCCTAGCTAGAGCACCTTCTTATCAACCATCTATCTTGAGCGTCAGAGCTGGTAGGATCATGTAATACGAGATAGAGAGAGAGAGGGAAGAAATTGTCAAAGAGATGCTCCCTGCCAGGATCGAACTGGCGACCTTCAGATTATGAGACTGACGCTCTACCAACTGAGCCAAAGGAGCTTCAAGCCCATTGGTCGCCCTCGTTTTTCACAACAAATACAGCTCTTCTACGTGATATAGACGTGCTCACATAATCTTCTGCCCTCTCAGAGACGGTCCAGAAGCCTTGAACACCTGTTTCAACCACTTTGGACATCTTGACGGACTCACCACTGAAAAAGATGTCATCCCTCCCGACGTCGAATGAACCCTTTCGAGCGCTACACGTATCCCTGCTGCACACAATAGTCGATACCTACCACTTTTTATCGGTACCGACAAATCTTTCCATGCCAGTCGATCGCCGCTCTATTGAATGTCCTATACTACCAGAAGCAATACGGAGACGCCCCGGATGCGCGCGATCGAGTCATCGTTTGTATTTTTTGTTGCAATGCTCGCTGTCTTCGCATGTCACCCAATCGAGATATTATGTTGAAGCTTAATATGCTGATTGAATACCAACCAACCGGCAGTCGCTGTGAAAGTATGTTTGACGACCAGAGGTGTAACGGCCGGTTGTTGTCTGGTAGAAGACGAGAGATAGATAGAGGGTCTGCATTCGACAAGAACGCACAATGATTAAGGCGAGTACCCTAGCTAGAGCACCTTCTTATCAACCATCTATCTTGAGCGTCAGAGCTGGTAGGATCATGTAATACGAGATAGAGAGAGAGAGGGAAGAAATTGTCAAAGAGATGCTCCCTGCCAGGATCGAACTGGCGACCTTCAGATTATGAGACTGACGCTCTACCAACTGAGCCAAAGGAGCTTCAAGCCCATTGGTCGCCCTCGTTTTTCACAACAAATACAGCTCTTCTACGTGATATAGACGTGCTCACATAATCTTCTGCCCTCTCAGAGACGGTCCAGAAGCCTTGAACACCTGTTTCAACCACTTTGGACATCTTGACGGACTCACCACTGAAAAAGATGTCATCCCTCCCGACGTCGAATGAACCCTTTCGAGCGCTACACGTATCCCTGCTGCACACAATAGTCGATACCTACCACTTTTTATCGGTACCGACAAATCTTTCCATGCCAGTCGATCGCCGCTCTATTGAATGTCCTATACTACCAGAAGCAATACGGAGACGCCCCGGATGCGCGCGATCGAGTCATCGTTTGTATTTTTTGTTGCAATGCTCGCTGTCTTCGCATGTCACCCAATCGAGATATTATGTTGAAGCTTAATATGCTGATTGAATACCAACCAACCGGCAGTCGCTGTGAAAGTATGTTTGACGACCAGAGGTGTAACGGCCGGTTGTTGTCTGGTAGAAGACGAGAGATAGATAGAGGGTCTGCATTCGACAAGAACGCACAATGATTAAGGCGAGTACCCTAGCTAGAGCACCTTCTTATCAACCATCTATCTTGAGCGTCAGAGCTGGTAGGATCATGTAATACGAGATAGAGAGAGAGAGGGGAAGAAATTGTCAAAGAGATGCTCCCTGCCAGGATCGAACTGGCGACCTTCAGATTATGAGACTGACGCTCTACCAACTGAGCCAAAGGAGCTTCAAGCCCATTGGTCGCCCTCGTTTTTCACAACAAATACAGCTCTTCTACGTGATATAGACGTGCTCACATAATCTTCTGCCCTCTCAGAGACGGTCCAGAAGCCTTGAACACCTGTTTCAACCACTTTGGACATCTTGACGGACTCACCACTGAAAAAGATGTCATCCCTCCCGACGTCGAATGAACCCTTTCGAGCGCTACACGTATCCCTGCTGCACACAATAGTCGATACCTACCACTTTTTATCGGTACCGACAAATCTTTCCATGCCAGTCGATCGCCGCTCTATTGAATGTCCTATACTACCAGAAGCAATACGGAGACGCCCCGGATGCGCGCGATCGAGTCATCGTTTGTATTTTTTGTTGCAATGCTCGCTGTCTTCGCATGTCACCCAATCGAGATATTATGTTGAAGCTTAATATGCTGATTGAATACCAACCAACCGGCAGTCGCTGTGAAAGTATGTTTGACGACCAGAGGTGTAACGGCCGGTTGTTGTCTGGTAGAAGACGAGAGATAGATAGAGGGTCTGCATTCGACAAGAACGCACAATGATTAAGGCGAGTACCCTAGCTAGAGCACCTTCTTATCAACCATCTATCTTGAGCGTCAGAGCTGGTAGGATCATGTAATACGAGATAGAGAGAGAGAGAGGGAAGAAATTGTCAAAGAAGTGCTCCCTGCCAGGATCGAACTGGCGACCTTCAGATTATGAGACTGACGCTCTACCAACTGAGCCAAAGGAGCTTCAAGCCCATTGGTCGCCCTCGTTTTTCACAACAAATACAGCTCTTCTACGTGATATAGACGTGCTCACATAATCTTCTGCCCTCTCAGAGACGGTCCAGAAGCCTTGAACACCTGTTTCAACCACTTTGGACATCTTGACGGACTCACCACTGAAAAAGATGTCATCCCTCCCGACGTCGAATGAACCCTTTCGAGCGCTACACGTATCCCTGCTGCACACAATAGTCGATACCTACCACTTTTTATCGGTACCGACAAATCTTTCCATGCCAGTCGATCGCCGCTCTATTGAATGTCCTATACTACCAGAAGCAATACGGAGACGCCCCGGATGCGCGCGATCGAGTCATCGTTTGTATTTTTTGTTGCAATGCTCGCTGTCTTCGCATGTCACCCAATCGAGATATTATGTTGAAGCTTAATATGCTGATTGAATACCAACCAACCGGCAGTCGCTGTGAAAGTATGTTTGACGACCAGAGGTGTAACGGCCGGTTGTTGTCTGGTAGAAGACGAGAGATAGATAGAGGGTCTGCATTCGACAAGAACGCACAATGATTAAGGCGAGTACCCTAGCTAGAGCACCTTCTTATCAACCATCTATCTTGAGCGTCAGAGCTGGTAGGATCATGTAATACGAGATAGAGAGAGAGAGGGAGAGAAATTGTCAAAGAGATGCTCCCTGCCAGGATCGAACTGGCGACCTTCAGATTATGAGACTGACGCTCTACCAACTGAGCCAAAGGAGCTTCAAGCCCATTGGTCGCCCTCGTTTTTCACAACAAATACAGCTCTTCTACGTGATATAGACGTGCTCACATAATCTTCTGCCCTCTCAGAGACGGTCCAGAAGCCTTGAACACCTGTTTCAACCACTTTGGACATCTTGACGGACTCACCACTGAAAAAGATGTCATCCCTCCCGACGTCGAATGAACCCTTTCGAGCGCTACACGTATCCCTGCTGCACACAATAGTCGATACCTACCACTTTTTATCGGTACCGACAAATCTTTCCATGCCAGTCGATCGCCGCTCTATTGAATGTCCTATACTACCAGAAGCAATACGGAGACGCCCCGGATGCGCGCGATCGAGTCATCGTTTGTATTTTTTGTTGCAATGCTCGCTGTCTTCGCATGTCACCCAATCGAGATATTATGTTGAAGCTTAATATGCTGATTGAATACCAACCAACCGGCAGTCGCTGTGAAAGTATGTTTGACGACCAGAGGTGTAACGGCCGGTTGTTGTCTGGTAGAAGACGAGAGATAGATAGAGGGTCTGCATTCGACAAGAACGCACAATGATTAAGGCGAGTACCCTAGCTAGAGCACCTTCTTATCAACCATCTATCTTGAGCGTCAGAGCTGGTAGGATCATGTAATACGAGATAGAGAGAGAGAGGGAAGAAATTGTCAAAGAGATGCTCCCTGCCAGGATCGACAGGCGACCTCCAGATTATGAGATGACGCTCTACCAACTGAGCCAAAGGAGCTTCAAGCCCATTGGTCGCCCTCGTTTTTCACAACAAATACAGCTCTTCTACGTGATATAGACGTGCTCACATAATCTTCTGCCCTCTCAGAGACGGTCCAGAAGCCTTGAACACCTGTTTCAACCACTTTGGACATCTTGACGGACTCACCACTGAAAAGATGTCATCCCTCCCGACGTCGAATGAACCCTTTCGAGCGCTACACGTATCCCTGCTGCACACAATAGTCGATACCTACCACTTTTTATCGGTACCGACAAATCTTTCCATGCCAGTCGATCGCCGCTCTATTGAATGTCCTATACTACCAGAAGCAATACGGAGACGCCCCGGATGCGCGCGATCGAGTCATCGTTTGTATTTTTTGTTGCAATGCTCGCTGTCTTCGCATGTCACCCAATCGAGATATTATGTTGAAGCTTAATATGCTGATTGAATACCAACCAACCGGCAGTCGCTGTGAAAGTATGTTTGACGACCAGAGGTGTAACGGCCGGTTGTTGTCTGGTAGAAGACGAGAGATAGATAGAGGGTCTGCATTCGACAAGAACGCACAATGATTAAGGCGAGTACCCTAGCTAGAGCACCTTCTTATCAACCATCTATCTTGAGCGTCAGAGCTGGTAGGATCATGTAATACGAGATAGAGAGAGAGAGAGGAAGAAATTGTCAAAGAGATGCTCCCTGCCAGGATCGAACAGGCGACCTTCAGATTATGAGATGACGCTCTACCAACTGAGCCAAAGGAGCTTCAAGCCCATTGGTCGCCCTCGTTTTTCACAACAAATACAGCTCTTCTACGTGATATAGACGTGCTCACATAATCTTCTGCCCTCTCAGAGACGGTCCAGAAGCCTTGAACACCTGTTTCAACCACTTTGGACATCTTGACGGACTCACCACTGAAAAAGATGTCATCCCTCCCGACGTCGAATGAACCCTTTCGAGCGCTACACGTATCCCTGCTGCACACAATAGTCGATACCTACCACTTTTTATCGGTACCGACAAATCTTTCCATGCCAGTCGATCGCCGCTCTATTGAATGTCCTATACTACCAGAAGCAATACGGAGACGCCCCGGATGCGCGCGATCGAGTCATCGTTTGTATTTTTTGTTGCAATGCTCGCTGTCTTCGCATGTCACCCAATCGAGATATTATGTTGAAGCTTAATATGCTGATTGAATACCAACCAACCGGCAGTCGCTGTGAAAGTATGTTTGACGACCAGAGGTGTAACGGCCGGTTGTTGTCTGGTAGAAGACGAGAGATAGATAGAGGGTCTGCATTCGACAAGAACGCACAATGATTAAGGCGAGTACCCTAGCTAGAGCACCTTCTTATCAACCATCTATCTTGAGCGTCAGAGCTGGTAGGATCATGTAATACGAGATAGAGAGAGAGAGGGAAGAAATTGTCAAAGAGATGCTCCCTGCCAGGATCGACAGGCGACCTTCAGATTATGAGACTGACGCTCTACCAACTGAGCCAAAGGAGCTTCAAGCCCATTGGTCGCCCTCGTTTTTCACAACAAATACAGCTCTTCTACGTGATATAGACGTGCTCACATAATCTTCTGCCCTCTCAGAGACGGTCCAGAAGCCTTGAACACCTGTTTCAACCACTTTGGACATCTTGACGGACTCACCACTGAAAAAGATGTCATCCCTCCCGACGTCGAATGAACCCTTTCGAGCGCTACACGTATCCCTGCTGCACACAATAGTCGATACCTACCACTTTTTATCGGTACCGACAAATCTTTCCATGCCAGTCGATCGCCGCTCTATTGAATGTCCTATACTACCAGAAGCAATACGGAGACGCCCCGGATGCGCGCGATCGAGTCATCGTTTGTATTTTTTGTTGCAATGCTCGCTGTCTTCGCATGTCACCCAATCGAGATATTATGTTGAAGCTTAATATGCTGATTGAATACCAACCAACCGGCAGTCGCTGTGAAAGTATGTTTGACGACCAGAGGTGTAACGGCCGGTTGTTGTCTGGTAGAAGACGAGAGATAGATAGAGGGTCTGCATTCGACAAGAACGCACAATGATTAAGGCGAGTACCCTAGCTAGAGCACCTTCTTATCAACCATCTATCTTGAGCGTCAGAGCTGGTAGGATCATGTAATACGAGATAGAGAGAGAGAGGGGAAGAAATTGTCAAAGAGGTGCTCCCTGCCAGGATCGAACTGGCGACCTTCAGATTATGAGACTGACGCTCTACCAACTGAGCCAAAGGAGCTTCAAGCCCATTGGTCGCCCTCGTTTTTCACAACAAATACAGCTCTTCTACGTGATATAGACGTGCTCACATAATCTTCTGCCCTCTCAGAGACGGTCCAGAAGCCTTGAACACCTGTTTCAACCACTTTGGACATCTTGACGGACTCACCACTGAAAAAGATGTCATCCCTCCCGACGTCGAATGAACCCTTTCGAGCGCTACACGTATCCCTGCTGCACACAATAGTCGATACCTACCACTTTTTATCGGTACCGACAAATCTTTCCATGCCAGTCGATCGCCGCTCTATTGAATGTCCTATACTACCAGAAGCAATACGGAGACGCCCCGGATGCGCGCGATCGAGTCATCGTTTGTATTTTTTGTTGCAATGCTCGCTGTCTTCGCATGTCACCCAATCGAGATATTATGTTGAAGCTTAATATGCTGATTGAATACCAACCAACCGGCAGTCGCTGTGAAAGTATGTTTGACGACCAGAGGTGTAACGGCCGGTTGTTGTCTGGTAGAAGACGAGAGATAGATAGAGGGTCTGCATTCGACAAGAACGCACAATGATTAAGGCGAGTACCCTAGCTAGAGCACCTTCTTATCAACCATCTATCTTGAGCGTCAGAGCTGGTAGGATCATGTAATACGAGATAGAGAGAGAGAGGGAAGAAATTGTCAAAGAGATGCTCCCTGCCAGGATCGAACTGGCGACCTTCAGATTATGAGACTGACGCTCTACCAACTGAGCCAAAGGAGCTTCAAGCCCATTGGTCGCCCTCGTTTTTCACAACAAATACAGCTCTTCTACGTGATATAGACGTGCTCACATAATCTTCTGCCCTCTCAGAGACGGTCCAGAAGCCTTGAACACCTGTTTCAACCACTTTGGACATCTTGACGGACTCACCACTGAAAAAGATGTCATCCCTCCCGACGTCGAATGAACCCTTTCGAGCGCTACACGTATCCCTGCTGCACACAATAGTCGATACCTACCACTTTTTATCGGTACCGACAAATCTTTCCATGCCAGTCGATCGCCGCTCTATTGAATGTCCTATACTACCAGAAGCAATACGGAGACGCCCCGGATGCGCGCGATCGAGTCATCGTTTGTATTTTTTGTTGCAATGCTCGCTGTCTTCGCATGTCACCCAATCGAGATATTATGTTGAAGCTTAATATGCTGATTGAATACCAACCAACCGGCAGTCGCTGTGAAAGTATGTTTGACGACCAGAGGTGTAACGGCCGGTTGTTGTCTGGTAGAAGACGAGAGATAGATAGAGGGTCTGCATTCGACAAGAACGCACAATGATTAAGGCGAGTACCCTAGCTAGAGCACCTTCTTATCAACCATCTATCTTGAGCGTCAGAGCTGGTAGGATCATGTAATACGAGATAGAGAGAGAGAGGGAAGAAATTGTCAAAGAGATGCTCCCTGCCAGGATCGACAGGCGACCTTCAGATTATGAGACTGACGCTCTACCAACTGAGCCAAAGGAGCTTCAAGCCCATTGGTCGCCCTCGTTTTTCACAACAAATACAGCTCTTCTACGTGATATAGACGTGCTCACATAATCTTCTGCCCTCTCAGAGACGGTCCAGAAGCCTTGAACACCTGTTTCAACCACTTTGGACATCTTGACGGACTCACCACTGAAAAAGATGTCATCCCTCCCGACGTCGAATGAACCCTTTCGAGCGCTACACGTATCCCTGCTGCACACAATAGTCGATACCTACCACTTTTTATCGGTACCGACAAATCTTTCCATGCCAGTCGATCGCCGCTCTATTGAATGTCCTATACTACCAGAAGCAATACGGAGACGCCCCGGATGCGCGCGATCGAGTCATCGTTTGTATTTTTTGTTGCAATGCTCGCTGTCTTCGCATGTCACCCAATCGAGATATTATGTTGAAGCTTAATATGCTGATTGAATACCAACCAACCGGCAGTCGCTGTGAAAGTATGTTTGACGACCAGAGGTGTAACGGCCGGTTGTTGTCTGGTAGAAGACGAGAGATAGATAGAGGGTCTGCATTCGACAAGAACGCACAATGATTAAGGCGAGTACCCTAGCTAGAGCACCTTCTTATCAACCATCTATCTTGAGCGTCAGAGCTGGTAGGATCATGTAATACGAGATAGAGAGAGAGAGGGAAGAAATTGTCAAAGAGATGCTCCCTGCCAGGATCGAACTGGCGACCTTCAGATTATGAGATGACGCTCTACCAACTGAGCCAAAGGAGCTTCAAGCCCATTGGTCGCCCTCGTTTTTCACAACAAATACAGCTCTTCTACGTGATATAGACGTGCTCACATAATCTTCTGCCCTCTCAGAGACGGTCCAGAAGCCTTGAACACCTGTTTCAACCACTTTGGACATCTTGACGGACTCACCACTGAAAAAGATGTCATCCCTCCCGACGTCGAATGAACCCTTTCGAGCGCTACACGTATCCCTGCTGCACACAATAGTCGATACCTACCACTTTTTATCGGTACCGACAAATCTTTCCATGCCAGTCGATCGCCGCTCTATTGAATGTCCTATACTACCAGAAGCAATACGGAGACGCCCCGGATGCGCGCGATCGAGTCATCGTTTGTATTTTTTGTTGCAATGCTCGCTGTCTTCGCATGTCACCCAATCGAGATATTATGTTGAAGCTTAATATGCTGATTGAATACCAACCAACCGGCAGTCGCTGTGAAAGTATGTTTGACGACCAGAGGTGTAACGGCCGGTTGTTGTCTGGTAGAAGACGAGAGATAGATAGAGGGTCTGCATTCGACAAGAACGCACAATGATTAAGGCGAGTACCCTAGCTAGAGCACCTTCTTATCAACCATCTATCTTGAGCGTCAGAGCTGGTAGGATCATGTAATACGAGATAGAGAGAGAGAGGGAAGAAATTGTCAAAGAGATGCTCCCTGCCAGGATCGAACTGGCGACCTTCAGATTATGAGACTGACGCTCTACCAACTGAGCCAAAGGAGCTTCAAGCCCATTGGTCGCCCTCGTTTTTCACAACAAATACAGCTCTTCTACGTGATATAGACGTGCTCACATAATCTTCTGCCCTCTCAGAGACGGTCCAGAAGCCTTGAACACCTGTTTCAACCACTTTGGACATCTTGACGGACTCACCACTGAAAAAGATGTCATCCCTCCCGACGTCGAATGAACCCTTTCGAGCGCTACACGTATCCCTGCTGCACACAATAGTCGATACCTACCACTTTTTATCGGTACCGACAAATCTTTCCATGCCAGTCGATCGCCGCTCTATTGAATGTCCTATACTACCAGAAGCAATACGGAGACGCCCCGGATGCGCGCGATCGAGTCATCGTTTGTATTTTTTGTTGCAATGCTCGCTGTCTTCGCATGTCACCCAATCGAGATATTATGTTGAAGCTTAATATGCTGATTGAATACCAACCAACCGGCAGTCGCTGTGAAAGTATGTTTGACGACCAGAGGTGTAACGGCCGGTTGTTGTCTGGTAGAAGACGAGAGATAGATAGAGGGTCTGCATTCGACAAGAACGCACAATGATTAAGGCGAGTACCCTAGCTAGAGCACCTTCTTATCAACCATCTATCTTGAGCGTCAGAGCTGGTAGGATCATGTAATACGAGATAGAGAGAGAGAGGGAAGAAATTGTCAAAGAAGTGCTCCCTGCCAGGCTCGAACTGGCGACCTTCAGATTATGAGACTGACGCTCTACCAACTGAGCCAAAGGAGCTTCAAGCCCATTGGTCGCCCTCGTTTTTCACAACAAATACAGCTCTTCTACGTGATATAGACGTGCTCACATAATCTTCTGCCCTCTCAGAGACGGTCCAGAAGCCTTGAACACCTGTTTCAACCACTTTGGACATCTTGACGGACTCACCACTGAAAAAGATGTCATCCCTCCCGACGTCGAATGAACCCTTTCGAGCGCTACACGTATCCCTGCTGCACACAATAGTCGATACCTACCACTTTTTATCGGTACCGACAAATCTTTCCATGCCAGTCGATCGCCGCTCTATTGAATGTCCTATACTACCAGAAGCAATACGGAGACGCCCCGGATGCGCGCGATCGAGTCATCGTTTGTATTTTTTGTTGCAATGCTCGCTGTCTTCGCATGTCACCCAATCGAGATATTATGTTGAAGCTTAATATGCTGATTGAATACCAACCAACCGGCAGTCGCTGTGAAAGTATGTTTGACGACCAGAGGTGTAACGGCCGGTTGTTGTCTGGTAGAAGACGAGAGATAGATAGAGGGTCTGCATTCGACAAGAACGCACAATGATTAAGGCGAGTACCCTAGCTAGAGCACCTTCTTATCAACCATCTATCTTGAGCGTCAGAGCTGGTAGGATCATGTAATACGAGATAGAGAGAGAGAGGGAAGAAATTGTCAAAGAAGTGCTCCCTGCCAGGCTCGAACTGGCGACCTTCAGATTATGAGACTGACGCTCTACCAACTGAGCCAAAGGAGCTTCAAGCCCATTGGTCGCCCTCGTTTTTCACAACAAATACAGCTCTTCTACGTGATATAGACGTGCTCACATAATCTTCTGCCCTCTCAGAGACGGTCCAGAAGCCTTGAACACCTGTTTCAACCACTTTGGACATCTTGACGGACTCACCACTGAAAAAAGATGTCATCCCTCCCGACGTCGAATGAACCCTTTCGAGCGCTACACGTATCCCTGCTGCACACAATAGTCGATACCTACCACTTTTTATCGGTACCGACAAATCTTTCCATGCCAGTCGATCGCCGCTCTATTGAATGTCCTATACTACCAGAAGCAATACGGAGACGCCCCGGATGCGCGCGATCGAGTCATCGTTTGTATTTTTTGTTGCAATGCTCGCTGTCTTCGCATGTCACCCAATCGAGATATTATGTTGAAGCTTAATATGCTGATTGAATACCAACCAACCGGCAGTCGCTGTGAAAGTATGTTTGACGACCAGAGGTGTAACGGCCGGTTGTTGTCTGGTAGAAGACGAGAGATAGATAGAGGGTCTGCATTCGACAAGAACGCACAATGATTAAGGCGAGTACCCTAGCTAGAGCACCTTCTTATCAACCATCTATCTTGAGCGTCAGAGCTGGTAGGATCATGTAATACGAGAGAGAGAGAGAGGGAAGAAATTGTCAAAGAGATGCTCCCTGCCAGGATCGAACTGGCGACCTTCAGATTATGAGACTGACGCTCTACCAACTGAGCCAAAGGAGCTTCAAGCCCATTGGTCGCCCTCGTTTTTCACAACAAATACAGCTCTTCTACGTGATATAGACGTGCTCACATAATCTTCTGCCCTCTCAGAGACGGTCCAGAAGCCTTGAACACCTGTTTCAACCACTTTGGACATCTTGACGGACTCACCACTGAAAAAGATGTCATCCCTCCCGACGTCGAATGAACCCTTTCGAGCGCTACACGTATCCCTGCTGCACACAATAGTCGATACCTACCACTTTTTATCGGTACCGACAAATCTTTCCATGCCAGTCGATCGCCGCTCTATTGAATGTCCTATACTACCAGAAGCAATACGGAGACGCCCCGGATGCGCGCGATCGAGTCATCGTTTGTATTTTTTGTTGCAATGCTCGCTGTCTTCGCATGTCACCCAATCGAGATATTATGTTGAAGCTTAATATGCTGATTGAATACCAACCAACCGGCAGTCGCTGTGAAAGTATGTTTGACGACCAGAGGTGTAACGGCCGGTTGTTGTCTAGTAGAAGACGAGAGATAGATAGATAGATAGAGGGTCTGCATTCGACAAGAACGCACAATGATTAAGGCGAGTACCCTAGCTAGAGCACCTTCTTATCAACCATCTATCTTGAGCGTCAGAGCTGGTAGGATCATGTAATACGAGATAGAGAGAGAGGGAAGAAATTGTCAAAGAGATGCTCCCTGCCAGGATCGACAGGCCACCTTCAGATTATGAGACTGACGCTCTACCAACTGAGCCAAAGGAGCTTCAAGCCCATTGGTCGCCCTCGTTTTTCACAACAAATACAGCTCTTCTACGTGATATAGACGTGCTCACATAATCTTCTGCCCTCTCAGAGACGGGTCCAGAAGCCTTGAACACCTGTTTCAACCACTTTGGACATCTTGACGGACTCACCACTGAAAAAGATGTCATCCCTCCCGACGTCGAATGAACCCTTTCGAGCGCTACACGTATCCCTGCTGCACACAATAGTCGATACCTACCACTTTTTATCGGTACCGACAAATCTTTCCATGCCAGTCGATCGCCGCTCTATTGAATGTCCTATACTACCAGAAGCAATACGGAGACGCCCCGGATGCGCGCGATCGAGTCATCGTTTGTATTTTTTGTTGCAATGCTCGCTGTCTTCGCATGTCACCCAATCGAGATATTATGTTGAAGCTTAATATGCTGATTGAATACCAACCAACCGGCAGTCGCTGTGAAAGTATGTTTGACGACCAGAGGTGTAACGGCCGGTTGTTGTCTGGTAGAAGACGAGAGATAGATAGAGGGTCTGCATTCGACAAGAACGCACAATGATTAAGGCGAGTACCCTAGCTAGAGCACCTTCTTATCAACCATCTATCTTGAGCGTCAGAGCTGGTAGGATCATGTAATACGAGATAGAGAGAGAGAGGGAAGAAATTGTCAAAGAGATGCTCCCTGCCAGGATCGACAGGCCACCTTCAGATTATGAGACTGACGCTCTACCAACTGAGCCAAAGGAGCTTCAAGCCCATTGGTCGCCCTCGTTTTTCACAACAAATACAGCTCTTCTACGTGATATAGACGTGCTCACATAATCTTCTGCCCTCTCAGAGACGGTCCAGAAGCCTTGAACACCTGTTTCAACCACTTTGGACATCTTGACGGACTCACCACTGAAAAAGATGTCATCCCTCCCGACGTCGAATGAACCCTTTCGAGCGCTACACGTATCCCTGCTGCACACAATAGTCGATACCTACCACTTTTTATCGGTACCGACAAATCTTTCCATGCCAGTCGATCGCCGCTCTATTGAATGTCCTATACTACCAGAAGCAATACGGAGACGCCCCCGGATGCGCGCGATCGAGTCATCGTTTGTATTTTTTGTTGCAATGCTCGCTGTCTTCGCATGTCACCCAATCGAGATATTATGTTGAAGCTTAATATGCTGATTGAATACCAACCAACCGGCAGTCGCTGTGGAAAGTATGTTTGACGACCAGAGGTGTAACGGCCGGTTGTTGTCTGGTAGAAGACGAGAGATAGATAGAGGGTCTGCATTCGACAAGAACGCACAATGATTAAGGCGAGTACCCTAGCTAGAGCACCTTCTTATCAACCATCTATCTTGAGCGTCAGAGCTGGTAGGATCATGTAATACGAGATAGAGAGAGAGAGGGAAGAAATTGTCAAAGAGATGCTCCCTGCCAGGATCGAACTGGCGACCTTCAGATTATGAGACTGACGCTCTACCAACTGAGCCAAAGGAGCTTCAAGCCCATTGGTCGCCCTCGTTTTTCACAACAAATACAGCTCTTCTACGTGATATAGACGTGCTCACATAATCTTCTGCCCTCTCAGAGACGGTCCAGAAGCCTTGAACACCTGTTTCAACCACTTTGGACATCTTGACGGACTCACCACTGAAAAAGATGTCATCCCTCCCGACGTCGAATGAACCCTTTCGAGCGCTACACGTATCCCCTGCTGCACACAATAGTCGATACCTACCACTTTTATCGGTACCGACAAATCTTTCCATGCCAGTCGATCGCCGCTCTATTGAATGTCCTATACTACCAGAAGCAATACGGAGACGCCCCCGGATGCGCGCGATCGAGTCATCGTTTGTATTTTTTTGTTGCAATGCTCGCTGTCTTCGCATGTCACCCAATCGAGATATTATGTTGAAGCTTAATATGCTGATTGAATACCAACCAACCGGCAGTCGCTGTGAAAAGTATGTTTGACGACCAGAGGTGTAACGGCCGGTTGTTGTCCGGTAGAAGACGAGAGATAGATAGAGGGTCTGCATTCGACAAGAACGCACAATGATTAAGGCGAGTACCCTAGCTAGAGCACCTTCTTATCAACCATCTATCTTGGAGCGTCAGAGCTGGTAGGATCATGTAATACGAGAGAGAGAGAGAGAGGGAAGAAATTGTCAAAGAGATGCTCCCCTGCCAGGCTCGAACTGGCGACCTTCAGATTATGAGACAGACGCTCTACCAACTGAGCCAGAGGAGCTTCAAGCCCATTGGTCGCCCTCGTTTTTCACAACAAATACAGCTCTTCTACGTGATATAGACGTGCTCACATAATCTTCTGCCCTCTCAGAGACGGTCCAGAAGCCTTGAACACCTGTTTCAACCACTTTGGACATCTTGACGGACTCACCACTGAAAAAGATGTCATCCTCCCGACGTCAGAATGAACCCTTTCGAGCGCTACACGTATCCCCGCTGCACACAATAGTCGATACCTACCACTTTTATCGGTACCGACAAATCTTTCCACGCCAGTCGATCGCCGCTCTATTGAATGTCCTATAACTACCAGAAGGGAATACGGAGACGCCCCGGATACAAGCGGATCGAGTCATCGATTGTATAGTTTGTAATGTAATGCTAACTGTATTTGCATGTCACCAATTCTAGATATTATGTTGGGAAGCTAAACATACGCTGATCAAAGTACCAAAACCACCTGCAGTCGCTGTGAAAGAACGGGCAACGACCTGAGGTGTCACGGCCGGTTGTTGTCGGGTGAAACACGAGAGATAGAATAGAGGGTCCTGCATTCGACAAGAACTGCACAATGATTAAGGCGAGTACCTTAGCTAGAGCACCTTCTTATCAAACCATCTATCTTGAGCGTCAGAGCTGGTAGAACCAAGTAATACGAGATAGAGAGAGAGAGAGGGAAGAAATTGTCAAACAGAGATGCTCCCTACCAGAATCCACAGGCTACCTTCAGATGATGGAGAGACTGACGCTCTCCACCAACTGAGCCAAAGGAGCTTCAAGCCCATTGGTCGCCCCCTCGTTTTTCCACAACAAATAGCAGCTCTTCTACGTGATAGAGACGTGCTAGCACATAATCTTCTGCCCTCTCAGAGACGGTCCAGAAGCCTTGAACACCTGTTTCAACCACTTTGACATCTTGACGGACTCACCACTGAAAAAGATGTCATCCCTCCTGACGTCGAATGAACCCCTTTCGAGCGCTACACGTATCCCCTGCTGCACACAATAGTCGATACCTACCACTTTTATCGGTACCGACAAATCTTTCCATGCCAGTCGATCGCCGCTCTATTGAATGTCCCTATACTACCAGAAGCCATATGGAGACGCCCCGGATGCGCGGATCGAGTCATCGTTTGTATTTTTGTTGCAATGTTCGCTGTCTACGCATGTCACCCTAATGAGAGATAAAATGTTGAAGCTTTATGATGTTGGAGTGAATACCAACCAACCGGCAAACGCTGAAAAAGTACGTTTGACATCCAGAGGTGTAACGGCCGGTAGTACGGTCTGGTAGAAGACGAGATATAGATAAGAGGTTCTGCATTCGAGCAAGAACGCCCAATGATTAAGGCGAGGTACCCTAGCTAGAGGCACCTTCTTATCAACCCATATCTATCTTGAGCGTCAAAGCTGGTAGTCCATAACATGAGAGAGGAGCCAGAGGAGTAGAGGAAAGACTTGTCAAAGAGATGCTCCCTGCCAGGGGGATCGGGAACTTGGCTAATTCCTTCTCTACATGCATGAGACCGACGCTCTACCAACTGGAGCCAAAGTGAGCTTCGGAAGCCCATTGGTCGCCCCCTCGTTTTTCACAAACAAATACAGCTCTTCAACGTGATATAGACGTGCTCACATAATCTTCTGCCCTATAAGAGACAGATCCAGAAGCCTTGAACACCCATTTCAACCACTTTGGACATCTTGACGTGACTCAACAATGAAAAAGATGCCATCCCTCCCGACGTCGAATGAACCCTTTCGAGCGCTACACGTATCCCTGCTGCACACAATAGTCGATACCTACCACTTTTTATCGGTACCGACAAATCTTTCCATGCCAGTCGATCGCCGCTCTATTGAATGTCCCATACTACCAGAAGCAATACGGAGACGCCCCCGGATGCGCGCGATCGAGTCATCGTTTGTATTTTTTGTTGCAATGCTCGCTGTCTTCGCATGTCACCCAATCGAGATATTATGTTGAAGCTTAATATGCTGATTGAATACCAACCAACCGGGCAGTCGCTGCGAAAGTATGTTTGACGACCAGAGGTGTGCCGAACGGCCGGTTGTTGTCTGGTAGAAGACGAGAGATAGATAGAGGGTCTGCATTCGACAAGAACGCACAATGATTAAGGCGAGTACCCTAGCTAGAGCACCTTCTTATCAACCATCTATCTTGAGCGTCAGAGCTGGTAGGATCATGTAATACGAGAGAGAGAGAGAGAGGAAAGAAATTGTCAAAGAGATGCTCCCTGCCAGGATCGAACTGGCGACCTTCAGATTATGAGACTGACGCTCTACCAACTGAGCCAAAGGAGCTTCAAGCCCATTGGTCGCCCTCGTTTTTCACAACAAATACAGCTCTTCTACGTGATATAGACGTGCTCACATAATCTTCTGCCCTCTCAGAGACGGTCCAGAAGCCTTGAACACCTGTTTCAACCACTTTGGACATCTTGACGGACTCACCACTGAAAAGATGTCATCCCTCCCGACGTCGAATGAACCCTTTCGAGCGCTACACGTATCCCTGCTACACAATAGTCGATACCTACCACTTTTTATCGGTACCGACAAATCTTTCCATGCCAGTCGATCGCCGCTCTATTGAATGTCCTATACTACCAGAAGCAATACGGAGACGCCCCGGATGCGCGCGATCGAGTCATCGTTTGTATTTTTTGTTGCAATGCTCGCTGTCTTCGCATGCCACCCAGAATCGAGATATTATGTTGAAGCCTAATATGCCGGATGTAATACCAACCAACCGGCAGTCGCTTTCGTGAAAGTATGTTTGACGACCGTGAGGTGTAACGGGCTGGTTGTTGTCTGGTAGAAGACGAGAGTTAGATAGAGGGTCTGCATTCGACAAGAACGCACAATGATTAAGGCGAGCAAATTTGAAGGTGAGCACCTTCTAATCAACCATCTATCTTTGGAGCTGTCAGAGCTGGTAGGGATCATGTAATACGAGAGAGAGAGAGAGAGAGAGGAAAGCAAGTACCAGTGTCAAAGAGATGCTCCCTGTGTGTGATCGAACCGGCGACCTTCAGATTATGAGACTGACGCTCTACCAACTGAGCCAAAGGAGCTTCAAGCCCATTGGTCGCCCTCGTTTTTCACAACAAATACAGCTCTTCTACGTGATATAGACGTGCTCACATAATCTTCTGCCCTCTCAGAGACGGTCCAGAAGCCTTGAACACCTGTTTCAACCACTTTGGACATCTTGACGGACTCACCACTGAAAAAGATGTCATCCCTCCCGACGTCGAATGAACCCTTTCGAGCGCTACACGTATCCCTGCTGCACACAATAGTCGATACCTACCACTTTTTATCGGTACCGACAAATCTTTCCATGCCAGTCGATCGCCGCTCTATTGAATGTCCTATACTACCAGAAGCAATACGGAGACGCCCCGGATGCGCGCGATCGAGTCATCGTTTGTATTTTTTGTTGCAATGCTCGCTGTCTTCGCATGTCACCCAATCGAGATATTATGTTGAAGCTTAATATGCTGATTGAATACCAACCAACCGGCAGTCGCTGTGAAAGTATGTTTGACGACCAGAGGTGTAACGGCCGGTTGTTGTCTGGTAGAAGACGAGAGATAGATAGAGGGTCTGCATTCGACAAGAACGCACAATGATTAAGGCGAGTACCCTAGCTAGAGCACCTTCTTATCAACCATCTATCTTGAGCGTCAGAGCTGGTAGGATCATGTAATACGAGATAGAGAGAGAGAGGGAAGAAATTGTCAAAGAGATGCTCCCTGCCAGGATCGAAGGCTTGGACCTTCAGATTATGAGACTGACGCTCTACCAACTGAGCCAAAGGAGCTTCAAGCCCATTGGTCGCCCTCGTTTTTCACAACAAATACAGCTCTTCTACGTGATATAGACGTGCTCACATAATCTTCTGCCCTCTCAGAGACGGTCCAGAAGCCTTGAACACCTGTTTCAACCACTTTGGACATCTTGACGGACTCACCACTGAAAAGATGTCATCCCTCCCGACGTCGAATGAACCCTTTCGAGCGCTACACGTATCCCTGCTGCACACAATAGTCGATACCTACCACTTTTTATCGGTACCGACAAATCTTTCCATGCCAGTCGATCGCCGCTCTATTGAATGTCCTATACTACCAGAAGCAATACGGAGACGCCCCGGATGCGCGCGATCGAGTCATCGTTTGTATTTTTTGTTGCAATGCTCGCTGTCTTCGCATGGTGTCACCCAATCGAGATATTATGTTGAAGCTTAATATGCTGATTGAATACCAACCAACCGGCAGTCGCTGTGAAAGTATGTTTGACGACCAGCTAGGTGTAACGGCCGGTTGTTGTCTGGTAGAAGACGAGAGATAGATAGAGGGTCTGCATTCGACAAGAACGCACAATGATTAAGGCGAGTACCCTAGCTAGAGCACCTTCTTATCAACCATCTATCTTGAGCGTCAGAGCTGGTAGGATCATGTAATACGAGATAGAGAGAGAGAGGGAAGAAATTGTCAAAGAGATGCTCCCTGCCAGGATCGAACCGGCGACCTTCAGATTATGCAAGACTGACGCTCTACCAACTGAGCCAAAGGAGCTTCAAGCCCATTGGTCGCCCTCGTTTTTCACAACAAATACAGCTCTTCTACGTGATATAGACGTGCTCACATAATCTTCTGCCCTCTCAGAGACGGTCCAGAAGCCTTGAACAGCCTGTTTCAACCACTTTGGACATCGTTGACGGACTCACCACTGAAAAAGATCGCTCATCCCTCCCGACGTCGAATGAACCAGTTTCCAGAGCGCTACACGTATCCCTGCTGCACACAATAGTCGATACCTACCACTTTTATCGGTACCGTAGTCCTTCTGCTTTGTCGGCGCGGGCTACGATATGCTGCCTCCTGCGCCTTTGTTGGGCATCTCCTTCAGCGCGAGCAGCATCACGCCCCCCTTTAACTGCTTTCACCGTGCTCCTCGTCCACCACGGTGTCCTTAGCACGGAAGTTTCGCTGCACGTGCCCGACCTCTCCACAAGTTAAGCAGGTTCGCTTCTCTGGTCGCGCGTCAACGTGCTCTGCGATGACTTCACGTCCCACCGCGCCACTCCCGTGCTGGATAGACTGAGCGATCTGCGCCAGCTCCCTCCACGTGCCGCATGTAGTAGGGTCTTGTGGAATCGTACTTGGCCATCATCACGTCTATGAGCTCGGGTGACGCGTGATGGACGATGTTGTCCAGGACGAGCGAGTCCGATCCACCGCGCGCGTCTCTCATGGCGACCATGTAGTGGAAATGCTCCAACCACGTTCGCTTTTTCTTCTTTTTTCGTCATAAAAATCAACATCGCTTGGATAGCCACAATTGCCGTTTTGACGTCGCCACCAGCTGACACATGACGTAGTCGATCGTCGGTTGTTGCGTCCACCACGTGTCCACTTGCTTGTGGCAGTAGCGTTCCGCTGTCCTCGACAAGAAATGGCCGACCAGGTCGACCTTCAAGTCTTCCTACCAGAAGATGCCACATGTCCGCTCGGCGAGCTTGTCGAGCGCAAGGATGTACGTCCCCATTCGAAAAAAAGTACCCAAACCTCGGTAGAGCTCGGTCCCGTCGAACCTTCGGATCGACAACTTTCGCTGGCTCGCAGTCGGTGTCGAGATGTAGTCCATCCCTTCCGCTTGCTGCCGGGATCCTGCTGATGTTGTTGCTGCTTGCGCGGGCACTCGTTTTTTTGGGGTGGTACTTGTCCGCGCAGTGGTGCCAGGGACGCAAACATCGAAACGCAGTCATCCGGCTCTCGCGCTTGCGCCGAGTCAGCTGCTGGCTTCTGCTCCGGCCACCCAAGCTCATTGATGGTCATCGGTCGACCGCGCTTGCTTGCGCCAAGGGCGGAAGCGAACAAGCCACCCTCAACAGCGCCGAGCATCCGTTCGTCTTCGTCGCGGACGCGCTGCAACTACTCAAGCTTCGCCAGGCGCTCCGTCCAGCCGACGAGGGCGGCAAGAACCTTATCGTCAGTTGCCTCGCTCCTTTCGCGAGCGGGCGAGACATCGACAACTGCGGGCGCTTGACCCATCGGTGGGACTCGAGCAGGCGATCGGCGTCCAGTTAAAGGTCGCGCGACGCCATCTGGCGTCCTCGTAGTTGCGTCTGTGGCTCCGGCCATTGGGCTCATAAACTGTAGGAAAACGTTCCTTGACGCCGCAGGGTGTCATTGATTTTCAGTCTATTGCCTATTACTTTCTCGCTCTCTCCTGCCTTGCTAGCTATCGATCTCATCCAGTCATCTATTCCGTACACGTTCTGCTACTATCTATTAGCAAAACGGCTGGCGCTAATCGCCAAAATGGCATCTTTCTAACAGAATGACCGCACATTGACAGGTATGCTGGAAATGCTGAATGCTTGCGGTCACCTCATCAGCTCTGGCTGGCCACCAGTATTTGCTACAATACAGGAAGCTTGTACAATCGGAGATGGAACAACACATGTGCTCGCTTGCATGTGCTTGCTCCTTATCGTGGTTGGCTTGGTGGTGTCGATCCCCAGCAGCTATTTTCTGGATTGCATTAAATACATTGGGCTTTTTGGCAGTCATGCAAAGGATGTTAACATTATTCATACAGCTGTCAACGAACTCTAAAGCGCGGCCGATGTGATTGAGACGCAGAAGACGCAACATGAAAGCGACTCGAGTAGCCAGCGACGGTGCGGCCAATGTAGATACATTTTTGCGGAGTTTAGCTCCGTAGCGTTGAATGACCGAGTTGAGGTGCGGAACAGCGCGATCAACACTCTTTTTGGAACTGCCGTGATGTATGGTGCTCAGTTTGAGCTAAGTGAATGGCAATCGTTTATGAACTCGACGGTTGTGCCTCTTGCTGTTCGATTGTGCGAGACTCGAGACGAGAAAAGCTCGCTTTCGCTTGAAAAGATCGAGTCGAAGGCGTCTACTAATGTGATGCTGCACCAAACACGCGCCAACAGTGAGAAGCAATGAAACGAATCTCGAATGCTGATGCTGACTGGAATTAGTCGCGTACTGGAGACTAATTTGCACCACCTGCTGCAGCACGCATCGTGGTTTGCTTCCATTTGGAGGAGTCTGCTTCAGCACGTGGCGCTGAACACCGCCTTTGGCGTACCCAAGGAAGTTGTGCTTGCAGCTATCAAAATGCTCCAAACGCTGTTGCAAGTGTCTTCAGCCGGAGATTTTGATCACATCGCACAATCGCAGCGTGTTCGCGCCGGAGTTGGTATGCGTGTGGGTGTTGTAACGGGGTGAACCGTTACATAACAATTTATAAGAAATTGTTAATGGAATATAACTATAAGAGTTATATTCTCAGAATATTGTCATAAGGACAACATTCTACAGCACTTACGAGTTGTTCCTGATTGGGTGATATAGGCCATTATATCAACCAACGAAGACACGCCACGACAGACGCACGCAATGAGCGGTGAACAGATAGTTGATGTACACATTTGTATTTAGACATAGTTAGATGAGGATAAACAGCGATTTATTAACAGACATTAACTATGATAAATACAGTTCTACTTTTTACTTTAACTAAGTACTCGCTTCTCCTTACCGTCTTCCTCTGCACGTACCAGTGTACGTGAAGTTACGCGGCACCGCCTTATTCTGTCACCAGAATAAGTAGCTTGTACTATCATCAGTATAAGCTTGAGAGCCCTGTTACACATGGTAACACTTCGTAGTCCGTCCAAGGACCACGTTCAAACTGACGCTGAACGCGAGAAAGTAGCCTTGCTTCACCAACAAGGCTCTCAACAATCAGAGTTGTTGAGAGAACAGGTTTCTCAACAGTTTGAACTGTTGAGACAGCAGCAGGCTGCTGCTGGTGGGTCGATGCACTCGCGTCGACCCGAGACTTTGAAGATTGACATCTCTAAGTATAAGGGAGTCGAAGAGGACTCCCTCTTGAGATGTTTTGTCGAATTAGACGACGCCATAAGGGCGCGTCGCATCGACGACGGGGATATGCAAGCTGCATTTGCCCAGTCAAATCTGGCAGGACGTGCCAAGACTTGGGCACTGGGGCTCAAGTTGCACGACCCATATGCGTTTGGGTCGTTGGAAGTCTTCAAGTCGCGGCTCAGAAAAACGTTTGAACCGCCTAGAGCTGAGTTCAGAGCTCGAACCGAACTCTTGAAGCTCAAACAGGGTAAGCGTGATGTGCACGCTTTCGCACAACATATACGACATCTCAGGAGTTGTATAATTTCCAATCCGGTTGATGAACACACGTTGGTTTCGGTGTTCATGCAGGGTCTTGCGGATGGTACCGTCAAGACTCACCTGTTTCTACTTGAACTAGATTCACTAGAACAAGCCATTTCCATTGCGGAACAGGAAGACTTCATTCTGAGACAGGCTCGCGCCAGCTCGACATCATATCGTCAACCGAGACGATATGACAGCGGAGGTCCAGAGCCGATGGAAATCTGTAATGTAGAGAGCGAGAAGGCTCGCTCTACAGGATACAAGAAGTTGCAGAGATGCAACAGATGTCAAAAGACAGGACACTACGCTTACGAGTGTAGTGCCCCTCGTCCAGTGTCTCGCAACACTGGGTGTAATGACCGTCCACCCATGAGAAAGGGGCAGGGACGAGGGTCCGCAGTTGGTGCAAAGACGCAACAACGGGATGGACCGTCAAAAAACGGACAGGATCAGTAGGTGCGGAGCACCCTACTGATCCAGCAACGTCAAGAGAATTTGTAGGCCTCTTGATGAAGGTTGCTCCCAACACACAAACGTTGTGTGTTGCTGCTCTAGGTAGTGAAATCTCACTCATTACCTTGAAACTCGAAGTGACAAATGAGTTGTCCCTTCGAGCTCTAATCGATTGTGGGGCGTCCAACAATTTTGTGCGACGCCAATCGCTAGAAGATGGTCACTTTAAGTTCAGTGAATGTGACACACCTCCTACGATGATGACGGTACGTCTTGCGACAGGCGCATCCGTAACCGTTATGAAGCGTATAGTGAAGATCCACTATACGCTAGAAGATACCCAATATGACGATGACTTTATCGTATTGGATTTGGATGACAAATTTGATGTCATCCTTGGAATACCGTGGCTCAGAAGGTACGAACCACGGGTAAACTGGCAACATCGAACAGTAACGATGCCTGCCGCTTGTTCATCAGATGGCCATCTGATGAACGTTTTGGAAGCGTCCACAAGCGTGTGGATGTACTACGAGTGAGTGCGATGGCCTCACTTGTGGTACGGCCGTTAGTACGACTGCACAAAACCTTAGTGTAACAAACGGTTACACTTCGGAGCAAGCTTTCGGCGGCTGTGAGGAAACACGGGCTGCGCCGAAGGTCCATTACTCGAATAAGTCGAGTGGACCGGGACAAAGATGTATCCCTAGCGGGGAACATCTAGAAGAGAAACAATCGATCGCTCAGGTTAAGCGAAACGATAATCCTAGATCGACTGGAGAGTCTTTCGTAGAGGATCTCGCTGTGGTTGCGCAACCACAGCTAGAGGAAGTAACGGGAATAAGTCCCGATATTACAAATACGGCGGAAATAAGTTCCCCGAAACCCGCGGGAATAAGTCCCGGGAATCCGAAGGAATAAGTCCTTCGACGCCTGAGGGAACAAGTCCCCAGAATATGACAGAGACATTGAATGTCATAGTCAATAACGGATCAAGTGTGGGCACTCACACACTTGATCTGATTGCGCCTCCGAAGTTGACTTCGGAGATCACTCAGTTGCCAACGCTCGAACATAAAAGGTTCTTGCGTGATCTGCGTAGTGGCAAAGTCAAGCAGATCTGCGTACTCGTCGCTGACGACGAGTGTGTAACCGACATAAGGTCAGCAACAGTGTTCACTGAGAACGAGAGAGTTCTCAGGAGTTCATCAATGGACGAGAGTGTCCTAGATGAAAAGACACGAGTTGAGCGATATGACTCCCAATCGTGGGAATCGCTCAAGACAAATCCTCTCTATGAAGATTTGGTTGAATTCAAGGATGTATTCCCTGAAACTGTTCCGTGCGAGTTACCGAAGGATAAAGGTATTCGACACGAGGTCGAGCTTAAACCAGGCTCGAAGTACTGTGTCATGAAGCAGTGGCCACTGCCTCGTGAACAAGTACTTGCGATCGACAATTTCTTTGCCGATCGTTTAGCTGCGGGCCATGTGAGGGAATCAACTTCCCCACATAGCTCTCCGACCTTTTGTGTGCGAAAAGCAACAGGAGGGTGGCGGATAGTGCACGCATTTAACAAGTTGAATGCTGCAACGGTACCGGCTCAGACGCCGATACCAAGGAAGGACGTAATCATTGATGGTACGTCAAAGCGTACCATCTTTTCGTCCATGGATTTGATGGATGGCTTCTATCAAATCCTTATGCGAGAACGGGATCTACCCTATACCGCAGTTAGCACGCCTAGCGGCATGCTCTGGGAATGGCTAGTAATGCCACAAGGGCTTAGTAATGCCCCTGCCACGTTCAACAGATGTGTATCACATCTGTTGAGACCAGTACGAGAATTCGCGCCGAGATATTTCGATGACATATTCATCCATAGTCGAGCTATGGATGGAAAGTCGGACGTTGTGGTTCACAGATACCACGTCCGACAGGTTCTTACAATCATGCGAAAGCATCAATTGTATGCAAACCTCAAGAAATGTATATTTGCAGCAAGCGAAATACCACTTCTTGGGTGCATCGTTGGTAAGAACGGAGTACGTCCTGATCCCGAAAAGATCAAGGCGATCACCGACTGGCCTGTGCCGGTTGATGTCAAAGGTCTTCGAAAATTCCTCGGGCTAGCGGAGTATTTGCATAAGTATTCACGCAATTACGCCGAGATGACTGTGCACCTCTTTCGTTTGTTGAAAAAGAACGAGAGGTGGTTATGGAATGCTGAATGTCAGCGCTCCTTTGATGGTATCAAACAGATCTTGATACAATTCCCAGTCCTAGCAATAGCCGATCAGGACAGGCCATTTCATGTGGTCTGTGATGCCAGCGATTTCGCAATCGGCTGTGCATTAATGCAGTACGATCTTGAAGGCGTTGAACGCGTCGTCTGCTATCAGTCGCGTCAGCTGCAACCAGCTGAGCGGAACTATCCAGTGCATGACAAGGAGCTCCTTGCCATGAAGTATGCACTCGCGAAGTTCAGAGTCTATCTATTAGGAGATAGACCCTTCATTGTTTACACTGACCATGCGTCATTACGCACGGCAGTGAACAGCCCGCACCTTTCTCAACGAATGGCGCGGTGGTTGTCATTCTTTGCAGAATACAACTATACGGTAGAGTACAAACCAGGACGACTTAATGTCGTCGCTGATGCACTCTCACGTCGTCCCGACTTTGACCCAGTCGTGAAACCCAACAGTGAGACAGTCACTGTTGCGGCTATGACGTCCTCAGTCCCATCTACAACGTTGTATGATGATGTGAGGCGGGCATACGCCCAAGATGGTGAGATAGTGAAGTTGTTGACACATCTCTCCCAACCATCCCGAGAATCGTTGAAACGATTGTCGCCTGCGTATCGATCTGCATCAGATCGATACACTACTCGCAACGGGTTACTGTATTATACAGTCGTTTCTGGTGACACACCACGTGTTGTCATTCCAGATGATACTGATCTGCGTTTGCGGATCATGTTCGAGTATCACGATGCTCCTATAGGAGGACATCGTGGCCGAGAGAAAACATATCTCACGGTAAGTCGAGACTTTTACTGGCCCCGCCAGTATCAGTTTGTGCGAAAGCATGTTCGCGCATGCGAAGTCTGCCAACGAGTGAAGTCAAGTCCTTCACTGCGTGCACCTTTACAGCCTCTACCGGTTCCGGCTGAGTGCTGGGAATCCATCTCAATGGATTTTGTCTTCGGGTTACCCAAAGACGCACGCGGGAATGCGGGTATTCTCGTATTTGTTAACAGATTCAGCAAAATGGTACACATATTGGCTGTACCAGAGACAATCACGGCAAGTGGCTGTGCTTGTGTCTTTATCGACACCATCTTCCGACTTCGCGGGTTGCCCCGCGAACTCGTATCAGACAGAAATCCACGATTCACTGCTGATTTCTGGCGTTCCGTGTTCAAATCACTCGGAACGCGTTTGAAGATGTCAACATCTGATCATCCAGAGTCAGATGGTCAGACGGAACGTGCCAATCGTGTCCTTGAAGAGATACTTCGAGGATACGTACACTCCTTTAAGAGTTGGAGTGAGTTTTTGCCAATGGTAGAGTTTGCCATTAACAACTCGGTGCATGCGTCCACGACACATAAACCGTTTTACGTGAATGGCTTACGTCATCCGCGTGTACCCACCGTACTAGAGTGTAACTATGGTTCAAGGGGGAGGGACTCGCGCGATCAAAAACCGATTTGGTTCACGCTCATCACGCTCTGACGAAGAGGTCATGCGTTTGATGCCGATATCGACAACATCGATATCGAAGAAGATGATGTCAGTTAGAGAGCGGAAGCCCTCACTGAAGAAAAGATTGATGTTGATGCAGTGCCCTCACAGCGCACTGAAGCTAACGAGGCATCAGTTCATACTGGCTCGTGAAACGGTAGTCCGTTTCGTGCAAGACTCCATCGCCGAAGCGGTGGATAAGAAAAAGCAAAATGCAGACAAGAATGGAAGGGCAAACACTCTTTTATTTAATAAAGGTGACTTAGTCCTACTGTCTACGGTTAATCTACCAGAGCATGTAGTGACTAATTTGGGTAGCAGTAAACTACTACCCAAGTACATTGGCCCATTTCGTGTATTGCACCGCCTAAGCAACGCATATACGATCGAACTGCCACGTAAGATGTGAACGCATCCCACGTTTTACGTTGTTCTGCTTAATCCGTACCATCAGTACCCTGCTTCTTCCGATGAAGAACGCCCTTGCGTTCAAGCATCTCACAAAGGGCCTTGTGCTCCCGATGGTGGATATCGACAAGGGTCTGAAGAGCAGTTATCTCAGCCCGAGACCGGTCAACAATCCCACGAGCTACCCTTAGCTCGTCACGAAGAGATGTCAGAGCTCTCTCGTTCTCGAGCTGAGCAAAGGCAAACTCAGCTCGATGCTTCAAGACAGTGTCCACCAGTTGGAGACGCCTGTCCCGCTCCTGTTCGAGGTCGCCGCGTAACCCTTGCGTTACGCGATCAAAGAAGCTCTCGGGGACACACCGATCCACATGATCGTGTGGAGAGCGTCTTTCCTCCTCCTCCACCTCCTTTAGAGGACTCTCGCGGTGGCCAGCGCTATCTGGTTGAGAAGCTGTTGAACCACCGCGACGTGAACGGACGCCGGACGAGTTATCTCGTCCGGTGGCGCGGCTATCCCCGTCCTGGGATTCTTGGGAGCCCCGCTCCCAACTGATGATCGACGTACTGGGTCTGGTTGAGCAGTACGACGCGGCACATCCTGTGCCGCAGAAGAACCGCCGGAGAAAGTCTTCCCGGCACGGTCGTAAAGGTATTTCAGGTTGTCAATCCCTTCGTACATCTCAGTAGAGATACGTACGCGCCACCACGGGCTATTTAGAAAGCAAGCCTCCATAGGTGCGCGCGCAGAGTTGTTCACACAACAAGGGCACGAGTCTCCCCAGGAGAGACAGGGTAACCCACTCTCCCTAGACATACGATGCAGCTTATAGCGTGCACCTGTCGGGGTTCGCTTTTCAAACTTATCACGAGCTTTAATAAGTTTGTCGTTCCAAGCGTCACGACCTACATCCTCGAGATTATGGATGTAGGCGTTCCACGCCTGAAGTAGTGAGGGACCATCACGTTTGTGATTCCCACTGTACCATCGATGTCTGAAGAAAGCATCGATGAAGAACTCATGTTCAGCGCGATAGTCTTTCGCGCTGGGGTCAAGGTGATGGATCCTTGACGAATCGAACAATCGTGTTCGATAACGATCACTCGTCGTCGCCGACAAGTGATCCATGACTGATTTGGGAGGCATCCATGCCTTCTTCTCAGGAGCGAGACGCAAGACATTTCGGTCCCGCTCTTCCTGCGACGTGCCGACAGAAGTACTGGCACCTCGTTGCGAACTGGTGTCCATAGGAGAACCGACACCACTGTTAGCGCCCGAGTCTCGCGACCTCGAGCGCCTTCGCTTCGGCGATGGTTCATCTGATTCATCAGTTCATCTGATTCATCAGATAAACCAAAAGATGCTGCGACGCAAAGCATCGTCCATGCCACGCTTGGCAGGCGGCTTGGATACAATCGCCGTCAATACGGATCCGTTTTCCGTATCAGGAGAGTACGAGACACCGAGCTCGTACTCTGTGAAGACATGAGTGTCTTCATGACCAGCGCCTGCATCACCAAGTGACACAGGCTGGGTCGCTTCAGCAACCGATGAGACATCAGTTGCTGTAGTTTCTGCTTCGGCGTCCGCACAGAGACGTGCAGACGCGCTCTCGGCGGCCTTGCTCGCGCATCGCATGGGCTTGTTAACCATGCGATGAGATGTTGGAAAGTGGACGCGGACCAACAAGTGCAAACCCCGTCCCAAATGATTTGGGACGAGTATCCATTTAGTCAATCAGTCACTAAAGTGACTGATGGTTAAGGGGGGGGTGATGTAACGGGGTGAATCGTTACATAACAATTTATAAGAAATTGTTAATAGAATATAACTATAAGAGTTATATTCTCAGAATATTGTCATAAGGACAATATTCTGTAGCACTTCAAGTAGTTCCTAATTGGTTGATATAGGCCATTATATCAACCAACGAAGACGCGCCACGACAGACGCACGCAATGAGTGGTGAGCAGATAACTGATTTACACATTTGTATTTAGACATAGTTAGATGAAGATAAATAGTGATTTATTGCAGACATTAACTATTATAAATACAGTTCTACTTTTACTCTAACCGAGTACTCGCTTCTTCTTACCGTCTTCCTCTGCACGTACGAGTGTACGTGAAGTTACGAGGCACCGCCTTATTCTGTTATCAGAATAAGTAGCTTGTACTGTCACCAGTACAAGCTTCAGGGTGCCCCGTTACATTGAGGGCCCCGTTACACCATTGCCGCGTCACAGCTGCACCTTGTAATTTAGGCACCGTCACAGCCGAAGATAAAAAGGTGAATTTACCGACTACCTGCAGCTGAAGTAGTTCTCACCAATCTACGGCATCCGATTTACCACACAGAGATATTTTACACTAACGAAACAAAATTTATTTACGAATGGGAGCACCGTGTAGACCCCACAATGCATCGAGGCGACAGGTAGGTCGGTGCATGACGCCCTGTTTTGCTGTGCTTCCCACGCTGTGTGGCGGTAATGCGAATCATGTTACTGTCACCACTGCTGCGAGTTAAAATAGTTATCAGACAAAGAAATGATTAATTGCAATGGAACAAATAATTAGTTTAAATGTGATCATGGTCGTGTATTCGTGTTCTTGGTTGTTTTTCCCTCCATTTTGATGCTTAATTTGTCCAAGGTCATTCTGTTTGTTTTGATTTTGTGGTCGTGGTCGTCGTTGAATTTGTTCTTCCCTGAAATGTCCATTTTGCCAGCATCGTCTGGGAATTTGTTTTCGTTGATGTTGTGAACCTCATCGCCAGTTGCGTCCCCGATCGATGTCCATTGCCGTGTTAAAGTTTATGAAAACATCATCCGCATTTGTATCTGCGTATACATCTACTTCTTCGGCTTCAGTTTGTCAATTCCGATGCCTAAGTTTATATTTGAGTCTCCTTCTTCCTTGTTGGTCATATTGCCGCACAGCGGAGTGGTTTCACGGTAAAATGGCAGGCTCATCCCTGCAGGATTTATTCAACAGAACGTTCTAATAAACAACATAGCAAACAAAGCATTAGTCAAGGAATTCAACGATAAAAACCAAACACAAGTCCGAACACAATAGTAGAAGAATAACGGTGGATTACACTTGTTCACGATTGCTCAATGTTGTCAATGTGTGTTCAGTAACAGCTGAAGACCGCTATCAGGACTAAATAAGCGGGAAGTTTGGCGAAGTTCAATGGATCAAGTATAGTTTTTAATTTCACGATCACCTGTATTATAGATCATCTTTGGTCGGTCGATGTACATAAAGCACCAGAAAGGTGAAAATTTAGCTATTTGTGTAAAGACTGCCATAGTATCTGCTACCTGACTATTGTGGCTGCGACGAGAGAGGTTCGACTGCAGAAACTGACATACTAAAATTAGTCTGTTAGAGACAGCAGTAAGCTCACTTTTAATCCAAGAGTCGGCAGCCCGGGTCGTCTGCCACACTCACCGTCCCACATGTCAGATCTAAACTTTAAGAGCCTGTTGTCGATTCTTAATAAACGTTGAAAACTTATTAGGCCAGCATTAGATTCTACTCTGACTATGAAAAAGGATGACTGCTTGCGTTTCAACCGTACGATCACCACGTACTCATGTAAATGAGACGCGCAATTTTTAGCAGAAGCAAAGTAGACATACAGGGAAAATATTGAGATTTTCCGATGTTGGCACCATCTTCTAAGTACTCATGAAATTATTGTGGCTATTATCGAAATAAAATTTAGGCTCGACAGCGAACATGCTAAAAGAGCCTCCAGCCATTTCATACCAATGAAAAGGAGAATATGAAAGCGTAGTTACTCATAATTAGCACAAAGGGAAACAGATCACAAAAGTCGACAGTGGCAGCTACATTGTATTAACGTCTACTTCAACATACTGTGTGGTCGGCGGAAAAATCCTAGCTCTGGTCAATAAGACTTGCTTGAGCCCGTTGAAACGATCCGGCGAAGACGAAGCATTCGAGTGACACCCGTGACACCTGCTTGATGAGCTAAGACCCGACTTCACAATGGTAGTCATAGTTCGCACAGCAATTCGTGCAGCACTTTTCGAAGTCACTGCGGTTATTCGAGCAAAGCACGGACGAACCCAAATGCGACGATGCCCACCTTGGGCAGGAAGTTGCTGGGCATTCTTTCAGATATTGACCGAACGTCGGGACTGCGGTAGCGAGGACCAAAGCCATTGCAAACTTGATCTTCATGATTGTCGATAGAGAGTGCTGAGGAGGAGGTTGCTTCCCTTTTGGCAAAAAAAAGAATGGTTTGTTGAAAAGTGATGCGCGACGGTTAAGTGCGCCACGGGCGCACAGACAAATTTTGCTTCAGGACGGGGGTCGTTCTGGAAGCCAATCATTGAAGGAGACATGCACTACCCATGCACACAGTTGCAGACTCGTGCGAATATCTAGAGTTTATAATAGGGTGCCACGTGTAGGCTTTGCAAACGTTTTGGCAACTCTCATCTTCTCTGCCTAGGGTTCAAGAGCGCCAGAGATCTAGCGACAGGATGGGTTGCGATACAAACAATCGCTAGAAGACAGGGGATGCACCGGCGCATAAGCCTGCATCCAGTATTGTGCAAGCCAAGTTTTGGATTCAGCCAGTGGTTGGGTTTGTGAGCATTGATATTAGCAATTCTCATCTAATTTTTACAGCTTTCAATCACTGAGGGTTTCCTTCCACCGATAAGATTCAATTAGATCGCTCCTTTGTGAAACAAGCTTCGAACCTTGCCTAGAATTGGTGCACATATTTACTTTATGTGGACAGGTCCATTCTGATCCCGCGCAGTATTGGAAAATTAGGAAGAACATTCATCTTGATCTTGCAACTTTGATGGGTGTCTCGAGCGCTCGTCTGTACACGTCCGACCAGACTTTCCTCGATACCGATTAGACGCGTCTCTGACGAAGCCGTAAGAAGGATGCTTTCGAGCCCCAGTACCCATTGCCTCAAGACGAAAGAAAGGGTTGGATGTAACTCTTATTGAAAAGGAGCGTCCCACCTCATTGTAACTGAAGCATTGTTTCGCTTTTTGGCAAGGTGTCACCCTGGCAGTTAACGTCTTTAAAGAACTCTACATAAGGCATTATAGATTAGCGCAGCTCAACCGCAGGCGTTGACACCACCGATCAATCTCATAAAAATTTAAGGTCCAGCCCAGTACCTCAAATCAGCACAAATCTTGTGATTGTCAGTTGAGTGGTTCGTATCTTCCCCCGACCTTCAAAATCCAGTCGGTGTCAACGGCCCTTCGTCTATAAGAGGGTGTCCCACCTGCTAGCGAGCCGCCGGGAAGGTCGTACGTCGCTGAGACTTAGTGATGACACAAACAATTGCAATGAACTGCAGCCGGACGTGTACCCAAATGAAGAGGGCAGTCGAATTACTGTCACTTTATTGGTTTATAAGTAGTGTTTCAGCGGGTAATTTCCGACGATGGCGGCTGGCAATGATTGCGGACGTGCTGCATCTGCTCCGATGGGAAGAGAGCTGGCTCAGGGGGGGGGGTCGCCAGGATCCCTGCTGCCAGCTGATAGATCGACGGCTGGCAATGATTGCGGACGTGCAGCCGCATCTGCTCCGATCTGGGAAGAGAGCTGGCGCGGGGGCGGGGGTCGCCAGGATCCCTGCTGCCAGCTGATAGATCGACGGCTGGCAATGATTGCGGACGTGCAGCCGCATCTGCTCCGATCTGGGAAGAGAGCTGGCGCGGGGGCGGGGGGTCGCCAGGATCCCTGCTGCCAGCTGATAGATCGACGGCTGGCAATGATTGCGGACGTGCCGCATCCGCTCCGATCCGGGAAGAGAGCTGGCGCGGGGGCGGGGGTCGCCAGGATCCCTGCTGCCAGCTGATAGATCGACGGCTGGCAATGATTGCGGACGTGCAGCCGCATCTGCTCCGATCTGGGAAGAGAGCTTGCGCAGGGGGGGGTCGCCAGGATCCCTGCTGCCAGCTGATTGATCGACGGCTGGCAATGATTGCGGACGTGCCCCATCCGCTCCAATCTGGGAAGAGAGCTGGCGCGGGGGCGGGGTCGCCAGGATCCCTGCTTGCAGCTGTTACATTGGCGGCGGGCTGGACGGATGTCAAAAGTTGTATCGCAGTTAATCAATGTGTCGCACGCACCACACAGGATCCCTGAATACTCGGCGCTGCTAATACGTAGATTAACTGGGGGCTAGGAAGCTAAATAGATAACTTAAACTTAAAAGAATCCGGTCTTATTTACCTGCCTTCTATACAATATGCGCCTTTTTTTTTTAAATTTCACGGTTCGGCTAAAGCCAGTCTTCTGCCCCTTTCGGGGGCGGACACTACGTAGGGTATTCTCTCCTAGGAAAGCCGAAGTGATCTAAGGTCTGCCTTAAGCAAGCTGCACTTGCAGTATCGGTTGTGAGGGCAGTGGACCGACGGGTCGCGCAAGCGGCCAAGAAGGGAAAGGTTACGGAATGGAGGCGTATTCCACGCCACGTGTCGCCGCTGCGGCGGTCGCACAGTCCAAGTCCTGGGGGTCACACAAGTGTCCAAGAGGGGGGCCACTATCGCGAATGGATGAGCTCCTAGGTGAAAGATTACGGCGGGTTGGCGTTCCCCACGCCTTACGGTTACGTCGGTGATCGCGCTCCACGTCAAGGGGCGCGCAAGCGGCAGATGGACGCCCACCATCGCAGACGGATGAGCTCGTAGGAGACAAATTACGGTGGGTGGGCGTTTCCCCCCGCCATCGTCATCGCCTCGGCGATAGAAGAATTCAGATCGAACGGTCGCTTTAGCGGCCACAATGGAGCCTGTCGCCGACATTAGTAATACTCTTCCGCGTGTGACGTAATTTTTATTACTCGCGCTTCAGGTCGTCTGGCCGCGCTAAGCCGTCACCAAATCGGAAGGGCGTCCTTTTGGACGTCTGATATCTTCTGCTGCATCGGCAGCGCTGCACTGAGAGCTCTTGAAAGATAGGCATAAATCTGGCTTGGGTTGGATGACTTTGACCTCTGCTACTCTCGCCCCCGGATCTTCGGAGCACCCACGTTGTAGATCCGGATTCGGATCACACTTCCTGGAAACTTCAGTCGTTAGTCATTCCTTTTATAAAAGGACGTACTTGACACCACCACAAGACGTGCTCCTACAGTAGTTACCTTTGAGGACTCCACGCCAATTGTTCCAGCTACAACAGTCTCCTCTGTTACACTTGTACTATCTACCACAGAGCGGTGGATGCTCTGGACGTCTCCCTCAAATGCGGGTGACACAAAAATATTGTGTCCCTGGGTGCATTGAGCAAATACATTACAATTGGCTCAAAAGCTAGTTTGGTGAGAGGACAGTCCAAGCGTTATTTTTACGAGATAAGTGGAGAAGAAATCAGCAGGTGGTGATAGCTCAAGTAAAATACCAATAAACCTTCGTTTGGTTGCAAACGTGTACGTCTCCAACACGCTTTGGTCGTGTCCCGCACGCAGGTGTACATATCGCTCTGTAATTATACTTTTCGGCCACCATGTATTACCCATAATGTTCTGCTGATCCGCCCGTTATTTTTGATGCCATCTTCAGTAGCTGTATTTCTTTTTGGCATTCCGCTGGCTCCATGCAACTTGCCGCCACTCTCCTTTCCTTCAGTTGCGACGAATGAATTGTTGTACATGACATGGAAGTACAATCAGTTCATCCACTTGATCTAGCCCCATTTAGGTTAGCGGACAGTTTGACATACAGCCATTCATGACCTTTGTACACTAAATCAAGTGACTTTGCTGCGTGGTATTACTGCGCATAAACTTTTCGCTGCATAAAGTGAGCCATGCTCTCTATCGTAGCTTTAAACATTACAAAAAGCGTCAAGCTTAAAAAAATGCGCCTTCAAGCGCTTCCTCACAAAATTCTAGACCACTGCTGTAACGGGGCACCCTGAAGCTTGTACTGGTGACAGTACAAGCTACTTATTCTGATAACAGAATAAGGCGGTGCCTCGTAACTTCACGTACACTCGTACGTGCAGAGGAAGACGGTAAGAAGAAGCGAGTACTCGGTTAGAGTAAAAAGTAGAACTGTATTTATAATAGTTAATGTCTGCAATAAATCACTATTTATCTTCATCTAACTATGTCTAAATACAAATGTGTAAATCAGTTATCTGCTCACCACTCATTGCGTGCGTCTGTCGTGGCGCGTCTTCGTTGGTTGATATAATGGCCTATATCAACCAATTAGGAACTACTTGGAAGTGCTACAGGATATTGTCCTTATGACAATATTCTGAGAATATAACTCTTATAGTTATATTCTATTAACAATTTCTTATAAATTGTTATGTAACGATTCACCCCGTTACATCACCCCCCCCTTAACCATCAGTCACCTTAGTGACTGATTGACTAAATGGATACTCGTCCCAAATCATTTGGGACGGGGTTTGCACTTGTTGGTCCGCGTCCACTTTCCAACATCTCATCGCATGGTAAACAAGCCCATGCGATGCGCGAGCAAGGCCGCCGAGAGCGCGTCTGCACGTCTCTGTGCGGACGCCGAAGCAGAAACTACAGCAACTGATATCCCATCGGTTGCTGAATCGACTCAGCCTGTATCACCTGGTGATGCAGGCGCTGGTCATGAAGACACTCGTGTCTTCACAGAGTACGAGCTCGGTGTCTCGTACTCTCCTGATACGGATGACGGATCCGTATCGACGGCAATTGAATCCAAGCCGCCTGCCAAGCGTGGCATGGACGATGCTTTGCGTCGCAGCATCTTTGGTTCATCTGATGAGTCAGATGAACCATCGCCGAAGCGAAGGCGCTCGAGGTCGCGAGACTCGGGCGCTAATAGTGGTGTCGTTTCTCCAATGGACACCACTTCACAGCGAGGTGCCAGTACTTCTGTCGGCACGTCGCAGGAAGAGCGGGACCGCAATGTGTTGCGTCTCGCTCCAGAAAAGAAGGCATGGATGCCTCCTAAATCTGTCATGGATCACTTGTCGGCGACGACGAGTGATCGTTATCGAACACGATTGTTCGATTCGTCGAGGATTCATCACCTTGACCCCAGCGCGAAAGACTATCGCGCTGAACATGAGTTCTTCATCGATGCTTTCTTCAGACATCGATGGTACAGTGGGAATCACAAACGTGATGGTCCCTCACTACTTCAGGCGTGGAACGCCTACATCCATAATCTCGAGGATGTAGGTCGTGACGCTTGGAACGACAAACTTATCAAAGCTCGTGATAAGTTTGAAAAGCGAACCCCGACAGGTGCACGCTATAAGCTGCATCGTCTGTCAAGGGAGAAAGGATTACCCTGCCTCTCTTGGGGAGACTCGTGCCCATGTTGTGTGAACAACTCTGCACGAGCACCTAAGGAGGCTTACCTCCTTACCAGCCCGTGGTGGCGCGTACGTGTCTCTACTGAGATGTACGAAGGGATTGACAACCTGAAATCCCTTTACGACCGTGCCGGGAAGACTTTCTCCGGCGGTCCTTCTGCGGCACAGGATGTGTCGCGTCGTACTGCTCGACCAGACCCAGTACGTCAACCATCAATTGGGAGCGGGGCTCCCAAGAATCCCAGGACGGGGGATAGCCGCGCCACCGGACGAGGTAACTCGTCCGACGTCCGTTCACGTCGCGGTGGTTCAACAGCTGCTCAACTAGATAGCGCTGGCCACCGCGAGAGTCCTCTAATGGAGGTGGAGGAGGAGGAAAGACGCTCTCCACACGATCATGTGGATCGGTGTGTTCCCGAGAGCTTCTTTGATCGCGTAACGCAAGGGTTACGCGACGATCTCGAGCATGAGCGGAATAGGCGTCTCCAGATGGTGGACACTGCCTCGAAGCATCGAGCTGAGTTTGCCTTTGCTCAGCTTGAGAACGAGAGATCTCTGACATCTCTTCGTGACGAGCTAAGGGTAGCTCGTGGGATTGTTGATCGGTCTCGGGCTGAGATAACTGCTCTTCAGACCCTTGTCGATGGCCACCATCGGGAGCACAAGGCCCTCTGCGAGATGCTTGAGCGCAAGGGCGTTCTTCATCGGAAGATACAGCGTACTGATGGTACGGCTTAAGCCGACCAACGTAAAACGTGGGATGCGTTCGCATCTTACGTGGTAACTCGATCGTGTATGCATTGCCTAGGCGGTGCAATACACGAAATGGGCCAATGTACTTGGGTAGTAGTTTACTGCTACCCAAATTAGTCACTACATGTTTTGGTAGATTAACCGTAGACAGTAGGACTAAGTCACCTTTATTAAATAAAAGAGTGTTTGCCCTTCCATTCTTGTCAGCGTTTTGCTTTTGCTTATCCACCGCTTCGGCGATGGAGTCTTGCACAAAACGGACTACCGTTTCACGAGCCAGTATGAACTCATCTGATGACTCGTTAGCTTCAGTGTGCTGTGAGCGCACTGCAGCGACAACAACCTTTTCTTCAGTGAGGGCTTCCGCACTCTCACTGGGATCATTGTCTTCAGTGAGGGCTTCCGCACTCTCACTGGCATCATCTTCTTCGATATCGATGTTATCGATATCGGCATCAAACGCAATGACTTCTTCGTCAGAGCGTGATGAGCGTGAACCAAATCGGTTTTTGCTCGCGCGAGTCCCTCCCCCCTTAAACCAGAGTTACACTCTAGTAAGGTGGGTACACGCGGATGGCGCAAGCCATTCACGTAAAACGGTGTATGTGTCGTGGACGCATGCACCGAGTTGTTGATGGCAAACTCTACCATTGGCAAAAACTCACTCCAACTCTTAAAGGAGTGTACGTATCCTCGAAGTATCTCTTCAAGGACACGATTGGCACGTTCCGTCTGACCATCTGACTCTGGATGATCAGATGTTGACATCTTCAAGCGCGTTCCGAGTGATTTGAACACGGAACGCCAGAAATCAGCAGTGAATCGTGGATCTCTGTCTGAAACGAGTTCACGGGGCAACCCATGAAGTCGGAAGATGGTGTCAATAAAGACACAAGCACAGCCACTTGCCGTGATTGTCTCTGGTACAGCCACAAGGTGTACCATTTTGCTGAATCTGTCAACAAATACGAGAATACCCGTATTCCCGCGTGCGTCTTTGGGTAACCCGAAGACGAAATCCATTGAGATGGATTCCCAGCACTCAGCCGGAACCGGTAGAGGCTGTAAAGGTGCACGCAGTGAAGGACTTGACTTCACTCGTTGGCAGACTTCGCATGCGCGAACATACTTTCGCACAAACTGATACTGGCGGGGCCAGTAAAAGTCTCGACTTACCGTGAGATATGTTTTCTCTCGGCCACGATGTCCTCCTATAGGAGCATCGTGATACTCGAACATGATCCGCAAACGCAGATCAGTATCATCTGGAATGACAACACGTGGTGTGTCACCAGAAACGGCTGTATAGTACAGTAAACCGTTACGAGTAGTGTATCGATCTGATGCAGATCGATACGCAGACGACAATCGTTTCAACGATTCTCGAGATGGTTGGGAGAGATGTGACAACAACTTCACTATCTCACCATCTTGGGCGTATGCCCGCCTCACATCATCATACAACGTTGTAGATGGAACTGAGGACGTCATAACCGCAACAGTGACTGTCTCACTGTTGGGTTTCGCGACTGTTTCAAAGTCGGGACGACGTGAGAGTGCATCAGCGACGACATTAAGTCGTCCTGGTTTGTACTCGACCGTAAAGTTGTATTCTGCAAAGAATGACAACCACCGCGCCATTCGTTGTGAAAGGTGCGGGCTGTTCACTGCCGTGCGTAAGGACGCATGGTCAGTGTAAACAACGAAGGGTCTATCTCCTAATAGATAGACTCTGAACTTCGCGAGTGCATACTTCATGGCAAGGAGTTCCTTGTCATGCACTGGATAGTTCCGCTCAGCTGGTTGCAGCTGACGCGACTGATAGCAGACGACGCGTTCAACGCCTTCAAGGTCGTACTGCATTAATGCACAGCCGATTGCAAAATCGCTGGCATCACAGACCACATGAAATGGCCTGTCCTGATCGGCTATTGCTAGGACTGGGGATTGTATCAAGCTCTGCTTGATACCCTCAAAGGAGCGTTGACATTCAGCGTTCCATAACCACCTCTCGTTCTTTTTCAACAAACGAGAGAGGTGTACAGTCATCTCGGCGTAATTGCGTGAATACTTATGCAAATACGCCGCTAGCCCAAGGAATTTTCGAAGACCTTTGACATCGACCGGCACAGGCCAGTCGGTGATCGCCTTGATCTTTTCGGGATCAGGACGTACACCGTTCTTACCAACGATGCACCCAAGAAGTGGTATTTCGCTTGCTGCAAATATACACTTCTTGAGGTTTGCATACAATTGATGCTTTCGCATGATTGTAAGAACTTGTCGGACGTGGTACCTGTGAACCTCAACGTCCGATCTTCCATCCATAGCTCGACTATGGATGAATACGTCATCGAAATAACTCGGCGCGAATTCTCGTACTGGCCTCAACAGATGTGATACACACCTGTTGAACGTGGCAGGGGCATTACTGAGCCCTTGTGGCATTACTAGCCATTCCCAGAGCATGCCGCTAGGCGTGCTAACTGCGGTATAGGGTATATCCCGTTCCCGCATTAGGATTTGATAGAAGCCATCCATCAAATCCATGGACGAAAAGATGGTACTCTTTGACATACCATCAATGATTACGTCCTTCCTCGGTATCGGCGTCTGAGCCGGTACCGTTGCAGCGTTCAATTTGTTAAACGCGTGCACTATCCGCCACCCTCCTGTTGCTTTTCGCACACAGAAGGTCGGAGAGCTATGTGGGGAAGTTGATTCCCTCACATGGCCCGCTGCTAAACGATCGGCAAAGAACTTGTCGATCGCAAGTACTTGTTCACGAGGCAGTGGCCACTGCTTCATGACACAGTACTTCGAGCCTGGTTTAAGCTCGACTTCGTGTCGAATACCTTTATCCTTCGGTAATTCGCACGGAACAGTTTCAGGGAATACATCCTTGAATTCAACCAAATCCTCATAGAGAGGGTTTTCCTTGAGCGATTCCCATGATTGGGACTCATATCGCTCAATTCGTGTCTTTTCATCTAGGACACTCTCGTCCATAGATGAACTACTGAGAACTCTCTCGTTCTCAGTAAACACTGTTGCTGACCTTATGTCGGTTACACACTCGTCGTCAGCGACGAGTATGCAGATCTGCTTGACTTTGCCACTACGCAGATCACGCAAGAACCTTTTATGTTCGAGCGTTGGCAACTGAGTGATCTCCGAAGTTAACTTCGGAGGCGCAATCAGATCAAGTGTATAAGCGCCTACACATGATCCGTTATTGACTATGACATTCAATGTCTCTGTCATTTCCTGGGGACTTATTCCCTCAGGCTTCGAAGGACTTATTCCTTCGTCTTCCCGGGGACTTATTCCCGCGGGTTTCGGGGAACTTATTTCCGCCGTATTTGTAATCTTGGGACTTATTCCCTTTACTTCCTCTAGCTGGGGTTGCGCAACCACAGCGAGATCCTCTACGAAAGACTCTCCAGTCGATCTAGGATTATCGTTTCGCTTAACCTGAGCGATCGATTGTTTCTCTTCTAGATGTTCCCCTCTAGGGATACATCTTTGTCCCAGTCCACCCGACTTATTCGAGTGGTGGACCTTCGGCGCAGCCTGTGTTTCCTCACAGCCGCCGGAACTTTGCTCCGAAGTGTAACCGTTTGGTACACTAAGGTTTTGTGCAGTCGTACTAACGACCGTACCACAAGTGAGGCCATCGCACTCACTCGTAGTACATCCACACGCTTGTGGACGCTCCAAAACGTTCATCAGATGGCCATCTGATGAACAAGCGGCAGGCATCGTTACTGTCCGATGTTGCCAGTTTACCCGTGGTTCGTACCTTCTGAGCCACGGTATTCCAAGGATGACATCAAATTTGTCATCCAAATCCAATACGATAAAGTCATCGTCATATTGGGTATCTTCTAGCGTATAGTGAATCTTCACTATACGCTTCATGACGGATTACGGATGCGCCTGTCGCAAGACGTACCGTCATCCTCGTAGGAGGTGTGTCACATTCACTGAATTTAAAGTGACCATCTTCTAGCGATTGGCGTCGCACAAAATTGTTGGACGCCCCACAATCGACTAGAGCTCGAAGGGACAACTTATTCGTCACTTCGAGTTTCAAGGTAATGAGTGAGATCTCATTACCTAGAGCAGCAACGCACAATGTCTGTGTGTTGGGAGCAACCTTCATCAAGAGGCCTACAAATTCTCTTGACGTTGCTGGATCAGTAGGGTGCTCCGCACCTACTGATCCTGTCCGTTTTTTGACGGTCCATCCCGTTGTTGCGTCTTTGCACCAACTGCGGACCCTCGTCCCTGCCCCTTTCTCATGGGTGGACGGTCACTACGCCCAGTGTCGCGAGACACTGGACGAGGGGCACTACACTCGTAAGCGTAGTGTCCTGTCTTCTGACATCTGTTGCATCTCTGCAACTTCTTGTAGCCTGTAGAGCGAACCTTCTCGCTCTCTACATAACAGAGTTCCATCGGCTCTGGACCTCCGTTGTCATATCGTCTCGGTTGACGATATGATGTCGAGCTGGCGCGAGCCTGTCTCAGACTGAAGTCTTCCTGCTCCGCAATGGAAATGGCTTGTTCTAGTGAATCTAGTTCAAGCCGGAACAGGTGAGTCTTGACGGGACCATCCGCAAGACCCTGCATGAACACCGAAACCAACGTGTGTTCATCCACCGGATTGGAACTTATACAACTCGTGAGATGTCGTATATGTTGAGCGTAAGCGTGCACATCACGCTTACCCTGCTTGAGCTTCAAGAGTTCGGTTCGAGCTCTGAACTCAGCTCTAGGCGGTTCAAACGTTTGTCTGAGCCGCGACTTGAAGACTTCCAACGACCCAAACGCGTATGGGTCGTGCAGCTTGAGCCCCAGTGCCCAAGTCTTGGCACGTCCTGCCAGATTTGACTGGGCAAATGCAACTTGCATATCCCCGTCGTCGATGCGACGCGCCCTTATGGCGTCATCCAATTCGACGAACCATCTCAAGAGGGAGTCTTCTTCGACCCCTCTATACTTTGAGATGTCAATCTTCAAAGTCTCGGGTCGACGCGAGTGCATCGACCCGCCAGCAGCAGCTTGCTGCTGTCTCAACAGTTCAAACTGTTGAGCACCTTGTTCTCTCAACAACTCTGCTTGTTGAGAACCTTGTTGGTGAAGCAAGGCTACTTTCTCGCGTTCTGCGTCAAGTTCATTTTGAATGAACTTGGCGATAGTAGCATGTTGGGCATCTCTATTGAGAGCCTCTAGCATGACGCTAACAGCATGGATGCCCATGGTCGAACCCATTCGTTCAACCGCATCCCATTCGACATCGCTCAAATGGGAGTAGCCGTCACGCGTAGCGTGAAAGCTTTGGTCATCTTCATCATCCAACATATTCATGTTGGATGTGAACGCGGTCCTTGGACGGACTACGAAGTGCTACCAGGTGTAACGGGGCACCCTGAAGCTTGTACTGGTGACAGTACAAGCTACTTATTCTGATAACAGAATAAGGCGGTGCCTCGTAACTTCACGTACACTCGTACGTGCAGAGGAAGACGGTAAGAAGAAGCGAGTACTCGGTTAGAGTAAAAAGTAGAACTGTATTTATAATAGTTAATGTCTGCAATAAATCACTATTTATCTTCATCTAACTATGTCTAAATACAAATGTGTAAATCAGTTATCTGCTCACCACTCATTGCGTGCGTCTGTCGTGGCGCGTCTTCGTTGGTTGATATAATGGCCTATATCAACCAATTAGGAACTACTTGGAAGTGCTACAGGATATTGTCCTTATGACAATATTCTGAGAATATAACTCTTATAGTTATATTCTATTAACAATTTCTTATAAATTGTTATGTAACGATTCACCCCGTTACAACTGCATGTTGCACACGCTCGAAACCATACACACGTACGATTGCTTTCAAGAGTTTGCCAAGAATTTTGTGGGGTAACAAGACCTTGCCAGCGGTTGTTCTGGAAAGCACGAGTGCCAGTTGAGGATGTCAGTATAGCAAAAATGATTCGACAAGCGCATCAAGACGGAGACATAGCGACCAAAAACACCTGTCGCATCCGTGTGGATCGCCCCCATTTTGTCGCGCGTTGCTTGAGCCTCGCGATGGTGCTGGGAAAGCTAAGTGTGATTTATCGAGCTGATGTAACCAGTCATCTGTCATTGCGCTTATGTTAGTACGACAACAAGCAACTAGAAAACGTTTCAGCGATGTGTAAACGAGACCTTCTCCTCGTGGACGCACAACACTAAACATGTAAAGACACGCACGTGTATAAACAAACAAGCTATAGACTCGATCGCTATCACCGCAGTGCTGTTTTCCGACGATTTGGCGGATTCGTTCACTCGCATTCGACAAATTTGTCATCATTATATGGTGCAGCAGTGGAATGTATAGAAACGCAGTAGATTTGTCGTTTGAGGTCAGATGTAACGGGGTGAATCGTTACATAACAATTTATAAGAAATTGTTAATAGAATATAACTATAAGAGTCAATTCTCAGAATATTGTCATAAGGACCATATTCTGCAGCACTTTCGAGTAGTTTCTAATTGGTTGATATAGGCCATTATATCAACCAACGAATGCGCACCACGACAGACGCACGCAATGAGTGGTGAGCAGATGGTTGACATACACATTTGTATTTAGACATAGTTAGATGAGGATAAATAGTGATTTATTAACATGCATTAACTATGAAAAATACAGTTCTACGTTTTACTTAAACTAAGTACTCGATTCTTCTTACCGTCTTCCTCTGCACGTACGAGTGTACGTGAAGTTCCGAGGCACCGCCTTATTCTGTCATCAGAATAAGTAGCTTGTACTGTAATCAGTACAAGCTTGAGGGTGCCCCGTTACACCTGGTAGCACTTCGTAGTCCGTCCAAGGACCACGTTCACATCTAACATGAATATGTTGGATGATGAAGATGACCAAAGCTTTCACGCTACGCGTGACGGCTACTCCCATTTGAGCGATGTCGAATGAGATGCGGTTGAACGAATGGGTTCAACTATGGGCATCCATGCTGTTAGCGTCATGCTAGAGGCTCTCAATAGAGATGCCCAACATGCTACTATCGCCAAGTTCATTCAAAATGAACTTGACGCTGAACGCGAGAATGTAGCCTTGCTTCACCAACAAGGTTCTCAACAATCAGAGCTGTTTAAAGAACAGGTTTCTCAACAGTTTGAACTGTTGAGACAGCAGCAGGCTGCTGCTGGTGGGTCGATGCATTTGCGTCGACCCGAGACCTTGAAGATTGACATCTCTAAGTATAGAGGAGTCGAAGAGGACTCCCTCTTGAGATGGTTCGTCGAATTGGATGACGCCATAAGGGCGCGTCGCATCGACGACGGGGATATGCAAGTTGCATTTGCCCAGTCAAATCTGGCAGTGCGTGCCAAGACTTGGGCTTTGGGGCTCAAGTTGCACGACCCATATGCGTTTGGGTCGTTGGAAGTCTTCAAGTCGCGGCTCAGACAAACTTTTGAACCGCCAAGAGCTGAGTTCAGAGCTCGAACTGAACTCTTGAAGCTCAAACAGGGTAAGCGTGCTGTTCACGCTTACGCGCAACATATACGACATCTTACGAGTTGTAAAAGTTCCAATCCGGTTGACGAACCACGTTGGTTTCGGTGTTCATACAGGGTCTTGCGGATGGTCCCGTCAAGACTCACCTGTTTCTACTTGAACTAGATTCACTAGAACAAGCCATTTCCATTGCGGAACAGGAAGACTTCATTCTGAGACAGGCTCGCGCCAGCTCGACATCGTATCTTCCACCGAGACGATATGACAGCGGAGGTCCAGAGCCGATGGAACTCTGTTATGTAGAGAGCGAGAAGGCTCGCTCTACAGACTACAAGAAGTTGCAGAGATGCAACAGATGTCAAAAGACAGGACACTACGCTTACGAGTGTAGTGCCCCTCGTCCAGTGTCTCGCGACACTGGGCGTAATGACCGTCCACCCATGAGAAAGGGGCAGGGACGAGGGTCCGAAGTTGGTGCAAAGACGCAACAACGGGATGGACCTTCAAACAAAAGGACGGGATCAGTAGGTGCGGAGCACCCTACTGATCCAGCAACGTCAAGAGAATTTGTAGGCCTCTTGATGAAGGTTGCTCCCAACACACAAACGTTGTGCGTTGCTGCTCTAGGTAATGAGATCTCACTCATTACCTTGAAACTCGAAGTGACAAATGAGTTGTCTCTTCGAGCTCTAGTCGATTGTGGGGCGTCCAACAATTTTGTGCGACGCCAATCACTAGAAGATGGTCACTTTAAATTCAGTGAATGTGACACACCTCCTACGAGGATGACGGTACGTCTTACGACAGGCGCATCCGTAACCGTCATGAAGCGTTCAGTGAAGATTCACTATGCGCTAGAAGATACTCAATATGATGATGACTTTGTCGTATTGGATTTGGATGCAAATCTAATGTCATCCTTGGAGTACCGTGGCTCAGAAGGTACGAACCACGGGTTAACTGGCAACATCGAACAGTAACGATGCCTGCCGCTTGTTCATCAGATGACCATCTGATGAACGTTTTGGAGCGTCCGCAAGCGTGTGGATGTGCTACGAGTGAGTACGATGGCCTCACTTGTGGTACGGTCGTTAGTATGACTGCACCAAAATTTTATTGTAACAAACAGTTACACTTCGGAGCAAGCTTTCGGCGGCTGTGAGGAAACACGGGCTGCGCCGAAGGTCCATTACTCGAATAAGTCGAGTGGACCGGGACAAAGATGTATCCCTAGCGGGGGACATCTAGAAGAGAAACAATCGATCGCTCAGGTTAAGCGAAACGATAATCCTAGATCGACTGGAGAGTCTTTCGTAGAGGATCTCGCTGTGGTTGCGCAACCCCAGCTAGAGGAAGTAAAGGGAATAAGTCCCGATATTACAAATACGGCGGAAATAAGTTCCCCGAAACCCGTGGGAATAAGTCCCCGGGAAGCTGAAGGAATAAGTCCTTCGAGGCCTGAGGGAATAAGTCCCCAGGAAATGACAGAGACCTTGAATGTCATAGTCAATGATCGATCAAGTGTAGGCGCTTATACACTTGATCTGATTACTCCTCCGAAGTTAACTTCGGAGATCACTCAGTTGCCAACGCTCTAACATAAAAGGTTCTTGCGTGATATACGTAGCGGCAAAGTCAAGCAGATCTGCGTACTCGTCGCTGACGACGAGTGTGTAGCCGACATAAGGTCAGCAACAGTGTTCACTGAGAACGAGAGAGTTCTCAGGAGTTCATCTATGGACGAGAGTGTCCTAGATCAAAAGACACGAATTGAGCGATATGACTCCCAATCGTAGGAATCGCTCAAGACAAATCCTCTCTATGAAGATTTGGTTGAATTCAAGGATGTATTCCCTGAAACTGTTCCGTGCGCGTTACCGAAGGATAAATGTATTCGACACGAGGTCGAGCTTAAACCAGGCTCGAAGTACTGTGTCATGAAGCAGTGGCCACTGCCTCGTGAACAAGTGCTTGCGATCGACAAGTTGTTTGCCGATCGTTTAGCTGCGGGCCATGTGAGGGAATCAACTTCCCTACATAGCTCTCCGACCTTTTGTGTGCGAAAAGCAACAGGAGGGTGGCGGATAGTGCACGCATTTAACAAGTTGAATGCTGCAACGGTACCGGCTCAGACGCCGATACCAAGGAAGGACGTAATCATTGATGGTACGTCAAAGCGTACCATCTTTTCGTCCATGGATTTGATGGATGGCTTCTATCAAATCCTTATGCGAGAACGGGATCTATCCTATACCGCAGTTAGCACGCCTAGCGGCATGCTCTGGGAATGGCTAGTAATGCCACAAGGGCTTAGTAATGCCCCTGCCACGTTTAACAGATGTGTATCACATCTGTTGAGACCAGTACGAGAATTCGCGCCGAGATATTTCGATGACATATTCATCCATAGTCGAGCTATGGATGGAAAGTCGGACGTTGAGGTGCACAGGTACCACGTCCGACAGGTTCTTACAATCATGCGAAAGCGTCGATTGTATGCAAACATCATGAAGTGTATATTTGCAGCAAGCGAAATACCACTTCTTGGGTGCATCGTTGGTAAGAACGGTGTACGTCCTGATCCCGAAAAGATCAAGGCGATCACCGACTGGCCTGTGCCGGTTGATGTCAAAGGTCTTCGAAAATTCCTTGGGCTAGCGGCGTATTTGCATAAGTATTCACGCAATTACGCCGAGATGACTGTACACCTCTCTCGTTTGTTGAAAAAGAACGAGAGGTGGTTATGGAATGCTGAATGTCAGCGCTCCTTTGATGGTATCAAACAGATCTTGATACAATTCCCAGTCCTAGCAATAGCCGATCAGGACAGGCCATTTCATGTGGTCTGTGATGCCAGCGATTTCGCAATCGGCTGTGCATTAATGCAGTACGATCTTGAAGGCGTTGAACGCGTCGTCAGATATCAGTCGCGTCAGCTGCAACCAGCTGAGCGGAACTATCTAGTGCATGACAAGGAACTCCTTGCCATGAAGTATGCACTCGCGAAGTTCAGAGTCTATCTATTAGGAGATAGACCCTTCATTGTTTACACAGACCATGCGTCGTTACGCACGGCAGTGAACAGCCCGCACCTTTCACAACGAATGGCGCCGTGGTTGTCATTCTTTGCAGAATACAACTTTACGGTCGAGTACAAACCAGTACGACTTAATGTCGTCGCTGATGCACTCTCACGTCGTCCCGACTTTGAAACAGTCGTGAAACCCAACAGTGAGACAGTCACTGTTGCGGTTATGACGTCCTCAGTCCCATCTACAACGTTGCATGATGATGTGAGGCGGGCATATGCCCAAGATGGTGAGATTGTGAAGTTGTTGACACATCTCTCACAGCCATCTCGAGAATCGTAGAAACGATTATCTTCTGCGCATAATAATCTGCATCAGATCGATACACTACTCGCAACGGTTTTCTGTATCATACAGCCGTTTCTGGTGACACACCACGTGTTGTCATTCCAGATGATACTGATCTGCGTTTGCGGATCATGTTCGAGTATCACGATGCTCCTATAGGAGGACATCGTGGCCGGGAGAAAAAATATCTCACGGTGAGTCGAGACTTTTACTGGCCCCGCTAGTATCAGTTTGTGCGAAAGTATGTTCGCGCATGCGAAGTCTGTCAACGAGTGAAGTCAAGTCCTTCACTGAATGCACCTTTACAGCCTCTACCAGTTCCGGCAGAGTGCTAGGAATCCATCTCAATGGATTTCGTCTTCGAGTTACCCAAAGACGCACGCGGGAATACGGGTATTCTCGTATTTGTTGACAGATTCAGCAAAATGGTACACCTCGTGGCTGTACCAGAGTCAATTACGGCAAGTGGCTGTGCTTGTGTCTTTATTGACACCATCTTCCGACTTCATGGGTTGCCTTGTGAACTCGTTTCAGACAGAAATCCACGATTCACTGCTGATTTCTGGCGTTCCGTGTTCAAATCACTCGGAACGCGCTTGAAGATGTCTACATCTGATCATCCAGAGTCATATGGTCAGACGGAACGTGCCAATCGTGTCCTTGAAGAGATACTTCGAGGATACGTACACTCCTTTAAGAGTTGGAGTGAGTTCCTGCCAATGGTAGAGTTTGCCATTAACAACTCGGTGCATGCGTCCACGACACATACACCGTTTTACGTGAATGGCTTACGTCATCCGCGTGTACCCACCTTACTAGAGTGTAACTATGGTTCAAGGGGGAGGGACTCGCGCGAGCAAAAACCGATTTGGTTCACGCTCATCACGCTCTGACGAAGAGGTCATGCGTTTGATGCCGATATCGACAACATCGATATCGAAGAAGATGATGTCAGTTAGAGTGCGGAAGCCCTCACTGAAGAAAAGATTGATGTTGATGCAGTGCCCTCACAGCGCACTGAAGCTAACGAGGCATCAGTTCATACTGGCTCGTGAAACGGTAGTCCGTTTTGTGCAAGACTCCATCGCCGAAGCGGTGGATAAGCAAAAGCAAAACGCTGACAAGAATGGAAGGGCAAACACTCTTTTATTTAATAAAGGTGACTTAGTCCTACTGTCTACGGTTAATCTACCAAAGCATGTAGTGACTAACTTGGGTAGCAGTAAACTAATACCCAAGTACATCGGCCCATTTCGTGTATTGCACCGCCTAGGCAATGCAAGCACGATCGAGTTGCCACGTAAGATGCGAACGCATCCCACGTTTCACGTTGGTCGGCTTAAGCCGTACTATCAGTACGCTGTTTCTTCCGATGAAGAACGCCCTTGCGTTCAAGCACCTCACAGAGGGCCTTGTGCTCCCGATGGTGGCCATCGACAAGGGTCTGAAGAGCAGTTACCTCAGCCCGAGACCGATCAACAATCCCGCGAGCTACCCTTAGCTCGTCACGAAGAGATGTCAGAGCTCTCTCGTTCTCAAGCTGAACAAAGGCAAACTCAGCTCGATGCTTCGAGGCAGCGTCCGCCAGTTGGAGACGCCTGCCCCGCTCATGTTCGAGATCGTTGCGTAATACTTGCGTTACGCGATCAAAGAAGCTCTCGGAGACACACGCTTCCCCACGGTTGTGTGGAGAGCGTCTTCCCTCCTCCTCCACCTCCATTAGAGGACTCTCGCGGTGGCCAGCGCTATCTGGTTGAGCAGCTGTTGAACCACCGCGACGTGAACGGACGTCGGACGAGTTATCTCGTCCAGTGGCGCGGCTATCCCCCGTCCTGGGATACTTGGGAGCCCCGCTCCCAACTGATGGTTGACGTACTGGGTCTGGTTGAGCAGTACGACGCGGCACATCCTGTGCCGCAGAAGGACCGCCGGAGAAAGTCTTCCCGGCACGGTCGCAAAGGGATTTCAGGTTGTCAATCCCTTCGTACATCTCAGTAGAGATACGTACGCGCCACCACGGGCTATTTAGAAGGCAAGCCTCCATAGGTGCGCGCGCAGAGTTGTTCACACAACAAGGGCACGAGTCTCCCCAGGAGAGACAGGGTAACCCACTCTCCCTAGACATACGATGCAGCTTATAGCGTGCACCTGTCGGGGTTCGCTTTTCAAACTTATCACGAGCTTTGATCAGTTTGTCGTTCCAAACGTCACGACCTACATCCTCAAGGTTATGGATGTAAGCGTTCCACGCTTGAAGCAGTGAGGGACCATTACGTTTGTGATTCCCACTGTACCATCGATGTTTAAAGAAAGCATCGATGAAGAACTCATGCTCAGCGCGATAGTTTTTCGCACTGGGGTCACGGTGATGGATCCTTGACGAATCGAACAATCGTGTTCGATAACGATCACTCGTCGTCGCCGACAAGTGATCCATGACTGATTTGGGAGGCATCCATGCCTTCTTCTCAGGAGCGAGACGCAAGACATTTCGGTCCCGCTCTTCCTGCGACGTGCCGACAGAAGTACTGGCACCTCGTTGCGAACTGGTGTCCATAGGAGAACCGACACCACTGTTAGCGCCCGAGTCTCGCGACCTCGAGCGCCTTCGCTTCGGCGATGGTTCATCTGATTCATCAGTTCATCTGATTCATCAGATAAACCAAAGATGCTGCGACGCAAAGCATCGTCCATGCCACGCTTGGCAGGCGGCTTGGATACAATCGCCGTCAATACGGATCCGTTTTCCGTATCAGGAGAGTACGAGACACCGAGCTCGTACTCTGTGAAGACATGAGTGTCTTCATGACCGGCGCCTGCATCACCAAGTGACACAGGCTGGGTCGCTTCAGCAACCGATGAGACATCAGTTGCTGTAGTTTCTGCTTCGGCGTCCGCACAGAGACGTGCGGGCGCGCTCTCGGCGGCCTTGCTCGCGCACCGCATGGGCTTGTTAACCATGCGATGAAATGTTGGGAAGTGGACTCGGACCAACAAGTGCAAACCCTGTCCCAAATGATTTGGGACGAGTATCCATTTACTCAGTCAGTCACTAAAGTGACTGATGGTTAAGGGGGGGGGTGATGTAACGGGGTGAATCGTTACATAACAATTTATAAGAAATTGTTAATAGAATATAACTATAAGAGTCAATTCTCAGAATATTGTCATAAGGACAAATATTCTGCAGCACTTACGAGTAGTTTCTAATTGGTTGATATAGGCCATTATATCAACCAACGAAGGCGCGCCACGACAGACGCACGCAATGAGTGGTGAGCAGATGGTTGACATACACATTTGTATTCAGACATAGTTAGATGAGGATAAATAGTGATTTATTAACATGCATTAACTATGAAAAATACAGTTCTACGTTTTACTTAAACTAAGTACTCGCTTCTTCTTACCGTCTTCTTCTGCACGTACGAGTGTACGTGAAGTTCCGAGGCACCGCCTTATTCTGTCGTCAGAATAAGTAGCTTGTACTGTCATCAGTACAAGCTTGAGGGTGCCCCGTTACATCAGCCGCGACAGCTATTTTCGTGAAGCTCGTTCATCCGTTTCACACGACAACCTTTTTTCTTTAGACGATGACGAGGGTATTTCAATATTTGCATGGCTACTGTTCCGATGTTCAAATTGTTCTATGCACTTATTCATTACGAGCCCGAATGGTGAAGCTATTAGAGATTATGCGCAAGTCTGACTGCTGACACTTTTTTAATCGTACTTCTCTGTGCGTGTCTGTATATATCGCGGTAAGACGTACCTTACCCTTACTAAGTACGATCAAGCCAAATACCTTTTGATAGGAACATAAGTATGTTCAAACAAACCTTTGGCTAGGTCGCTATTGTGACGTACGCATGTGATTGGATTAAAATCAATAAAATGGTGAAAATTAGCCCATAAACAAAGAGATTTTCTCAGTACTAGTACCTCCAGCTTGCCAATTTCCCAGATCTTATATCTTCTCCAATTGCAGTGCTGGTACCTCTATATTGTGTATGGCTGTGCTAAACTACACCTCAAAGTAAGATGGTTGACAACACGCACCCGCTCTTCAATCTGCGTCAAGTACATGGAATTTAGAGCTTTCGCTAGGACAAAGGCTTGAGTCATAATCCAGGACCGCACAATTTCTTTAAGACTACTGCTTAAATGCAATAAGATTTGCATCATTACAAGCGGCAGTGAGAAATGTAAAAAGTACGGCTAAGGTTACAAGGAATGCACGTAAGAAGTACGCGTAAGTCGGCAAGTCGATGGGTCTACGTACGTCCCTACAATCAATGACAGGCACTATGACTTTTGTACGTCAACGTCGAAACCAACTAAACAAGAGATTCGCTCACTTCAAACAATTCAGGCGGCCATCCGGGGCGACAGAAACATGAATCGCAAGACGCTGGTATTACTCATTCCAGATCACGTCCACATCAACTTGGAAGCAAATAGATCTAAATTGTACAGAGCAAAAGATGATGTGGTCGACATGGTTAATGGAGAATGGAGAATCTTTCAAATGCGTAATTTGCTGTCAGAACTTCGCAAGAACCAATCCCGTAACGACTGTGCGACTTGAAGTCGATCAACGCAGTCGCTTCCAAAGCGTATTTCTAGCGTTTGGGGTAAGTTTTTATTAGTCAGCCACACCTGATTCCAATTCTCGGGTTCGATAGAAGGCACTCACTACACCTTAAGTATGTCGGAGTTGTTCTTTTTCTTTCAGGCAGAAACGGCAACAATCAAAATGTCACTTTTGCTACGGCGTTAGTCAAAGACGAAAATGAAAGTAACGTGAGGTGGTTTCCCTCTCTTTGCGAAGAATCCGGTATTTTTTGCGGACAGGCCAATATTCTGTGGCCGTGGTCATGTTCGAGCGTCTGTGGCGAAGATGTACACCACTTCAAATGTAGTGATCAAGCTTCGATTTTGCGCAGTTCACATCATGCGCAACTTAAAAACTAACACGATGTTGCGGGAGGGATTATGAGAACGCGGTTTGAGAGGCACAAGCGGCAGAAACGCAGCAGGACTTAATGATCCAATTACATCCATTCGACTTAAAAACGGTGGTGCTGTTGTACCAAATATCCTTGATTTAAACCCTGAAAGCTGGACGGTACACGCAAACGTGTCGACATTCATACCAGCAACTGTGCCTAAAGAGATTAAATCTCCTATTGCGATGCCAAGGTTCGGCCGGAAAAGCTCTAATTTCGTTGAAAGTGACAACAGCGCGATGATCGAGAATGACTTGACAATTTCGGCACCTTACGACGCTTTACTAAAATTTGCCATGGTCAAAATGGATCGAGCTAGCCAGCGTGGTATTAATGCTCACCATTGGATTGATAACGGTCGCTCTCTTACTCCCTGTGCAAATCTTATGTGGGATAAGGAACGTTTTCTTTTTTTGTTAGTACGCAGTGCGACAATCTACGAGTACCTTATACTTTGTAGGTCATCCAGGATCACCTAACTTTCGTCTTGTGGATACAGCACAGCCTCAATATTCGTGTCCTGCGTTCGATCAGTTTAGGATCGCTTGCCGCCTTATCATTGCTGCACTGCACACAAAAGGAAATCAAGATCGTTTGATGAGAGCGTTTCACTCGTGTTATTCATTAGCACGTACGTGTCAACACTTTTTAACAATGATATCCAGGTCGCACTAATCACGGGTATTATTATACAAACGAATTTGGACTCACCCCATCTTACAAGCAGGTTGACGCCCACGCGAGAGACGTTTCTAAGTGCAGGCGAACTGGGACCAAATTTAGCTATGGTTGTCGAACATGCCGTCGCGTTTATATTAGCTATGGTTATCGAAGATGCCGTCGCGCTGGTCATAACGGGACTACGTGTCATCGACACTCCATCTAAGTAGAAGTTAATATCGCAGCTCTCTTGACCTTTATCGTAGATCTGCCGAGTCCTGTTCAGTACTTAAGTATAACAATCATAACCACAAAGGTGTAAATGGCCCCATCGTGAATAGTGTTTCACGGAGCACTAGATTAAATGGAAGTTTCTATCGCTAGCATTTGCTCGGACTCGCATGGCTTTTTGACCATTTGGTAAGTGACGTGAATATATGTAAGACCTTTTAGATACAACGCGAGTCAACAATGCTTAGGACGCATCAATAACCAGCGAGAAATTAAACAATACATTTCATACGGGCCATGTAACGGGTCACCCTTTGTTTGGGGTGCCCCGAAACTTCACGTACACTAGTACGTGCATAGGAAGCTAATCTACTCAACAGCTAAGTTGAGTACAGGGTAAACGAGAACTGTATTTAATATAGTTAAGATGCCAATATAACTTAAATCTTCATCTCACTATATTAAACTACGTCGTCGTATGACGACAACCTTCTCACCACTCAGTGCTCGTGTCTAGCAGCGATTGGTGGTAATCTTGGTTGGTATGTCTTGCATCAATCAATCTTCGAGCAGCGCATGAACAATATCCAGAAGGGGATAATATTCCTTTAATTTTATCCACCTCGGATAATATTGGTAGGATATTTTCATGCTAGACAATATCTCTATCGACACCGTTGTGTGTCAATTTCATGTAACGGCCTACTCCGTTTCATCACCCCTCCCTTAAATATCAATCACCCGTTAATTGAGTACAATCAATTGGGACAGGGTGACCATTGTTGGATCACTCTGGGAAAGGGAGCATATGTTGGTCGAATTCCATTCCTTTACCAATCCAACGCATGATTTCGAAAACGACGCGGGTTGCTACTGCAGCAGAAAGAAAGGCACCTGCCCGCGTGCGTGCAGCCGGAGATAGTACCTATCACACCTCAGCAGCAGGTGATTCGTCGCCTGCTGCTGTGAACAGTTCACGTGGTGAGTCACCACGTGCGACAGGCTACATCCGCTGCGTCTGCAGCGGGTACCACGAGTCGTAATCAAGATGAGTCTGATTTAGAGCTCATTTATTCTGGCGAGCCGGATGGTATATCCGACTCGACAGGGACACCTCACTCCTCCGGATCAACGGGGGCGGACACTGCAAAAGGCATGTTGACTGGCTCTTGTCAACGTGGCAGCAAAATGTTCAAGATCTTCAAATCGAGCGATTGTTCCGACGACTCTCCGCCCCACACAAGTCCATTCAACGATAGTACGCATGGAAATGGTGGTGATGCACCTGTACATCACCACGAGCGAAGTAACTCAAAGGATCGGGGTAACACTGGTGCCAGTGCTCATGTTGGCACCAATCAAGAGACAAGGGACGGAAATGTTCTGCGCCACGCTCCTCAAGTGCAGTATCCTTGGATGCCATTATCCAGAGAGTTGGAACGTTTGGCCGGCACGACTATTGAACAGGATCGAATCCCGTTGTTCGACTATAGGAAGGTCTGCCCTCCTAACGCCAGCACGGAAACTATCCGTGCTGAGGAAGAATTCTTCACCGATGCAATTCTCTAACATCGGGGGTACAATGACAGCCGTGTTCGAGACGGTAAAGCCTTAGTGCAGGTATGGAATGCCCTCATCCACAATATCGAGTGCATTGGACGTGAGGCCTCGCTCGGTAAACTTGATGCAGCTCGCATCAGGATTGGGTAGCGTAACTTAGTCGGTGTACGGTACAAGCTGCACCTACTGTCAAGAGAGTCAGGGTTACCTTGTCTCTCGTGAGGCGACCGATGTCCAGGTTGCCTGGATAACTCGATTCGTTCCCCTAGGGAGGGCTACCTTCCTAATTATCCTCACTGGAGGGCGCGCATCTCTTTGAGATGGCCGAAGGGATTGACACTTTGCAATTCCTGTACTCGCATTCAGATAGGTCGTTTATCGACGGCTCTTCGTTAGAACGTGGCGGGCGAGTCTCGTCATATTGCTTGGCGAGACCCAGGACATCATCAGTCAGCTGGGCGCGAGGATCCAAGCTGTACGAAGCCGGCGAAAGGACACGCCTGCAGACGAAGTAAATCGTCTGGATGCCCTGTACGTCGCGGTGGCTCAAGATAAGCTGCACTAGGAAGCGTTGACCACCGCCTGAGTCCACTAGAGGATGTTGTGGCGGCGGGAACACCTGAGAAGGCTCGAGGGTCGGATCAGCTCGATGTTTAGGAGCTAAATCCTGTAACGGAACAGTTGCGAGATGACCTGGCTCATGAACGGACTCGGCGTTATGAGCTCCATGACTTTGTAAAGGATCTTTGCAATGCTTTAGCGCACGAACGTATGGACGATCATGCCGCCTTTGCGTTCGCACGACTTGAGAACGAACGTTCGATTCGCCCTCTTCGTGACGAGATGACTGTAGCTTGTCGAGACATCGCTGCGTGAGCAGTTCACTTCGCTGGTAGACCATAATAGCTCGTTTAAACGGGTCCACTCGAAGGTGATCTCGGGTCTCGACCGCGGAGGTGTTCTTCGCATCTCGAAACAGGCTCGTACTGATAGTACGGCCGGAGACGTCCGACGTAAAACGTAGGATGCATGCGCATCCTAAGAGGCAGTTCGACCGTGTAAGCGTTGCTCATACGGCGCAATACACGGAACGGACCGATATACTAGGTAGTAGTTAACTGTTGCCACGTTAGCAATTGAGTGTTTAGTTTTATTTACTGTAAACATTAAAGCTAAGTATCCTTTATTACATGAAAGAACATTTTTCCTTTCAAGATTGTCTGCATTTCGTTTCTGTTTGTCGATTGCATCCGCAAATAGAGTCTTTAGCGAAGTGGACAACCGCCTCGTGAGTCAGCAGAGATTTTATCTACTGATCCATCCTTGTCAATAGCAGTGCGCTTCGTGTGCCCTGCTGAAAGGACGTTGTCTTCACCAGTGTGGGCATCATCGTCCTCACTGTGGCAGGCATTGACGATGCTGAATATACTAGCATCGTCGTTATCATCATCATCGATATCGATCGCATCGACATCGGCATCCATCACGTCGACACCATTGTCGACGGGTGTTGAACAAGAACCAGATTAGTTTGTGTTCGAGCGAGTCCACCCCCCTTAAACGAGGGTCACACTCTAAGAAGGCGGGTAAAAGTGGATGGCGTAGGCCATTCACGAAGAACGGTGTATGCGTGGTCGACGCGTGCACCAAGTTGTTGGTGGCGAATTCCGCCATCGGCAAGAACTCACTCCAGCTCGTAAACAAGTCTACATAACCTCGAAGTATCTCTTCGAGGACGCGTTCGACGCGTTCCGTCTAACCATCTGTTTCTGGATGGTCAGAAGTCGACATCTTCAAACGTGTTCCAAGTAAACGAAACACGGATTGCCAGAAGTCCGCTGTGAATCATAGGTCTCTATCAGACACGAGTTGTTGGGAAATCCGTGAAGTCGGAAGATTGTATCGATGAAGGCTTGTGCACAGCCCTGGGCTGTGGTTGACTCCGGTACAGCAACAAAATGTACCATCTTGCTGAACCAATCAACAAACACAAGAATAGCAGTATTATTGTGGACGTCTTTAGGAAACCCAAAGACGAAGTCCATCGATACGGACTGCCAACACTCTGCCGAAACCGGTAGAGGTTGCATAGGTGCACGGGATGATGGACTAGGCTTCACCTGTCGCCAACCTTCGCAAGCGCGAATGTATTTGCGCACAAAATCATACTGGAGCGGCCAGTAGAAGTTACGACCAACCGTGAGGTAAGTCTTTTATCTACCGCGATGCCCACTTGATGGAGCATCGTGACACGCATACATGATGCGCAATCGCAAATCATTGTGAGCGGGAACGACGACACGAGGTGTGTCGCCGTTGGCTGCTGTATAGTACAGCAGTCCATCACGAATTAAACACCGTTCGGTTGAAGAGCGGTATTGAGACGACAAGCTTTTTAAAGTTTGACTGCATGGATCGGATACGCAATCCATCAATCGCAGAAGAGACTCATCTTCTGCATATGCTTTTCGCACGTCGTCGAGCAGATTCGACGACGGAACACTCACTGATAGTGTCGTAACAGTGGGATCACCCCTACTGTTCGGTTGAGCAGTCGGATCGAAACGGGCCGACGCGAAAGACATTAAGTCGTCTTGGTTTGTACAAGACGGAAAAGTTGTACTCCACAAAGAAAGACAGCCACCTCACCATTCGTCGCGAGAGGTGTGGACTGTTTACGGCCGTGCGTAACGATGCATGGTCGGTATAGACGATGAAGGGCCTATCTCCTGAGAGATGTACCCGAAGCTTAGCCAGTGTATATTTCAAGACAAGGAGTTCCTTTTCAGACTGCAGCTGACGCTATTGATAACAGACAACGCGCTCGACACCGTCTGAGTCGTACTGCAGTATCGCGCAGCCGATTGCAAATATGCCGGCGTCACAGACCACATGGAATGGTCCGTCCTGGTTTGCAATCTCCAACACAGGCGATCATTTCAAGCTTTTCTTGATACCTTCGAAGGAGCGCTGACACTCAGCACTCCATGGCAACCTTTAGCTTTTCTTTAACAGTAGAGAGAGATGAACGGTCATCTCGACGAAGTAGCGCGAGTACTTGTGCAAGTACACCGCTAAGCTAAGGAACTTTCGAAGTTTCTTGACGTTGAATGGCACAGGCCAGTCGCTAATCGCCTTTGCATTTTCCGGATCAGGGCGTACACCGTTTTTACCCACGATGCAACCAAGAAGTGGTATTTCGTTCACTGCGAATATGCACTTCTTGAGGTTCGCGAACAACTTATGCCCTCGCATTATAGTAAGAACCTTCCGGACGTAAATTCTATGAGCCTCCACGTCCGTCTTTCCATACATAGCCCGGCTGTGGACGAAGACAACGTCGAAGTAACCCGGTGCGAAATCGCGACCGATCGGAAAAGGTTCGTAACACATCAGTTGAACGTTGCGGGGGCGTTACTTAGCCCATGTAGCATCATTAGCCACTCTTAGAGCATACCGCTGGGGGTGCTGACTGCTGTGTACGGGATGCTTCCCCCGTTCACGCATCTGATGGAACCCATCCATCAGATCCATGGACGAAAATATGGTACTTTTTGCCATACCATCTATGATGACTTCCTTCCTCGGTATCGGTGTTGAAGCCGGTAACGTTGCAGCGTTCAATTTGTTGAACGCGTGCACTATCCGCCTTCCTCCTATGGCCTTTCGCACACAGAAGGTCGGAGAGCTGTGTGGATATGTTGATTCCCTCACATGACTAGCCGCTGAGCAAATGGATAAGAATTTGTCGATGCTGTGACCTGTTCACGAGGCAGTGACCATGCTTCATGACACAGTACTTTGAACCAGGTTTTAGTTCGATTTCATGCTGAGTTCCTTTGTCCTTAGGCAGCTCGCATGGCAGGGATTCAGGGAAACATCCCTAAATTCAACTAAATCCTTATACAAAGGATTTTTCTTCAAAGACTCCCAAGATTGAGACGTGTATCGCTCAATACGGTTCTTCTCATCAAACACACTCTTATCCATCGATGATCTACTGAGAACTCGTCCGTTCCCAGTAACACTTTGCCGACTAGATATCGGCGACGTACTCTTCCTCTGTGACGAGTATGCAGATCTGCTAGATCTTGTCTTTACACAGATCTCGCAAGAATTGTTTAAATTCTAGCGTTGCCAACTTTAATACCTCCGAAACTGACTTCGGAGGTGTATCCAAATAAAGTGTATAAGCGCCTACACTTGATCCGTGATTCACCAAGACATTCACTGTCTCGGTGATTTCCTAAGAAAACACATCCGCAGGCGTTTCGGGATCCACACCCTCAACATAACTCTCTCGGGAGTTATCATTATCAGGAACGCTGGAACTTATTCCAATACGCAAAATGACTGTGGTGTTTTACCACAGTCACGTCCTCTTTGATCGACTCTCTTTCAGTCGATCAGGATTGCTCTACGATCGACTCTCTGTTAGTCGATCTTGCTTCAACGTGTTGTCCATCCTGAACAACACTAATTTCTGTTCTTGGATTCACCCTTCTTGGAGTTCACCCGTGTTCCAGTCCACTCGATTTCTTCAAGTGTTGAACCTTCGGTGCAGCATGTGTCTCTACACAGGTGCCGGAAGCTGGTTCTACAGTGCAGTGGCCTTCTTCAGTGTGATCTTGTGCAGTCGTACTAACGACCGTACCACAGGTGAGGCCATCGCACTCACTCGTAGTACATCCAAATACTTGTGGACACTCCAAGCCGTTCATCAGATGGCCATCCGATGAACAAACGGCAGGCATCTTCACGGATCGATGCTGACAGCTGATCCATGGCTGGTATTTTCGAAGTCGTGGCAGACCGAAGATGACCTCAAATTTGTCATCCAAATCCAGTACGATGAAGTCATCATCGTACTGCTTTCCTTCTAGAGTGTAGTGGATTCCCACTACACGTTTTCTCACTGTTACGGATAAGCTTGTAGCAAGGCACACCATCATCCTCGTTGGAGGGAACTCTCGCTGAACATAGTTGAGTCTACTATCTTCTAGTGACTGGCGTCGAAATAAAACTGTTCGACTCCCCACAGTCAACTAGGGCGCGAAAGTGACATTCCACTTGTGACTTCGATCTTCAAAGTGATGAGTGACACCTCGTCACTAGGGGCAGTAACACACATACACTGTGTGTTGGGAGCAATATTCGTCAAGAGTCCTGCAAATTCTCTTGAAGCTGCTGGATCATTAGGGTGATCCGCCCCTACTGACCCTGTCCGTTTTTTTTGGCATTTCCGACTTGCTGTAACGGTTTAGCGACATGGTCGGATCCACGCCTTGGACCTTCCCTCGGCCAACGGAGGTCACCACGTCCTGTCTTTGGACGTGTTGCGGTGCTTGGGACACTACACTCATGAGCGTAGAGCCTGATATTCTGACAGAGATGGCATCTTGCCGTTCTTTTGTGACTCAGAGAGCTAGAGTTCTCGCTCTCGATGTAACAAACGTCCATTGGTTCGGGACCTCCAGTTTTATGTCGTCTCGGTGGATGATAGTCTGACGAGTTAGCCTGAGACTGTCTCAGGCTGACGTCTTCTTGTTCCGCACACGCTATCGACCTTTCCAGCGTGTGGAAGTCCTCTCGGAACATTTACGTCTTCACCGGCCCATCCACAAGGCCGAAGATGAGCACGTTGATGAGCGTGTGCTCATCAACAGGGTTTTCCGTGAAGCTACTCGCAAGGTACCGCAGGTCTTGTGCGTAAGCGTGCACTTCACGCCTACCTTGCTTTAGCCTCAAGAGTGCAGAGCGAGCTCTAAACTCGGCTCTTGGCGGCTCAAACGTTTCTTTGAGCCGGGACTTCAAGCTCTAACGACTCAAACACGTTTGGGTCGTGAAGCTTGAGTGTAACGGGGTGAATCGTTACATAACAATTTATAAGAAATTGTTAATAGAATATAACTATAAGAGTTATATTCTCAGAATATTGTCATAAGGACAATATTCTGTAGCACTTCCAAGTAGTTCCTAATTGGTTGATATAGGCCATTATATCAACCAACGAAGACGCGCCACGACAGACGCACGCAATGAGTGGTGAGCAGATAACTGATTTACACATTTGTATTTAGACATAGTTAGATGAAGATAAATAGTGATTTATTGCAGACATTAACTATTATAAATACAGTTCTACTTTTACTTTAACCAAGTACTCGCTTCTTCTTACCGTCTTCCTCTGCACGTACGAGTGTACGTGAAGTTACGAGGCACCGCCTTATTCTGTTATCAGAATAAGTAGCTTGTACTGTCACCAGTACAAGCTTCAGGGTGCCCCGTTACACCTGGTAGCACTTTGTAGTCCGTCCAAGGACCGCGTTCACATCCAACATGAATATGTTGGATGATGAAGATGACCAAAGCTTTCACGCTACGCGTGACGGCTACTCCCATTTGAGCGATGTCGAATGGGATGCGGTTGAACGAATGGGTTCGACCATGGGCATCCATGCTGTTAGCGTCATGCTAGAGGCTCTCAATAGAGATGCCCAACATGCTACTATCGCCAAGTTCATTCAAAATGAACTTGACGCAGAACGCGAGAAAGTAGCCTTGCTTCACCAACAAGGTTCTCAACAAGCAGAGTTGTTGAGAGAACAAGGTGCTCAACAGTTTGAACTGTTGAGACAGCAGCAGGCTGCTGCTGGCGGGTCGATGCACTCGCGTCGGCCCGAGACTTTGAAGATTGACATCTCAAGGTATAGGGGGGTCGAAGAAGACTCCCTCTTGAGATGGTTCGTCGAATTGGACGACGCTATAAGGGCGCGTCGCATCGACGACGGGGATATGCAAGTTGCATTTGCCCAGTCAAATCTGGCAGGATGTGCCAAGACTTGGGCACTGGGGCTCAAGCTGCACGACCCATATGCGTTTGGGTCGTTGGAAGTCTTCAAGTCGCGGCTCAGACAAACGTTTGAACCGCCTAGAGCTGAGTTCAGAGCTCGAACCGAACTCTTGAAGCTCAAGCAGGGTAAGCGTGATGTGCACGCTTACGCTCAACATATACGACATCTCACGAGTTGTATAAGTTCCAATCCGGTGGATGAACACACGTTGGTTTCGGTGTTCATGCAGGGTCTTGCGGATGGTCCCGTCAAGACTCACCTGTTCCGGCTTGAACTAGATTCACTAGAACAAGCCATTTCAATTGCGGAGCAGGAAGACTTCAGTCTGAGACAGGCTCGCGCCAGCTCGACATTATATCGTCAACCGAGACGATATGACAACGGAGGTCCAGAGCCGATGGAACTCTGTTATGTAGAGAGCGAGAAGGCTCGCTCTACAGGCTACAAGAAGTTGCAGAGATGCAACAGATGTCAAAAGACAGGACACTACGCTTACGAATGTAGTGCCCCTCGTCCAGTGTCTCGCGACACTGGGCGTAGTGACCGTCCACCCATGAGAAAGGGGCAGGGACGAGGGTCCGCAGTTGGTGCAAAGACGCAACAACGGGATGGACCGTCAAAAAACGGACAGGATCAGTAGGTGCGGAGCACCCTACTGATCCAGCAACGTCAAGAGAATTTGTAGGCCTCTTGATGAAGGTTGCTCCCAACACACAGACATTGTGCGTTGCTGCTCTAGGTAATGAGATCTCACTCATTACCTTGAAACTCGAAGTGACGAATAAGTTGTCCCTTCGAGCTCTAGTCGATTGTGGGGCGTCTAACAATTTTGTGCGACGCCAATCGCTAGAAGATGGTCACTTTAAATTCAGTGAATGTGACACACCTCCCACGAGGATGACGGTACGTCTTGCGACAGGCGCATCCGTAACCGTCATGAAGCGTATAGTGAAGATTCGCTATACGCTAGAAGATACCCAATATGACGATGACTTTATCGTATTGGATTTGGATGACAAATTTGATGTCATCCTTGGAATACCGTGGCTCAGAAGGTACGAACCACGGGTAAACTGGCAACATCGGACAGTAACGATGCCTGCCGCTTGTTCATCAGATGGCCATCTGATGAACGTTTTGGAGCGTCCACAAGCGTGTGGATGTACTACGAGTGAGTGCGATGGCCTCACTTGTGGTACGGTCGTTAGTACGACTGCACAAAACCTTAGTGTACCAAACGGATACACTTCGGAGCAAAGTTCCGGCGGCTGTGAGGAAACACAGGCTGCGCCGAAGGTCCACCACTCGAATAAGTCGGGTGGACTGGGACAAAGATGTATCCCTAGCGGGGAACATCTAGAAGAGAAACAATCGATCGCTCAGGTTAAGCGAAACGATAATCCTAGATCGACTGGAGAGTCTTTCGTAGAGGATCTCGCTGTGGTTGCGCAACCCCAGCTAGAGGAAGTAAAGGGAATAAGTCCCAAGATTACAAATACGGCGGAAATAAGTTCCCCGAAACCCGCGGGAATAAGTCCCCGGGAAGACGAAGGAATAAGTCCTTCGAAGCCTGAGGGAATAAGTCCCCAGGAAATGACAGAGACATTGAATGTCATAGTCAATAACGGATCATGTGTAGGCGCTTATACACTTGATCTGATTGCGCCTCCGAAGTTAACTTCGGAGATCACTCAGTTGCCAACGCTCGAACATAAAAGGTTCTTGCGTGATCTGCGTAGTGGCAAAGTCAAGCAGATCTGCATACTCGTCGCTGACGACGAGTATGTAACCGACATAAGGTCAGCAACAGTGTTTACTGAGAACGAGAGAGTTCTCAGTAGTTCATCTATGGACGAGAGTGTCCTAGATGAAAAGACACGAATTGAGCGATATGAGTCCCAATCATGGGAATCGCTCAAGGAAAATCCTCTCTATGAAGATTTGGTTGAATTCAAGGATGTATTCCCTGAAACTGTTCCGTGCGAATTACCGAAGGATAAAGGTATTCGACACGAAGTCGAGCTTAAACCAGGCTCGAAGTACTGTGTCATGAAGCAGTGGCCACTGCCTCGTGAACAAGTACTTGCGATCGACAAGTTCTTTGCCGATCGTTTAGCAGCGGGCCATGTGAGGGAATCAACTTCCCCACATAGCTCTCCGACCTTCTGTGTGCGAAAAGCAACAGGAGGGTGGCGGATAGTGCACGCGTTTAACAAATTGAACGCTGCAACGGTACCGGCTCAGACGCCGATACCGAGGAAGGACGTAATCATTGATGGTATGTCAAAGAGTACCATCTTTTCGTCCATGGATTTGATGGATGGCTTCTATCAAATCCTAATGCGGGAACAGGATATACCCTATACCGCAGTTAGCACGCCTAGCGGCATGCTCTGGGAATGGCTAGTAATGCCACAAGGGCTCAGTAATGCCCCTGCCACGTTCAACAGGTGTGTATCACATCTGTTGAGGCCAGTACGAGAATTCGCGCCGAGTTATTTCGATGACGTATTCATCCATAGTCGAGCTATGGATGGAAAGTCGGACGTTGAGGTTCACAAGTACCACGTCCGACAAGTTCTTACAATCATGCGAAAGCATCAATTGTATGCAAACCTCAAGAAGTGTATATTTGCAGCAAGCGAAATACCACTTCTTGGGTGCATCGTTGGTAAGAACGGTGTACGTCCTGATCCCGAAAAGATCAAGGCGATCACCGACTGGCCCGTGCCGGTCGATGTCAAAGGTCTTCGAAAATTCCTTGGGCTAGCGGCGTATTTGCATAAGTATTCACGCAATTACGCCGAGATGACTGTACACCTCTCTCGTTTGTTGAAAAAGAACGAGAGGTGGTTATGGAACGCTGAATGTCAACGCTCCTTTGAGGGTATCAAGCAGAGCTTGATACAATCCCCAGTCCTAGCAATAGCCGATCAGGACAGGCCATTTCATGTGGTCTGTGATGCCAGCGATTTCGCAATCGGCTGTGCATTAATGCAGTACGACCTTGAAGGCGTTGAACGCGTCGTCTGCTATCAGTCGCGTCAGCTGCAACCAGCTGAGCGGAACTATCCAGTGCATGACAAGGAACTCCTTGCCATGAAGTATGCACTCGCGAAGTTCAGAGTCTATCTATTAGGAGATAGACCCTTCGTTGTTTACACTGACCATGCGTCCTTACGCACGGCAGTGAACAGCCCGCACCTTTCACAACGAATGGCGCGGTGGTTGTCATTCTTTGCAGAATACAACTTTACGGTCGAGTACAAACCAGGACGACTTAATGTCGTCGCTGATGCACTCTCACGTCGTCCCGACTTTGAAACAGTCGCGAAACCCAACAGTGAGACAGTCACTGTTGCGGTTATGACGTCCTCAGTTCCATCTACAACGTTGTATGATGATGTGAGGCGGGCATACGCCCAAGATGGTGAGATAGTGAAGTTGTTGTCACATCTCTCCCAACCATCTCGAGAATCGTTGAAACGATTGTCGTCTGCGTATCGATCTGCATCAGATCGATACACTACTCGTAACGGTTTACTGTACTATACAGCCGTTTCTGGTGACACACCACGTGTTGTCATTCCAGATGATACTGATCTGCGTTTGCGGATCATGTTCGAGTATCACGATGCTCCTATAGGAGGACATCGTGGCCGAGAGAAAACATATCTCACGGTAAGTCGAGACTTTTACTGGCCCCGCCAGTATCAGTTTGTGCGAAAGTATGTTCGCGCATGCGAAGTCTGCCAACGAGTGAAGTCAAGTCCTTCACTGCGTGCACCTTTACAGCCTCTACCGGTTCCGGCTGAGTGCTGGGAATCCATCTCAATGGATTTCGTCTTCGGGTTACCCAAAGACGCACGCGGGAATACGGGTATTCTCGTATTTGTTGACAGATTCAGCAAAATGGTACACCTTGTGGCTGTACCAGAGACAATCACGGCAAGTGGCTGTGCTTGTGTCTTTATTGACACCATCTTCCGACTTCATGGGTTGCCCCGTGAACTCGTATCAGACAGAGATCCACGATTCACTGCTGATTTCTGGCGTTCCGTGTTCAAATCACTCGGAACGCGCTTGAAGATGTCAACATCTGATCATCCAGAGTCAGATGGTCAGACGGAACGTGCCAACCGTGTCCTCGAAGAGATACTTCGAGGATACGTACACTCCTTTAAAAGTTGGAGTGAGTTTTTGCCAATGGTAGAGTTTGCCATCAACAACTCGGTGCATGCGTCCACGACACATACACCGTTTTACGTGAATGGCTTGCGCCATCCGCGTGTACCCACCTTACTAGAGTGTAACTCTGGTTTAAGGGGGGAGGGACTCGCGCGAGCAAAAACCGATTTGGTTCACGCTCATCACGCTCTGACGAAGAAGTCATTGCGTTTGATGCCGATATCGATAACATCGATATCGAAGAAGATGATGCCAGTGAGAGTGCGGAAGCCCTCACTGAAGACAATGATCCCAGTGAGAGTGCGGAAGCCCTCACTGAAGAAAAGGTTGTTGTCGCTGCAGTGCGCTCACAGCACACTGAAGCTAACGAGTCATCAGATGAGTTCATACTGGCTCGTGAAACGGTAGTCCGTTTTGTGCAAGACTCCATCGCCGAAGCGGTGGATAAGCAAAAGCAAAACGCTGACAAGAATGGAAGGGCAAACACTCTTTTATTTAATAAAGGTGACTTAGTCCTACTGTCTACGGTTAATCTACCAAAACATGTAGTGACTAACTTGGGTAGCAGTAAACTACTACCCAAGTACATTGGCCCATTTCGTGTATTGCACCGCCTAGGCAATGCATACACGATCGAGTTACCACGTAAGATGCGAACGCATCCCACGTTTTACGTTGGTCGGCTTAAGCCGTACCATCAGTACGCTGCTTCTTCCGATGAAGAACGCCCTTGCGCTCAAGCATCTCGCAGAGAGCCTTGTGCTCCCGATGGTGGGCATCAACAAGGGTCTGAAGAGCAGTTATCTCAGCCCGAGACCGATCAACAATCCCACGAGCTACCCTTAGCTCGTCACGAAGAGATGTCAGAGATCTCTCGTTCTCAAGCTGAGCAAAGGCAAACTCAGCTCGATGCTTCGAGGCAGTGTCCACCATCTGGAGACGCCTATTCCGCTCATGCTCGAGATCGTCGCGTAACCCTTGCGTTACGCGATCAAAGAAGCTCTCGGGAACACACCGATCCACATGATCGTGTGGAGAGCGTCTTTCCTCCTCCTCCACCTCCATTAGAGGACTCTCGCGGTGGCCAGCGCTATCTAGTAGAGCAGCTGTTGAACCACCGCGACGTGAACGGACGTCGGACGAGTTACCTCGTCCGGTGGCGCGGCTATCCCCCGTCCTGGGATTCTTGGGAGCCCCGCTCCCAATTGATGGTTGACGTACTGGGTCTGGTCGAGCAGTACGACGCGACACATCCTGTGCCGCAGAAGGACCGCCGGAGAAAGTCTTCCCGGCACGGTCGTAAAGGGATTTCAGGTTGTCAATCCCTTCGTACATCTCAGTAGAGACACGTACGCGCCACCACGGGCTGGTAAGGAGGTAAGCCTCCTTAGGTGCTCGTGCAGAGTTGTTCACACAACATGGGCACGAGTCTCCCCAAGAGAGGCAGGGTAATCCTTTCTCCCTTGACAGACGATGCAGCTTATAGCGTGCACCTGTCGGGGTTCGCTTTTCAAACTTATCACGAGCTTTGATAAGTTTGTCGTTCCAAGCGTCACGACCTACATCCTCGAGATTATGGATGTAGGCGTTCCACGCCTGAAGTAGTGAGGGACCATCACGTTTGTGATTCCCACTGTACCATCGATGTCTGAAGAAAGCATCGATGAAGAACTCATGTTCAGCGCGATAGTCTTTCGCGCTGGGGTCAAGGTGATGGATCCTTGACGAATCGAACAATCGTGTTCGATAACGATCACTCGTCGTCGCCGACAAGTGATCCATGACAGATTTAGGAGGCATCCATGCCTTCTTTTCTGGAGCGAGACGCAACACATTGCGGTCCCGCTCTTCCTGCGACGTGCCGACAGAAGTACTGGCACCTCGCTGTGAAGTGGTGTCCATTGGAGAAACGACACCACTATTAGCGCCCGAGTCTCGCGACCTCGAGCGCCTTCGCTTCGGCGATGGTTCATCTGACTCATCAGATGAACCAAAGATGCTGCGACGCAAAGCATCGTCCATGCCACGCTTGGCAGGCGGCTTGGATTCAATTGCCGTCGATACGGATCCGTCATCCGTATCAGGAGAGTACGAGACACCGAGCTCGTACTCTGTGAAGACACGAGTGTCTTCATGACCAGCGCCTGCATCACCAGGTGATACAGGCTGAGTCGATTCAGCAACCGATGGGATATCAGTTGCTGTAGTTTCTGCTTCGGCGTCCGCACAGAGACGTGCAGACGCGCTCTCGGCGGCCTTGCTCGCGCATCGCATGGGCTTGTTTACCATGCGATGAGATGTTGGAAAGTGGACGCGGACCAACAAGTGCAAACCCCGTCCCAAATGATTTGGGACGAGTATCCATTTAGTCAATCAGTCACTAAAGTGACTGATGGTTAAGGGGGGTGATGTAACGGGGTGAATCGTTACATAACAATTTATAAGAAATTGTTAATAGAATATAACTATAAGAGTTATATTCTCAGAATATTGTCATAAGGACAATATTCTGTAGCACTTCCAAGTAGTTCCTAATTGGTTGATATAGGCCATTATATCAACCAACGAAGACGCGCCACGACAGACGCACGCAATGAGTGGTGAGCAGATAACTGATTTACACATTTGTATTTAGACATAGTTAGATGAAGATAAATAGTGATTTATTGCAGACATTAACTATTATAAATACAGTTCTACTTTTTACTCTAACCGAGTACTCGCTTCTTCTTACCGTCTTCCTCTGCACGTACGAGTGTACGTGAAGTTACGAGGCACCGCCTTATTCTGTTATCAGAATAAGTAGCTTGTACTGTCACCAGTACAAGCTTCAGGGTGCCCCGTTACATTGAGCCCTAAGGCCGAATTCTTTGCTCGTACTGTCAAATTGGACAGGGCGAAGGTGACTTGCATCTTGTCGCCCTCGATGTGATGGGCCCTGATGGCGTCGTCTAGCTCGACGAACCATCTCAAAAGGGAATCTTCATCGGTTCCCTTGTACCTTGAGATATCAATCTACAAGGTTTTGGGTCGACACATGTGCGTCGGTCCGCTCATCGAATGATGAGAGCCTTGCTGTTGTGGGAAGGCTATCTTCCATCTTCGACGGCAAGCTCCCCTTGTAGGAACTTGTTTGATAGCAGCATGTTGCTCTCTGTTTATAGACCTCCAACATGCCACCGATGGCGGGTTCGCCCATGAGCACACTCATGCGTCCGACTACCTCCCATTCTGAGTCACTTAGATGTAAGTAGCCTTCACGTGTGACGTGAAAGCTATCGTCTTCTACGTCCAACATGTTCATATTGGACGGACACTAAGTAGTCGTTGGATCGACTGCGAAGTGCTACAAGGTGTAACGGGTCACCCTTTGTTTGGGTGCCACAGAACTAACGTTTAGCTCTTGTACGTGCAGAGGATAGTTAATTTTCTTAAATAACTCGTTCAAGGGAAGGTGATAAGAGAACTGGATTCAGTATCGTTAAGCTATCAGTATAACGCAATTTTTTCGAACTACATTAATCTACATTGTCGTATGACGTCAAGCTGCGCACCACCCTTTGCGCGCGTCTAGCAGCAATTAGTGGTAATAATTGTTTATGTATAGATCAATATTAATCAATCTTCGAGCAGCACGTGAATATTATCCTAAGAGGTAATATTACTTCTATATTAGCGATCTCGGGTAATATTGACAGGGGATTGTCATGCCACGATATCCCAATTGACACCATTTGGTGCCAATATCATGTAACTGACTGCCCAGTGACACTCAGTCTGCCGATTGGGCGGCCCATTGACGTGGAGCGCGATCATCGACGTAACTACGAGGCTTGAGGAACGCCTACCCGCCGTGATATCTTCTCTACAAGCTCATCCATCCGCAACGATGGCCCACCTCTTGGTCGCTTGCGCGACCCTCAGGACTTGGATGTGCGACCGCCGCAGCGGCAACACGTGGCTCGGTGGACGACTCCATTCCGTAACATTTTCCTTCTTGGCCGCTTGCGCGACCCGTCGGTATACTGCCCTCACATCCGATACTGCGAGTGCAGCGTTCTCAAGGCAGATCCCAGATCGCTTCGGCTCCCCTATGGAGAGAATTCCCCACGAAGTGACCGCCATCGAAAGGGAGCAGACTAGCTCGAGCTAAACCGTAAAATTTTGGTAATGCGGCAGGCGCAAGGGATGCTTCAACGCTTGGTCGTGCGCCGTCATCGCATTGCTTTTCATTAGGTGATTAGAGTCGCACATGTAGAAGACGGTGCTGCTGTGCGAGAAAACAGAAAAAAGGTGGAGGAGTCCAGGCGTCTAAAGTATCGACTATCCATTCGTGCGACAATTTGCACGAGACCCAGCATTTGACACAGCGCTTGCACGATCGCAACGCTCAAGCGCTTTCTGAGATAAAGTTTCGTACCGCATGAACGTAGACACAACAAGCTTTTGTCGGGTGATCCGTGACACTACAGAAAACGAATTAATAGCCCTATTTATCTACAAATGGACAACGCAGGATACAAGAGAGGAGTGTTTGCATTTCTACAATGGGTGTATAGACCGTAGCCTATGTCCATTTTGATCTCTATTTTCTCTTTCCGTCCCCTTGTTACAAATTGGACAAATATTGATTTACATAAATTGATCATTTCTAACCAAAATTTGTTAGGACTAAAAAGATTCTACTAAGATCCGTGTCCATATTCAAAAAGGGTATATATAAAACGCAATTCCCGTTACTAGTACCAAATTAATTCAAACAAATTTTAAACTAGTACTATCCTCAATAGGGACCCTTTTCACAACGCACCTTTTTGCGATATAAGCCGATTTCATTCCGCATCCTATAAATAATTTACAAGAGATAGAGGAACAGACAGTAGATTCCACGGAATTAATGTAGACAAGACTTCTGGAATGTCCTTAGCCAGACTAGCAACACCGGTGTCGAATCTTTCGGTAGTTGGACTTGGTTCACCACGTGATATGGTAATTTGGAAGGTGTAGTGCTGGTGTCGAATATCTCAATGCACTGCCATAGTCGGATGCCCTGGGCTTTAGTATGTAGCGTTCTGCGCTCCCTTGCCGATGAAGCTTGTGATTGCCGAAGTCACTAAAAAATTTATGTTGGCCAATTTTAAGGAGTGTGAGTTTTTGCCACTCGTAAAGAACCCGATTGCGCTATAACCAAAACAGTAGTCGAGATAAAAACGGAACAGAGGATCCACCATATGCGTATTTGCTGACCAATATACTCCGCCACAGTATCACCAAATTCCTGCTGCAGCCGTTGAAATAGTATCCCGGACAGTGGCGGCGGAGTCCTTGCCATTCAGTTCCCTGTGTAACGGGGTGAATCGTTACATAACAATTTATAAGAAATTGTTAATAGAATATAACTATAAGAGTCAATTCTCAGAATATTGTCATAAGGACAAATATTCTGCAGCACTTACGAGTAGTTTCTAATTGGTTAACATAGGCCATTATATCAACCAACGAAGGCGCGCCACGACAGACACACGCAATGAGTGGTGAGCAGATAATTGATTTACACATTTGTATTTAGACATAGTTAGATGAAGATAAATAGTGATTTATTGCAGACATTAACTATTATAAATACAGTTCTACTTTTTACTTTAATTAAGTACTCGCTTCTTCTTACCGTCTTCCTCTGCACGTACGGGTGTACGTGAAGTTACGAGGCACCGCCTTATTCTGTTATCAGAATAAGTAGCTTGTACTGTAATCAGTACAAGCTTGAGGGTGCCCCGTTACACCTGGTAGCACTTCTTAGTCCGTCCAAGGACCACGTTCACATCTAACATGAATATGTTGGATGATGAAGATGACCAAAGCTTTCACGCTACGCGTGACAGCTACTCCCATTTGAGCGATGTCGAATGAGATGCGGTTGAACGGATGGGTTCAACCATGGGCATCCATGCTGTTAGCGTCATGCTAGAGGCTTTCAATAGAGATGCCCAACATGCTACTATCGCCAAGTTCATTCAAAATGAACTTGACGCTGAACGCAAGAATGTAGCCTTGCTTCACCAACAAGGTTCTCAACAATCAGAGCTGTTTAAAGAACAGGTTTCTCAACAGTTTGAACTGTTGAGACAGCAGCAGACTGCTGCTGGCGGGTCGATGCACTCGCGTCGACCCGAGACTTTAAAGATTGACATCTCCAAGTATAGGGGGGTCGAAGAAGACTCCCTCTTGAGATGGTTCGTCGAATTGGATGACGCCATAAGGGCGCGTCGCATCGACGACGGGGATATGCAAGTTGCATTTGCCCAGTCAAATCTGGCAGGACGTGCCAAGACTTGGGCACTGGGGCTCAAGTTGCACGACCCATATGCGTTTGGGTCGTTGGAAGTCTTCAAGTCGCGGCTCAGACAAACGTTTGCACCGCCTAGAGCTGAGTTCAGAGCTCGAACCGAACTCTTGAAGCTCAAACAGGGTAAGCGTGCTGTTCACGCTTACGCGCAACATATACGACATCTTACGAGCTGTATAAGTTCCAACCCGGTTGACGAACCACGTTGGTTTCGGTGTTCATGCAGGGTCTTGCGGATGGTCCCGTCAAGACTCACCTGTTTCTACTTGAACTAGATTCACTAGAACAAGCCATTTCCATTGCGGAACAGGAAGACTTCAGTCTGAGACAGGCTCGCGCCAGCTCGACATCGTATCTTCCACCGAGACGATATGACAGCGGAGGTCCAGAGCCGATGGAACTCTGTTATGTAGAGAGCGAGAAGGCTCGCTCTACAGACTACAAGAAGTTGCAGAAATGCACCAGATGTCAAAAGACAGGACACTACGCTTACGAGTGTAGTGCCCCTCGTCCAGTGTCTCGCGACACTGGGCGTAATGACCGTCCACCCATGAAAAAGGGGCAGGGACGAGGGTCCGCAGTTGGTGCAAAGACGCAACAACGGGATGGACCTTCAAACAAAAGGACGGGATCAGTAGTTGCGGAGCACCCTACTGGTCCAGCAACGTCAAGAGAATTTGTAGGCCTCTTGATGAAGGTTGCTCCCAACACACAAACGTTGTGCGTTGCTGCTCTAGGTAATGAGGTCTCACTCATTACCTTGAAACTCGAAGTGACGAATAAGTTGTCCCTTCGAGCTCTAGTCGATTGTGGGGCGTCTAACAATTTTGTGCGACGCCAATCACTAGAAGATGGTCACTTTAAATTCAGTGAATGTGACACACCTCCTACGAGGATGACGGTACGTCTTACGACAGGCGCATCCGTAACCGTCATGAAGCGTTCAGTGAAGATCCACCATACGCTAGAAGATACTCAATATGATGATGACTTTGTCGTATTGGATTTGGATGCAAATCTAATGTCATCCCTGGAGTACCGTGGCTCAGAAGGTACGAACCACGGGTTAACTGGAAACATCGAACAGTAACGATGCCTGCCGCTTGTTCATCAGATGACCATCTGATGAACGTTTTGGAGCGTCCACAAGCGTGTGGATGTGCTACGAGTGAGTGCGATGGCCTCACTTGTGGTACGGTCGTTAGTATGACTGCACCAAAATTTTATTGTAACAAACAGTTACACTTCGGAGCAAGCTTTCGGCGGCTGTGAGGAAACACAGGCTGCGCCGAAGGTCCATTACTCGAATAAGTCGAGTGGACCGGGACAAAGATGTATCCCTAGCGGGGGACATCTAGAAGAGAAACAATCGATCGCTCAGGTTAAGCGAAACGATAATCCTAGATCGACTGGAGAGTCTTTCGTAGAGGATCTCGCTGTGGTTGCGCAACCCCAGCTAGAGGAAGTTAAGGGAATAAGTCCCAAGATAAAAAAAATACGGCGGAAATAAGTTCCCCGAAACCCGTGGGAATAAGTCCCCGGGAAGCTGAAGGAATAAGTCCTTCGAGGCCTGAGGGAATAAGTCCCCAGGAAATGACAGAGACCTTGAATGTCATAGTCAATGATCGATCAAGTGTAGGCGCTTATACACTTGATCTGATTACTCCTCCGAAGTTAACTTCGGAGATCACTCAGTTGCCAACGCTCGAACATAAAAGGTTCTTGCGTGATCTGCGTAGTGGCAAAGTCAAGCAGATCTGCGTACTCGTCGCTGACGACGAGTGTGTAACCGACATAAGGTCAGCAACAGTGTTCACTGAGAACGAGAGAGTTCTCAGGAGTTCATCTATGGACGAGAGTGTCCTAGATCAAAAGACACGAATTGAGCGATATGACTCCCAATCGTGGGAATCGCTCAAGACAAATCCTCTCTATGAAGATTTGGTTGAATTCAAGGATGTATTCCCTGAAACTGTTCCGTGCGAATTACCGAAGGATAAAGGTATTCGACACGAGGTCGAGCTTAAACCAGGCTCAAAGTACTGTGTCGTGAAGCAGTGGCCACTGCCTCGTGAACAAGTGCTTGCGATCGACAAGTTGTTTGCCGATCGTTTAGCTGCGGGCCATGTGAGGGAATCAACTTCCCCACATAGCTCTCCGACCTTCTGTGTGCGAAAAGCAACAGGAGGGTGGCGGATAGTGCACGCGTTCAACAAATTGAACGCTGCAACGGCACCGGCTCAGACGCCGATACCGAGGGAGGACGTAATCATTGATGGTATGTCAAAGAGTACCATCTTTTCGTCCATGGATTTGATGGATGGCTTCTATCAAATCCTTATGCGGGAACGGGACATACCCTATACTGCAGTTAGCACGCCTAGCGGCATGCTCTGGGAATGGCTAGTAATGCCACAAGGGCTTAGTAATGCCCCTGCCACGTTCAACAGATGTGTATCACATCTGTTGAGACCAGTACGAGAATTCGCGCCGAGTTATTTCGATGACATATTCATCCATAGTCGAGCTATGGATGGAAAGTCGGACGTTGAGGTTCACAGGTACCACGTCCGACAGGTTCTTACAATCATGCGAAAGCATCAATTGTATGCAAACCTCAAGAAGTGTATATTTGCAGCAAGCGAAATACCACTTCTTGGGTGCATCGTTGGTAAGAACGGAGTACGTCCTGATCCCGAAAAGATCAAGGCGATCACCGACTGGCCTGTGCCGGTTGATGTCAAAGGTCTTCGAAAATTCCTTGGGCTAGCGGCGTATTTGCATAAGTATTCACGCAATTACGCCGAGATGACTGTACACCTCTCTCGTTTGTTGAAAAAGAACGAGAGGTGGTTATGGAATGCTGAATGTCAGCGCTCCTTTGATGGTATCAAACAGATCTTGATACAATTCCCAGTCCTAGCAATAGCCGATCAGGACAGGCCATTTCATGTGGTCTGTGATGCCAGCGATTTCGCAATCGGCTGTGCATTAATGCAGTACGATCTTGAAGGCGTTGAACGCGTCGTCAGATATCAGTCGCGTCAGCTGCAACCAGCTGAGCGGAACTATCTAGTGCATGACAAGGAACTCCTTGCCATGAAGTATGCACTCGCGAAGTTCAGAGTCTATCTATTAGGAGATAGACCCTTCATTGTTTACACAGACCATGCGTCGTTACGCACGGCAGTGAACAGCCCGCACCTTTCACAACGAATGGCGCCGTGGTTGTCATTCTTTGCAGAATACAACTTTACGGTCGAGTACAAACCAGTACGACTTAATGTCGTCGCTGATGCACTCTCACGTCGTCCCGACTTTGAAACAGTCGTGAAACCCAACAGTGAGACAGTCACTGTTGCGGTTATGACGTCCTCAGTCCCATCTACAACGTTGCATGATGATGTGAGGCGGGCATATGCCCAAGATGGTGAGATTGTGAAGTTGTTGACACATCTCTCACAGCCATCTCGAGAATCGTAGAAACGATTATCTTCTGCGCATAATAATCTGCATCAGATCGATACACTACTCGCAACGGTTTTCTGTATCATACAGCCGTTTCTGGTGACACACCACGTGTTGTCATTCCAGATGATACTGATCTGCGTTTGCGGATCATGTTCGAGTATCACGATGCTCCTATAGGAGGACATCGTGGCCGAGAGAAAACATATCTCACGGTAAGTCGAGACTTTTACTGGCCCCGCCAGTATCAGTTTGTGCGAAAGTATGTTCGCGCATGCGAAGTCTGTCAACGAGTGAAGTCAAGTCCTTCACTGAATGCACCTTTACAGCCTCTACCAGTTCCGGCAGAGTGCTAGGAATCCATCTCAATGGATTTCGTCTTCGAGTTACCCAAAGACGCACGCGGGAATACGGGTATTCTCGTATTTGTTGACAGATTCAGCAAAATGGTACACCTTGTGGCTGTACCAGAGACAATCACGGCAAGTGGCTGTGTTTGTGTCTTTACTGACACCATCTTCCGACTTCATGGGTTGCCCCGTGAACTCGTGTTAGACAGAAATCCACGATTCACTGCTGATTTCTGGCGTTCCGTGTTCAAATCACTCGGAACGCGCTTAAAGATGTCTACATCTGATCATCCAGAGTCATATGGTCAGACGGAACGTGCCAATCGTGTCCTCGAAGAGATACTTCGAGGATACGTACACTCCTTTAAGAGTTGGAGTGAGTTCCTGCCAATGGTAGAGTTTGCCATTAACAACTCGGTGCATGCGTCAACGACACATACACCGTTTTACGTGAATGGCTTACGTCATCCGCGTGTACCCACCTTACTAGAGTGTAACTATGGTTCAAGGGGGAGGGACTCGCGCGAGCAAAAACCGATTTGGTTCACGCTCATCACGCTCTGACGAAGAGGTCATGCGCTTGATGCCGATATCGACAACATCGATATCGAAGAAGATGATGTCAGTTAGAGTACGGAAGCCCTCACTGAAGAAAAGATTGATGTTGATGCAGTGCCCTCACAGCGCACTGAAGCTAACGAGGCATCAGTTCATACTGGCTCGTGAAACGGTAGTCCGTTTTGTGCAAGACTCCATCGCCGAAGCGGTGGATAAGCAAAAGCAAAACGCTGACAAGAATGGAAGGGCAAACACTCTTTTATTTAATAAAGGTGACTTAGTCCTACTGTCTACGGTTAATCTACCAAAGCATGTAGTGACTAACTTGGGTAGCAGTAAACTAATACCCAAGTACATCGGCCCATTTCGTGTATTGCACCGCCTAGGCAATGCAAGCACGATCGAGTTGCCACGTAAGATGCGAACGCATCCCACGTTTTACGTTGGTCGGCTTAAGCCGTACTATCAGTACGCTGTTTCTTCCGATGAAGAACGCCCTTGCGTTCAAGCACCTCACAGAGGGCCTTGTGCTCCCGATGGTGGCCATCGACAAGGGTCTGAAGAGCAGTTACCTCAGCCCGAGACCGATCAACAATCCCGCGAGCTACCCTTAGCTCGTCACGAAGAGATGTCAGAGCTCTCTCGTTCTCAAGCTGAGCAAAGGCAAACTCAGCTCGATGCTTCGAGGCAGCGTCCGCCAGTTGGAGACGCCTGCCCCGCTCATGTTCGAGATCGTTGCGTAATACTTGCGTTACGCGATCAAAGAAGCTCTCGGAGACACACGCTTCCCCACGGTTGTGTGGAGAGCGTCTTCCCTCCTCCTCCACCTCCATTAGAGGACTCTCGCGGTGGCCAGCGCTATCTGGTTGAGCAGCTGTTTAACCACCGCGACGTGAACGGACGTCGGACGAGTTATCTCGTCCAGTGGCGCGGCTATCCCCCGTCCTGGGATACTTGGGAGCCCCGCTCCCAACTGATGATCGACGTACTGGGTCTGGTTGAGCAGTACGACGCGGCACATCCTGTGCCGCAGAAGGACCGCCGGAGAAAGTCTTCCCGGCACGGTCGCAAAGGGATTTCAGGTTGTCAATCCCTTCGTACATCTCAGTAGAGATACGTACGCGCCACCACGGGCTATTTAGAAGGCAAGCCTCCATAGGTGCGCGCGCAGAGTTGTTCACACAACAAGGGCACGAGTCTCCCCAGGAGAGACAGGGTAACCCACTCTCCCTAGACATACGATGCAGCTTATAGCGTGCACCTGTCGGGGTTCGCTTTTCAAACTTATCACGAGCTTTGATCAGTTTGTCGTTCCAAACGTCACGACCTACATCCTCAAGGTTATGGATGTAAGCGTTCCACGCTTGAAGCAGTGAGGGACCATTACGTTTGTGATTCCCACTGTACCATCGATGTTTAAAGAAAGCATCGATGAAGAACTCATGCTCAGCGCGATAGTTTTTCGCACTGGGGTCACGGTGATGGATCCTTGACGAATCGAACAATCGTGTTCGATAACGATCACTCGTCGTCGCCGACAAGTCATCCGTGACGGATTTTGAAGGCAGACTTGTCTTCTTTTCGGGAGCGAGACGCAACACGTTGCGGTCCCGCTCTTCCTGCGACGTACCGACATAAGCACTGGTATCTCGCTACGAAGTGGTGTCACTAGGAGAACCGACACCACTGTGAGCGCCCAAGTCTTGCGATCTCGAGCGCCTTCGCTTTGGCGAGGGTTGATCTGATTCATCAAATGAACCAAAGATGCTGCGACACATAGCATCATCCATGCCACACTTGGCAGGCGGCTTGGATTCAATCGCCGTCGATACGGATCCGTCTTCAGTATCAGGAGAGTACGAGACACCGAGCTCGTACTCTGTGAAGACATGAGTGTCTTCATGACCAGCGCCTGCATCACCAAGTGACACAGGCTGGGTCGCTTCAGCAACCGATGAGACATCAGTTGCTGTGGTTTCTGCTTCGGCGTCCGCACAGAGACGTGCGGGCGCGCTCTCGGCGACCTTGCTCGCGCATCGCATGGGCTTGTTAACCATGCGATGAAATGTTGGGAAGTGGACTCGGACCAACAAGTGCAAACCCTGTCCCAAATGATTTGGGACGAGTATCCATTTACTCAGTCAGTCACTAAAGTGACTGATGGTTAAGGGGGGGTGATGTAACGGGGTGAATCGTTACATAACAATTTATAAGAAATTGTTAATAGAATATAACTATAAGAGTTATATTCTCAGAATATTGTCATAAGGACAAATATTCTGTAGCACTTACGAGTAGTTCCTAATTGGTTGCTATAGGCCATTATATCAACCAACGAAGACGCGCCACGACAGACGCACGCAATGAGTGGTGAGCAGATAATTGATTTACACATTTGTATTTAGACATAGTTAGATGAAGATAAATAGTGATTTATTGCAGACATTAACTATTATAAATACAGTTCTACTTTTTACTTTAATTAAGTACTCGCTTCTTCTTACCGTCTTTCTCTGCACGTACGAGTGTACGTGAAGTTACGAGGCACCGCCTTATTCTGTCATCAGAATAAGTAGCTTGTACTGTCACCAGTACAAGCTTCAGGGTGCCCCGTTACACCTGGTAGCACTTCGTAGTCCGTCCAAGGACCGCGTTCACATCCAACATGAATATGTTGGATGATGAAGATGACCAAAGCTTTCACGCTACGCGTGACGGCTACTCCCATTTGAGCGATGTCGAATGGGATGCGGTTGAACGAATGGGTTCGACCATGGGCATCCATGCTGTTAGCGTCATGCTAGAGGCTCTCAATAGAGATGCCCAACATGCTACTATCGCCAAGTTCATTTTGAATGAACTTGACGCTGAAAGCGAGAAAGTAGCCTTGCTTCACCAACAAGGTTCCCAACAAGCAGAGTTGTTGAGAGAACAGGGTGCTCAACAGTTTGAACTGTTGAGACAGCAGCAGGCTGCTGCTGGCGGGTCGATGCATTCGCGTCGACCCGAGACTTTGAAGATTGACATCTCCAAGTATAGGGGGGTCGAAGAAGACTCCCTCTTGAGATGGTTCGTCGAATTGGATGACGCCATAAGGGCGCGTCGCATCGACGACGGGGATATGCAAGCTGCATTTGCCCGATCAAATCTGGCAGGACGTGCCAAGACTTGGGCACTGGGGCTCAAGTTGCACGACCCATATGCGGTGGGTCGTTAGGAGTCTTCAAGTCGCGGCTCAGAAAAACGTTTGAACCGCCTAGAGCTGAGTTCAGAGCTCGAACCGAACTCTTGAAGCTCAAACAGGGTAAGCGTGCTGTTCACGCTTACGCGCAACATATACGACATCTTACGAGCTGTATAAGTTCCAACCCGGTTGACGAACCACGTTGGTTTCGGTGTTCATGCAGGGTCTTGCGGATGGTCCCGTCAAGACTCACCTGTTTCTACTTGAACTAGATTCACTAGAACAAGCCATTTCCATTGCGGAACAGGAAGACTTCAGTCTGAGACAGGCTCGCGCCAGCTCGACATCGTATCTTCCACCGAGACGATATGACAGCGGAGGTCCAGAGCCGATGGAACTCTGTTATGTAGAGAGCGAGAAGGCTCGCTCTACAGACTACAAGAAGTTGCAGAAATGCACCAGATGTCAAAAGACAGGACACTACGCTTACGAGTGTAGTGCCCCTCGTCCAGTGTCTCGCGACACTGGGCGTAATGACCGTCCACCCATGAAAAAGGGGCAGGGACGAGGGTCCGCAGTTGGTGCAAAGACGCAACAACGGGATGGACCTTCAAACAAAAGGACGGGATCAGTAGTTGCGGAGCACCCTACTGGTCCAGCAACGTCAAGAGAATTTGTAGGCCTCTTGATGAAGGTTGCTCCCAACACACAAACGTTGTGCGTTGCTGCTCTAGGTAATGAGGTCTCACTCATTACCTTGAAACTCGAAGTGACGAATAAGTTGTCCCTTCGAGCTCTAGTCGATTGTGGGGCGTCCAACAATTTTGTGCGACGCCAATCGCTAGAAGATGGTCACTTTAAGTTCAGTGAATGTGACACACCTCCTACGAGGATGACGGTACGTCTTGCGACAGGCGCATCCGTAACCGTCATGAAGCGTATAGTGAAGATCCACTATACGCTAGAAGATACCCAATATGACGATGACTTTATCGTATTGGATTTGGATGACAAATTTGATGTCATCCTTGGAATACCGTGGCTCAGAAGGTACGAACCACGGGTAAACTGGCAACATCGAACAGTAACGATGCCTGCCGCTTGTTCATCAGATAGCCATCTAATGAACGTTTTGGAGCGTCCACAAGCGTGTGGATGTACTACGAGTGAGTGCGATGGCCTCACTTGTGGTACGGTCGTTAGTACGACTGCACGAAACCTTAGTGTAACAAACGGTTACACTTCGGAGCAAAGTTCCGGCGGCTGTGAGGAAACACAGGCTGCGCCGAAGGTCCACCACTCGAATAAGTCGGGTGGACTGGGACAAAGATGTATCCCTAGCGGGGAACATCTAGAAGAGAAACAATCGATCGCTCAGGTTAAGCGAAACGATAATCCTAGATCGACTGGAGAGTCTTTCGTAGAGGATCTCGCTGTGGTTGCGCAACCCCAGCTAGAGGAAGTTAAGGGAATAAGTCCCAAGATAAAAAAAATACGGCGGAAATAAGTTCCCCGAAACCCGTGGGAATAAGTCCCCGGGAAGCTGAAGGAATAAGTCCTTCGAGGCCTGAGGGAATAAGTCCCCAGGAAATGACAGAGACCTTGAATGTCATAGTCAATGATCGATCAAGTGTAGGCGCTTATACACTTGATCTGATTACTCCTCCGAAGTTAACTTCGGAGATCACTCAGTTGCCAACGCTCGAACATAAAAGGTTCTTGCGTGATCTGCGTAGTGGCAAAGTCAAGCAGATCTGCGTACTCGTCGCTGACGACGAGTGTGTAACCGACATAAGGTCAGCAACAGTGTTCACTGAGAACGAGAGAGTTCTCAGGAGTTCATCTATGGACGAGAGTGTCCTAGATCAAAAGACACGAATTGAGCGATATGACTCCCAATCGTGGGAATCGCTCAAGACAAATCCTCTCTATGAAGATTTGGTTGAATTCAAGGATGTATTCCCTGAAACTGTTCCGTGCGAATTACCGAAGGATAAAGGTATTCGACACGAGGTCGAGCTTAAACCAGGCTCAAAGTACTGTGTCGTGAAGCAGTGGCCACTGCCTCGTGAACAAGTGCTTGCGATCGACAAGTTGTTTGCCGATCGTTTAGCTGCGGGCCATGTGAGGGAATCAACTTCCCCACATAGCTCTCCGACCTTCTGTGTGCGAAAAGCAACAGGAGGGTGGCGGATAGTGCACGCGTTCAACAAATTGAACGCTGCAACGGCACCGGCTCAGACGCCGATACCGAGGGAGGACGTAATCATTGATGGTATGTCAAAGAGTACCATCTTTTCGTCCATGGATTTGATGGATGGCTTCTATCAAATCCTTATGCGGGAACGGGACATACCCTATACTGCAGTTAGCACGCCTAGCGGCATGCTCTGGGAATGGCTAGTAATGCCACAAGGGCTTAGTAATGCCCCTGCCACGTTCAACAGATGTGTATCACATCTGTTGAGACCAGTACGAGAATTCGCGCCGAGTTATTTCGATGACATATTCATCCATAGTCGAGCTATGGATGGAAAGTCGGACGTTGAGGTTCACAGGTACCACGTCCGACAGGTTCTTACAATCATGCGAAAGCATCAATTGTATGCAAACCTCAAGAAGTGTATATTTGCAGCAAGCGAAATACCACTTCTTGGGTGCATCGTTGGTAGGAACGGTGTACGTCCTGATCCCGAAAAGATCAAGGCGATCACCGACTGGCCTGTGCCGGTTGATGTCAAAGGTCTTCGAAAATTCCTTGGGCTAGCGGCGTATTTGCATAAGTATTCACGCAATTACGCCGAGATGACTGTACACCTCTCTCGTTTGTTGAAAAAGAACGAGAGGTGGTTATGGAATGCTGAATGTCAGCGCTCCTTTGATGGTATCAAACAGATCTTGATACAATTCCCAGTCCTAGCAATAGCCGATCAGGACAGGCCATTTCATGTGGTCTGTGATGCCAGCGATTTCGCAATCGGCTGTGCATTAATGCAGTACGATCTTGAAGGCGTTGAACGCGTCGTCAGATATCAGTCGCGTCAGCTGCAACCAGCTGAGCGGAACTATCTAGTGCATGACAAGGAACTCCTTGCCATGAAGTATGCACTCGCGAAGTTCAGAGTCTATCTATTAGGAGATAGACCCTTCATTGTTTACACAGACCATGCGTCGTTACGCACGGCAGTGAACAGCCCGCACCTTTCACAACGAATGGCGCCGTGGTTGTCATTCTTTGCAGAATACAACTTTACGGTCGAGTACAAACCAGTACGACTTAATGTCGTCGCTGATGCACTCTCACGTCGTCCCGACTTTGAAACAGTCGTGAAACCCAACAGTGAGACAGTCACTGTTGCGGTTATGACGTCCTCAGTCCCATCTACAACGTTGCATGATGATGTGAGGCGGGCATATGCCCAAGATGGTGAGATTGTGAAGTTGTTGACACATCTCTCACAGCCATCTCGAGAATCGTAGAAACGATTATCTTCTGCGCATAATAATCTGCATCAGATCGATACACTACTCGCAACGGTTTTCTGTACTATACAGCCGTTTCTGGTGACACACCACGTGTTGTCATTCCAGATGATACTGATCTGCGTTTGCGGATCATGTTCGAGTATCACGATGCTCCTATAGGAGGACATCGTGGCCGAGAGAAAACATATCTCACGGTAAGTCGAGACTTTTACTGGCCCCGCCAGTATCAGTTTGTGCGAAAGTATGTTCGCGCATGCGAAGTCTGTCAACGAGTGAAGTCAAGTCCTTCACTGAATGCACCTTTACAGCCTCTACCAGTTCCGGCAGAGTGCTAGGAATCCATCTCAATGGATTTCGTCTTCGAGTTACCCAAAGACGCACGCGGGAATACGGGTATTCTCGTATTTGTTGACAGATTCAGCAAAATGGTACACCTTGTGGCTGTACCAGAGACAATCACGGCAAGTGGCTGTGTTTGTGTCTTTACTGACACCATCTTCCGACTTCATGGGTTGCCCCGTGAACTCGTGTTAGACAGAAATCCACGATTCACTGCTGATTTCTGGCGTTCCGTGTTCAAATCACTCGGAACGCGCTTAAAGATGTCTACATCTGATCATCCAGAGTCATATGGTCAGACGGAACGTGCCAATCGTGTCCTCGAAGAGATACTTCGAGGATACGTACACTCCTTTAAGAGTTGGAGTGAGTTCCTGCCAATGGTAGAGTTTGCCATTAACAACTCGGTGCATGCGTCAACGACACATACACCGTTTTACGTGAATGGCTTACGTCATCCGCGTGTACCCACCTTACTAGAGTGTAACTATGGTTCAAGGGGGAGGGACTCGCGCGAGCAAAAACCGATTTGGTTCACGCTCATCACGCTCTGACGAAGAGGTCATGCGCTTGATGCCGATATCGACAACATCGATATCGAAGAAGATGATGTCAGTTAGAGTACGGAAGCCCTCACTGAAGAAAAGATTGATGTTGATGCAGTGCCCTCACAGCGCACTGAAGCTAACGAGGCATCAGTTCATACTGGCTCGTGAAACGGTAGTCCGTTTTGTGCAAGACTCCATCGCCGAAGCGGTGGATAAGCAAAAGCAAAACGCTGACAAGAATGGAAGGGCAAACACTCTTTTATTTAATAAAGGTGACTTAGTCCTACTGTCTACGGTTAATCTACCAAAGCATGTAGTGACTAACTTGGGTAGCAGTAAACTAATACCCAAGTACATCGGCCCATTTCGTGTATTGCACCGCCTAGGCAATGCAAGCACGATCGAGTTGCCACGTAAGATGCGAACGCATCCCACGTTTTACGTTGGTCGGCTTAAGCCGTACTATCAGTACGCTGTTTCTTCCGATGAAGAACGCCCTTGCGTTCAAGCACCTCACAGAGGGCCTTGTGCTCCCGATGGTGGCCATCGACAAGGGTCTGAAGAGCAGTTACCTCAGCCCGAGACCGATCAACAATCCCGCGAGCTACCCTTAGCTCGTCACGAAGAGATGTCAGAGCTCTCTCGTTCTCAAGCTGAGCAAAGGCAAACTCAGCTCGATGCTTCGAGGCAGCGTCCGCCAGTTGGAGACGCCTGCCCCGCTCATGTTCGAGATCGTTGCGTAATACTTGCGTTACGCGATCAAAGAAGCTCTCGGAGACACACGCTTCCCCACGGTTGTGTGGAGAGCGTCTTCCCTCCTCCTCCACCTCCATTAGAGGACTCTCGCGGTGGCCAGCGCTATCTGGTTGAGCAGCTGTTTAACCACCGCGACGTGAACGGACGTCGGACGAGTTATCTCGTCCAGTGGCGCGGCTATCCCCCGTCCTGGGATACTTGGGAGCCCCGCTCCCAACTGATGATCGACGTACTGGGTCTGGTTGAGCAGTACGACGCGGCACATCCTGTGCCGCAGAAGGACCGCCGGAGAAAGTCTTCCCGGCACGGTCGCAAAGGGATTTCAGGTTGTCAATCCCTTCGTACATCTCAGTAGAGATACGTACGCGCCACCACGGGCTATTTAGAAGGCAAGCCTCCATAGGTGCGCGCGCAGAGTTGTTCACACAACAAGGGCACGAGTCTCCCCAGGAGAGACAGGGTAACCCACTCTCCCTAGACATACGATGCAGCTTATAGCGTGCACCTGTCGGGGTTCGCTTTTCAAACTTATCACGAGCTTTGATCAGTTTGTCGTTCCAAACGTCACGACCTACATCCTCAAGGTTATGGATGTAAGCGTTCCACGCTTGAAGCAGTGAGGGACCATTACGTTTGTGATTCCCACTGTACCATCGATGTTTAAAGAAAGCATCGATGAAGAACTCATGCTCAGCGCGATAGTTTTTCGCACTGGGGTCACGGTGATGGATCCTTGACGAATCGAACAATCGTGTTCGATAACGATCACTCGTCGTCGCCGACAAGTGATCCGTGACGGATTTTGAAGGCAGACTTGTCTTCTTTTCGGGAGCGAGACGCAACACGTTGCGGTCCCGCTCTTCCTGCGACGTACCGACATAAGCACTGGTATCTCGCTACGAAGTGGTGTCACTAGGAGAACCGACACCACTGTGAGCGCCCAAGTCTTGCGATCTCGAGCGCCTTCGCTTTGGCGAGGGTTGATCTGATTCATCAAATGAACCAAAGATGCTGCGACACATAGCATCATCCATGCCACACTTGGCAGGCGGCTTGGATTCGATCGCCGTCGGTACGGATCTGTCTTCCGTATCAGGAGAGTATGAGACACCGAGCTCATACTCTGTGAAGACATGAGTGTCTTCATGACGAGCGCCTGCATCACCAGGTGAAACAGGCTGAGTCCCTTCAGCAACCGATGAGACATCAGTTGCTGTGGTTTCTGCTACGGCGTCTGCACAGAGACGTGCGGACGCGCTCTCGGCGGCCTTGCTCGCGCATCGCATGGACTTGTGAACCATGCGATGAAATTGATGGACTGTGGACTCGGACCAACAAGTGCAAACCCCGTCCCAAATGATTTGGGACGAGTATCCATTCAGTCAATCAGTCACTTAAGTGACTGATGGTTAAGGCGGGGGTGATGTAACGGGGTGAATCGTTACATAACAATTTATAAGAAATTGTTAATAGAATACAACTATAAGAATTATATTCTCAGAATATTGTCATAAGGACAAATATTCTGCAGCACTTACGAGTAGTTTCTAATTGGTTAACATAGGCCATTATATCAACCAACGAAGGCGCGCCACGACAGACACACGCAATGAGTGGTGAGCAGATGGTTGACATACACATTTGTATTCAGACATAGTTAGATGAGGATAAATAGTGATTTATTAACATGCATTAACTATGAAAAATACAGTTCTACGTCTTACTTTAACCAAGTACTCGCTTCTTCTTACCGTCTTCCTCTGCACGTACGAGTGTACGTGAAGTTACGAGGCACCGCCTTATTCTGTGTCATCAGAATAAGTAGCTTGTACTGGTAACAGTACAAGCTTGAGGGTGCCCCGTTACACCCTGCATACTGGACCACGTCATCCAGCCGCTCGTCGGACTTACACCACGAGTTCAGGATCACCTACCCGCATCCGTGGGCACCCGAAATGTCCAAAATGTGCCTTATTGTCTCCTTTTGACCGCCACAGACCGACAGCCTCCTGCAACTGTGGTCAAGTTCTCTGCCTAGAAAGAACTAATTGATCTTTTGAAGTATGAAAAGATGTTAAAATTACACTTTATAATCCGTGATTGCATTTAATAACCCCAAAGCTGCTTCGGGGTATGATGAAGAGCTGAAAAAGGCCGGTCTTTACGATTCGTAACTTTACAAGAAGATCTTTTATAGCCGTGCCAAGCCCCATCTCAGCCTTGCAATCTGGCTGGCGTTTGATGTACCTCTATATGTGCCGATTCGCTACGTTCGGTGGGGAATCCCACGGTAAGCTGGGGATAGATAGACGTGTCTCAATGACAAGATAAAGTGTTTGAAGCAAGCTCCTGATGACAACTACATCGGGCCCATACTCCGGATGTATTAGATGTGAGTCATTGACTATCCAATTATCCCGTTGGCATCCTGCTTTACCACGATTTCCTGTTACTAAATGTCCGGCGCTGTACCTGCTATCCCTCGAACAGCTTCAGGCTCTACCAGCACCCACTTGTAAGATAGCCGGGGTGAGGGTAGGGTGGTGTAGTAAAGCCATAGTGGGTGAACGTCAAATGTACGTCCCATAGCCAGAGGCGGACATCTTAAAAGAATTGCAAAAGCCCAGATCCCGAGTTTGCGGTCCATGTGGTGCTTGTCCGCTCCCTCAGCCAACGGGACGTGTCAAACGTATGTCGTCGAACCGATTCGCTCAATCGCAATTTTTTTTAGGGAGATCAGCCTGATTCGGTCGTATTTCTTGCTCATCAACCGGTGTCGTGTGCTATCGCTTAGCCATGAATTGTCTGCCCACATATTCGTTGGCCGATTCCGTCTGGACACGGACTTTATATCCCAGGTAACTGCCGGAAGCGGATCCGCTAACCAAATTGTTAGTCGGTTTACGTTCCGCCAGCACGTGTTCTGCATCAGCCGTTTTATCTGTCGACTATGCCGATCCTGTATGGTCTCATGCGCCTTTTCCGATGGCCGACGCCGAAAACAAATATTGGCCCGCAACGATGCACCACGTATCTTGCTTTGTTTACTGTGGATATGAAGAGGACATAGTGGTTACGACAGAGGCGTCGTCCCGAGCCTCCCGAGACGTCCAAAATTTCCATGCCGCGACGTTTCTTCCGCACCTCTATTTAACCCAAAGAAGAGAGTGTTTTATCCGTTGCGATTTACCAGCCACTGCTATCGAGACCAAGCCGACCCTTCCAGACGCTCGCGGCTTGTACATAATGCCCGGGATAATTTTACGACGACTGCGCTCCGTTGAGTTCGCATGTTTTTCCAAGAAATTTTTATGGAGAATTTGGAGCACCTTTTTCATTAATTTGTGCATATCAATGTCCGCTTCCGTGGAGATTATCCCTAGCAGCATTATGACTTTGATTATGAGCACCTTTAGAAATGCAATAGTCGCCCCCGAGTAGCCGTCGCGAGTTGAAGTTGCACGTTCCGAATCCATCATCCCATTTCGCGTCTACGAGTGCTCTATACCCACTTAATGACCGAGGTAGCGTACTGTGTTGCCATGAGGCAACACAGGTATTCCCTCATTTTCAGGCAAAGCCACTTTTTTAGCAAATTAGATGATGTGACTTTTGTTGTCTGCACAGTGAGCTATGATACCCACTAGAAAGCTGCGACGATGTCGAGGACGCTTTGGAGACTAATCGCCTTTTACAGATACACAATGGAGTTATTGATAAATGCGGAAAGGTGTGGCGCTCACCGTGTGACCCGGGAACCTCAATCCCCTAGGGCTCGCGATCCTGTGTGATCGCTAACGACTGGACTTCCGCTGCCAGGATGAACAGTGATGATGCCAAAGGGCATCCCTGCTGAATCTTTGAAGTAATTTTCAACGTTTGAAAAAAGGGGGCCATTGACCAAAGTTTCAGCGCTGGTAGACTTGTGCAATTTATGCATTGTGTGAATGAAAGGACTTTCAAATACATACTCTTTCAAGACTTAAAGGTTAAATTCCGTGTCACCATGTCGTATGCCTTTGGAAAACCCAGCAACGAAATTTCTCGACTCCGTGTTGCTTCCAAGTAAATTATGGCTCGAGCTGTAGCAACTGCCGCGAGTGTATTCATGAGTGATTTCACCATCTGTTGTCCCTGCACAAACCCCTGCTGGTTGCCCTCAATTGCCTCAGGAAAAAATATTATGTAATTGTGTTGCCATAATTTTGGTAAATACTTTGTGCCCTGTTTTCAAAAGCGATATCGGCCGGCAATCCATAGCATCTACCGAGTCCCAATTTTCTGTGAATTGGAATAATGAGGACTTTTAGAAACGAACATGGCAGATCCTTCTCATACATTAATTCGTTCCCGAAAATTATCATCGCCGGCGCCAATATCGCATGAGTGTCTTTAATAAAGCCATTATTAGCCCCATCAGGCCCTGCCGCATTGTGCTGATTAAGTCCTGCTTTTGCTGTGACCACTTTGTCAATGCTTTCGGGCTGAAGCAAGGAAGCATTGTCGATCGAAGTCATTTTGCGAGCCTCCGGAATCGTTTTGAATTTATCGAACGCCTGACGCATGCGCCATTGTGTGTTTCGACTCTGGCCCAAAAACTGCTGCCACTCTGTTGCAAACTTATCAGCGAAAAGGCCGCTTGTTGGAGTTAGTGAAGGTTGGTAAATTTTGGCCCCGCTCCCTACTAAGAACACGCTTAAAAGTCCAGTGTAGTAGATCCTTCGTACGCTCAAGTCGGCGTCCCTCCTGAATTATACACTCCTCGAGAATCTTTATTCAATGTGCGTGTATGAGATACCGTCGACTTGTGAGATCTGCTCAGATTGCCGCTGAACCTTTTCCACATACCGTTTGCTGTTTTATTTTAAACTCTTGCGTACAGTTTTATTTGCCGCAATACTTTGGAGAACCTGGTCATCTCATGTACGCGTATGTGGGTCTCTCCCCACATTTCGATCTATCAGCTCTGACAGAAGTGCCTGTTTATACCAAGCTGGGTTCTGGGAGGGAATAGGGTACTGCACTGGATGTACCATTCAACTTTCGGGTTCATTCGAAGCACCTTTCCTAGAACAAGATACACCCGTTGATGGTCGGACTCGACGTCCGGCTCGGTCATCTCCATCCATCGCGCCGTAGACGCCTGCCCAAGCAAAATATAGGACCGATCCATTCTGCAAGCCGTCGGTTTGGTCCTGCATATAAATAATTTACGTCGGTTCTTGTGGATCGTCGTCATCCATCGAGGCCGACAATATACTGGCTTCTTCAAGCCCCATCGATGTTAGCAAGTAGCCTAATTGAGCCTATCTGGACGTTTAGTACGCTGGCCACCCAATTAGTTAAGTTAGAGACTTCATGCTGCGATAAAAACGCTTTCAAGGATGGTATCTTGGCTTGGCCACAGTCATTCCACCAAATGGGAGACAAGTGTTGCCCTGTCGGCAGGAAGGTTTGGCGCATAAACATTTATGAGCAAGACGTTTCCGATCTCAGCGCAGATGACCCGGTTTGTCCACAGTTTAGGATGACATCTATGATTATTTTACAATATAACGTCGAGTTTTTTTAGATTTCCTACGATCACATGGGGGAGCAAGATCTGGAGCTCTCCCTATTATATAAGTGATACAGTTCGAAGAACTGAATTAAGTCGCAAAACGCTATACAACAGCACCAATTACTAAAGAAGGCGTACGATTGCATAAATGTCTGTATTGAACCAGTTCAACATGCAGTGCAACGCTGTCAGCCTTTTCTTATGAGTGTCGAGCATTTCCAATGGAGTTTTTTCCAGTTCTAGCACCTCCAGATTGTCAAAAAATCCGGATTTAGTACCTTTACTTCTTAGTTTTATGTAATCATACCAAGTCTGCCACGTAGTCAAATGGCTGACAACCCATTGGGTCATAATTCTCTTCATCGATGGCGTTTGCTTCTCATTAGCACACACCTTGATCTACGAAATGCAGACATTTACAATTGTACGCTTTAATTGTAGAGCTGATACTGGTCAATTCTATCTTACCGTTTAATTAACTGATGAAATAACACAAGATCATCGAAAAGTACGACAACCGACCATTTCGGACTTTAAAGGTTCGTACTAAGTACGCATACTTTAGATGCGCTCTTTGGCTTTGATTTATAAGTTGCCGATATCTGAATAATTGAAATAACGCTGTAGTATGATTATGATTGCACGTATCGCACATGGTAAACGGCAGGAAGGCAACGAGTCGTGAGTAAGTTGTGGGTAACGATAGTTTTAACTCACGTGACATGTGTCCTGGAATCAGAAATTATATCATGCAAATGTTTTAATGCTGACGAACGTAAGGTGATTTGTCTTACGGTTTTCCACGTCTCTTGTGTGCGTATCATGAATGCTATGCAGCGATAGATTCAGGTGCGATCCTTAGTTTTAATTAAACACCAGAGCGTATGATATATTTAAGTGCTTCAGCTATAATAACAGCCATATGACTGCAGATGCAACAAAGTCGAGTAGTGACGAAGATAAGCGCTGTGTGCCGGACATGCTTCGTACTGGGTCGTTCGGTATTTCGTAGAAACAACAAATTTTTTGATTGATCACTTAGCGCAATTAGTTATACGCGAATCAAATGCACTCGAATAGACTGTCAAAAAGAGGCCAGCATCATTGTATACATGTTAGGTACCCCAAGCGCTTAACTTGAACTAACTCGCAAGTACTTGTACAAGGCTGACGCTTTAGGTACGCGTGACCTGTTAAGGGGTAGGCCGTTACATGAAATTGACACACAACGGTGTCGATAGAGATATTGTCTAGCATGAAAATATCCTACCAATATTATCCGAGGTGGATAAAATTGAAGGAATATTATCCCCTTCTGGATATTGTTCATGCGCTGCTCGAAGATTGATTGATGCAAGACATATCAACCAAGATTACCACCAATCGCTGCTAGACGCGCGCATTGAGTGGTGAGCAGGTTGTCGTCATACGACGACGTAGTTTAATATAGTAAGATGAAGATTAAAGTTATATTGGCATCTTAACTATATTAAATACAGTTCTCGTTTACCCTGTACTCAACTTAGCTGTTGAGTAGATTGGCATCCTATGCACGTACTAGTGTACGTGAAGTTTCGGGGCACCCCAAACAAAGGGTGACCCGTTACACCTTGTAGCACTTCGCAGTCGATTCAACGACTACTTAGTGTCCGTCCAATATGAACATGTTGGACGTAGAAGACGATAGCTTTCACGTCACACGTGAAGGCTACTCCCATCTAAGTGACTCAGAATGGGAGGTAGTCGGACGCATGAGTGTGCTCATGGGCGAACCCGCCATCGGTGGCATGTTGGAGGTCTATAAACAGAGAGCAACATGCTGCTATCAAACAAGTTCCTACAAGGGGAACTTGCCGTCGAAGATGGAAGATAGCCTTCCCACAACAGCAAGGCTCTCATCATTCGATGAGCGGACCGACGCACATGTGTCGACCCAAAACCTTGTAGATTGATATCTCAAGGTACAAGGGAACCGATGAAGATTCCTTTTTTTTTGAGATGGTTCGTCGAGCTAGACGACGCCATCAAGGCCCATCACATCGAGGGCGACAAGATGCAAGTCACCTTCGCCCTGTCCAATTTGACAGTACGAGCAAAGAATTCGGCCTTAGGGCTCAAGCTTCACGACCCAAACGTGTTTGAGTCGTTAGAGCTTGAAGTTCCGGCTCAAAGAAACGTTTGAGCCGCCAAGAGCCGAGTTTAGAGCTCGCTCTGCACTCTTGAGGCTAAAGCAAGGTAGGCGTGAAGTGCACGCTTACGCACAAGACCTGCGGTACCTTGCGAGTAGCTTCACGGAAAACCCTGTTGATGAGCACACGCTCATCAACGTGCTCATCTTCGGCCTTGTGGATGGGCCGGTGAAGACGTAAATGTTCCGAGAGGACTTCCACACGCTGGAAAGGTCGATAGCGTGTGCGGAACAAGAAGACGTCAGCCTGAGACAGTCTCAGGCTAACTCGTCAGACTATCGTCCACCGAGACGACATAAAACTGGAGGTCCCGAACCAATGGACGTTTGTTACATCGAGAGCGAGAACTCTAGCTCTCTGAGTCACAAAAGAACGGCAAGATGCCATCTCTGTCAGAATATCAGGCTCTACGCTCATGAGTGTAGTGTCCCAAGCACCGCAACACGTCCAAAGACAGGACGTGGTGACCTCCGTTGGCCGAGGGAAGGTCCAAGGCGTGGATCCGACCATGTCGCTAAACCGTTACAGCAAGTCGGAAATGCCAAAAAAAAACGGACAGGGTCAGTAGGGGCGGATCACCCTAATGATCCAGCAACTTCAAGAGAATTTGCAGGACTCTTGACGAATATTGCTCCCAACACACAGTGTATGTGTGTTACTGCCCCTAGTGACGAGGTGTCACTCACCACTTTGAAGATCGAAGTCACAAGTGGAATGTCACTTTCGCGCCCTAGTTGACTGTGGGGAGTCGAACAGTTTTATTTCGACGCCAGTCGCTAGAAGATAGTAGACTCAACTATGTTCAGCGAGAGTTCCCTCCAACGAGGATGATGGTGTGCCTTGCTACAGGCTTATCCGTAACAGTGAGAAAACGTGTAGTGGGAATCCACTACACTCTAGAAGGAAAGCAGTACGATGATGAATTCATCGTACTGGATTTGGATGACAAATTTGAGGTCATCTTCGGTCTGCCACGACTTCGAAAATACCAGCCATGGATCAGCTGTCAGCATCGATCCGTGAAGATGCCTGCCGTTTGTTCATCGGATGGCCATCTGATGAACGGCTTGGAGTGTCCACAAGTATTTGGATGTACTACGAGTGAGTGTGATGGCCTCACCTGTGGTACGGTCGTTAGTACGACTGCACAAGATCACACTGAAGAAGGCCACTGCACTGTAGAACCAGCTTCCGGCACCTGTGTAGAGACACATGCTGCACCGAAGGTTCAACACTTGAAGACATCGAGTGGACTGGAACACGGGTGAACTCCAAGAAGGGTGAATCCAAGAACAGAAATTAGTGTTGTTCAGGATGGACAACACGTTGAAGCAAGATCGACTAACAGAGAGTCGATCGTAGAGCAATCCTGATCGACTGAAAGAGAGTCGATCAAAGAGGACGTGACTGTGGTAAAACACCACAGTCATTTTGCGTATTGGAATAAGTTCCAGCGTTCCTGATAATGATAACTCCCGAGAGAGTTATGTTGAGGGTGTGGATCCCGAAACGCCTGCGGATGTGTTTTCTTAGGAAATCACCGAGACAGTGAATGTCTTGGTGAATCACGGATCAAGTGTAGGCGCTTATACACTTTATTTGGATACACCTCCGAAGTCAGTTTCGGAGGTATTAAAGTTGGCAACGCTAGAATTTAAACAATTCTTGCGAGATCTGTGTAAAGACAAGATCTAGCAGATCTGCATACTCGTCACAGAGGAAGAGTACGTCGCCGATATCTAGTCGGCAAAGTGTTACTGGGAACGGACGAGTTCTCAGTAGATCATCGATGGATAAGAGTGTGTTTGATGAGAAGAACCGTATTGAGCGATACACGTCTCAATCTTGGGAGTCTTTGAAGAAAAATCCTTTGTATAAGGATTTAGTTGAATTTAGGGATGTTTCCCTGAATCCCTGCCATGCGAGCTGCCTAAGGACAAAGGAACTCAGCATGAAATCGAACTGAAACCTGGCTCAAAGTACTGTGTCATGAAGCATGGTCACTGCCTCGTGAACAGGTCACAGCATCGACAAATTCTTATCCAATTGCTCAGCGGCTAGTCATGTGAGGGAATCAACATATCCACACAGCTCTCCGACCTTCTGTGTGCGAAAGGCCATAGGAGGAAGGCGGATAGTGCACGCGTTCAACAAATTGAACGCTGCAACGTTACCGGCTTAAACACCGATACCGAGGAAGGAAGTCATCATAGATGGTATGCCAAAAAGTACCATATTTTCGTCCATGGATCTGATGGATGGGTTCCATCAGATGCGTGAACGGGGGAAGCATCCCGTACACAGCAGTCAGCACCCTCAGCGGTATGCTCTAAGAGTGGCTAATGATGCCACATGGGCTAAGTAACGCCCCCGCAACGTTCAACTGATGTGTTACGAACCTTTTCCGATCGGTCGCGATTTCGCACCGGGTTACTTCGACGTTGTCTTCGTCCACAGCCGGGCTATGTATGGAAAGACGGACGTGGAGGCTCATAGAATTTACGTCCGGAAGGTTCTTACTATAATGCGAGGGCATAAGTTGTCCGCGAACCTCAAGAAGTGCATATTCGCAGTGAACAAAATACCACTTCTTGGCTGCATAATGGGTAAAAACGGTGTACGCCCTGATCCGGAAAATGCAAAGGCGATTAGCGACTGGCCTGTGCCATTCAACGTCAAGAAACTTCGAAAGTTCCTTAGCTTAGCGGCGTACTTGCACAAGTACTCGCGCTACTTCGTCGAGATGACCGTTCATCTCTCTCTACTGTTAAAGAAAAGCTAAAGGTGGCCATGGAGTGCTGAGTGTCAGCGCTCCTTCGAAGGTATCAAGAAAAGCTTGAAATGATCGCCTGTGTTGGAGATTGCAAACCAGGACGGACCATTCCATGTGGTCTGTGACGCCGGCATATTTGCAATCGGCTGCGCGATACTGCAGTACGACTCAGACGGTGTCGAGCGCGTTGTCTGTTATCAATAGCGTCAGCTGCAGTCTGAAAAGGAACTCCTTGTCTTGAAATATACACTGGCTAAGCTTCGGGTACATCTCTCAGGAGATAGGCCCTTCATCGTTTATACCGACCATGCATCGTTACGCACGGCCGTAAACAGTCCACACCTCTCGCAACGAATGGTGAGGTGGCTGTCTTTCTTTGTGGAGTACAACTTTTCCGTCTTGTACAAACCAAGACGACTTAATGTCTTTCGCGTCGGCCCGTTTCGATCCGACTGCTCAACCGAACAGTAGGGGTGATCCCACTGTTACGACACTATCAGTGAGTGTTCCGTCGTCGAATCTGCTCGACGACGTGCGAAAAGCATATGCAGAAGATGAGTCTCTTCTGCGATTGATGGATTGCGTATCCGATCCATGCAGTCAAACTTTAAAAAGCTTGTCGTCTCAATACCGCTCTTCAACCGAACGGTGTTTAATTCGTGATGGACTGCTGTACTATACAGCAGCCAACGGCGACACACCTCGTGTCGTCGTTCCCGCTCACAATGATTTGCGATTGCGCATCATGTATGCGTGTCACGATGCTCCATCAAGTGGGCATCGCGGTAGATAAAAGACTTACCTCACGGTTGGTCGTAACTTCTACTGGCCGCTCCAGTATGATTTTGTGCGCAAATACATTCGCGCTTGCGAAGGTTGGCGACAGGTGAAGCCTAGTCCATCATCCCGTGCACCTATGCAACCTCTACCGGTTTCGGCAGAGTGTTGGCAGTCCGTATCGATGGACTTCGTCTTTGGGTTTCCTAAAGACGTCCACAATAATACTGCTATTCTTGTGTTTGTTGATTGGTTCAGCAAGATGGTACATTTTGTTGCTGTACCGGAGTCAACCACAGCCCAGGGCTGTGCACAAGCCTTCATCGATACAATCTTCCGACTTCACGGATTTCCCAACAACTCGTGTCTGATAGAGACCTATGATTCACAGCGGACTTCTGGCAATCCGTGTTTCGTTTACTTGGAACACGTTTGAAGATGTCGACTTCTGACCATCCAGAAACAGATGGTTAGACGGAACGCGTCGAACGCGTCCTCGAAGAGATACTTCGAGGTTATGTACACTTGTTTACGAGCTGGAGTGAGTTCTTGCCGATGGCGGAATTCGCCACCAACAACTTGGTGCACGCGTCGACCACGCATACACCGTTCTTCGTGAATGGCCTACGCCATCCACTTTTACCCGCCTTCTTAGAGTGTGACCCTCGTTTAAGGGGGGGGTGGACTCGCTCGAACACAAACTAATCTGGTTCTTGTTCAACACCCGTCGACAATGGTGTCGACGTGATGGATGCCGATGTCGATGCGATCGATATCGATGATGATGATAACGACGATGCTAGTATATTCAGCATCGCCAATGCCTGCCACAGTGAGGACGATGATGCCCACACTGGTGAAGACAACGTCCTTTCAGCAGGGCACACGAAGCGCACTGCTATTGACAAGGATGGATCAGTAGATAAAATCTCTGCTGACTCACGAGGCGGTTGTCCACTTCGCTAAAGACTCTATTTGCGGATGCAATCGACAAACAGAAACGAAATGCAGACAATCTTGAAAGGAAAAATGTTCTTTCATGTAATAAAGGATACTTAGCTTTAATGTTTACAGTAAATAAAACTAAACACTCAATTGCTAACGTGGCAACAGTTAACTACTACCTAGTATATCGGTCCGTTCCGTGTATTGCGCCGTATGAGCAACGCTTACACGGTCGAACTGCCTCTTAGGATGCGCATGCATCCTACGTTTTACGTCGGACGTCTCCGGCCGTACTATCAGTACGAGCCTGTTTCGAGATGCGAAGAACACCTCCGCGGTCGAGACCCGAGATCACCTTCGAGTGGACCCGTTTAAACGAGCTATTATGGTCTACCAGCGAAGTGAACTGCTCACGCAGCGATGTCTCGACAAGCTACAGTCATCTCGTCACGAAGAGGGCGAATCGAACGTTCGTTCTCAAGTCGTGCGAACGCAAAGGCGGCATGATCGTCCATACGTTCGTGCGCTAAAGCATTGCAAAGATCCTTTACAAGGTCATGGAGCTCATAACGCCGAGTCCGTTCATGAGCCAGGTCATCTCGCAACTGTTCCGTTACAGGATTTAGCTCCTAAACATCGAGCTGATCCGACCCTCGAGCCTTCTCAGGTGTTCCCGCCGCCACAACATCCTCTAGTGGACTCAGGCGGTGGTCAACGCTTCCTAGTGCAGCTTATCTTGAGCCACCGCGACGTACAGGGCATCCAGACGATTTACTTCGTCTGCAGGCGTGTCCTTTCGCCGGCTTCGTACAGCTTGGATCCTCGCGCCCAGCTGACTGATGATGTCCTGGGTCTCGCCAAGCAATATGACGAGACTCGCCCGCCACGTTCTAACGAAGAGCCGTCGATAAACGACCTATCTGAATGCGAGTACAGGAATTGCAAAGTGTCAATCCCTTCGGCCATCTCAAAGAGATGCGCGCCCTCCAGTGAGGATAATTAGGAAGGTAGCCCTCCCTAGGGGAACGAATCGAGTTATCCAGGCAACCTGGACATCGGTCGCCTCACGAGAGACAAGGTAACCCTGACTCTCTTGACAGTAGGTGCAGCTTGTACCGTACACCGACTAAGTTACGCTACCCAATCCTGATGCGAGCTGCATCAAGTTTACCGAGCGAGGCCTCACGTCCAATGCACTCGATATTGTGGATGAGGGCATTCCATACCTGCACTAAGGCTTTACCGTCTCGAACACGGCTGTCATTGTACCCCCGATGTTTAAAAAATGCATCGGTGAAGAATTCTTCCTCAGTACGGATAGTTGCCGTGCTGGCGTTAGGAGGGCAGACCTTCCTATAGTCTAATTACGGGATTCGATACCGCTCGGTGGTCATACCGGCCAGCCGGTCCAACTCTCTGGATAATGGCATCCAAGGAGACTGCACTTGAGGAGCGTGGAGCAGGACATTGCGGTCCCTGGCCTCTTTTGAAGTTATTTCTAGAAAGCAGGCACCGGTAGCGAAGCTTACCCCCGGGTTGCTTCTCTCGCGGTGACTCAAAGGTGTATTACCGCTATCACCTTGAGTTCCAGAAGATAGACTTGCGTGATGCAAGAATTTGTCAGAAGAATCGCTGGGTCCGAAGATATAGGACAAGATTGCACCACGTTTCCCGTATCCAGTCAATCTAGCTCTGGCGGGGTCTGTCCTGGTGATCCGGAGGCAGGAGGCGCCACCTTCGAGTAGGATGAATCATCCGAATTGCCTAATGGATGAGCTCTATTTCAGGCTCATCCGCGTTGCGACATGTAAAATCCTCTGCATACGCAGCGGATGCACTTGTCGCACGTGGAAACTCAACACGTGGAATAGTCGCAACAGGCACTACCCGTTGCTCACTTGCAACAGTAGGCGAGCAATCAGCTGCTGATGAGAATTAAGTGGTGCCCTCATCGGCTGCACGCATGCGTGCAACCGCCTTTTTCACCGCTTCAATAGCGACCCGCATGGACTTGGACACCATGCGTTAAATTGGCAAATGAGTTACACTTTTACTAACAATTGCTGCCTCTTTCCCAGGGTGATTAACCAGTGATCACTCTACACCCGATCAGTTGGATTTCACCAACGGTGTGTTCGGCTGTTCAGGTGGGACGGTAATGATGTAACTGGGTAGTCCGATACACGATATTGGCACCAAATGGTGTCAATTGGGATATCGTGGCGTGACAATCCCCAGCCAATATTACCCGAGATCGTTAATATAGAAGTAATATTACCTCTTAGGATAATATTCACGTGCTGCTCGAAGATTGATTAATATTGATCTATACATAAACAATTATTACCACTAATTGCTGCTAGACGCGCGCAAAGGGTGGTGCGCAGCTTGACGTCATACGACAATGTAGATTAATGTAGTTCGACAAAATTGCGTTATACTGATAGCTTAACGATACTGAATCCAGTTCTCTTATCACCTTTACTTAAACGAGTTATTTAAGAAAATTAACTATCCTCTGCACGTACAAGAGCTATACGTAAGTTTCGTGTAAACCAAACAAAGGGTGCCCACTTACATGGAGGCCCATCATCGCAGATAGAGAGTCTCTAGGCGGGTTGTTATGCCGTGTGGGCGTTCCTCCCGCCATCGTCATCGCCTCGGCGATAGAAGAATTCAGATCGAACGGTCGCTTTAGCGACCACAAAGGAGTCTGTCGCCGACTTTAGTGGCGTTCTCCCGGCGCACAACGAAATTTTTATTACTCGCGCTATAGGTCGGCTGGCCGCGCTAAGCGGTCACCGATTCAATTAGGCTTCCTTTTGGACGTCTAATATCTTCTGCTGCATCGGGCTGCGCTGCACTGAGAGCTCTTGAAAGATAGGCTCGAATCTGGCTTGAGTTGGATGACTTTGACCTCAGCATCCCTCGCCCCCGGCTCTTTGGAGCACCCACGTTGTGAATCCATTTCGGATCACCCTTTTTTAAATCTATGTCGTCAGTTATTCGTACTATTAATGGACGTACTTAACACCACTACCACCCAATCGCTTGCTGATGCTGGAAGAATAGGCTAAGATCGACTGCTTTCATTTTTTCCTAGAGCCAAAAATGTGAACTAATGACTGCGTGGGCCTTAGCAATGGAGATGGTAGCGATAGTTATCAAGTGTTTTATTACCTAGTGTTGAGCAGAGGTTATAAGTACCGACAACAATGGCCAATTACAGTATAAGTTATCACTGGCACCAAATTTTTAATAATTTCGATCTACTTCTCTTGGGCGGTCGTGTACGTATAAAATTGCGTTAAATGGAAAACCAGCATCCATCGTCTTTATTTCATATAGGCAATAATTTTAGCTAAATTTGTAGGGCTGAAGCGAAATTTAGCTCAAATTAGCTTATGTTAAGGTCTCTTTTACGTCATACTGGTACATTGGTGTACATGATCGTCTATCATTCGAGCTGAACATTTGCATTGATACATATTCACAATTCTTTGATACTTCCTACTCCTCGTCCATTACTAGACCCATTAAACTCAGTTCACTGCCGAATAAAACGTTCGACATAATTGACGGAAGCATAACCATACCAAGCAATACAGTTTACAATGAGTAACGACTCACTTTTTCAATGGAAAGCTGTACAATGTTAATACTTTATGCGATGCAAAAATCTAAAATACGACAGCACTAGATCAAACCTCGACAGTTATCTCTCGATGTCGTGTTTACGCAACGATAGACTGTACCAATAATGGTGTACCTTGACGCAAGACGATTTACTTTAGCATACACACTGTAAAGGAAATACTGGAATTCTTTAATGAAAGGAATGCTTCTAGACTCGTAGAGTCTCTTAGTGTATTAAACTAAATGAGTGGCATTTAGGGGGTCTTAAGCCTTTAAAGGCTTATTAAGACTGTCTTTAATTTTCTGCACAAGATCTTAAGCTTCTAGTCCTTGTTCAGAGGAACTGATGACTCCAAGGAGTCATGTGGTACTAATTTCCACGTGTACTTAACCTTATATTGAAGGCACTTAACGCTTATGACCAGAGACGTCTTGAAAAGACACGTATTTAAAACTGATTAAAAGGAAAACTGAATGTTTTTACTTTGTAGCAATGGTAAACATCATTTAAATCTTTAATTTCTTGAACTATGCTTCACATTCGAATATCCCTCACGGAAGCTCTTTAGGTGCTACAAACCAAAACTGCGTAGCTCCTTTAAAGACCGTATGACGCTGAATACCATAAGTCCGTACCCGACACGTTACGGAATTACTACTTAGCTTATGTGACCTACTAGTGCGCCTACTTGTAAAACTGATATCCAGATGTGTATTGCTCACCTGCTTACCCGGTTTATGCAACCTTTTTTGCAACCCCATCACACCATCCCCCACCAAACGGTCGGTACACCTAATAGACATTCTTCACCTTCCTTATTACAATAGCTCGGTTAACTGATAATATTACGGTTGTGTTCGCGACAACTTGCGCAAGTCAAGTCTTTGCATCCTCCGAGTCTTTAAAAAATATCATACGAGAAAAGACAATCGTCGATTATGACAGAAACTCTGCCGTACAAAAAGGTGAATACCCGATTGTGCCACCTAAGTATAATGCCAATCCATTTCCAGAACAAAGCATAGCTTAGGCTCTGAACGCATTAAGTTCTTCGACCACTCTTGATGCTCATATTTACCAACAAGCTTGATGAGCAACAGCAGCGCTTTATCGAGATAAAGGGGAAGGCTGTACGTCTGTCTCATACATCTTATCTATTGCCGAGGCGCATTCGGACCATCGTTCAATCCTTTGAGCTTTGACGAGTTGTTGAGATATTTCTCAGGGTAGCCTTCGACAACTTGGCTCACAGAGCACGAGGCTTTTACGTCCGACGACATCAACATACGTGATGCTTTCAAAAAAAGTTATTGACGCCCAAAGCGACGGCGATGTTCGAGTATCGAATCAGTCGGACGGAATAAGCAGGTAATTAATCTGTACCAACGCAAAGAACGATCCTGGTCGATCTGTACCCAGAAGAGGATGAGGCCGAGGATGACAGCTCAATTACTCGCTGAGCTCATGGGACACACAACTTATCCAATTTAAGTGCTTTGTGAGATGCCTTTACCAAAATTGACGTTTGATACAAGACGAAACTGTGTAATGAATTTGCTAAGATATATGTCAGAGGCCAGCTGCGTTCTGTAACGGGGTTGCACGAAATTATGGTACGTTGTACCAGGGGTGTTACACACCTGAGGTTATCTCTTTGTTAAGGTGATATCGAATATCTTATTGGTTTGTAGGGGCTGACGAGTGTCAGCCATTAGGTACGAAAGATCTTTGAGGAGGATTAAGATATTCTATAGGCTTTAACAAAATAAAATCAGTTCCCATTTTGATCTGAAGGACACGTGGCTTGCGAGACGTCTTGATCGTTGATCACTGATCACTAAGAGCTAGCGACACCTCCTTGAGGTAGCTACTCTTGAGCACTGAGTGCTGTCGATTCACAGAATCGTTAGGTCCCCCTAGAACAGGGATCTGAAGCTGTAAAGCTTGTTGACTCGTAAAGTCGTTAGTTCTTTGGAACTAGGTTGCTCGTAGAGCGTTAAGTCTTCCTCTGACTAAAGGGGCTGTGTAGCTCCGCTACACTTGGTAGCACTTGTAGTCAATCTACACCTGAGTCTTTAAGACTGATCCTTTGTGGGGATGGAAAACTCCACTCCCCTATCTGAGGCCCAAAAGGTCGCGCTTGATAAGCTGACCGCATCTTTGGGTCCAGAGTACGTGGAGTTCCTTGTTTCACAAGGTCCTGAAGTGCTTAATGCACGTGTTGAAAGCTTCATGCAGTATGAAGCGACCGTTTTAGGGCAAGTGCAAGACCAAATGGCGTCGGCTATGCCTACACGCTACGTGTCTGTACCAGACGAAGAGTCTAAGCCTCGTCCACTTAGAGTGGAAGTAAAAAACTACTCCGGTAAGGAGGGTGAGAACCTCATCCTCTGGATCCGAGAGATCGAGATGGACATGAGATCAGGTCTGATCACGCTTGACCATCAACAGGTCTCGCTGGCTATCTCGAAGCTCGATGGTAGAGCTAGAGAATGGGCCTTGACGTGTAGCACGTCGGTGGACATAGCGTTTCCCACATGGGAGTCGCTCAAGTCACAATTGGTACAGGTGTTTTCTCCACCTAACCAGGCTTACCGCGTGCGTCCACGCTTTCTCTCTTCCCGCCAGGGTAAAATTGAACTATCGGACTATGTCCAAGAGCTGCGAACGCTCATGGCTGCAATGCAGTCTGACCCTCTGCCTGAAGCAGTCTATGTGACTATCTTCATGGAAGGTCTACGTACTGGCATTGCCAGAACCGAGGTTTTTCAGATTCACCCCTCTACGTTTGAAGAGGCTGTGATTGCTCTTACTGCTGAGCATAACTTCAAGTCGGCCAGACTTGGTTGGAATGAATTCAATTTTCGCTCTGTGAGAGCAAACTATTCAGGTACCACTGCCTATAATAGGCCGGAACCGATGGATCTCAGCTATGCTGAAGATGGAGGTGAAGCTGAGCTTCAAGCTGCTGAGCAGCAACACGTCGTACGACGATGCTTTACGTGCGGAAGCACTAAACACTTGCGGCCTGGTTGCCCTTTGCGTAAGCAACGCCAGGCTACGAGCCAACACTCGACCCCGAGTCAGAAGTCTGGCATGGCACGGGGAAATGCCGACACCCAGTAGGCGCGGGGCGCCCTACTGGGGAAGAACTATGTTCTGTTACACCTTTAGAAGGTAAAGGAATGCAGGGCTTAGCCCCAAAGAGTACCATACCTACAGGTATGGTGCGTGGATACAAGTCTGGCTTTATGGTCGCCGAGGCGAAAACTAAGGGCTTTGAGAAGCCTTGGTCGATATTGGTCGATTCTGGAGCGTCTTGCAATTATGCTCGACGCCGTTCCCTTGAGGGAAGTCAGCGTTATGCTGAGGCGCTTACAGCGCATGAGGGTGATTCTATCACGGTTCGTTTAGCGACTGGAAGTCGCGTAACTGTGCCTAAAGTTCCATAGGACTCAGGTATAAAGTTTTTAGACTTCGACAGTATTGAGCGCTGTCTTGTCCTAGATTTGGACTCGAGATATGATCTCATCCTAGGTATGGCTTGGCTTGAGCGCCATGAGCCATGGATTGATTGGAGGTCCAAGACCTTAGGTGCTACGCGCAATGTTCCTGGCGAAGCTTCGGAGAGTCATGAACCCACCTTCGCTAGGCAACAAAAACGCTACTGGCGCGAGCCTTTGACAGAAGATGTCAATGTGCTGGATATTGGAATGTCTGAGTTGTCTAACTCCAATGTTACAAACACAAGTTTCGAGCTTAGCTCGTCTAGTGAAACGGCACGTACTCCGTTGAGTGTTACTCGTTGTGATAACGAGTCACTGCATGCTGAAAGCATGGTTGGCCTAGGGCCGAGTGATCAAGGATGTGATTCCTTTGATGTGTGTATGGTGGCACGTGAAACTACACCGAGTGCGGTCGGCCGTGAGAGCACTGCACGGAATGTCTATAATGATATTGTTGTCGATACTCCGTATATTGTGGACGGCCGTGAGGGCACCACGCTTAACGCCGGTAATGGCGTTGTTGGCGATACGCCGTACAGTGTGGGCGGCCGTGAGGGCACCACACCTAATGTCAGTAATGATTTTGTTGGCGATACGCCGTATGGTGTGGACGGCCGTGAGGGCATCACACCTAATGTCGGTAATGACCTTATTGGCGAGACGCCGTTAAATTTGGGGCTAGGCCCATAATACACGTGGAGTGGCACGTTTCAATCCACTGGGTGAAGTGCTCGAGTTGCGTAACACTTCACTGGATGTCGGTCAAGACAAAAGCTCTCGTATAGAGCGTACTATGGTTGGTAGTAACCATGGGGACAATGTTGGCCCGACCCCTAAGGGGTGTAAGGTCTCGAAGAGACGATCGAGACGCCGGGTAGCAACTTTTAAGCGCTAGGCGTCCTCACAGTCACATAGTGATAATAGTAATACACTATATACACTTGTTAATGGAGTGACTGGTCAGGTTGATAACAGTGTTTGCCTTGATCCCCTTCCATCTGTGGACGCTCTTTGTGAGCTAGACGAAATGTCTGTTGGCGAGTTTAGCCAGGCCTTGAAGGCAGGAGAGTTATCCGAGTTAGCGGTCATTAGACCTGATACTGAGTTGAATTTTTCCTCGTTAATGGATGAGTCTGTCCTAAAGGATACAAAGGCGGCACTTAGTGCACGAAGTGGATCTTCGATCCTTAAAGATCCTTTGGATCCGTTCTATCCTTTAGTTAAGGAATTTCAAGATGTGGTATGTCACAACCCACCTTCTGCCTTACCTCCCGATAGAGGTGTACGTCATGAGATTGACTTAGTTCCTGGAACTAAATACTGTGCAACACGGCAGTGGCTTTTGCCTAAAGAACAGTGTGACGTCATTGACGACTTCTTTCGTGCTAAGCACGCGGCTGGAATGGTTCGTGAGAGCAAGTCTCCCCATTCAACACCGACATTTTGTGTAAAAAAGCCAAATGGCAAGTGGCGTATTGTGCATGCTTATAATAAGCTTAATGCAGCCACTATACCGGCGCAGACGCCTATTCCTCGAAAGGATGTTCTTCAGAACAATATGGCAGGATGTACATTGTACAGTGCACTCGAATTAGTCGATGGTTATTACCAACTGCTCTTGCGAGCAAGTGATATTCCGCTAGCAGCGGTGAGTACTCCGAGCGGTATGCTCTGGGAGTGGCTTGTTATGCCACAAGGGCTATCTAACGCCCCGGCTACATTTAACCGGTTGGTAACGCAACTATTCAGACCTCATCGAGGCTATGCAAAAACGTACTTTGGTGAAATTTTTGTCCATAGTCGTGCAATGAATGGGCGGTCAGATGTGGTCAACCACATTGATCATTTACGAGCGGTGCTCGATTGTATGCGAACGAATAAGTTGTATGCTAACGAATCGAAGTGCATCTTTGGTGCAGAAGAGATTCCATTTCTAGGGTGCTTCATTGGGAAGTGAGGCCTTCGAGCGGATCCCGCTAAGGTAAAAGCCATAGTCGATTGGCCAGTCCCCAAAAACCGAAAGGACTTGCGTAAGTGGCTTGGCCTTGCCAATTACTTACATAAGTACAGTGCGAATTACGAAGATATGGCTCGGCCATTGTCCAATCTCCTTAAAAAGGATGTGGATTGGTGTTAAAGTAACACCGAACATGATGCGTTTGAAGCCGTTAAGGAAAGTCTCCTTCATGCGCCAATATTGGCTTTGCCCGATCCTGATCGGCCTTTCAGTGTCGTCTGTGACGCATCTGACTTTGCCATAGGCAGTGCTCTGTTACAAACAGATGTCGATGGACGCGAACGCGTCATCGCATTCGAGTCTCGACAGCTGAAAGCTGCCGAAAAGAACTATCCAGTTCATGACAAAGAGCTAATTGCTATGAAGTACGCTCTAGTCAAATTCAGAGTACATCTGCTTGGCTCAAAGCCGTTTGTGGTCTATACAGATCATGCGTCATTACGCACTGCGACAAAGTCGCCTCATCTCTCACAGAGAATGGCTCGTTGGCTTTCCTTCTTTGCCGAATATAACTTCGAGGTGAAGTACAAGCCAGGTAAGCAAAACGCTTTGGCTGATGCGCTATCGCGTCGACCTGACTATGAGCTTGCTCATGTTACGACTCTGTCGTCGTCGGTCACTGACTTAAATCGTGCGGCATATGCCAAGGATGAACAGTGTGTAGCTTTGCTACGGGCTCTTGGAAGCGATGAGTTTATAGACTCGGACATAGAATTGTCGGCACGTTTACGTGCGAGGCTACATCGATATTCCATCGATAATGGCCTGTTGTGCTATCGCACGGATATTGAGGACAACCTTCGTATCATTGTACCTCATGATGAGGAATTAAAGTATCGGATCCTCTGTGAGGCACATGATACTGCTTTAAGTGGTCATCTCGGTCGTGAGAAGACTTATAGCACGGTGAGCCAAAGTTATTGGTGGCCCAAACTTTATAAGTGGGTGCGCACCTATGTGCGTACGTGCGAAACGTGTCAACGGGTAAAACCCTCGGCACATGCGGCGGCGCCGCTGGCTAGTTTGCCAGTACCCACTGGTTGTTGGGAGTCCATGAGCATGGATTTTGTGTTTGGCCTACCGAAAGATTCGGAAGGCAACACTGGTATTGTGGTCTTTGTTGACCGATTGAGCAAGATGGATCACTTAGCGGCTGTGCCGGATAGCATCGATGCTGAAGGTACAGCAAAGCTGTTTATCGAACGTGTGTTTCGCCAACATGGCTTGCCTGTGTCAATTATCTCTGATAGAGACCCCGCTTCACTGGGAAGTTTTGGAAGTCTATCTTCAAGGTGATTGGCACTCGGTTGGACATGTCCACAGCGGATCATCCGCAGACTGACGGTCAAACTGAGCGCGTAAACCGCGTCATCAACGACATTTTGCGCAGTATTTGCGCTGATACGCCTAGGCGTTGGAGCTCAATGCTCCCTGTTGTTGAGTTTGCGTTGAATAACGCTGTTCATGCCTCAACAGGCTTTACTCCGTTCTCTATAAACGGTCTCACCCACCCTCGCGTTCCGTTAACGCTATCACTACGTGAATCAGGGCTTGGTGGGGAGAGTTGCTAATCGGCTTGCTGATATCAGCCCTGCTACTGTTCAAAAACAGGTAAGCGAGTTTCTCGCAACGCGATTAAATGTCTTACGACATGTGCGTGACGCAATGGCTGATAGCCAAGATACCCAAAAACAACAAGCTGATGCCAAAGGCAGAAATTGTATTGAACGTTATGAGGTCGGAGACCGAGTACTACTCAATGCTAAAAATCTACCTACAAATGTAGTGTCTGCTGTCGTTAAGACGAAGTTGCGTTCACGCTTTATTGGACCGTTTACGGTCACGGCCAAGAAGGGACTTGCGTATACGCTAAACCTTCCGCGCAAATTGCGCACACATCCAGTGTTCTACGTAGGCTTACTTAAGCCGTATCGGGATCCTTCCCATGTGAACTTGGAGGCGCTTGCGCCGACGACAAGGGCACTGCCCCGGATTGCTGTAGACGAATCAGCAAGTCCAACTGAGCCTCGCTCCGAGTTTGAGCTTGCTCCATCGCCTGAAGGCGGCTTTGCATCGCATCCAGTATGCACTGGGACTTACCCAAGGCCTCTTGAAGACCCTTCACTTCGAGAACCAATTTCTCGTGGGCTGGGCGTGGGCCTCCACCGGTACACCGGCCGCCACCGACTTTGCTCGATGAGAATGGGTGTCGTCAATTTCATGTCGAGAGACTACTGAAACGACGTCGTCGTTAGGGCCATACCAGTAACAGGTAAAGTGGCGTGGGTACCCTGAGTCTGAAAACTCATGGGAATTTGAGGTACCCCTTCGGCAAGACTGCCCATATGCTTTGGAGGCTTTTGAGCATCGTGGCCATGGTCGTCTCGAGGCCGAGGCCGTTCCCCACCACTAGTGGTGCGGGTTGGCGGGTTGTTGGCCAAATACTGACCATCACTCGCGGCTACCTTAGTAGCCGAAGAATAGCGCGTGCGCTTGCGCAATTGGCCTCTGGCCTTAAGCTTGGCATAATCATACCGAAGCTTGCGTTCAAGACGCACGTCAGCCACACTGGCACTAGCCCTTAGAGCAAAAATGTCGCTGAGGCGACGCACATAGTGCACCCAGTGAACAAAGGCATCGTCTTCTTCGCTCACTGTTTCGCCTGCGAACAAGAGAATGGGTATACCCTTGATAGGTGGAACCGGTGCACCGCGTGCTTGCATGTTAAGGCGTGCCTTGTATTGACTTTGAGTCGTTAGGTGCGGCATCAGGTACCTCTCGCGAAGTGCCTGGCAGCTCACAACATCCTCAGGAGTCTTAGGCCCATGGCCAATGACCCACGTTGCCAATGTTTGGCCGGCCGCTTGACGTAGACGTTCCTCCACACTGGGTGGGGTGAACACATGGTCACGCTGTCGTTCAAGGGTTGTAGCCATTTGTACATGACGCTGAGCGTTTTCTTCTCTTTGAACAAGCAGTTGTTGTTGCTCATCGAGCGGGTTCGTAATGATAGTCTCATCAGACCCAGACGCTGCATACTGCGCTGGTGGCGCGCTCGCACCTCCACGTTCAGCGAACGGATTTGGGGTGTTCGAAAGTTGTGCCTCAGGCATCAGTGAGCCGGACATCGTCCCTGTATCACCGCGGACACTGGTATCGCTACCATAGTCCACCTCCTCCTCTATCCCGAGGTAGTCACACAAAGCCTTTGACTCGTTTGGTGATGAGGACATCGTGCTGGAGCGTACGTTACCGTGAGGTTCACCGTACGCGCACTGTTCTCGCTGAGAACACAAGTTCGATTGAAGTTTTGGCAAACGTCAGTCTGGTGGGGGAGGGTGTAACGGGGTTGCACGAAATTATGGTACGTTGTACCAGGGGTGTTACACACCTGAGGTTATCTCTTTGTTAAGGTGATATCGAATATCTTATTGGTTTGTAGGGGCTGACGAGTGTCAGCCATTAGGTACGAAAGATCTTTGAGGAGGATTAAGATATTCTATAGGCTTTAACAAAATAAAATCAGTTCCCATTTTGATCTGAAGGACACGTGGCTTGCGAGCCGTCTTGATCGTTGATCACTGATCACTAAGAGCTAGCGACACCTCCTTGAGGTAGCTACTCTTGAGCACTGAGTGCTGTCGATTCACAGAATCGTTAGGTCCCCCTAGAACAGGGATCTGAAGCTGTAAAGCTTGTTGACTCGTAAAGTCGTTAGTTCTTTGGAACTAGGTTGCTCGTAGAGCGTTAAGTCTTCCTCTGACTAAAGGGGCTGTGTAGCTCCGCTACACGTTCACTTTATCTCATTCAGAGCGCAAAACCAGTTCTTGGTCAAGCCACCACTGCTTCAAATATGTGGACATGCGCGGGTCACTCGGTATTGACGAGCAATCCGTACACCTCACCCCTATTTTTAAAAAATGCGTTAATATGCAAGACGATCCTTACGCTCGAAAACTTTAAAGGCGTACGAGTAATCTTGCCGAAGTGGTAATACAAACTCCCATAATTTTTATAACTTGGAATATCCGTTTTGCTTCACCTGATACTGTTTTTTACCTTTGTAACGACACCACTTGAAAAGCTTCTCTACATGAAACTGCAATTATCCTTGCCTGTCGAGTACTGCAATGGGGGGTCGGTGCGTAGGTACAGGTTTATGGAGATTCAAAATCAGTAGAGACGCGACTCTGCGAGTCTTTATTTTATGTTCAGAATGCGCTGGATCTATCTTTTATTGAAAGGAAACAACTCCAGGAGACCTTGACCAATTACAACGCACTCATGAACGGTCATCGGTTGGGATAGCTCAGCTTCGTGAGCAGGTAAACCGTCTCGGTTCGATCGACTAGGTTCGACAAGCGACAGCGGAAATTGCAATTTAACCTACCACAGCTGGATGTTCATGCGGAGCTCTTGGCGAAGATGCATTTATCACTGACGACGTCCCTCCTTTAGGCGAAGTGTCTTCCAGTCCACGAGAAAAGGTCAAGATGCATTTAAGTAAGACATAGTAAAACGCTGGGTTTGTGCGCAGTTTGTGCGGATAATGAAGAATTAACACAAGCTCGTTCTTCGCTATGATCGTATGCGGACCGATGAAGCGTGGGCGCAACTTTTATTTGAAGACGTAAGGAACTACATAGATAGGTCGGGTTCATGCATTAAGATTTTCGTGGTCTTCAACTTCATAAGAATCATTACGTTCTTTGCCTTAAGCATCATCTTGTTCTCATTTATTATCTTAACTACTAGCTATTGCATCACGCATATGTCGTAAGACACGACAGCGCGTTGCAAATAAAAAGTTCACTTGTTTCTGCATCGTGTTATGGCTATTTTTCTAGTAAGCTTGTCAGCAGAGTCTTCATCAATAAGTCTCGAACCACGTTGTGGTGACGTGAGCGGAACATGTGGGTGTGTGAGGCGATTCCCATATAATGGAGTAAGTCGGTAGAGGCATTAACAGCGTTGTTAAACGCAAACACAATGATAGGGAGCATCCAGCCCCAAGCACTAGGTGACTCAGCACAAACACTGCATAAAACATCGCCGATGACGCAATTTACTCGATCGGCTCAACCATCTGTCTGCGAATAATCCGCTTTGGATATGTTAAATTGCATGCCAAGCAGCTTGAAAAGGACTCTATTAAGCTACATTTGATGAGAGGGACGCGATTAGAGGTAATTATCAATGGCAACCCGTGCTGAAGAATCACACGATCTGTGAATAGTATAGCTGTATCAATGGAATCCGACAATGCCGCTATTTGAGCCATTCTTCTTAAAATGTTGACAATACCACAACTTCCTTATTCATCTCGTAGTCTTTGGAAGTATTTAACACAAAATTAAAATGGATAGACTCCATTAAGAAAGTTCAGATGCCTATTAAAACAAAGTACTCATCAACAAACAAAGTACAGGATCCAACACTGGTTTTACACGTTTGACTTGATTAAATATTAAGGTCGCTCTTTACACTTGCAGGCAGCTCAATTTTTCAAATGTGTCCATGTTTTGATATCATCATAGATATCGCATTCCAAGATGCCTGGATTGACGCTGTTGCAAGCTCCGGTTTTTTATCCTAATTCCTTTACGTAGATATTAAACCTTGCCGAAATTACTCAGAAAGGTTTTCAAGTATAGAACCGGAAATTTAGTAGGCTATTCTACCTTATCGACTCGAGGTATTCAACAAAATCCTTAACGACTTTGACGCTGTGCATAAATGCAATGTACTGCAGATATGTTATAGTTGAGCCGTCTTAGACCTGCCAATGGAAATAAATAGTATCCAAGTCTGTTGACGTAGCCTTTCGCATTCTTCTTGTCCTCCACTAATGAAGACTCAAATATAAATACTAAAACAAAGTAACTGGGGTGGAGTGGGTTTCACAACACTGTTGATAAAAATCCAAAACTACAATTTCGCTTGAACGAACTACTTACGGAATTCTTACTATAAAAACGTGCTGTAAAGTATCTTACCTGGTTAATTGTCAGTAAGGCTAATTGTGCTCTTCTCGGTGGACATGAAATAATGCCGATCTCAACTGTGCAATATAATAATTTCGAACGGGTAGGAATTTTTACCTAATCGTAAGTACTTTCGAAAGGGAAACGAATCTTCACTTGGTCACGTGTACGTTATACGGTCCATGAGTAGCCCTGATCGCACTAGAAATTGACTTGATCAAATTTGGCCCTTGATTCGCGAGCCTTTTTACCCTAAAAGCCGTAAACCAACGTAGTACCCAAATCATTATACCTACCTGCGCACAATAAATTTGAGGAGGTGGCGAAAGATCTAGCACAACTGGCTCATTAATTCAGGACTGAACATCTAAAATGTAAACTGATCCTCTCAGACGTCGAGGGCAAAATTCATATACGTGAAGTTCACGTACGTCGATAGAAGTAATTTGAGCTCTGTTTAATGTTAAACAACCAAAAAATTTAAACATATGACACTTCCTACCTGTATCAAAGGATTTGCTACAACGCGTCATCCCTTAGTGGTAAACGTTTTTTTGGAACACATGGTCCTTTTCAAGTACATACACAGCTGGATTGAATAACTAAATCGTTATCGCAGATGATCTGATCAGTGTTTGTTGTCCATAAATCTGTATGTAACCGTGTGCATCTTAAGGTACACACCAAGTAAGGACTTGATACTTAATCTATCATTCCTTCTTCACACAACCGTGGTACGTGACATGTATTCAACCTCGCCCTCCGCTTCTTTCAGGCCTTTTCAAAATATTTGAAACTGTTTTAGTTGCATAAATGATTGCGTAATAGCAACCCAATTCTCCCGTATTCATCATTCTGCATTCATTATTGACAAGTTCTGTGGATCACGGATAATGGGTAAATTTTTTGCATCGACAAGTTTATGTTTGTCTTTTTACTTCGATCGTCAATTTACAATAGGAAGAACTTGATTTTGGCAATTTTTAACCGCTCTCTCTGCTTATAATCCAAATCACGTTAATTTGCTGCTAGCAAATGCACACGGTTCTTGTAATTCCACCTCGCGCGCATCAGTGAAAACTCGTTTTTACCTTTTTTTTTACCACAGCACCTCACATTAATACGCTCCATCATCACACTGTCGAAATCACGATTCTATTTACTTGGCACAAATTGATCTAATAGAGTAGAATCCATTTGTTCCATCACATAATATCTCCTTGTATCCGAAGATATTACAGAGATCAACTTGTTGCCTCAAGCCATGAATCTTAGTTTTCCATTCCAGTGAAAGTTTTCTGTGCCATTCCAATTGAACAGGTCACCCCGCTTTCTTCTCGTGGCGCAATGTTTGGTGTATTTTGATTTAATTCTTGCACTCTTCGCACAGACACGGGTAACTGTAGAACTTGAATAAGCATAGCGATTGTGTTACGAGTCTTGAGAATATCACACATCTGTAGCCACTGATTGTTACTTGTCAATTTCATCGATCCCCTAGAGTTTTTGCCGTGCCGTAGGTGGCGGAGTCACTTAAAAATGGTGTATGCCATTACAAAAGTGTCCGATTGGTCTTTTTATATGACTAAGCGTAATGTGCTGTTATTTACAAGTGAATCTAAATGCGACCTATTCGTAAGCCATCCTACTTCGCTCAAGTAAAATGCTATCGCGAAAGTACGCATCATTTTGTTAGAGAGAATTGGTAGCGAACAGAGCCAAACATACGTAAAGTCGAGTGTACTTTCCAATGCGGCAGCGCGCCCGTATTCCTGTCCCTTCTATATTGATTAAGCGGTATGCAGCGCGCGGGATATACATCGGTTTATATGCTTTAAACAATACAAAGAATTAAAGCAGCTGAACTGCCTTTAAACCCTTTTTATTGGCGTTTAATATTGGAAAAGCGGTGTTTACGCGGAGAAATGATACAAAATTATAATGTCTCTTATTTCTGCGGGCACTATATAGTGAAATGGGACTGGATTTGCGCAAAGTATCGTGCGTATTCTGAGATTTTCTGCCATTGTGTTTACTGAACGGATTTCAGGGAAACTAATAAATGGCCAGTAAAGTATCAAGAACACAAACGTAAAGTTTGAGTTTTCTGTACCAGGTATAAACTCAACTTTTTGCTCTATTGAACTGTTTCTTTTGCTGCGATGGATAATTAATACGGTATGGTGTAGAGACACACAGATTCTTCCATAGGCAAATTTCTGTGACTTAAAACATCCGATGTCATAAGTGATGGATAAGTTACAAGCTTAGCTCCTTAAAAGAGTGTCGTTGACTGATGAGATAAAATTTTGGTGTAAAAAAGTGCTGTCAGTGTGAGTGTGCATCATCTAAGGATTGGAGTGGATAACTTGGGTACTTCTCTGTGGAAATGCCCTTCTGTGCGAGTGCGTTCAACCAAAACCAAGGGACTTGCGGTAGCTGATTGTTGAGTTTAGCGAGCCGAAAGTGCCTCTTCATATAGCTCGGGGTTTCTTTCTTGGCATTTGTTAATCAACTCTATCCCAATTACAGAATTGCCGGTTTGATCGCCCTGACGATCGCTACAAATTCTTTTTGATTGTGTGACACATAATGATATAGGTTTACGACCCAGTTCCACGACAAATCCTTTTTCATCCTCTCGTAGAAGCACAAACTTCGACACCGATTAGTCGGGAGTACTAGACTGGCTGGATCCTGTAGAACTTAGTAGCTGGTGGACATCCGGTTGAAGATGTTTAGGCCCCACCGAAGAGGGCAGACATCGGTCTGTTGAAAAACTAATGTTTGAACGGGGCTCCGGTCGCTTTTACTGTCACAGTAAAAGCTGCTTACGCTGAACACAGAGTAAGTGGTGCCTCGAGACTTTACGTTCACGCGTCGTGCAGAGAAAGGTTTAACAAGAGATGAAGAGTAAAAATGAAATTCATTTAGCACAGTTTATATCCTATTAATATGAACAAATCAATCTTCATTCGACTAGTTTTATGCAAAAGTGTATTGTAATTATCTGCTCAATACTCATTGCATTCTTATGTCGTGTCTGGGCTTCACTGGTAAGTATCACTAGTCTACATAGGCAGAATTGTAGAACATTCTGCTTGTCCTAAATAAATATGTATACTTGATCTGTAACTCGTCTAAAGTTTGTAAAATGGAGGCACCCCATAAATTCACCCCCTTACCGTCAGTCAAATTAGTGACTGATTATGAAATGAATGACACGATTAAGTATATCTAATTAAACGTAATCACTTTTCGGTCGATTCAACCATTACTTTGTTCTGCTACTAGTCAAAAAAATATCTGGTTTGAAGCTAAGCTGCTGGGATCGCGACTATGAAGTCACTATCCGCTACGGCTAATATAAAGGAAAGGCCAGAAACGCACCATGCGACAAACTGACTGCTACTTTGTCTGGTGTATGTATATACACGTGTGATGCACCGCGTAGCCTAGAAGATAACGATCTCGATCTCATACATATTGGCGAGTCGGATGGTGATACCAAATCGAAGAGGGCTGCCGCGAATAGTGAGCTGGAAGCAGCGACGGCAGAGTCAATTAAGTCGGTCTCGCAAAGCTCGGTGAGCTTTGCAGAGCGTCGTGACATCGACAGGTCGTCCGACGCGTCAGGAGGTCCGTCTGCAAGCTGGATTTTGTCGCTTAGTAGTCATCAAGGTGGTAGAAAGAATTAATTGAAATGCGATACCGGTGAGGCTATTATGCGTCACAATCAAGACGATAGTGCTAGAAGTGGTACCGGTACTTACATTGAAACCACTTAAGAAGTTAGATATAGCGACGTTTTTGCGCATCTCTCTTTTAAAGAATGCGTTGCTGTCTACACAGCGATTGCTACATCACTTTTCCGGCACGGTATGCAACTGTTATCGAACAAGGCTGTTCGATACATCAAGGTTTCATGGCCTTATATCTAGCGCGAGTGGCTTTCGCACTAAACACGATTTCTACATCTATGTATTCTCTATACTTACTGGTTGAGCAACTACCATAACCGTGATTGTGCCTCGTTACCCAGGCATGGGACGCATTCATTCATAACGCTAAAATATTAGAAGATGCTTGGCATGAAAAGCTGATCCTATCTTGTAACAGATTCCAGAAGTGGGCTTTTGCTGGTGCAAGATACAAACTGCATCAGTTATCAAGAGACACCGGCCTTTTATGCCTCACTTGGGGTGATACGAGTCATAATTGTGTAAATAACTTGGTACGAGCTTCAAATGAATTCTACACGATGGCCGACCCCTGATGGAGAATACGTGTCACTCAAGAGATTTACGATGAAATAGAAAATCCGCAAATGCTCTTGAAGCGCGCTGTCTTCGTTTTTAGATGGGACTTCGTTAGCATCGGATGTGCCTTGTCATACTGCTCGAAAAGGCCCAACGCGTAACACCATCAGTTGCGAGTGAGTTCCCCAACTATACTTCGAGGGCAGATACTCTCGCCACCGGACGAGGTAGCTCGTTTGACGCAAACCGCGGTATTTACATGTATTTCACGAGGAAGCGTTGACAGCCACGAGATAAAACCGTTGGATGATGTGCAGGGGAAAATACGTCTTTCGACAAATGTAAGGATCGAACATTAAGATTTGATTTATCTTGACCGCGTAACGTAAGATTTACGCAAGGACCTCAAAACGAGAGAGGCAGGCATCTAAAATTGTTTGGCAATATCGACCGTTTAAGCTCAGAAAGGAGAAGGGCAGGACAGACAATGATTTTTTGTACAGCTTGCAAATGAGATGGGATAGCTCATCTGCGTCCAGAGCCGATCATAGTTCATCAGGAACTATCTCTACTTCGTGGGGAGAATTTAACTATCAGACGCGGGCTTAGAGCTAGCACAACGAGCAAAAGCATCTTTTAAAGTTTCTTATGCTTAAAGGCTTTCTTCACCGCAGAAGTACTATAATCGGACAACGGCCTGAAGAACCGACATAAAACGTAGGATACAAGCGTAACTTACTCGGCAATTAAATTGTGTATGCATTTACTAAGCGGAGTTATAAGTCGTGAAGCTAAGAAGGTCAAAATTTTAATCAGTAAAATGATCTTCGCTCTTACTTTCCTCTTCTTAGACAAAGTCGATCTGGTAAAATAAGGGTCGAACGGGGTGACTGCATTGTTAGCACGTGACGGGTGAGAGCTGGGTTGGCGGTCGTTTAAAAAGGCTACTCCATTATACCAGAGTAACACCCTAAAGTGGAAGGACGCGGATAGCACAAGTCATTTTCGATGCACGACATGTGCGTTGTTGACGCATGGACATAATTGTTGATGGCGACGTCCACAACCGCCAAAAAGTAGCTTCACTTCGTCAAAGAAAGGACATTCTCTTTAAATATCTTCTCGAACACGATTGGCGCATTTACGTGACCATCCCGAACCCGATGATTAGACGCGGGCATCTCTAAGCATTTTCCGAGTGTTGTAAACACGAAGGCCTGAACTAAGCTGCGAACCGCGGTTTTCAACTGGGAACGAATTCTTAGGGAATCTTATAAAGGCGGAAGACCGTGTCAGTGAAGACAGGAACATAAGCCGATGCATTTATTGGGTAGGTATAGCAGCCAGATGTAAAAAAATTGCCGATCCTGTTAACAAAAAACAAAATTGTATCAGTTTTCTGGTGAGATTCTGATAGAAATCTGAAGACAAAGTGTATTTTAATAAATTTTAAGCAATTTTTCGGGATGGGCGAGGCTGCAACTCGACTCGAAGGGAAGGACCGGACTTCATTCGTTAAAAAAACACAGACTCGAACTTATCACACTCGAATCGATGCTGGTGAGGCATTAATGCCGCGGCTCACTATGAGATATGTCTCTTCTCGACCACAATGTCCACCGATAGGCGTATCATAGTACTTACACATGATTCGCGATTACAAATTTCCATGAAGTGGTACGACGACACGAGACGTGTGCCGGCAGTAGATGGATTTTGAAGTAATCTATTGGAAGCTGTATATCTATCCGTTGAGGATCCATATACTGACGACAACAATTTAAGATCTTTCTGGCTGGGATTCGAGAGATGACGCAGCAATAGCACAATTGCATCATACGCCTCTCCTATATCTGTAAATTAGATTAAAGACGGGACACTCGAAGTCAATATTGCGACAGTGATCAAAACATATTCTATTGTCGCAGCCAGTTCAAAATCCGGCCGGTGCGAGAGTACTTCAGCGACCACGTTAAGTCGTCCTGAAATATACTCAACGAAGAGGTTTTACTCATGCCCCAGTTCGCTCGATATTTACGAGTAGTTGTCCTAAGGTGCTTCCTGTTTAGTTGTAAAGTCGCCAAAACTTACAATCGGATGGTTAGCCATATTGTGATCTTGGGAGTCGAAATGGCAACCGAACCGCACTGGAGGCCATTGCACTCACTCGGAGTACATTCACATGTTAGTGAACGCTCCATGGCGTTTACCAGATGGCCATATGATAAACAAGAATGAGGCATATCGACTGCTCGTCAAATTCAGGTTATTTGTGGCTTGTACCTAGTTGCTTGTTTGTCTTGTCGCAAAAAAAAGGTTGTACTCTAAACTTGAAAAGCGAGACCATTGCCGTGGCTCTTTAATTAGACCCACGCGCATATTTTTGATCGAAGTATCAATCCTATTTTTGAGCGTTTTTCAGTGTGATTTGTGTCGAACACTTACATCGCCAATTGTGGGGGTGAGCGACACAATATGCCACGTTCATGCAGCTCAAAGACCCGTATCACCGTTTTGTTGTGAACAAATTTCTGAAACGTTTAAACGTTTATAGTGCGTATTTATGTGCAAGATTTAAATCTTTCTAGCTCAATATTAACAAGGAAGGACTATAGCTGGTGGTAATAATGTAGTAGAAAATTGTTTCCACGCCGATCACAGGATCAGTCTCATTATATCTATAAGGTATTTATTCTTAGTCAGTTTCGCCCTCACCCGTCGTCTTTTGCCACTGTTCGCAGCCTATCGCTACAGTCCATATCAGCGTCTCTTTAGACTGACCCGAAAAACAAATACTTCCGTTGTAGATCAGCTAACCACTTTTTCTCTTTCAATGATATCGTGGCTATGATGGAGGCGGTATATATAGCTAGAGACGTGTTCGGGGCAAAATAGTACTAGCAGGCTTTTTCCATATGCCTTATCCGGGGGTTCGTCAGAAACTGCTTGTCTGGATCTTGCACTTTACACTTGGACTTTATCTGTTTATTATTTTGTATTACGTTATCGACAGCGATAACCCTTACCTTCTTTATTGGTCGTATAGGTAAGCAGGCCGGCTCTGAGGCTGACAGCATCCTCGGTTCTACCACAGGCGCATATCTAAAACTGCGTGCATTAAATAGTAGAGTTTTTACAAGGGAAAGACGAATAATGTTATCGAAGCGATAGAAAACCCGCTATAATAATTATTATGATCTTCACGCAGAACTTAGTTATGTCATGCATCAGCATATTCCCTCATAAAACGTCCAGGCTGGACGATTTCTGGCATCGTTTTAACGATAAAGCTCGCACAGAGAAGGCGATTTATACCAATAAGAATCGAGCGTTGCCTAAATTTATACAAAGAGAGGAAACGCGTCTTACGTCTTTGCTGATTCTAGTAGTCCGGCCCCGGCGTACGATCTTGAAGGTGCAAAATTAAGGCCGATTCGTGTGATCATGACTGCGCCATATAGCGCTTTAGCGTTATTGTTTTGTGAGAATAAACAACAAGACATTATGCCTTTACTAGACACTTGTTTCAAATGATTGAATAGGGAAGTTAAACTTTATTTGCTCTCCAACTACTTAGATAAAACCATTAGACCTTGTCTGATCAACTTCTACATTTTGGTTCCACGACAAAAGTCTTGTCCCTTATCCCTACCCAAAAGGTGTGGTATTACCGTAAGTACATGATACCACTTTTGTACCACTTAAATCCACCGACCTTTACTTGTTGTGGACACACAACATAACCGGTTCAGTGACCGCCGTGTATCCCCGTTACACCCTCCCCCACCAAACTATCGACACCCTTGTGCCAACAATTCTCCTTTTGCTCTTTGGGGTCTCAAATCTGTGGTCCTGGCCATCGTGTTCACGACACGTATCAAAATGACTGAGTCAAAGCCTTCGTCCGACACCCTTGTGTGGAACCCTTTTCCTCGAAGATAGTATGGTCGTATACGATAGCAACACTGTAGCGTCGAGTGTCTATGACCCGCCTCCAGCTACGCCGCCGGAGCGTGACACCCCGCGCGTCGCGCACAGTTAATTCGTGGAGTGCGAGAAGTTTTTTTGACTTCTTGCAAAATTTGCCGTTGCCTAGCCTGAGCTGGGTGTGTTGCACACACTCTTAATGAAATTAGGATCAAAATCTTCAGTCGTTCGATGACCACAGGCATCGAGCACAATATGTAGCCACAGCGTATGCTCAAAGTAATTACAGCTTCACACGACCGATTGTGGACGAACGCATTCGTCAAACTGCCAGGCAGTCACTCGCAACATTGGTAACGGGATCTAAGGCTAAAACAGCCATAACACTAGTGAAGAGGATGGCTTTCAGAGCGACATACCTGGTGTCGAGCGAATGTCCGTCTAAGACTACCTCAACAGGATAAATCTGCAAACACGTGGTGCGTCCGTATCCGCCATGCGGACAGTACATTTCGTCCTCTACCCTGATGAGACAAAGGAGGAAAATGATGTCGTCTTCATGCGTTGGGCTCACAGAGCTCATCATCTACAAACCTGTGATATATCCAAGAGAGCGCGTCACTTGCAGACCTCCGGCTCTAAAGATAGTTGCGCTTCAATTTCGCAAACCAAAAGGCCAAAGGCCAACTGCGATCGTTCTATTGCACCTGATATGCTGCGGCGGATAAGAAAGCGCACACCAGTGCACCTGCTGTATCAGCAGTTCCCCCAACCCCGCACCGTTTAGTGGGTAGCGTTATGGGTCGACTGGCCCTGAAGATCATGTTCAAAGACGTCAACGGCGAACAGAAAATACTGCCGCAGTGGCGCTTCGTACTCCCATGAGTTTTTAGACTCAGGGTACCCCCGCCACCGTACCAAGTACTGGTACTGGCCGTCTCGATGACGTTGCTGAAGGAGAAGTTCAACATAGTACTGTTTATCACCTTGATCGTCAACGAGAGCAGGCGATTGCCGATGAATCTCGACGCGTCGTAGACAAGTTAGTGCACGATGTGTACGGTCTGCGTGACCGAGTGGCGCGTCTTGAAGGAAAACTGAATGTTCCTTTAAGGGTTCCACGAATTGTGACAGCGCCAACTTCTTTGGCGAAAGCGCCTCGTGATCCACCAGCGACAGATCAAGATACGGCTTAAGCAAGCCGACGGAAAAAGCTGGGTGTGTTCGCACCTTGCGTGGAAGGTTATGCTTATACTCCAGGCCCTTCATGTCCACCATTGTAAACAAATCAATGAAGCGAGGACGCAACTTGGTCTAATAGACCGCTGATACCACCTTGGGAGGTATATCCTTAGCGTTTTGTAAGACTAGGTCTCCAACTTCATGACTCTCGATACACTTTCTGCCTTTGGCATCAGCATGTTCTTTCTGTTCGTCCTGGATATCAGCCATTGCGTCACGTACATGTTCTAATACATTCAATCTTGTAACGAGAAATTTACGCACCTGTTTATGAACAGTGGTTGTGCTGATGTCAGCAAGCCGATTAGCTATTCCTCCCCCACTAAGACCTAAACCACAGAGTGGTAGTGTTAACGAAACGCGAGGGTGGGTGAGACCGTTAACGTCAAACGGAGTAAAGTCAGAAGAGGCATGAACAGCTTTGTTTAGCGTAAATTCTACAGCAATAAGCATTTAGCTCTAACGCTTAGGCGTATCAGCGCAAACACCGTGCAAAATGTCATTAATGAAGCGATTAATACGCTCAGTTTGACCATCGGTCTGCGGATGGTCCGCTGTGGACATGTCTAATCGGGTGCCGAGCAACTTGACGGTGGACTTTCAAAACTTCCCAGGGAAGCAAGGATCTTTATTAAAGACAAGTGCCACGGAAAACTGTGTTGTCGAAACACACGGTCTTTAAACAGCTTCGCAGGAGTTTTGGCATCAATTAAGTCTGGCACTGCTACTACATGAGACTTTTTTTATCAAACGCTCAACAAAGACGCCGATGCCAGTGTTTCCTTTCCAAATCCTTCGGTAGGCCGAACACAAAATGCATACTCATAATCTCCTAACACTCAGTGGGTACAGGCAAACTAAAAAGCGGTGCAACGACATGTGCTGAGGGTTTGACTCTTTGACACGTTTCACATGTACGCAAATATGTGCTCACCCATTTAAACAACCTGAGCAACCAATACTTCAGGCTAACTGCGCTATAGGTCTTCTCACGACCGAGATGACCGCTCAAAGCAGTGTAATGTGCCTCAAAAATTATGCGATATTTTAAATCCTCATCATGAGAAACAACGATGCAAGGGATATCCTCAACACCCGTGCAATAGCACAACGACCCACAATCGACGACATTTAAATTTAGGCTCGCGCGTAACGTGGCGACATACAAATATTCGAGTCTTTAAACTCCTCGCTTTCAAAAGTATGTAGCAATGCTACGCATTGCTCATGACGTGCATATTTTGCATGAACTAAATCCACAATGGGTGACGGCAAAGTCGTAACATGAGCTAGCTCATTATAATCTCTGTGAGACAACGCATTAGCCAAAGTATTATACTTGCCCGGATTATACTTCACCTCGAAGTTTTATTTATCAAACAATGAACGGCAAAGGTCCATACACTGGGAGAGTTAATGAAAAGGTGTAGCAATGCGTAACTTCGTATGATTTGTGATGATCTTAATCGCTTTTAGCTAAGGAGTTAGACTTTGTACACAACAAGAGCATTTCAGTACAAGTAAATTTTGAAGTGAACTGGCTATTTATTCTCTGCAGTCTTTGGCTGACGAGACTAATATGCAATGGCGCTTTCATTTCCTTTAAATCTGTCTGCAAAAATGCACAATTAATAGCAAAATTGGACACGTCACAGACGACAATGAGAGATCGCTCAGGGTCAGGCAAAGCCAAAATTGGATCACAGAGGAAGATGTCCTTCATAGCCTCAAAATATTGAGCGTGGAATGCGTCCATACACCAAGCTACATCCTTCTCAATGATGTTGATTAGTGGCCTTGCCATGTCAGCGTAGTTTTAACTGTATTTGTGCAATCAATTCGCACGGCCGAGCCATTTAAGCAATCCATTTTGGTTCAACAAAACCGGCCAGTCAATAATTGACTTTGCCTTAGCGGGATCCACTCGAAGTCCACGCTTCCCAATAAAGCACTTCAGAAATAGAATATCTTCCACACACAAATTTAATTCAGATGTATTTGCTTACAGCTTGTTTGTATGCATACACTCGAGCGCTGATCGTAAATTGTCAATGTGATTATCCAAATCTAACCTACTATGTTCTGTAAATCTATGGAAGAAGATTTAATCGTAATAGCTTTGTGCGTATCCTCGGTGAGGTCGGAACAATTGCGTCTAAGGACGAAAAATTGTAGCCGGGGCATTAGATAGTCCTTGAGTCATGACAAGCTAATCCCAAAGCATACCGCTTGGAGTAATAACCGCTGTGAGCGTGAAATCACTCGCTCTCATGAGCGAATGATAATACCCATTGACCAAATTGGGTGCACCGAACATGGTGCAACCTACCATAGAGTTTTAAAGGGCATATTTTCTAGGAATAGGTGTCTGTTCTAATACAGTGGCTGCATTAAGCTTATTGTAAGCATGCACAATGCGCCACTTTCCATTCGGCTTTCTGACACAAAATGTCGGTGTGTAATGGGGAAAACTTCATCTCAGGCAACATGCTAGCCGCGTGATTTGCACGAAAGAACTCGTCAATAACGTCAAAATGCTCTCTAAATAGGGAACGTTGCCGTGTCACACAGATCTTAATTCCAGGCATTAGGTTTGTAGTGGGGCTACAAAGCTCCTTAAGTAAGAGGAAGACTTATTGCTCAACGAGCAACTTAGTTCTAAAGAACTAGACTCAATGATTCAACAAGCGTAAATCTTATGGTCCCTGTTCCAGGAACCCAAACAATTTAGTGAATCGACAGCATTTAGTGTTCAAGAGTAACTAGCTACCTTAAGGAGGGTTGCTAACTATTAGTGATGAGTGACCAATGACCAAAGACGCTTCGCATAGCACGTGTCTTTAAGATCAAAAGGGGAACTGAATTTTATTTACATTTACACCTATAGAATATCTTAATCCTGATATTACCTAATCTAGACACTTATTTCCTAAAGTAGTACAACTAAGATCTCTCCTATCTTGTAGCTGACACCTGTCAGCCCCTGCAAGCCAATAAGATATTCTATATTTTTTCAGTGAGATATCATTTGTCAGTCGGAGCACAAGGCAACAAGTACCCGACTACGTGTCAACCTTTACAGTCATGACGTACGCTTCGATCAGGAGGCAGAGTGGAAGGTGGATAGTGACACACCACATCCTAAACTCATTAGCTAAAGATTAAAACGAGTCTATAGGATCTTTCAAAATTGATGAACTACTTTAAAAACTCGATGCCGCCTTTGTGTCGTCCAATACAGATTCATCAAGAAGTGACGACAAGTTCAACTCACTACCGGAATGATGATCACTACTTCAGATAAATTACTTGACTTTATGGTCAGGCCAAACGCATCGACAGACACTTCGTCTAGCTCGAACATAGTATTCAGTGAGGGTAGAGTCTTTAGACTTAATGACCCATCTACGTCACCGATCACTCCTAAGTTAGTGTATATAGCTGCTCGCTAGTACCACTCAGTGAAGTAACAGACGTCTTGCGTCGCATAGCGGCAATCTGGCGCCTCTATCGCCTCAATGACACGACTGAACGTCTCAAAGAAATTAGAACCTTCTTGTTCTTAAGGCTGACATCTTCATTATCCTTGACTTGCTCTATACAAGAGCCGGTGTCATTACTGACACCCAGGACATCAATGTCCCCAAGGTTAAAATGACCAGCAAACTTAAGTTTATCATTACTAGAGCCGATGTCGTTACCGACATCCGGGACTGTACCACCCCTTCGTTGACGAACTGCGTCAACCTTTATATGCCCAATATCCGGCCCGATGTCATTGCCGACATCTGGGACTACACTTTCCACAAGGTGACGAACTACGTCAACCTTAATTTGATCTATACCATGTCCAATGTCATTACCGACATCTAAAAATGAGTCACTATCAGTTATATCACCTACCAGTGGGTACTTACGTGCCACCCCACGCTCATCAAATGGGCGTCGCCCTTGACGACTTGGTGTTACACCAACAATGTCTTGACTGGCATTCAGTGTGTCGGAATCACGGCCAACTTCCTTGAAAGGGTACTGACGTGCCACTACACGCTCACCAAATGGGTTTACCCCATGATGACTTACTCTAGGCCAAAAATACGTTCAGAATTAAGTTTTTCGGTATCATATTGATTTTAGCTCGACAAGGCACGTGCCGTTTCACTAAAGTCAACGAGCTTGGCTCGTAACTAACATTGTCATCGTCGAACTCAATGAGTTCAGCCATACTGATGCCCATAGCACTGCCTGTATCAGTCCGTGGCTCGCGTCAATATTGCTTCTGTTTTCTATCAGATGTGGGCTCATGACTCTCTAAAGCCTCACTAGGAACAGTGCACGTTTCGCCTAAGACCTTTGACCTCCTTTAACCGATAAGGTGCGGTATTACCATTAGTACATGGTACGAATACTATACCACTCAGATCCACCGATCTTTACTTGGTGTGGACACAACATAACCGGTTCAAAATCTGCCGTGCAATTCCGTTACAAAATAAAGCGCTATAACTTTAAAAATGAGCACTTGTTTTCGTATTATAAAAGTGAAGAACTACTTGATCCACATGTCACGGGTTATTTGGGTGGTGGGCGTGTTAAGAAGAGCAGGAGGTTAATCTTTTTGGTTCTGGTAAATTTCCCTGCGACAGGTGCTGTATCATCGCTGTTTTTCCTCATCGTCTGCCTATAAATCTTCTCTTTAGAATATCGTTATCGGTTAGCTCGGGCTGAGCAGTCTCATCCTCTTCGATGAAATCGACCCGCTCCGAAATTTACGTGGGTACTCGGGCACACATTCTTAAGCCGTGCTATCAGCTCTTGCTCCAGCTCACTTTCGTCATCCTCGACCTAACTTGCGCCATACTTACTCCTTTCCATCTCCACTGCACTTGAAATGACCTATTTAGTAGAAAAAGCCCCATGTGGATGAAGCAGTTGGCAATGGTAGTGCTTGAAATCTCGTTCCATGCAGCCACCGACCAGCGCATGGCAGTAAGTTGGTCGACTTTGTAAAAGATGAAACCCTCCCTACGCTCGTGACAGTCGATCGCATTCTGCAAATGGTAACGTAAATATCGCTGCTTGAACGCTGTGGTGACACCAGCATTCATCGGCTGAATCATGGACGTCGTACGTGGTGGAAGCAGCTAAACATTGACGTAGTTTCCGTAAGGTCATTCGTCGTATGCGATGGAGCATTGTCAATCAATAGAAGAATATTATACTCTTGATCCAGAACAATACAATTTTTAAATGGTTAGTTGTGTAATTTTAAATGGCTATGCACCCTCGATGTTTTGTCTACTTTTGCAAGCCATTCCTGAAAGAAAACACCCTTCATATAAGACTTTGTGTTGTTGCGATAGAGAAATTCATGTGCTTTACCGAATTCCTTGACAAAGCGGCAAGGCTTCTTGGCTTTCCCGATAAAGAAAGGCTGCAGCTTGTCATAGCCACCAGCATTGCAGTGAGCGCAATTTTTTAATCCTCGACTGCATAGGATGTCAGTGCATACCCCTGTGTTAGTATATGGCAAGAAGCATTCTGCAAATACTCAACTTTTCTTTTTGTGTCCTTCAATTTCATCCTGTGCAATAGTCCTGTCAGGATTCATTCTGTAGTATAACCTGCAAATTAATTTTGTAAGCCTCGGTTTCAGTTAAAAATATCGCAAAAAGATTACCGGTATCATCCATGTTGTAAACATCACACAGCGCGTACTCTGCAATGACTTTCTTTACATCAGGCAGAGGTTTACTCATAGCCTCCACGTCGACCGAGACCCTTTCACCGTAAATGTTGATAGCACGGAGCATGTGACGTTGCTGTAACTTGTGAAGCCATCAGGGCGAGAAATTGATGGCGTCATTAGGAGTTCCAAGCAATTGAGCAAGCCGATGAGCTTCCGCACAGATTACCTGACATCCCCGGTTATAATCAGTCCGCGGTGTTTAAAAATTTAAAACGCAAAGAGACACAGCTTCTTCCAGTATGGGATGTCGAGCCAGTCGCTTTCGATTTGCATTTAGGCTGCTTGGATCCATATTCTCCAGATTATACCGCTTTCGAAATATCTTGCTGATTGATGTCTGTGACAGCGTTTTGACGAGGCCGAACTCCGCCGTAGCCCATTTCACCAGTGCAGTTTAAGATAAATCTGGGTTCTCATCCTTGCGCTTGCATTTTTACATACGTTTCCCATTGGAAAGACGGATCTGCGACATTTTATGATACTCAGATATCACACCAACAGGCAATACACGGTTTAACAAATGGATATGTGTGGCTTTCCCCGTGTAATAATTGTTAGCTCAGACGAAAGAAGGTATTGATGCGTCTCATACCGTCTGGAAGGTAGCAAACTAGCCAGGAGCCTGAGACTTTTTCTCTTTTCTAGCAGTGAAAGCTTTGGGGATGGATTTTGGCTTGAACTGAAGGGAAGTGGGGGGGGGTGGTCTTGTTACCCAGGTCCTCTTTCATTTACCACTCGATTGAATAATTCTCCTGATGAACGATACAAAAAAATCAATAAATTACAATCTCTGCTAAGTTATGGTGATTGCCGTCCACCGTACCCATAACTTATCGGAGGGAAGGCTGTATTTCCTTTGTCCATTTTGGTAGCAAGGAGGATGGGGAAGTAAAGGGAGCGAGAAAAAGTGTTTATATGACCATCCTTAAAAAACACTACCACTCCACTCTTGTATCCTGCATTGTGCAATTGTATGTATTAGTGCTGTTGAGTCGTGATTTGTGATCCCACCAATCACCCAAACACAAAAAAAATTATTTTATAATAACAATCAACAGTGTAACTGCGTAAGTAAATCGTCATTCGTCAAAATACGCCATTCATGATACAGTTCAACGTTGCGTGGACACGAGGGCGAGACAAGCAATGTCGAGGTTGATCTTGTCAAGTCGTGGGTATGTGTTTCGCGTCGCGAATAAACGACCCATTACATAGTTTTTGTTGACACAAGTGACTTATCACTGATTGTGGGCTGTGAGCTGTGGTGAGAATTAGCGTTCGTCAAAGCTTTTAGAGATGGATTCAGTCGCGGATAATAAACTTGTGGCGGTAGCGACTAAACAGGAGTGAGGAAGCGTCAACAAATTGCTGGTATGTATGATTCAGATGTTCCAGCTCATGTGATATGGAACTATTGTATATCGGTGTACCAGGTATAACGGTATGGACGTTGAGGGGACATTAACTCCTGCTGCTCTGGGCATGGTCCCGGTCTGGGCCAACAGTCCAACGAAGACCATTGCTTACATGTTGTTTCGACTACGGATGCTGGTATTAAAATTAACGCGGTTTTGGACGGGCACCGCCGCTCAAGGGCAGTACAGGAAGCTGAATCAAAGTAGGTGTCCATCAAAAATGCACTACATATGGTCAATGTTCTCGATGAAATCAACTCTGCTCCACATGATGTTAGAATACACTTGCTGACTGCCTCAAATATCTCCATTGATGAGGTCCATGCAATCTTCGATAGTGCTGTTTCTTGCTCTGACGAAAAAGAAAAGCAGTCGCTCTTAGCTTTTTTCAGCATCCGCTTGTCGGATGTATTCTGTAATGATGGGATGTAAGCCTTCATCGCGTTATTATTCGCAAGGTGCTTTATGACGCAAATGTGGGAGATCGTGCTGCTGTGCGAGAAAACTGAACAAAAAGACTGGAGAAGTACAGGCGACTGAAGTATCAGCTGATCATTCGTGCGACAATTCGCAAACGACCAAATTTACGATCCAGCGCTCGCACTATTGCTACGCTTATAATCTATAATCGATAGTGTATCCTGACGCACGACGATTTACTTACGCAGATACAATGTTTTCGCTCGGGTGATCAGAGAGCTCACAAATCACGACTCAACAGCACTAAGACATACAATTGCACAATGCAGGATACAAGAGTGGAGTGGTAGTCTTTTTATGGACGGTCACATTACTCCTCTTTTTCTCTCTCCCTTTACTTCCCCATCCTCGTTGTTACCAAAATGGACAAAGCAAATAATTAGACAAATTAATCATTTCTAATCGGACTGTGTAGTTGGTACCCAGAAGGACTGCGTTACGATCCGTGGATTTTTAGCTATGCCCTTTATTATAGTTTACTGTTATCAATCGCCCACCCGTTCCTATTATGACGGTTCTAGGTCTTTAGATCAGTCGAGCAAAAAGAACGCAACAATATAGTTTACGTACATCCACCTGCGTCTCGTTGACACCCACAAATGATACGTACTTACATTTACCTTTATTGCAACACATTTTCCGCTGTCATAGACATATTGAACAAAAACCCTTACACCCCATTAACACTTGCACACGACTCGCTCTTGCTCAGGCTTAATATGCCATAACTACCCTCGTTTTATCTCCATATTTCCATCTACCACCTGATAACATAAAGTGGTTGCTCTCGATTAAATTTATCCGGTTTAAGTTAAGGCGTTCTACTGTTGTTGGTTCTTCTTGTTTATCAAGCAGAAATATTAGCAGCCACAACGCCATCAACGATAATCCAGGGCATCGTGGTCGACGCTAGAGCGGGTTAAACGAATCCATGACATTGATAGTGTGTGACTTGGGTCTCTTGTGACACTTGTGAAGCTGCTATCGTGGTAAGGATACGGACTTCTAAGCACGAATTTCCATCAACGGATTATCCACCAAAACCTGCTTACCTTCTGGCGCCTAGACGTAAGAAAGAACTGTATACTCCGTGTAAAAAAGAAGAAGAAGAGACAAAGCTTGGTGCCTCACACACCAACAGAATACTTCTAGATTAGTACATCTTCTGCAAGCCGCTTCTTGTATACCGATCACGCAGAATGGTCGTTTGAGACCCGCATCTGATACGGCTATAAATCGTGATACCAGGAAGGTTTTACAATAAGGCAAACGTATGCATCGCTTGTCTGCGGTTGTCAACAAGGTGCAAGGTACGTATACTATATCGTGGCATTCTTTTTATCCGGCTGATCGAAAGGCCTATTTTTGCGATAACAGGGGCTGGTAGTGAAGGTTAGCGTTTGGAAGAGCGTTGTCCACCATGACGCCTCCCTGATTTAGCGAATAGTATCAGGCAACAGCAGGAGGCTTCAAATCTTAGCGTACCACCTGACATTTAGAATACAGAAGGCCCCTCATCGGCATTAATCCGAGCTAAACATCGGGCTTTCCAATACAGTTGAGCATGTACCACGTCACAGGCACAACTGTATTGGAAAGTTGAATGACGCGAGAGGCCTACCGAATACTAGGCTGGATAAAGTAAGAAGGAACGCAACCTTTGTCAATAACATGGCAGCGTTCCATCTGCAAACTATCGCACGAAGATCCACCGAGATTTTGGAGAACTCATAGCATGGGTCACCAAGATTTTGGAGAACTCTGAGTATGGATCACCACCTCCCGTACTTTCAACAACAAAAGCGACTTTTTGTTCGCGGTAAGCCAGCCAACATCCCTCGGAAAACACCCCGCTCATCAATGAACTCTCAGCGACTTTGTAGTTCACGACCGCGTAGACTCCTCTACCACGAAAAAGCTTGATGTCTGTATCCATGGCTGCAGCGTCCGATCGTCGGACATGCATCATGGAGGCATCTTCGGACTTTTCTCTTTAACTTGCACCTGTGACCACACTTGGAAAGCAGCAAGTGAAACAAAATTGGAAGACGTTGGGCGCGGTGTTGATCTGAGCGCATAACTCGTTCTGGCTACGGAGACGCGTTACAAGTCAACGGACCGGACATAGGCTGAACCGAAGGTGAACACGTCGGTTCAGCCCATCACCAGCCCGTAGAGCCGAAGGAAAGAATGAAAGTTGCAGACTTGGATGTCGTCCACTACGGTACTCGCTCGCTGTGACGTGACGTCCATCGAGACGCTGTCACCGGACCATGGCACTGCTCATCCTTTGTCATCACCAGTCATCGCACTTCAGATGTTTTGGCTTGTTGCAGGGATAAAGTGTCGCGATGGAGTCCACTGGTTTTATGTCACACTGATAGCACATACAACACACTGGGACGGAACTTATGACTGAAAGGTTGACAGCACTCCAATACTTCTACTGAGACTCACGCTCCCACACATCCATGAGCTCGAGGCGGAATTCAGAAAGTCGACTGCTCAACAGCAGCTGCTGTACAAGCTGGCGCACCACCAAATCGGACGACGAGATGCAGCTGCAGAGGGCTGGATACATCTCCAGTATACTCCGCGGCTGCATGTCAACCTCCAGCGCGCTTGTCAAAAGAACCACCACCCTCTCGCGGGCTGCGACATATTGGATGTCGCGCTCAGAATCTGACAACGATGATGCGTGTAGTTGGTCCGGCACACCTGAAGACTGGAGTTTCGAGAGAGCAGAACTGCTCAAATCGGCAAAGCGCACCATCGCTGTATTGCAGCACACAACAAGTCGAGCACACGCAAACAGTGCCAGCTCCTGGTCTGCTGTCTGGATGCACATCGTGCTCAGCTGGCGCACGTAGCACCGAATGATTGACTTGTTGTGTTCCACCGCATTCACACCCGAGCACAGAATTGCAACCAGATCGCTAATAAACGCGTTGTACTGAGAACCGAGGTGAGACTTCGTGTCGCTGTCGTCGTCGAGCAGCGAGATAGTACTGTCCACTACGCACTCCAACACACTCAGCACCAGCACTTCATCCTCTTCTGATTGTACACACAACGGAAAGTTACCCCCGTTTGGCTGGACAAAACTCGTAATCGTCTCAAGGAGTGGCCTCCAACAAGCTTCTGCCAACCGAACAGCCACGAGCCCACTCGAAATGATGACCAGAAGCACGCGCAGCGCGTGTTTCCACAACTGCGTTGCTGCTTTCTGCGCTGCTGTCATTGGCTTGACAGGAGGCACGGAAGGACTTGATTCCAGTGTGTCGTGGCTTGTATCAAATCGCAAGAATGGCTGGATGCAGAAGAGGACAGACAGAAAACGTTTCTCTTTGGCCTCCGCTGACACGCTCGCGTACAGCTTTGCCAACGAAATCAATGCGTGTCGGGTGAAGAAAACGAGACCCTTAGCTGACGACAGCGTCACATAGTCTACGAGCTGATCCAACGCTTTAGTGTGAACTTTCGGATGAAACGCAAACGAATCACATTCCTCAAAAGCGTCAAGTACGCGAGATTGCAAGCTGTTTGTCGAAATATTCGTAATTGCCTTTGTCACTGCTCCCTTTTCAGTTGCTGGTCTGTCAAGTATATGGCGAGAGGTCAACGCAGCAAACAGATCCAGCATTTTTTCCACGTTTCGCACGTTCCTGAATTCGTGCTCTTTCGCTTGTATGTAAAGCGTCCTTAACACTGAGACCACTGCACTCGCAATTTCCTGTTCCTCCTCTTCTTTCCAGGGATGCATTGAGTTCTTGTCCTTTTCAGCATCTCGTCGTCTCTCGTCGCACAGCCGCAATAGTTGGTCAAATGCTTCCTCCCAAAGTCGGGGATCACAAAACACTGGTGTGGGGGTAACACGCCGTGTTACTGGAGAAGCCAACGCAGCGCTTGTAGGTGTTGACGAAGACACAAGAGCACCTCCAACCACACGCATACCAACTCCGGCGCGAACACGCTGCGATTGTGCGATGTGATCGAAATCTCCGGCTGAAGACACTTGCAACAGCGTTTGGAGCATTTTGATAGCTGCAAGCACAACTTCCTTGGGTACGCCAAAGGCGGTATTCAGCACCACGTGCTGAAGCAGACTCCTCCAAATGGAAGCAAACCACGACGCGTGCTGCAGCAGGTAGTGCCAATTCGTCTCCAGTACACGACTGATGCCAGTCAGCATAAGCACCCGAGACTCGTTCCACTGCTTCTCGGCGTTGTCGCGTGAGTGGTGCAGCATCACATTAGTAGACACCTTCGACTCGATCTTTTCGAGCGAAATCAAGCTTTTCCGGTCTCGAGTCTCGCACAATCGAACAGCAAGAGGCAGAACCGTCGACTCTATGAACAGTTGCCACTCACTTAGTTCAAATTGAGCACCATATGTCACTGCCGTTCCAAAAAGCGTGTTAATCGCGCTGTTCCGCACCTCAGCTCGGTCGTTTAACGCTACGGAGCTGAATTCAGCAAAAATGTACCCCCACTGGCCGCACCGTCGCTGGCTACTCGAGTCGCTTTCATCTTGCGTCTTCTGTTTCCCAATCACATCAGCCACGCTCCAAAGCTCGTTCACAGCCGTGAGACTAATGTTAACATCCTTTGCACGACTGCCAAAACGTCCAATGCACTTGATGCAATCTGGAAGGTAACAGCTGGGAATTGACACCACCAAATCATCCACGATAAGGCGCAAGCACTTGAAAGCGAGCACCTGTGTTTTTCCATCCCCGATCGTACAAGCTTCCTGTATCGTAGCAAATACTGGTGGCCAGCCAGCGCTGATGAGGTGACCGCAAGCATTCAGCATTTCCAGCATACCGGTCAATGTGCTGTCTTTCATGTCCGAGCGTACCAGCTTCAGCAGCGGAACGAACAACTCCTGCTGATCAAGCGCATGCGAGTATGTAGGATTTTTTCCCTCTCTTTCGATGCCACGACTTTCCATTGTTGACTTCGCAGTAAGTGGTGCACTGCTGACAACGTGCTGCAGGGCGTTTTGCATGAGCTGCAGGACACTATCAGTAGCAAACACCTGAAATTGAACTAGTTGGGGAAATTGGACAGCCGTTAGAGGGGCTTGGAGCTCGTACGTGCTCATGAGGACTAGTTCATGCATAACTTCATCGAAACACCGCTTGCTGCTCGACGCCAATTGAGTCAGCATGCGCAAAGCGAAGCATGGCGTAAAGCTGCCAGTACCAGTGAGGCCTACACCGAAGTAGCTATGATAGATTTTCATACAGTGGAAGCTTATGGAGCTGGATGAGTCACCCTCATCCGCTATCTTCCAGCCGTCGGTAGGTGATTCCGTGCGAGTCGAATCCGACAGAAACTCCGAACCTCTGCTCAGCATTGGGAGACCAACTTGGTTCCACGAAACCCTTCTTACTGCACTCAGCAGCTTTTGCTGAGCGGCACTACTCATCTTATGCGCGCCACGAATCAAATCCACGACCGAATTGCTCAGCATCACCAACTGCTGTTCAACGTCTTCATCTTCGATTCGAAAAGCCCTAATTCGATAAGTTTTAGTCGGTAACTTTTGCTGTCCTTTCCTTCGCTTTGCATCTGTAAGGTCCACAATGATTTCAAAGCCCTCAAGTAACGCGCACCACTCCGTCTCTGAAAGCTCTTCCTCCATAACATGTGCAGCGCCAAAAAGCGCCTTCATCGCATGCACCTCGCGCTAGCTGATCGTCACAAGGCAACTTTCGCTATCATCCGCCCCACTTTCGCCTACGGTGTCACTGGATCCACTGCTGCCCGATCCAGTCGTTGATATCGATGCTTTTGTGTTTCCTCGAATCCCATCCGGTAAGGGGAAGGAGAATCCACATAATACTCGTAAACAAGTCAGCACCACCTCATCCATCGGCTTACGCCACGTGTTCCTTGCGGTTTGGCCCTGCATGTTTGCTCGAAGCCTCGACGCGATCGTAGCTAGTACATGGTATGCTTTGAGAGACATGGTGACGAGGTCCACCTCACGACAGTGTCGCATCACGCAGTTCATAGACTTAACTACTGCAGGGGCCACTACGGCAACGCACGCTTTAGCCAGCTTCTCACACACTTTTTCGTTGGCGGTAGATCTCGACAGCTCGAAAACGGAGGCCGCCATGTTGCACTGGCACGAAGCGGCAACCCGGACAGCCATGTAAAACTGCTGGAGCACGGGTGTTTCTTGCTCGTTCAGCAACTCAAGACCAGAGCGAAGTGCAGTTGCATCCGGACCTTGAGGTTTAAAATCGGATGGTGGTGATGTCATGATTACCGATGATGTCGTGCGGGTGATAGCAACCAGCACACCATCAGGGTAGCTTACCATTGCGGCAACCACGTCAGGCTCCTGACACACGCGGTTCAAAACTTCCAGCGATAGCAGAACGGGCCAAGTCACAAAATTGATACTCCCTCCTGTACTGCCAGATGCGTTGGACGCACCAGCGATTGACAAATTCGAGTGGGCCAAAAAGCTCTTGGCCTCCTTGAAATTCGCGATCGCGTTTGCCGCATTGTATTTGGAGTCAGGCGGTGACTTTGATAAAGCTCGAGGTGACTTCGACAAACTCGGTGACGAATTCGATAATGATTGTGGTCCTTTGGAGACGTCCATAGTGTACGTCCCTGTGGCAATAATTTCTAACAGCGCGTGCAAAATCGAAGCGCACTCGCCAACAAGACAGTCGGCAAAATGGCACAAAAGTGTGCTCGCAAGACGCATACCACGAGCGAGCAGCGGGAAGAATGGACCCGCTGCGCCATTTGTGCTGCTGCTGGTGATTGACGTGTTCGTCGGTCCTGTAATACCTGAGCCTGCAGACCCGCCATGCTTATCATTGCAGCTCATTTCCAGCACTGACTGCATCAATGGAACCATCTGCTGCTTCAAAACAGTCGTAAACTCGACATCAAGGCGAAAGAGCCCTTTGTGGGACGCCACGATCGTCTCAAGTAACTCGACCGCTAACGCCGCACTCATCGGCGACACAGCCGTGCGTTTTAGCCACACACCGCTCTCTTCTCGACTGATAAAGCACAGATCCTGGAATAGCAGCACGCCGACACGTTTAGCTGCTGGACTTGAGTCAACTTGGCTAAATGCAAGCGACACCAGCTGCCGGATCGTCATCGCTGCTGTGTTCCCCACCACTGAACTAGCACTGCCACTGCTTTCGTGAAGATGTACACATATCCACACAGCTTGCATCACCATATCTTCATTTCCCACAAGCTCGTTCTCTGTGTAAAAGAGACCATGCAAACAACATCATCAAACCTCTCTCCAAGCGTCAGCTCCTCATTAAAAAAAACACTTTCTGTACCTAGTTGTCGTTGACCAGTCCGCGCTACAGCTGCACCCTTTTTCCGGTTCGTCGCCTCGTACGCGAGCGTCATAAGCTGCAAGACCGTCTGCAGTAACTTAACCTGCACGTCTGTGTACGCGGTTTTCTCGGCCTGGATCTGCAAAACCCGGAGGATGCTGCCCACACTGGCCGGTTCAATGGCGTCCCAGCTCACGAGGCGCTGGATACTCGACAGTGCGAGCACGAGAATCTTGTGGGACGCGTTCGTGTGGTTACACGTCAATAGAAACGGCCGCAAGACGCTCTCGCTCTGGAAAAAACTGTGGCCGGGACCTGGCGCGAGCTTCTCGGTACGCACGAGCGCCGCGTACTGCTGCTGCAAGAGAGGCAGCACCTCAAGCGCACGGTCCACTGCCTCCTTCACGACTGGGTACTTGCGCTTGGCCTCGGTCCGCAGCGCGTGCAGATCCACCGCCACTTGCCGCAGGAAATCCATCGCGCCAAGTCCGAGGTCGTGGAAGTCACGCGTGATGTGGTGAGGAGTAGCCAATCAGATATGTTTGCTTCTATCACGGAATAATCGAGGTGGAGGGGGGGTGATGATGCTCCGGGGGTTGATTCCGTATAGTCATGATGGAATCTTCGATAGTCATGTATTTTTGTGTGTGAGCACGAGATGCGAATCAGCACATGCAGCTTTAGCTTTGCTAGTCGTGGAACATGCAGTTTCGAAAAAACTCTGTGTAGGTTTCACGAGTGGCTGGACACTGTTCTTTGTTAGCATGAGTGTGCACCAGAAATGGCATGCTGTTGTGTCGTGTTCATTATACTACGATCATAGGGGACATCTGGGTCAAGTTGTTGCACTCCGTCCCAACAAGATGTCGGGAGATGCTGTGTCGGTCAAGTATCGACATTTCGCCTGATTTAAAGTGACGGCACTGATTCAGGACTCCAGAGCAGAAGTTCAGATGAATTGGTGGCAAAATGACTCGGCAAGACGTTCATGCGTGCGTTGCCTTGGACAAACTCGACGATTCCTTCGTCATCTCAGGCATCCCAGGAATGATCACGATCAAAACAGCTCATCGATAATCGAAGCATTCATAGCAGCTCAGCTGTGGGATAACGATAGCGCTTTGTAGCGTTTGATTCCATACTGCAACGAAAGTTCTTCTCCCATTCTTCGATTGTGCTTGGAATGAGGTGCATTGTGCACAACGACCAGACCCTCCCGCAGAGCGTCTCCTAACCAAGTGTTAAACAGTGGCAGACCCGGTGGACTTTGTGGAACATATTCGGCGCGATCAGGCTTGCAGAGTTAGAACTCGCCCATACTGCTCGACGGCAACGTACTGAGGACAAATACCTGCTAGTGCGACACCTCGCGGACTAGCTGCTCCAACCAGATATTGTGATCGGGTCATTGTTCAAGGTCCAAGGAAGCGCACACGCTAGGACTACCACGATGTAACGTTTATGACTGCAAGCGACTGCACGTCGGAGGTGTCAGTACTGCAACGCTGTGTCAGAAAAATACAACGGGAGCCGCTTTTTATGGATTAGCAGGGTATTGCTGTGCTGATGCTACATCGATCCAGTGAAAGTCAGCATCAATTCCCGTTTCATGCCTCCGTGTTACATTAAAACGAGCACTGATCGATGTCCAGAGTCCATCGGTGCACCAAAAGCAGGCGACGTTATTGACAGCCTCATGCCGCGTTCGAGTTCCACAGTTGCATTGGACGCACTACTTTACAGTGACGTTTTCGTTGTACTTGCCCATTCCGGCATCAAAGTAGAGAAGCAAACTCGAGTACCCTTCTACATCTTTTGTCGCAATACACATGTACGGCAGTCAGACTGTCCCGTCCCTAAAATGTGGCTGAGCTGCCTTCGTCGTCTTTATATCTCACAATAACGATGAGTTATTCGCCTTCATTGGCATAGTGGAAGCTCGCTTTGGCACACAATGCGTTCGCGGGAGCTACTAGTACTACAGTCGTTGGTAGCTTCAACTTGGTCGAGTCGAGACGAGTCAATTTTCTGATGGATGGGAGAGGCGGCGTATCGATGTCTACTGGTATAAATGATGTCTGTTAGATTCCATCAGGGAGGTCACCTCATTGAAGTGTGGGCTAACATAACGTTGCCAGCTCTCCGTTGAAGCCTACGTTGTTTATAGCTTTCATTGATCTCACTTACCAACCTGCCCGTGCTCTACGAGCGCTTCCAGTCCACAATATCATTTCAAAGTTTTACCAACTATGAATCCCAACAACAAGCCCGAGGACCGATACTTTGGCTCGCACGAGCCTGATATCGAGGCAGCTGCAGATGTTTCCAAGCCGTACCAAGTCAAGTCTCCGCTGCTTCGGGAGTGTCTGGCGGAATTTATTGGCACGATGGTACTCATTCTGTTTGGAGACGGTGTCGTTGCTCAAGTAAAGCTTGGTGGTGGCAACCACGGAGACTACCTTAGCATCAACTTGTGTTGGGGTCTCGGGGTGCTTTTTGGCATCCACGCAGCAGGAGGAGTCTCGGGTGGCCATTTGAACCCGGCAGTGACTACGACACTGTTCCTTTACGGACGCATTGAACGGCGCAAAGTGATCCCGTACATCATCGCCCAAGTGCTAGGCGCTTTCGTTGCCGCCTTCTTTGTCTGGGCCATTTACTACCCCTTACTCGACCCAGTCAGGTCGGACAGGGAATCGACCCGTAGCATCTTTGCGACGTATCCGTACAGTGACGACGTCTCGATAGGCACCTGCTTCTTGACCGAGATTGTTGGCACAGCGCTTCTGTTGGGGGGTATCTTTGCTCTAGGTGACGAGTTAAACGAACCCGCTAGCCCGTACACGAAACCGAGCGCTGTGGCTCTGCTAGTAACAGGGATCGGTATGGCCTTTGGCTTGAACACGGGGTACGCCATCAATCCGGCTCGCGACTTCGGTCCGCGTTTTTTTCTCATTATGCGCCGGCTGGGGCTCGGACGCGTTCACGCTGCGTGACTACTACTTTTGGGTACCGATAGTTGGCCCCATTCTGGGCGGTGCAATAGGCGGAGGCATCTACATTGGACTGGTGGAGTACCACCATCCTCGGGAGTATCATTACCCGCTGGACAATCGGAGCTATATGTAGTCAGTACTCACTTTGGATTCCTCTCGCTCTCGACTCCTTCGTTTAACACTAGCAGTATCGATATGACAAATGCAGCAGAAATGGCGGCAGACCGTTTGAGTCCGAAAGAATTGTCGCTTTAGAGTACAACGAGGACTGACAAGAACCGTTGTCCTGATATAGAGAAAGAGCTTCGATGAAGTAACGTGTTTCTTGTAACAGCGATGCTGCTCATACGATGTATGGTGACTAGCTCAAGAAGTTGACTGAGCTGCACGCGCGCCTTACACTGAAACTGGTCATTGACAAAACAGCCTCACCAATCCTTGGTAGGACTTGGTCTAGCAGGTCTTCATTCTGCATTAGCTCTACTTTTGAGCAGCCCTGTCGACCCACTACGAGGTGTGCTCGTCAGGTTACAGCTGGTTGATACCGGTCCTCAATATACAGCAACTTCATGATAACGGATGCGTAGAGGCATTTACGATGGTCTCATTGAGCCTCAGCAGTAACGGTGGTTCAAACGTCGGTAGGCGATTGATCAGTGTTGACAGTGTGAACGTTTCGAGGCAAAGTGAATCCTGCCGCATGAATCACTCGACTGATTCGACAACTACTCTTGAGTTAAGACCTGGAAGGACGCGACGGCCACTTGTAGTGGCTACTTGGAATCAACACAAACACAAAAATCCAGACTCGCAATGTAACGGAGTCACACGTCGTTGGGTACCTGGTACCCTGTGTCTCATACACACGGATGATATCCCACTGAAAGAGATATAGAATATCTTATCGGTCTTTAGGGGCTCACTGCTGCCACCTACTAGATAGGAGGGATCTTAGTTGTACTAACTTAGGTTAAGATATTCTATTGGTGTAAATGTAAAGTAATTTCAGTTCCCCTTTTGATCTTAAAGACACGTGCCCTGCGAGGCATCTTTGGTCTTTGACCGCTGATCACTAAGAGTTAGCAGCACCTCTTTGATGTGGCTACTTACTCTTGAGCATTACGTGCTGTCGATCCATTGAATCGAATGGTCCCCTGGAACAAGGACCATAAGCTTCACGCTTGTTGACTCATCGAGTCTAGTTCTTTAGAACGAAGTTGCTCGTTGAGCGTTAAGTCTTCCTCTGACTTAAGGAGCTGTGTAGCTACGCTACATGCAAGCTATCACTGCCATGGACACGAAAACAGGCTTGATATGCTTCTTGTAAGCTCGATAGACTAAAAGAACTATGAGAGCACCATGTAACGGGGCACCCTGAAGCTTGTACTGGTGACAGTACAAGCTACTTATTCTGATGACAGAATAAGGCGGTGCCTCGTAACTTCACGTACACTCGTACGTGCAGAGGAAAGACGGTAAGAAGAAGCGAGTACTTGGTTAAAGTAAAAAGTAGAACTGTATTTATAATAGTTAATGTCTTCAATAAATCACTATTTATCTTCATCTAACTTTGTCTAAATACAAATGTGTAAAGCAGTTATCTGCTCACCACTCATTGCGTGCGTCTGTCGTGGCGCGTCTTCGTTGGTTGATATAATGGCCTATATCAACCAATTAGGAACTACTCGTAAGTGCTACAGAATATTTGTCCTTATGACAATATTCTGAGAATATAACTCTTATAGTTATATTCTATTAACAATTTCTTATAAATTGTTATGTAACGATTCACCCCGTTACATCACCCCCCCCTTAACCATCAGTCACTTTAGTGACTGACTGAGTAAATGGATACTCGTCCCAAATCATTTGGGACAGGGTTTGCACTTGTTGGTCCGAGTCCACTTCCCAACATTTCATCGCATGGTTAACAAGCCCATGCGGTGCGCGAGCAAGGCCGCCGAGAGCGCGCCCGCACGTCTCTGTGCGGACGCCGAAGCAGAAACCACAGCAACTGATGTCTCATCGGTTGCTGAAGCGACCCAGCCTGTGTCACTTGGTGATGCAGGCGCTGGTCATGAAGACACTCATGTCTTCACAGAGTACGAGCTCGGTGTCTCGTACTCTCCTGATACGGAAGACGGATCCGTATCGACGGCGATCGAATCCAAGCCGCCTGCCAAGCGTGGCATGGACGATGCTTTGCGTCGCAGCATCTTTGGTTCATTTGATGAATCAGATGAACCATCGCCGAAGCGAAGGCGCTCGAGGTCGCGAGACTCGGGCGCTAACAGTGGTGTCGGTTCTCCTATGGACACCACTTCGCAACGAGGTGCCAGTACTTCTGTCGGCACGTCGCAGGAAGAGCGGGACCGCAATGTGTTGCGTCTCGCTCCCGAGAAGAAGGCATGGATGCCTCCAAAATCCGTCATGGATCACTTGTCGGCGACGACGAGTGATCGTTATCGAACACGATTGTTCGATTCGTCAAGGATCCATCACCTTGACCCCAGCGCGAAAAACTATCGCGCTGAACATGAATTCTTTATCGATGCTTTCTTTAGACATCGATGGTACAGTGGGAATCACAAACGTGATGGTCCCTCACTTCTTCAGGCGTGGAACGCCTACATCCATAACCTTGAGGATGTAGGTCGTGACGCTTGGAACGACAAACTTATCAAAGCTCGTGATAAGTTTGAAAAGCGAACCCCGACAGGTGCACGCTACAAGCTGCATCGTCTGTCAAGGGAGAAAGGATTACCCTGCCTCTCATGGGGAGATTCGTGCCCGTGTTGTGTGAACAACTCTGCACGAGCACCTAAGTAGGCTTACCTCCTTACCAGTCCGTGGTGGCGCGTACGTATCTCAACTGAGATGTACGAAGGGATTGACAACCTGAAATCCCTTTACGACCGTGCCGGGAAGACTTTCTCCGGCGGTCCTTCTGCGGCACAGGATGTGCCGCGTCGTACTGCTCAACCAGACCCAGTACGTAGATCATCAGTTGGGAGCGGGGCTCCCAAGAATCCCAGGACGGGATATAGCCGCGCCACCGGACGAGATAACTCGTCCGACGTCCGTTCACGTCGCGGTGGTTCAACAGTTGCTCAACTAGATAGCGCTGGCCACCGCTAGAGTCCTCTAATGGAGGTGGAGGAGGAGGAAAGACGCTCTCCACACGATCATGGGGATCGGTGTGTTCCCGAGAGCTTCTTTGATCGCGTAACTCTTGCGTTACGCGACGATCTCGAACACGAGCGGGGCAGGCGTCTACAATTGGCGGACACTGTCTTGAAGCATCGAGCTGAGTTTGCCTTTGCTCAGCTTGAGAACGAGAGATCTCTGACATCTCTTCGTGACGAGCTAAGGGTAGCTCGTGGGATTGTTGATCGGTCTCGGGCTGAGATAACCGCTCTTCAGACCCTTGTTGATGCCCACCATCGGGAGCACAAGGCTCTCTGCGAGATGCTTGAGCGCAAGGGCGTTCTTCATCGGAAGAAGCAGCGTACTGATGGTACGGCTTAAGCCGACCAACGTAAAACGTGGGATGCGTTCGCATCTTACGTGGTAACTCGATCGTGTATGCATTGCCTAGGTGGTGCAATACACGAAATGGGCCAATGAACTTGGGTAGTAGTTTACTACTACCCAAGTTAGTCACTACATGCTTTGGTAGATTAACCGTAGACAGTAGGACTAAGTCACCTTTATTAAATAAAAAAATGTTTGCCCTTCCATTCTTGTCAGCGTTTTGCTTTTGCTTATCCACCGCTTCGGCGATGGAGTCTTGCACAAAACGGACTACCGTTTCACGAGCCAGTATGAACTCATCTGATGACTCGTTAGCTTCAGTGTGCTGTGAGCGCACTGCAGCAACATCAACCTTTTCTTCAGTGAGGGCTTCCCACTCCTGATCTTAGGGCTTCCGCACTCTCACTGGCATCATCTTCTTCGATATCGATGTTATCGATATCGGCATCAAACGCAATGATTTCTTCGTCAGAGCGTGATGAGCGTGAACCAAATCGGTTTTTGCTCGCGCGAGTCCCTCCCCCCCTAAACCAGAGTTACACTCTAGTAAGGTGGGTACACGCGGATGGCGCAAGCCATTCACGTAAAACGGTGTATGTGTCGTGGACGCATGCACCGAGTTGTTAATGGCAAACTCTACCATTGGCAAAAACTCACTCCAACTCTTAAAGGAGTGTACGTATCCTCGAAGTATCTCTTCAAGGACACGGTTGGCACGTTCCGTCTGACCATCTGACTCTGGATGATCAGATGTTGACATCTTCAAACGCGTTCCGAGTGATTTGAACACGGAACGCCAGAAATCAGCAGTGAATCGTGGATCTCTGTCTGATACGAGTTCACGGGGCAACCCATGAAGTCGGAAGATGGTGTCAATAAAGACACAAGCACAGCCACTTGCCGTGATTGGCTCTGGTACAGCCACAAGGTGTACCATTTTGCTGAATCTGTCAACAAATACGAGAATACCCGTATTCCCGCGTGCGTCTTTGGGTAACCCGAAGACGAAATCCATTGAGATGGATTCCCAGCACTCAGCCGGAACCGGTAGAGGCTGTAAAGGTGCACGAAGCGAAGGACTTGACTTCACTCGTTGACAGACTTCGCATGCGCGAACATACTTTCGCACAAACTGATACTGGCGGGGCCAGTAAAAGTCTCTACTTACCGTGAGATATGTTTTCTCTCGGCCAAGATGTCCTCCTATAGGAGCATCGTGATACTCGAACATGATCCGCAAACGCAGATCAGTATCATCTGGAATGACAACACGTGGTGTGTCACCAGAAACGGCTGTATAATACAGTAAACCGTTACGAGTAGTGTATCGATCTGATGCAGATCGATACGCAGGCGAAAATCGTTTCAACGATTCTCGGGATGGTTGGGAGAGATGTGTCAACAACTTCACTATCTCACTATCTTGGGCGTATGCCCGCCTCACATCATCATACAACGTTGTAGATGGGACTGAGGACGTCATAACCGCAACAGTGACTGTCTCACTGTTGGGTTTCACGACTGGGTCAAAGTCGGGACGACGTGAGAGTGCATCAGCGACGACATTAAGTCGTCCTGGTTTGTACTCGACCGTAAAGTTGTATTCCGCAAAGAATGACAACTACCGCGCCATTCGTTGTGAAAGGTGCGGGCTGTTCACTGCCGTGCGTAATGACGCATGGTCAGTGTAAACAATGAAGGGTCTATCTCCTAATAGATAGACTCTGAACTTCGCGAGTGCATACTTCATGGCAAGGAGTTCCTTGTCATGCACTGGATAGTTCCGCTCGGCTGGTTGCAGCTGACGCGACTGATAGCAGACGACGCGTTCAACGCCTTCAAGATCGTACTGCATTAATGCACAGCCGATTGCGAAATCGCTGGCATCACAGACCACATGAAATGGCCTGTCCTGATCGGCTATTGCTAGGACTGGGGATTGTATCAAGCTCTGCTTGATACCCTCAAAGGAGCGCTGACATTCAGCGCTCCATAACCACCTCTCGTTATTTTTCAACAAACGAGAGAGGTGCACAGTCATCTCGGCGTAATTGCTTGAATACTTATGCAAATACGCCGCTAGCCTATGGAATTTTCGAAGACCTTTGACATCAACCGGCACAGGCCAGTCGGTGATCGCCTTGATCTTTTCGGGATCAGGACGTACACCGTTCTTACCAACGATGCACCCAAGAAGTGGTATTTCGCTTGCTGCAAATATACACTTCTTGAGGTTTGCATACAATTGATGCTTTCGCATGATTGTAAGAACCTGTCGGACGTGGTACCTGTGAACCTCAACGTCCGACTTTCCATCCATAGCTCGACTATGGATGAATACATCATCGAAATAACTCGGCGCGAATTCTCGTACTGGTCTCAACAGATGTGATACGCATCTGTTGAACGTGGCAGGGGCATTACTAAGCCCTTGTGGCATTACTAGCCATTCCCAGAGCATGCCGCTAAGCGTGCTAACTGCGGTATAGGGTATATCCCGTTCTCGCATAAGGATTTGATAGAAGCCATCCATCAAATCCATGGACGAAAAGATGGTACTCTTTGACATACCATCAATGATTACGTCCTTCCTCGGTATCGGCGTCCGAGCCGGTACCGTTGCAGCGTTCAATTTGTTGAACGCGTGCACTATCCGCCACCCTCCTGTTGCTTTTCGCACACAGAAGGTCGGAGAGCTATGTGGGGAAGTTGATTCCCTCACATGGCCCGCAGCTAAACGATCGGCAAAGAACTTGTCGATCGCAAGTACTTGTTCACGAGGCAGTGGCCACTGCTTCACGACACAGTACTTCGAGCCTGGTTTAAGCTCGACCTCGTGTCGAATACCTTTATCCTTCGGTAATTCGCACGGAACAGTTTCAGGGAATACATCCTTGAATTCAACCAAATCTTCATAGAGAGGATTTGTCTTGAGCGATTCCCACGATTGGGAGTCATATCGCTCAATTCGTGTCTTTTCATCTAGGACACTCTCGTCCATAGATGAACTACTGAGAACTCTCTCGTTCTCAGTGAAGACTGTTGCTGACCTTATGTCGGTTACACACTCGTCGTCAGCGCCGAGTATGCAGATCTGCTTGACTTTGCCACTACGCAGATCACGCAAGAACCTTTTATGTTCGAGCGTTGGCAACTGAGTGATCTCCGAAGTTAACTTCGGAGGCGCAATCAGATCAAGTGTATAAGCGCCTACACTTGATCCGTTATTGATTATGACATTCAATGTCTCTGTCATTTCCTGGGGACTTATTCCCTCAGGCTTCGAAGGACTTATTCCTTCGTCTTCCCGGGGACTTATTCCCGCGGGTTTCGGGGAACTTATTTCCGCCGTATTTGTACTATCGGAACTTATTCCCTTTACTTCCTCTAGCTGGGGTTGCGCAACCACAGCGAGATCCTCTACGAAAGACTCTCCAGTCGATCTAGGATTATCGTTTCGCTTAACCTGAGCGATCGATTGTTTCTCTTCTAGATGTTCCCCGCTAGGGATACATCTTTGTCCCAGTCCACCCGACTTATTCGAGTGGTGGACCTTCGGCGCAGCCTGTGTTTCCCTCACATCCGCCGGAACTTTGCTCCGAAGTGTAACCGTTTGGTACACTAAGGTTTTGTGCAGTCGTACTAACGACCGTACCACAAGTGAGGCCATCGCACTCACTCGTAGTACATCCACACGCTTGTGGACGCTCCAAAACGTTCATCAGATGGCCATCTGATGAACAAGCGGCAGGCATCGTTACTGTTCGATGTTGCCAGTTTACCCGTGGTTCGTACCTTCTGAGCCACGGTATTCCAAGGATGACATCAAATTTGTCATCCAAATCCAATACGATAAAGTCATCGTCATATTGGGTATCTTCTAGCGTATAGTGGATCTTCACTATACGCTTCATGACGGTTACGGATGCGCCTGTCGCAAGACGTACCGTCATCCTCGTAGGAGGTGTGTCACATTCACTGAATTTAAAGTGACCATCTTCTAGCGATTGGCGTCGCACAAAATTGTTGGACGCCCCACAATCGACTAGAGCTCGAAGGGACAACTTATTTGTCACTTCGAGTTTCAAGGTAATGAGTGAGACCTCATTACCTAGAGCAGCAACGCACAACGTTTGTGTGTTGGGAGCAACCTTCGTCAAGAGGCCTACAAATTCTCTTGACGTTGCTGGACCAGTAGGGTGCTCCGCACCTACTGATCCTGTCCGTTTTTTGACGGTCCATCCCGTTGTTGCGTCTTTGCACCAACTGCGGACCCTCGTCCCTGCCCCTTTCTCATGGGTGGACGGTCACTACGCCCAATGTCGCGAGACACTGGACGAGGGGCACTACACTCGTAAGCGTAGTGTCCTGTCTTTTGACATCTGTTGCATCTCTGCAGCTTCTTGTAGCCTGTAGAGCGAGCCTTCTCGCTCTCTACATAACAGAGTTCCATCGGCTCTGGACCTCCGCTGTCATATCGTCTCGGTTGACGATATGATGTCGAGCTGGCGCGAGCCTGTCTCAGACTGAAGTCTTCCTGCTCCGCAATGGAAATGGCTTGTTCTAGTGAATCTAGTTCAAGCCGGAACAGGTGAGTCTTGACGGGACCATCCGCAAGACCCTGCATGAACACCGAAACCAACGTGTGTTCATCCACCGGATTGGAACTTATACAACTCGTGAGATGTCGTATATGTTGCGCGTAAGCGTGCACATCACGCTTACCCTGCTTGAGCTTCAAGAGTTCGGTTCGAGCTCTGAACTCAGCTCTAGGCGGTTCAAACGTTTGTTTGAGCCGCGACTTGAAGACTTCCAACGACCCAAACGCATATGGGTCGTGCAACTTGAGCCCCAGTGCCCAAGTCTTGGCACGTCCTGCCAGATTTGACTGGGCAAATGCAACTTGCATATCCCCGTCGTCGATGCGACGCGCCCTTATGGCGTCATCCAATTCGACGAACCATCTCAAGAGAGAGTCCTCTTCGACTCCCTATACTTGGAGATGTCAATCTTCAAGGTCTTGGGTCGACGCGAGTGCATCGACCCGCCAGCAGCAGCCTGCTGCTGTCTCAACAGTTCAAACTGTTGAGCACCCTGTTCTCTCAACAACTCTGCTTGTTGACAGCCTTGTTGGTGAAGCAAGGCTACTTTCTCGCGTTCTGCGTCAAGTTCATTTTGAATGAACTTGGCGATAGTAGCATGTTGGGCATCTCTATTGAGAGCCTCTAGCATGACGCTAACAGCATGGATGTCCATGGTTGAACCCATTCGTTCAACCGCATCCCATTCGACATCGCTCAAATGGGAGTAGCCGTCACGCGTAGCGTGAAAGCTTTGGTCATCTTCATCATCCAACAAATTCATGTTGGATGTGAACGCGGTCCTTGGACGGACTACGAAGTGCTACCAGGTGTAACGGGGCACCCTGAAGCTTGTACTGGTGACAGTACAAGCTACTTATTCTGATGACAGAATAAGGCGGTGCCTCGTAACTTCACGTACACTCGTACGTGCAGAGGAAGACGGTAAGAAGAAGCGAGTACTTGGTTAAAGTAAAAAGTAGAACTGTATTTATAATAGTTAATGTCCGCAATAAATCACTATTTATCTTCATCTAACTTTGTCTGAATACAAATGTGTAAATCAACTATCTGCTCACCACTCATTGCGTGCGTCTGTCGTGGCGCGTCTTCGTTGGTTGATATAATGGCCTATATCATCCAATTAGGAACTACTCGTAAGTGCTACAGAATATTTGTCCTTATGACAATATTCTGAGAATATAACTCTTATAGTTATATTCTATTAACAATTTCTTATAAATTGTTATGTAACGATTCACCCCGTTACACACCACGTACAGCTTCGATTGCACATTCCATGCATAACTTACGTCAAACGTTGGCTATAGCTCCTTTGTGTATGCTTATCGTTGTGAATGAGCGACCACGTTTGCCTGGTAGCACCTTCGTCACTTTTTCGTCTTACAACGGACATTTTAATTGGCTTTACATTCCCCACCACGATTTGCGGCGGGAGAACAAGATGTAAGAACTGTTTAAAACAGCACGGACAAGACAGGCAGCAATTGTCTGTCGAATCCCAGCAAAAGAACATCGAACATGCACCCGCTGTCCGTAAGTTTTTCCCTAACTCGTAAGTCATAGCATCGTTTGAGGTTTGGTGTCCATTACTCGAGTCGTGTCGAGTGAAGGGGGAAGGAATGAGTTCTGTACACAGGAATGTGTTCTCATCAGCGATGACGTTCGAGGCAGATTCCCAGATTCCCGCGCCGCTCCGGCATGACTCAAGCAATTTAAGTGAAGTCTTTTTTGTGTAAACTCAACTACTGGTGGCAGCCCCTGCTTCCACGTTGTACGTTTCAATGGTCGGGGTCGCCGATCCACACATGGCGAAAGCTCAAAGATTCCTGCAATGTCGTCGCAGAGGTAATGGCTGCAAGAAAACTACTATAACATCCGGGTCATCGCAAATAAATCTACGAGCGCTTTCACCACAACTCAGAGTTGTGTCATTTTTGCAAAGTTGAGTGCGAAAGTTGTGCTGCAGCCTGTAAGCATGCACATTCTTCAGTACAGCCTTCTTCGATGTGCCGTTTTTTTAAAATGTGTGCAAGCTAGGGTTACGGTGCGAGGTGGCGTGCATCCTCTCGCAATCCAACTCATTGGGTGGATCACTAGCTACTAAAACAAACTAAGCAGCTATGTTAACAACCTGTATATTGATGGCGGCGGCATCCATGGGTCTTTTCTTTAGAGCAAAAGATCTCAAGAGTAGAGTGATGAATCTGAGTGGATAAATTTTTGTGCAAGCTATCAAAAAATAGGTGTCAAATAGCATGACTGTACCCTGCTGCGTCGAACAAAGGCCTGTTGTACTTGCAGCCACTTTGTACAGATACAGGAATGACAGCTAAGCCAGCACCTGTTGTTGCAAGAATGTCATGTTGAGCATGTTCTGGTATGTTGACAAGACAAAGAATCAGCGATAGCCACAGCATTTCTATAAAGCCATGTGTTGAGCTATGCGTTTACGGATGAGAGCACCGGGTCGAAAAGCGAACTAGCAACAGCAGCTTCCAAACGAGGCCTCCGGCAGCTTTGAAATAAGGCAAATTTATTAGAACCACACACATTAAGAAACGCTTTGAGACATCTACAGCGAAGTGTCCATTCGAAGTGCCATTTATCGTCGTGAACGGCTTCCTCTCGGTGTCTCCCTCCTAAATATTGGCTCACCTTTTCGGTAATTCCGTTCATTTTACGACTGCAGTGACGGACAAGATAAAATAGCACCGCATAAAAAGGTAGGATAACGTCATGACGATATTTTATCGAAGGAAAGTCAAAGTAGTCGAACTCTACCCCAACGCTGCAACAAGATGGTGTCTTGAATACTATCCATCGTTCTATCGCCGTGATTGAACGTGAGCAAAAGCGTTGATACTAAATTCACAAATGGTGAGCCACGGAGGCAAACATTTCGAAATAAGAGCAACACTACGGTTCGTTACAAAGGCAATAGGTGACCAAGCTTTCCGGTATTGCTATAATTATTCGCCGATCCTCTGCTGAAATTTGTTGCCCAACTTAACGCAATGGCTGCAAGGACGAATGGCAACGCGCTGCACTCATGAGGACGCCACGACAAGTTTGGTCTCGTGATAATAGCAACTCTAAGTTACAAATTTTGGACAGGTTAGAGGGTGCGTTGGGCCAGTTCAAACTATACCATGCTGAGTGGACCGATACCCAAGTTGTCGAAAGATATTAGCTTGCCGCGGTTGCGAAGAGACGTGGAGAACATTTGCTTTGAGAATGTTCATGTGCCGTAGCTCTATGAACCAAACTAGTTACGCATTAAACTGAATAACGAGAGTCCACCAGCACACTTAACGATTTTTTACAAGCATGCGCGAGCAGACAAGTACACGCTATGCCGAACAACGGGCAGGAATCGTGAGGGAACGGTTCCAAGATGATGTTTGTGGTATAATGAACGGGTGTGGAAGCGAATCCAAGAATGCATTGCCACGATGTTCCATAGAAAGCTGTGGATGGACAAAAATGAAGCTGTCTACCGTTTCGCATCCATTCGTATTTGCATGAGCACAAAAAGGCATTGCTGGCCCAATAACTGTTGCAATTGCGAAGAGAGAGCATTGTAAAGTTGAGACCACAACTTTGGGTGGTATGCGATATGTATGAATCGAGTTGCTGGAGCGCGAAACTAGAGGAGTGCATGCGTTTACTGGCCCCCAGTCACGGTCAGCCCCAAATCACCCACCGGCAATCACAGCATCTCTAAGAATACACCAGAGATCTTGAACATAGTTACTTTCATCGTGGAATCGACAATCTGAACCACAAAAGAAGAGCTACATCAAGAAGAAGCAGTGAATCGACCTATACGCAGAACAACCATCAAACTTCTCGTCTGGTTATAGAACATCAAGAAATTACGATCGAAAAGCGTAGATTTCCACAGGTTTGAAGTTACCTGCGAATCTTACTTGAAAACTGTAATCATTAGTCTACGTCAAATAATTGCTGAGTGTGCTCCAGCGAGCAGGTCGCGCTGAGTACTTTGTTAATTTTGCAGGTTCTTTGGGGGATCGGAATGATCCTGGATTTTAGCGCAGAATTGTCCAGTCTAGATCGACTTGGACCGTACATTATTACAAAGCTGGAGTTCTCCAAATTAAAATCAATCGTCATTTATGATACTTCTGGTGCACACCATAAGCCCGGGTAACTATTGCTGCGACCTGCAAGTCCGAAGAGGCACTCATGATTTACGCGCTTGCACACGCGAATCATCAGATTACGGCTGTGGAGTCTATTCCACTTAGCGACGTCAAGACAGCGAACAATCTCGCACTTTAACGGGGCTCCTGGAAAGCTAATCTGCGCCAGTCATGAGCCCGCAGGGTCATGACCAAAAGCTATTGACATCGCCTGTAGAAAGAATCTATTCTGCACATGTCGTGTAGGAGATGCCGAGTCTATGGTGACGCTTCGCGCCAACGTGGCTGAGTGTCGGCGCCGCTGGCAATAAAAGAAGCGGGAACAACTGTTAACTGACACTGTTAAACACCGAATGCTACCACACGGCAATTTTTTTGCGCGTGTTTCGACCATTTTCAGGGATAATACTGTCGTCACGCTAAGTGAAAAGTCTTCTTTTGGACAACATCGCTCCAAAGAATTGGCGGATGATATGGCTGACGTATGGCGACGTAATACAACGTCGTTATCCATCTATAAACAGCATTAATCCATTTATCGCACAAGCCCCTACTCCTCCGATCTTCTATGGTGATGCGGTTGTTGCCCCTGTGACGTCGCAGCAGCAATAAAAATATTTAAACATGAAAAGGCTGCTGCGACAGATGAAATTAGCAACACATTCTACAAAGACCACTCCGACGCTATGCTACTATTCTGGCAGCGCTTTTCTCGGAATGGTTCGAGTTTGAAGTAAATCTGGCAATTTATAATGGTGTCAACATCCTCTGTCTGGAGAATTCTGCTAAGTCTCCCCGGCCGTCGAATCGCAGACCCATCATACTCCTTATCTCTGACTACAAATTTTCGCAAATATTTTCGCGAGACGGCTCAGGCCTCTGCTCCCTTCCGTATTCGACCATGCCCAGCTCAGATTTGTTCCTGGATGCAATGTTGCCACGTATCTCTATATTTTTGTAGCGCGAAGCTTTATGTGCGGCAGATTCCCACCATACACCAGTTCATCGTGATGCATTTGGACTTTTCCAAGGCATGTGATACTCTGCAACGTCCGTTTTTTCTCGCAGTTCTCGCCTAGATGGTGTTCTGTCTAAGTTTGTTCAGATGGTCGCCGCACTTCACTAGAACACAACTTGTCAATTTGTCGTCAACGGTATTCTCTTGCGGCGGGTGCAAATAACTTGTGGCATACGACAAGAGTTCCTGATGGACCCTCTACTCTTTATTGTAGATCTAGAATGCGCTCACAAAATGATCTAACTCTTTGAAGATCTCCCTGGGATCACGCTACGCTCATCTGGCTGCGAAGAGGTCGTCTCTTTTTCTGGATATGCCAATGATACATGTCGTCTATCGCCTTTGCCGCGTTGACATTTCCAAGGTGCTTACTTTATGAGAAGTTTCAGGATGTGTCCGGTCTTGCTATCAACAAGGATAAATCCATTATCGTCGTTCTCGGGCACAATTCCACTATGCCGGTCGATCTCACATGCCAGCTCACTTTACTGGGACTACTGACCACTGTCGTTGCTTGGGCATACAATTCGGTCAAGTTGACGCGCTCACGTTAAACTGGGACATCTGCATCCGGGAGGTCTAAGATTGCCTTGCACTGGCACGGCAGAAGGCTCACTATGTCCAAGAGCGAGCGCTCCTTATCCATACCATCGCGGTCCCAAAAACTGTAAGTGGCTTGGCATTGATGGCCGACTTCGGCAATTTATCAACGGATGCAGCCAGTTAACAAGGACTTCGTCTGGGGCGTGCGCAATGGGACGCGTATTTAGTCTTGTGTACCGGAACAACAGGAGGAGCTACCTCTTTGAAAGAGAGGTCTAGTAGTGCCTTTCATCGCTACCAAGCTCATAGCCCTTGTGTTAAAGACGGCTGGGGCTGTTCTGCCTCAGTGGGTTTCCGTGAATTTCTTCTCGGTGACATCCTGTGGGCAGACGGTGGCATGCGACCGGCCTATATCACTCCGAAGTAACTTCGTGATGCACTTGTGACTATTCGAAAGTCATGTTGGGATACTTGTGCGGTACTCGTCGGTATTGCAGCGGCTAGTCACGCCAAAGCTGTCCAGTTTTCCAAGATGATACAAAGGGCACACCATTTTACAAGGACAGTCAAGATTATCTGCAATTTTGATGGCGGTTTCGTCGTCGACCACTCGTATGCTATGGCCTCTGAGACAGTAGCCGAAATAAGGTGCCTGGACTGAAAACATCGGTCGAGTTGATCTGCACTGGTTACAACAAGCATGTATCTTGAGCCTATCGTGGCTTCCATTTTGTGAAGGCTCACCGTATAAGATTCAAGGTGCAAGTTTTGACTATGGGAAAGCTACTCTTGGTAATGTGCTCACCTGGACATGACTGCGCCATAAGCAAGACATCTTCATTCCAGGACAGCACCTAAAAAAACACTTTACACTGCGATCGATCGGCATTTTTGCGCTTTTGCCATGCTTTGGTACATAATTTACCGATATCCTCTCCCGCCAACCTACCGCGGACACCTAATATTCTTACGAGGATGAGGCGACGAGCCGACGAGTGTGTGTCTTAAAATTGACTAGCCTAGGCCTTACGGTACATGACAAAGAATTGGCAGTCTCCTGGGTTTTCGGTTCTTACGATGCAGGATTATGACCAGGCTCACCTGTGCACACCGGGAACCTTGTTCATTTGGGGTACACCAGATCATGACGCGGGCCATCCAGATCTGGGTAGGCGACCGGCGGTGGGTTTCGCGAGCGCATATCCTCAAGCAAATTGCTTCTCGAAAGCGCTCAGTTTCTGGGATTAATAAACACAAGCACTGGGTCCTGCATTTAGCACACGCGCTTGTTGTTTGTGGTATCGACAGCGTTGATGGACGCTTTCTTCACCAAAAGGGCCTAGTTGACTATGTCTCTCATACGCTATTCTGATCAAATGCAATCGCATCCCTCTATGAAATCTTTTGTCGACAATCTCTCGCGTCCGAATATAATTTGATCTCCGACTGTAATGCTTCCTCTAGACTCATTTCCTAGTTCTGTCCCCTCGCTCAAGGCCAATGGGAGACTCCTGTTTCCGTTTGGAGCAGACTCGGCTGCCTTCCGCAGGCCACTTTTCCGTGCACTACGTTTTCAATTAAACCCCCTAACTTCCCGAACGCTCCTGGACTGCTGTGCAACCTGCTCTACAGCCGTGCAAGCGGACACTTCACGATCGCAATGTTGTATCAGAGGCTGCGAGCGACCGCTTAACCGCCTGGTCTTTACGTTTCTTTTCCCTTATCACAAGGTTACGGAGGCCGCTTCCCGCTTAACCGCCTGTCCTTTACGTTTCTTTTTCTTAAACACTAGGTTACGGAGGCCGCTTCCCGCTTAACCGCCTGGCCTTTACGTTTCTTTTTCCCATAAAACTAGGTTACGGAGGCCGCGTCCCATCATAGCGGGCTTGAGTTGGGGGGTGCTTCTTTACGAACCCACAGGCCGAAAGACTTTTCGGGGTTCTACTTACACTTGGGTCTTACTGACAACTGTCTATTCAACGGGTGGGCCAATCAGATCTTTAACCTGGAATTGGTCGGTAGACTTACAAAATTCTTATCGCACGACGCGTCGTGCGACTTCGATCGAAATTTGAGTAGTTTTTATGTTCTCCTATCATTTAAACTCCTTTACTCTATCCTTGCCTTGCACTTGGGTTCGCTGTGATGAGTGGCCAGGAGCGACCAGACTGTAAGAGGCCAAGTCGACCTACGGGTGACCGAGGCCCACCTTGGGCGACCAGGCCGACTGACCAGTGGTTGAGAAAGATCCATGTCGGTACCGTTTAACTGGTATTTTCGGTCGGTATGACCCCGTTAGTGGTAACCTTAATCGCTCGTCACGGTTTAACCCTACAGACACTCTTTCATTGTGACCTCCAGGTCTCCGGTCCCTTTTCCGGCCGCGAGGTCTCATGCCCATCCGGACCCTCGACCCTTAAGTCCATCATTCCGAAAACTCGCTTCACCGTATATCCGGTGGCACTACTTCGAGTTTGATGCTAGCACGAGCGCGCTCGGCACTGGCGGATGAGATTGTGTAGCATTCCCGAACGCCGCCATTTCAATCACTGGTTTAAAGTCGGTTGCCCGCGAACCAATGCCTTCTATTATCTGCTGGTGCATCGCACGATAAACAAGGTCCTCCTGGATCCGGGTCGTTGTCGTCCTACTACAGGCGCAGTCACATGCGGCAAGCGCTGTATAGATTGGTAGCTTTGACCTGGGCTCGTCTCCAACTTTGTGTTCCGTGGCTGCGTACCGCGGTCTGGGTTTTATTTTGCGAGCGGCTAAACTTAGCAGCTTTACGCCGTTGCGCGTAATTGAACACAATTTCCTGGTCGTTTCGCAGCTTCAATCACACCAATCGCCTCGGCAACTGCACCTCGCTGCGCTATGCTGTACCGCCTAGGCACTAGCTCCAAGGGCAGCACTGGAGACCAACCCGTCATCTCAGGTATATGCCCCACCCGATCTTAGTGTCGCTCAGCGAATCCAAAAATACTCGAGACGTAACGTCACGTCGACATCGGACAATTCGATCGCCTCTCGATGTCCACCTGCAACTGGGTATCAATACATCATCGGTTAGATGCCAGGCGACGTGCTGTCAGTCCAGTCACACTATAGTCTACTCTCTATCGCTCCACCAAGTAGAGCGGACCATTTGGTATGTGTAACGGGGTGAATCATTACATAACAATTTATAAGAAATTGTTAATAGAATATAACTATAAGAGTTATATTCTCAGAATATTGTCATAAGGACAAATATTCTGTAGCACTTACGAGTAGTTCCTAATTGGTTGATATAGGCCATTATATCAACCAACAAAGACGCGCCACGACAGACGCACGCAATGAGTGGTGAGCAGATAACTGATTTACACATTTGTATTTAGACATAGTTAGATGAAAATAAATAGTGATTTATTGCAGACATTAACTATTATAAATACAGTTCTACTTTTTACTTTAACCAAGTACTCGCTTCTTCTTACCGTCTTCCTCTGCACGTACGAGTGTACGTGAAGTTACGAGGCACCGCCTTATTCTGTCATCAGAATAAGTAGCTTGTACTGTCACCACTACAAGCTTCAGGGTGCCCCGTTACACCTGGTAGCACTTCGTAGTCCGTCCAAGGACCGCGTTCACATCCAACATGAATTTGTTGGATGATGAAGATGACCAAAGCTTTCACGCTACGCGTGACGGCTACTCCCATTTGAGCGATGTCGAATGGGATGCGGTTGAACGAATGGATTCGACCATGGGCATCCATGCTGTTAGCGTCATGCTAGAAGCTCTCAATAGAGATGCCCAACATGCTACTATCGCCAAGTTCATTCAAAATGAACTTGACGCAGAACGCGAGAAAGTAGCCTTGCTTCACCAACAAGGCTGTCAACAAGCAGAGTTGTTGAGAGAACAGGGTGCTCAACAGTTTGAGCTGTTGAGACAGCAGCAGGCTGCTGCTGGCGGGTCGATGCACTCGCGTCGACCCAAGACCTTGAAGATTGACATCTCCAAGTATAGGGGAGTCGAAGAAGACTCCCTCTTGAGATGGTTCGTCGAATTGGATGACGCCATAAGGGCGCGTCGCATCGACGACGGGGATATGCAAGTTGCATTTGCCCAGTCAAATCTGGCAGGACGTGCCAAGACTTGGGCACTGGGGCTCAAGTTGCACGACCCATATGCGTTTGGGTCGTTGGAAGTCTTCAAGTCGCGGCTCAGACAAACGTTTGAACCGCCTAGAGCTGAGTTCAGAGCTCGAACCGAACTCTTGAAGCTCAAGCAGGGTAAGCGTGATGTACACGCTTACGCTCAACATATACGACATCTCACGAGTTGTATAAGCTCCAATCCGGTGGATGAACACACGTTGGTTTCGGTGTTCATGCTGGGTCTTGCGGATGGTCCCGTCAAGACTCACCTGTTCCGGCTTGAACTAGATTCACTAGAACAAGCCATTTCCATTGCGAAGCAGGAAGACTTCAGTCTGAGACAGGCTCGCACCAGCTCGACATCATATCGTCAACCGAGACGATATGACAGCGGAGATCCAGAGCCGATGGAACTCTGTTATGTAGAGAGCGAGAAGGCTCGCTCTACAGGCTACAAGAAGTTGCAGAGATGCAACAGATGTCAAAAGACAGGACACTACGCTTACGAGTGTAGTGCCCCTCGTCCAGTGTCTCGCGACACTGGGCGTAGTGACCGTCCACCCATGAGAAAGGGGCAGGGACGAGGGTCCGCTGTTGGTGCAAAGACGCAACAACGGGATGGAACGTCAAAAAAACGGACAGGATCAGTAGGTGCGGAGCACCCTACTGGTTCAGCAACGTCAAGAGAATTTGTAGGCCTCTTGATGAAGGTTGCTCCCAGCACACAAACGTTGTGCGTTGCTGCTCTAGGTAGTGAAATCTCACTCATTACCTTGAAACTCGAAGTGACGAATAAGTTGTCCCTTCGAGCTCTAGTCGATTGTGGGGCGTCCAACAATTTTGTGCGACGCCAATCGCTAGAAGATGGTCACTTTAAATTCAGTGAATGTGACACACCTCCTACGAGGATGACGGTACGTCTTGCGACAGGCGCATCCGTAACCGTCATGAAGCGTATAGTGAAGATCCACTATACGCTAGAAGATACCCAATATGACGATGACTTTATCGTATTGGATTTGGATGACAAATTTGGTGTCATCCTTGGAATACCGTGGCTCAGAAGGTACGAACCACGGGTAAACTGGCAACATCGAACAGTAACGATGCCTGCCGCTTGTTCATCAGATGGCCATCTGATGAACGTTTTGGAGCGTCCACAAGCGTGTGGATGTACTACGAGTGAGTGCGATGGCCTCACTTGTGGTACGGTCGTTAGTACGACTGCACAAAACCTTAGTGTACCAAACGGTTACACTTCGGAGCAAAGTTCCGGCGGATGTGAGGAAACACAGGCTGCGCCGAAGGTCCACCACTCGAATAAGTCGGGTGGACTGGGACAAAGATGTATCCCTAGCGGGGAACATCTAGAAGAGAAACAATCGATCGCTCAGGTTAAGCGAAACGATAATCCTAGATCGACTGGAGAGTCTTTCGTAGAGGATCTCGCTGTGGTTGCGCAACCCCAGCTAGAGGAAGTAAAGGGAATAAGTTCCGATAGTACAAATACGGCGGAAATAAGTTCCCCGAAACCCGCGGGAATAAGTCCCCGGGAAGACGAAGGAATAAGTCCTTCGAAGCCTGAGGGAATAAGTCCCCAGGAAATGACAGAGACATTGAATGTCATGATCAATAACGGATCAAGTGTAGGCGCTTATACACTTGATCTGATTGCGCCTCCGAAGTTAACTTCGGAGATCACTCAGTTGCCAACGCTCGAACATAAAAGGTTCTTGCGTGATCTGCGTAGTGGCAAAGTCAAGCAGATCTGCATACTCGGTGCTGACGACGAGTGTGTAACCGACATAAGGTCAGCAACAGTGTTTACTGAGAACGAGAGAGTTCTCAGTAGTTCATCTATGGACGAGAGCGTCCTAGATGAAAAGACACGAATTGAGCGATATGACTCCCAATCGTGGGAATCGCTCAAGAAAAATCCTCTCTATGAAGATTTGGTTGAATTCAAGGATGTATTCCCTGAAACTGTTCCGTGCAAATTACCGAAGGATAAAGGTATTCGACACGAGGTCGAGCTTAAACCAGGCTCGAAGTACTGTGTCATGAAGCAGTGGCCACTGCCTCGTGAACAAGTACTTGCGATCGACAATTTCTTTGCCGATCGTTTAGCTGCGGGCCATGTGAGGGGAATCAACTTCCCCACATAGCTCTCCGACCTTTGTGTGCGAAAAGCAACAGGAGGGTGGCGGATAGTGCACGCGTTCAACAAATTGAATGCTGCAACGGTACCGGCTCAGACGCCGATACCGAGGAAGGAAGTAATCATTGATGGTATGTCAAAGCGTACCATCTTTTCGTCCATGGATTTGATGGATGGCTTCTATCAAATCCTTATGCGGGAACGGGATCTATCCTATACCGCAGTTAGCACGCCTAGCGGCATGCTCTGGGAATGGCTAGTAATGCCACAAGGGCTTAGTAATGCCCCTGCCACGTTCAACAGATGCGTATCACATCTGTTGAGACCAGTACGAGAATTCGCGCCGAGTTATTTCGATGACGTATTCATCCATAGTCGAGCTATGGATGGAAAGTCGGACGTTGAGGTTCACAGGTACCACGTCCGACAGGTTCTTACAATCATGCGAAAGCATCAATTGTATGCAAACCTCAAGAAGTGTATATTTGCCGCAAGCGAAATACCACTTCTTGGGTGCATCGTTGGTAAGAACGGTGTACGTCCTGATCCCGAAAAGATCAAGGCGATCACCGACTGGCCTGTGCCGGTTGATGTCAAAGGTCTTCGAAAATTCCATAGGCTAGCGGCGTATTTGCATAAGTATTCACGCAATTACGCCGAGATGACTGTGCACCTCTCTCGTTTGTTGAAAAATAACGAGAGGTGGTTATGGAGCGCTGAATGTCAACGCTCCTTTGATGGTATCAAGCAGAGCTTGATACAATCCCCAGTCCTAGCAATAGCCGATCAGGACAGGCCATTTCATGTGGTCTGTGATGCCAGCGATTTCGCAATCGGCTGTGCATTAATGCAATACGATCTTGAAGGCGTTGAACGCGTCGTCTGCTATCAGTCGCGTCAGCTGCAACCAGCTGAGCGGAACTATCCAGTGCATGACAAGGAACTCCTTGCCATGAAGTATGCACTCGCGAAGTTCAGAGTCTATCTATTAGGAGATAGACCCTTCGTTGTTTACACTGACCATGCGTCATTACGCACGGCAGTGAACAGCCCGCACCTTTCACAACGAATGGCGCGGTGGTTGTCATTCTTTGCGGAATGCAACTTTACGGTCGAGTACAAACCAGGACGACTTAATGTCGTCGCTGATGCACTCTCACGTCGTCCCGACTTTGAAACAGTCGCGAAACCCAACAGTAAGACAGTCACTGTTGCGGTTGTGACGTCCTCAGTCCCATCTACAACGTTGTATGATGATGTGAGGCGGGCATACGCCCAAGATGGTGAGATAGTGAAGTTGTTGTCACATCTCTCCCAACCATATCGAGAATCGTTGAACGATTGTCGCCTGCGTATCGATCTGCATCAGATCGATACACTACTCGTAACGGTTTACTGTATTATACAGCCGTTTCTGGTGACACACCACGTGTTGTCATTCCAGATGATACTGATCTGCGTTTGCGGATCATGTTCGAGTATCACGATGCTCCTATAGGAGGACATCGTGGCCGAGAGAAGACATATCTCACGGTAATTCGAGACTTTTACTGGCCCCGCCAGTATCAGTTTGTGCGAAAGTATGTTCGCGCATGCGATGAGTCTGCCAACGAGTGAAGTCAAGTCCTTCACTGCGTGCACCTTTACAGCCTCTACCGGTTCCGGCTGAGTGCTGGGAATCCATCTCAATGGATTTTGTCTTCGGGTTACCCAAAGACGCACGCGGGAATACGGGTATTCTCGTATTTGTTGACAGATTCAGCAAAATGGTACACCCTTGTGGCTGTACCAGAGACAATCACGGCAAGTGGCTGTGCTTGTGTCTTTGTTGACACCATCTTCCGACTTCATGGGTTGCCTTGTGAACTCGTTTCAGACAGAAATCCACGATTCACTGCTGATTTCTGGCGTTCCGTGTTCAAATCACTCGGAACGCGCTTAAAGATGTCTACATCTGATCATCCAGAGTCAGATGGTCAGACGGAACGTGCCAATCGTGTCCTTGAAGAGATACTTCGAGGATACGTACACTCCTTTAAGAGTTGGAGTGAGTTCCTGCCAATGGTAGAGTTTGCCATTAACAACTCGGTGCATGCGTCCACGACACATACACTGTTTTACGTGAATGACTTGCGCCATCCGCGTGTACCCACCTTACTAGAGTGTAACTATGGTTCAAGGGGGAGGGACTCGCGCGAGCAAAAACCGATTTGGTTCACGCTCATCACGCTCTGACGAAGAGGTCATGCAGTTTGATGCCGATATCGACAACATCGATATCGAAGAAGATGATGTCAGTTAGAGTGCGGAAGCCCTCACTGAAGAAAAGGTTGATGTTGCTGCAGTGCGCTCACAGCACACTGAAGCTAACGAGTCATCAGATGAGTTCATACTGGCTCGTGAAACGGTAGTCCGTTTTGTGCAAGACTCCATCGCCGAAGCGGTGGATAAGCAAAAGCAAAAACGCTGACAAGAATGGAAGGGCAAACACTCTTTTATTTAATAAAGGTGACTTAGTCCTACTGTCTACGGTTAATCTACCAAAGCATGTAGTGACTAACTTGGGTATCAGTAAACTACTACCCAAGTACATCGGCCCATTTCGTGTATTGCACCGCCTAGGCAATGCATACACAATCGAGTTACCACGTAAGATGCGAACGCATCCCACGTTTTACGTTGGTCGGCTTAAGCCGTGCCATCAGTAAGCTGCTTCTTCCGATGAAGAACGCCCTTGCGCTCAAGCATCTCGCAGAGAGCCTTGTGCTCCCGATGGTGGGCATCAACAAGGGTCTGAAGAGCGGGTTATCTCAGCCCGAGACCGATCAACAATCCCACGAGCTACCCTTAGCTCGTCACGAAGAGATGTCAGAGATCTCTCGTTCTCAAGCTGAGCAAAGGCAAACTCAGCTCGATGCTTCAAGACAGTGTCCGCCAATTGTAGACGCCTGCCCCGCTCGTGTTCGAGATCGTCGCGTAACGCAAGAGTTACGCGATCAAAGAAGCTCTCGGGAACACACCGATCCCCATGATCGTGTGGAGAGCGTCTTTCCTCCTCCTCCACCTCCATTAGAGGACTCTAGCGGTGGCCAGCGCTATCTAGTTGAGCAGCTGTTGAACCACCGCGACGTGAACGGACGTCGGACGAGTTATCTCTCGTCCGGTGGCGCGGCTATCCCCCGTCCTGGGATTCTTGGGAGCCCCGCTCCCAACTGATGATCGACGTACTGGGTCTGGTTGAGCAGTACGACGCGGCACATCCTGTGCCGCAGAAGGACCGCCGGAGAAAGTCTTCCCGGCACGGTCGTAAAGGGATTTTAGATTGTCAATCCCTTCGTACATCTCAGTAGAGACACGTACGCGCCACCACGGGCTGGTAGGAGGTAAGCCTCCTTAGGTGCTCGTGCAGAGTTGTTCACACAACATGGGCACGAGTCTCCCCAAGAGAGGCAGGGTAATCCTTTTCTCCCTTGACAGACGATGCAGCTTGTAGCGTGCACCTGTCGGGGTTCGATTTTCAAACTTATCACGAGCTTTGATAAGTTTGTCGTTCCAAGCGTCACGACCTACATCCTCAAGGTTATGGATGTAGGCGTTCCACGCCTGAAGTAGTGAGGGACCATCACGTTTGTGATTCCCACTGTACCATCGATGTCTAAAGAAAGCATCGATGAAGAATTCATGTTCAGCGCGATAGTTTTTCGCGCTGGGGTCAAGGTGATGGATCCTTGACGAATCGAACAATCGTGTTCGATAACGATCACTCGTCGTCGCCGACAAGTGATCCATGACAGATTTTGGAGGCATCCATGCCTTCTTTTCTGGAGCGAGACGCAAGACATTGCGATCCCGCTCTTCCTGCGATGTGCCGACAGAAGTAATGGCACCTCGTTGCGAAGTGGTGTCCATAGGAGAACCGACACCACTGTTAGCGCCCGAGTCTCGCGACCTCGAGCGCCTTCGCTTCGGCGATGGTTCATCTGATTCATCAGATGAACCAAAGATGCTACGACGCAAAGCATCGTCCATGCCACGCTTGGCAGGCGGCTTAGATTCAATCGCCGTCGATACGGATCCGTCTTCCGTATCAGGAGAGTACGAGACACCGAGCTCGTACTCTGTGAAGACACGAGTGTCTTCATGACCAGCGCCTGCATCACCAAGTGACACAGGCTGGGTCGCTTCAGCAACCGATGAGACATCAGTTGCTGTTGTTTCTGCTTCGGCGTCCGCAAAGAGACGTGCAGACGCGCTTTCGGCGGCCTTGTTCGCGCATCGCATGGGCTTGTTTACCATGCGATGAGATGTTGGAAAGTGGACGCGGACCAACAAGTGCAAACCCTGTCCCAAATGATTTGGGACGAGTATCCATTTAGTCAATCAGTCACTAAAGTGACTGATGGTTAGGGGGTGATGTAACGGGGGTGAATCGTTACATAACAATTTATAAAAATTGTTAATAGAATATAACTATAAGAGTTATATTCTCAGAATATTGTCATAAGGACAAATATTCTGTAGCACTTACGAGTAGTTCCTAATTGGTTGATATAGGCCATTATATCAACCAACGAAGACGCGCCACGACAGACGCACGCAATGAGTGGTGAGCAGATAACTGCTTTACACATTTGTATTTAGACAAAGTTAGATGAAGATAAATAGTGATTTATTGAAGACATTAACTATTATAAATACAGTTCTACTTTTTACTTTAACCAAGTACTCGCTTCTTCTTACCGTCTTCCTCTGCACGTACGAGTGTACGTGAAGTTACGAGGCACAGCCTTATTCTGTCATCAGAATAAGTAGCTTGTACTGTCACCAGTACAAGCTTCAGGGTGCCCCGTTACAGTATGGGTATTGTTGGTCGCCATAGTTCCTCAACATACCTCACTTTCAAAAAAAAAACTGGCGATTGGAACTGATTCGCTCAAAATAGGGGATCATAGGTGGATATCCCTTCGTCCAAACCTCCATTGCAACATCATGAAATCGTGAATTCGGGCACATCCATTTCAATACATAAGGAGTTCTTCAATCGACTTAGGCAGCTGAAACAACCAGGACTGCCATCATGACGTAGTCAAAGTAGCCATCGAAGGTGCACCGATTGATATCGACGGGTACAAGCTTCGTAACAGTGCAGGATGACTCCACCACTGCCCTCAAAAATGCGCAGAATACTGACAATTTCAACAAAAGAGCTGGCCGTATCGTTTCACAGTCCGCGTGGTGTACTAGAGATACGCGCAATCACCAGTAGTGCAGCGCCTGATCACATGCTAAATATAGTCAGCAAGAGAACGGACCATATTCCTTGAAAACAGTGGCGTTTTGCTCGGTCCAAATCTGCTATTCGCAAATGTACCATCCATCGCTCCCAAAATCCGGTCCAAATCGTCGAAAAACACCCTCGTCCACATCAAATCTACACAAATCGTTGCAGTCCAGTCACGTAGCTCCTCGCCAACCATATCGTCAACATTACCATCAACCTCAGCCTCTAAGCGATACCTTAACCCCCACGTCCACGTTGTAGCTCATGGTCAAGTCGTACCTGCGCTACGAGCGCTCGTGCTCTTTCGGCGTGATCTCTTCCGTGGAAGGCAACGTCATCTACGACGCCAGTGGTCGCTTTGCTGTCGCCCCTGCACTTGAGTCTGCAGCTGTGTGGAATATTCGCCAAGGCAACAAAGTGCGGGACCTCCAGATATCTGAAAATAGCGGTAGCGGTCAAGTGACGGCATTGGCTCTAAGTCCTGACGGCAATGACGTGGTGTGTGGGTACTCTTCCGGTGTCATCTGTGTGTTTAAACTTGCTACGGGTGCTCTCATTGTGACTCTGGACGGTCACAAGAGCGCAGTGGAGACGCTGACGTACCGCTCAGATGGTGCAGAGTTGGCTTCTGGTTCTCGAGATACGGACGTGATTGTGTGGGACTTGGTGAGCCAGACGGGGCTCTTTCGACTCAAAGGACACAAGGACGCGGTGACAGCAGTTGCTTTCTTGACACCCAGGACATTGGTCTCGAGCTCAAAGGATACGCTCGTGAAAGTTTGGGACTTGGAGACACAGCACTGTTTGCAGACGTGTGTGGGTCACCGAAACGAAGTGTGGTCGTTGGCTCTGAATGTGAAGGGAGATCGACTTGTGACGGGCGCGTCGGACAATCAGCTAAGAGTGTGGAGCGTCCAGCAGACTGACAAGGAGGGAGAGATTGTCAAGCTCTTGGGATCTATCTGTAGGCAGAGCAATGACCGCGTGTCGAGCGTTGCATACCATATCAAGGGAGACTTGGTGGGAGTGCAAAGCGCAGGGAAGACGGTCGAGATCTACCGTGTGCGGTCAGCAGACGAGATGAAAAAGAAGCGTCAACGTCGCGAGAAGCGACAGCGAGAAAAGGCCAAAAAAAAGCAGCAGCAGGTTGAGGAGGTGGGAAAGAAGAGCAAACCACTGGCGTTACATAAGACACAGGCAGCTAAGGAGGAGGAGGAAGAGGATGCTGCTGACAATTTGGCAACGGATGAACTAGAGCTCTTGTGTGTGGTGCGATCGTCTCACCGTGTCAAGTCGTTTGCGTTCTCCCCTGACGTTGCCAAGGACGGTACCACGTCGTTGATGCTTGGATTGCAGAACAATAGCATCGAGACGTACACGCTCTCACCAAGTGCGACGACGCTTGAGAACAGATACGGAAAGTCCCATGTACTTACGTTGAGTGGGCACCGATCTGATGTGCGTCAAGTAGCGATCAGTTCAGATGACCAGCTCGTTTTGTCGCTGGCAGGTGCGTCTGTGAAGATCTGGAACGCTCGTTCACTGCAGTGTATTCGTACGTTGAGTGATAATCTATCGCTCGCGCTGTCGGCGGTGTTCGCACCAGGCAATATGTACGTTGTTGTGGGCACAAAGCTTGGTCAGCTGCTGCTCTTCGATCTGAACTCAGGCGAGTGCATTTGGAAGGACGAGCAGGCTCACAATGGTAGTGCTGTCTGGTCCATCGATGTGCGTCCTGATGGACGTGGTATTGTTACTGGAGGTGCGGATCAGCGCGTAAATTTTTGGGACTTTGAGATGCACCGTTCCGACAATGTCGAGAAGAATAGCACGTTGCGTCTAGGCCTCTCACACACCCGCATGCTCAAGATGTCGGATGATGTGCTGTGCGTTCGCTATAGCAACACAAAGGACTCCAAAAAACTGGTTGTAGCAGTGGCTTTGTTGGACTGCACGGTCAAGGTGTTTCACGATGACTCGCTGAAGTTCTTTGTCAGCTTGTATGGCCACAAGCTTCCGGTCATGTCGATGGATATATCTTCGGACGACGCGATGCTAGTGACGGCATCTGCTGACAAGAATGTGAAGCTGTGGGGTCTTGATTTTGGCGATTGTCACAAGTCCATTTTCGCACACCAGGACAGCATCATGTGCGTGCGCTTCGTGCACAAGACGCACTACTTTTTTACTGCCTCGAAGGACAAGTCGATCTGCTACTGGGACGGCGATCATTTTGAGCGTATTCTCAAGATTGATGGCCAACACTTTGGTGAAATTTGGGGCCTAGCGGTTAGTAGCGATGGTAGCTTTGTAGTGAGTTGTTCGCAAGACCGCTCGCTGTGCAAGTACGTCCGTACGGAAGACCAGGTTTTCATTGAGGAGGAAAAGGAGAAAGAGATGGAGCAGCTTTTTGAAGACGAGCTGACGTCGAACAGTAACAACAAAGGACCGGCTCTGGGCAAGGACAAGAGTGAGGCTGGAGAGGCGAGCAATGCCACATCAGCTCCAGCTGCTAAACGCACCATTGAGTCAGTTCGTGCCGGCGAGAGTTTGATGGAAGCTATTGACTTGGCTGAAACGGAGGTGCAGGCTATTGCTGACTTTGCAAGAGTGCAGAAGAAGAAGCTCAAGGAGGCTGCTGCCGCCGCGAAGAAGCTCAAGCAGGAGAAAAAGAAGTCGGTGGAGGAGGCGACATTGAACGCTTTGCCTACGACGGAAGACAAGCTTGAAGACGAGCTCGGGGAATTGAAGAAGCTGAAGAAGGCAAATCGTCCGCCGAATATGCTGCTGTTGGGTTACTCGCCGCTCAAGTACGTGCTCCAGACGCTGCGGCGTATCCGGCCGCATGACATGGAGGCAGCACTTATTGTGTTGCCGTTCGACTACGTGGAGCGTGTGATCCGGTTGCTGTTGCAGTTGATCTCGAGTCACTTGGAGGTTGAGTTTTGCTGTCGCGTGTTGCTCTTTTTGCTCCAGCTCCACAACTCGGCCATTTGTGCGCGTGTGGGGCTGTTCAATGAGCTCGAGTTGTTATGGCAGCGATTACGCTCGCAACTGGTGGGAACCAAGAACCGCATTGGCTTCAACTTGGCTGGTCTTAAGTATTTGAAACGTATGGTTGATGAAGAAAGGACTGGATTTGTTCAAGAAATCGCTTCGACGTCAAGTAGCCGCTCGAAGAAGAAGCGAAAGGTGGTCGAAGCGATACCGTTTGCAGTCTAGCGTGCCAAACGTCATTCCTCTCTCTGTCAGCGATGTGACCTTGAGCCATTATTGCGAATCAGCAAATAGAGCACTGCATTTTATAAGTAACTGTATTGACGTTTCTGTGCGCTAAATTGAAAGCAACTCTTTACTTGTCCGTAACAACAAACAATATACAATAAAACCAATTAATTGCAGAATTCAAATTCCTTGCTTTCGTCTGACATCCCTAAAAGCAGTACGTTTTGACACACGCAGACGTTTGTGAAAAATGAAGCGAGCATCAAGTTGTCTCGATGAGCTGGACCCCACTACGGAGCCTATGGACAAGAAAAAGCGCGTGGAAAACCCCTTCGACCATGCTGCAATTGAGACCTTCATTCGGAATGGGTTTGTGCTGCTACCCGAGGCTTTCTCACCATCCACTGCACAAAAGTGTCGCGAGCTGATTTGGCACCGACTGGCTCAGGATGGTATCACGAAAGACCCGACTACGTGGGTAGAGCGACACGGCATTGCAGGTCCTTGGCATTAACCAGTCTAAGAAATTGCTCATGATTGAAGTGCTCACCGATATCTCGTTCTCGTTGTTGTTCTTGCACCCAGATGTCTATAGTGCTCCACAGGACGGTCAAGTGTGGCACGAGGTGGTGACGCCACGTCTAAAGCGAGCAATGGACCAGCTCTGTGGTTGCAATCGATGGAGAAAAGACTTTGGTCTTGGGTGGTGGATGATCACGTTTCCGGACCAAACAGAGCCGCCGTGGGCAGCTGCTGGCAAGTGGCATGTGGACGGCGCGTCGTATCAGCACCATATTGATAGTCCCGAGTCAGGTCTGCTGGCGATCTTTTTGTTCTCCGATATTGGGCCGGGGGAAGGAGGGACGGCGTTGTCGGTGGGGTCGCATAAACGAGTTGCCAGGTTGCTGGCGAAGAACGAGCCGCGGGGGATGAAAGGTGGTGCAGTGAGCTACCAAGCCAGACAGTTCGAACGCCGACAGATAGTTGAGGTAAACGGCAAGGCGGGTGACGTGATGTTAGTGCACCCGTTCTTGCTGCATGCTCGTAGCAAGAATTTGGGGCAAAAGGGAGTGAAGTCGGTGCGTATCATGTGTAACCCGAATGTGCAACTTCACCGCAAGATGAACTTGAGCCGCGCTGACGGTTGCTATAGCCCCGTAGAGCAGGCAATTGTTGATGCCTTGCAGGAACAAGAGACGGGTGTTGAGGAATAGTGAACGCCAACCAAGCTGCACGGTTCGTACTGGAAGGATTCGTCTCAGCTGCATCAACTACTGCCCGAGCGATCTTCCTCGGCTGGATGGTATATGATAGCCCATTTGCTACGATCATGAATCATGCGGCTTTGGATGGCGTTCATGTGCAGCAGTGACACACAGAAGCTCCGTGTCCACGAAAAGACGTGACTTTGACATGTGTACTGATCGAGCTGTGCTTTTGTGTTATCGCGCTCGTACGATGAAGATGTTGGCAGTCAAAGGACTTGAGACAAAACTCCGTAAATGCAGAGAATCAAAGTCTGGAAAGCTACTTGCCGGGAGAGTTTTCGTCTGCGACGCATTTGCGTGTACCGACCACTGTCTTTTGTACTGGAAAGGAAAGCGGAAGTAAGCTAGATACCGCTTACTCTTAATAAACGATATACCACGTCCAACCTTATCGCTTGCTGCGCCGAATTCGTGACAAAGACGTTAGTACTTATCAGATATCGAATTCATTGGTGGCGTTTGCGCACGGTATGCAATAAACAAGATCGATGGCTCGTTTAAGTAGCTGCTTTTCTCATACTAGACGGTAAGGTGTGTGAGTATGAAGAGAAATCAAGCTGGATCAAAATGCTGGTTATACAACAAGACTGAATATGTTGGATATGCAACCAGGCAATCACGATAAATTTTGTAACGGTCGCAATCAAAGAAAAGGAGGTGGTATAGCTACTGAATTGAGTGTTCTGTACGAAAAGCTCTGTTTCGTTAAAGGTAGAGAGATATCAGGAGACTGTCTGGTAATCCCTAAAGAGGAATACTGGACTTTGTTCGAATCGGCTCCAGTTGTGGCCCTTGGATGCACCAGACTTCGCTGGCTGACATCCCTGAAAAGGCCGGAAAAGCTTATTGATAAGACAGTACTTTCGCATTATTTGCTGATCGTCAGCCTCGATATGACACCAATGCGTTTGATGGCAACGCACTTGAGCTGCTGATGTCTGTGCTATACCGAAAGTGAGGTAAACGCAGAGAATGATAGCGCAGGTCTTGGGATGCCAGCCTACAATTTGTGGTAGACAAGGTGCATGATGCGCGGCAAAAGCGTCTAGCGATGCGGTCTTCTGACAGCAGAAAGGAATGTGACGGTTGAGGTTTGGAGTGGTGGAGGTAGTTTAAAGACAAGTCGTTACGATTAATTTCGCAAGGGAGGTTCTCGGCCTAACGATTCGATCGGATCCGTTAGGTCTCCCTAAAAGATGGCAGAAATGTCAACAACGAGGGTCCAGGCCGGTGGAGTCATTGCCTACGGTACAATGTATCACACAACGAGTGCTACAGGCTGTACGACCCACATCGTACTGTCACATGCAGTGGATGCAAGTGCGACCAAAAGGTATCGTAAATGGATTATCTCATGTACCTGTGCGCAAAGGATACGGCATCATGTAAGTGCGTCGACAAAATTTGATGATAAACATTGCTACACATGCTTCCACACGAGTATGATTGTGCTGATGAAGAAGGTAGACTCCCGGATTAATTGTTACTTACACGAATCGAGAAATCAATGCATTCAGTTAAGCGCAGCGGTCGGGTGATGCGGGTAAACGGTGGAAGTGAAGTTGTCAGTGGCCATATACCCTCGGTCCAAGGACCCGACGCGGAGTTGAAGTTGAAAGTTTTACAGGTGGTAATCAAAAAATACGTAGAGCACACGACTTCACCACATAATGACAGCGGCATAGTTGAGCAACTAGAGATTACGGCTACCGGTGAAGTCAGCGAGAGCCTAACGTATCATCTCGATTTCCTTAGAACGGTCGCGCCTATTCCTGTATTGTGGGGAGAGATTTGTGGCGACGAACCTCATTGCTCACACTCACAAAGCTTCGTGGCCGCGTGATTCCGCGGTACCTTCGTTCTCGGGTTTTTTAAGGATGTGCTGAAATTTTTTTAGAATGTATAAACGTTGAATGGATCGGCAATGAGTCGCATGAGCATGAAAAATGACAGAGGCGTAGACGATGTTGCATCGTAAGTTGCCTCACCGTCAAGTACATCCGTCTCCATCTCCTCTACGACAAATTGGTCGACATTAAAAATAGAGCGAGCTATCCAAACAAAGACCGTCAGGAGAAGTGAGGTGGTGACCCAATGTTGGTGATTGTGAGTGTGCTGGTGCGTAGGGGAAATTTCCAGATCTGTAGAGCGATTAACGTTGGCACCCGGTGGCGACAAAAAGGGCTTGATGGTGAGGAGGGTTTCGATGACATGCGTGTGCAGCGAGTTTGAAACCTGCGAAGCTCAGCGGTACATGGAGTGTGACACTGGCTATAGTGATAACCGGAAAAATAAATGAATTGTAAAAGTGACCAACGCATGCTGCGCCTTCGGCTTGACACACCATCTGATCACGCATAGTTTCTGGACGTAAAGAGTATCCACCGACAAGCCATAGAGAATATCGTTTCTGACAGGCATCAGGGTGGCAACGATGCTTCGACGCCGGATCCGTGGTAAATCTACTTCTCGTGGAGGCCAGCCTTCAGACCATTTCCCACGTACGAGTCAAACCATCGTGGCGGCAGTTAGATATAAAGAGGTGAAGATGCGTTGGAATCGCGGAAAGCGATGCATGTGTAGAAAATCACCAAAACCGACTCCCCAGACGATATACTGTTCCTAAAGGACCGGAATTCCTGCATTCAGAGCCCACATCACTCACAGTATGCGCAATATTTATTGACCCACTAGACAGGTCAAGAAGACTGAGGAAATTTATCGTCAAATAAGCTAAAAAGGACAAGTTGTGTGCTGTGATCTGGAGAGTCCAATTAGACCAAGAGATTGGCTTGGAACCTAGTGCAATATGTAATGTTCCGGGGAATATGCATGCAAGCACGTGAGAAGCCTTTCAGCCAAAGCCCACACTTCTGCTGTAAAGCAATTCAGGAACGTTTTGCTTACCTAGAAAGAATTTTGTAGAATGTTTTACTAGCCAAATCGAGTCAAGAGTCAAATAAAAGATTGGCTAGTTGTGCACGAAATCCAGTGTGATCGGACAGCGCAATACGATGCAGACGTATGAAAACAAAGGAAGATGCAAAAAATATGGCGGATAGTGCCTTGTTGGCAAGTTGAATGCTGCAAATGTACCGGCTCAGACGCCGGTATTAAAAAAAGGAGTAAGTATTGATGGTATGTCAAATAGTATCATCATCTCGTCCTTAAATCTGGTTGATGGGCTCTATCAGATCCTCATAAGTGAGCAGTATATCCCGTACATGGAATTAAGCACCTCGAGCAGTATGCTCTGGGAGTGGCTAGCTATACCACAAGTGATTGGCAACACCCCTGCTACATACACAGAAGGTCGGAGAGCTGTAAGAGGAAGTTGATTCTCTCACCTGAACCTCAGATAAAGCGATAGGCAAGAACTTGTCGATCTCTGGCGCTTGTTCACGAGCCAGTTGCCACTGATCAATGACACAATACTTCGAAACTAGTTTGAGCTCGATTTTGTGTCGAGTGCCTTTGTCTTAACGCAATTCGCATGGCACGGATTTAAGGAACAAGTGCTTGAATTCGATCAAATCTTTAAATCAAAGATTAGCTTGAAGCAAATTCCAAAATTGGGGCGTTTACCGAATAAACCCAGTCTTCTCATCAAGAACACTCTCGTCCATTGATGAGCTGATAAACATTCTATTAATCTCAGCAAATACCATTGCCGACCGAAATATCGGTCACGTACTCGTCTTCCACGACCAGAACGCAAATCTGCTTGGCTGCACCACTATGCGGATAACGCGATAATCCTTTCTGTCTGAGCATGGGCAAATGAGTGATCTTGACGTCATCTTCGGAGAAGCGGTCAAATAAAGTTGGTAAACGTCTACATTTGGTCCATCATTGACCTAGGCATTCAATGATTTGGTTTTATCCTGGAAATTCTTTTACACACGCTATTGAGAACCTGTTTTTTAGGCCGGTGAAGTCTCGTTAACTTATCTATAAATGCTGGAAAAGACTTTTCCTCAAGTACGTATGTAATTTTTCCTCAAATTCTTCCAGCTGTGGTTGCGCTGCAACAACTAGGTACTCAACGATCAACTCTCCTGTAGATCCAGGATCATCGTGTTGCCCAGTGTAAGCAACCAGTTTATTATGCCTTGGATGTCACCCGCTAGGCGTACATCCATTTTTTGATCCACTCAACTTTTTCTAGTGGTGGGCCTTCGGCGCTGCCTCTGCATCTACACAGCCGCCTGCAACTCCCTTTACCGTGTGGTTGGTTGTCACACTGTGGTCTCGTGCAGTCTTACTAACGACCGAACCGCAAGAGAGGCCAGCGCACTCACTTGCAGTACATCCACACGCTTAGGACGCTCCAAAACGTTTATCGGAGGTCAATATGATGAGCATGTGGAAGGCATGTTCACGGTTCGATGCTGCCAGCTTACCCTGTCTCGTACCTTCTGAGCCAGGGTAAATCAAGGATGAAATCATTTCATGTCATATAGATTAAGTCATATTGCATTATCATTGTACTGCAAATCATTTAATGTTCATTGAAATCCTACCACACCTTCATCTCTGCTATCGAGGCGCCTGTTGCTAGGCGCACCGTCATCCTCGTAGGAGGAAGTGTGCGCTTGACAAACTTGATCCTGCGATCCTCTGGCGACTGGCGACGAAATAAGTTGTTCGACACCACACAGCCAACTACGGCACAAAGTGACAATTTTTTTGTCACTCATTTTAAGATCAAGGTGATGAGGGGCACCTCATTACCCAGTGGAGACCCAACCATATTGTGAATCTGTTATAACTTTAAATAATCAGTTTGCAAATTCTACTGAGGTTGCTAAACCATTAGGGCGCTACGATCCTACTGACCTCGACCGTTTTTAATGGTCCACCACGCTGCTGTGACTCCGCAACAGTATAAGACCCGCATCCGTTTTGCTTGTTGGCTGTCGGTCGATCACTTCTCTCAGTGTATCGAGACACTGGGCGTGAAGCACTCCACTCGTACGCGTAGAGTCCTAACTTTCAACATTGATTTCACCTTTTCAATCGCTTTGCTGCTTGAATTGCGAAGGCACTCGCTCTCGACAATGCAGAGGTCCAATCGACCCGGCATTTCCGCATCTAATTGTCTCGAAGGTCAAGTGGGGGTCAATCTAGTGTGAGTCTATTTCTCAATAAAGTCCTCTTTCACCACAGTTTTAGTCGCTTCTTCAAGCGACTTCAACTTGATCCAGAACAGGTGATTACTCAAGGGGCCACATGCAAGGCCCTGTAAGCATGTCGTGATCAAAACGAGTTCGCTTACAGAGTTCGCCACCATGCAGCTTGCAAGGTTGCGGATGTGTTGAGCGTAAACGTGAACATCACGCTTACATTGTATTATCTTCAGGAGCTCTAAAAAGGCCTGAGCTCAGCGCTTGGCGGCTTAACGTTTGGCTAAGCATAGTTTTAAAGACCGCAAAAGATCCAATACACGTTTGTATCGTATGACTGAAGATTCAGGGCGAATGTTCAGGCACGACCTGACAGTTTTGCTGTAGCAAATTCAACTTGCATTTCCTCGTCGTCGATGTGGCTAGCCTGAATGGCATCATTCACTACGAGAAACCATCTCAACATATAGTCTTCCTCGACTCCTTGGTACTTAAAAGCTTTTATAAGCTTGATAGTCTCGCGTCGACGCTGTAAAAGCAGACTAAGACTGTTTCTGTATCAGGAGATCAGTCTGCCGGTGATATTGCTGATGCAGCTGGGTCACTTGACGCGTCAAGTTCTCATTGCAAGGACATGGCAACTATGGATTGCTGCTGATCGCTATCCCTTGAAAAAAACAGAGGCCAAACAGCTTCTTCACCAATGGTCGAAATCGTTTGTTCGACCGCAATCCATTCGACATCACTTAGAAAGGAGAAACTTTCACGGGTGCCGTGAAAAGTGTCGTCACCTTATCGTCTGATACGTTCATGTTGAACGGGTTATGTGGTTCCTGACCAGACTACAAAGTGCTACCAGGTGTTACGGGCACCAGATCGACACACTAACTATTAACAACTATGGAGCTACTATCACCGTAGCAGTGTGAGTGGGGCCCCGCCACCTCTGTAAACTACGTAGGGGAAGAGACAGAAATCGGAAATATAGCTAGTTGTTGGCAGAACCTGTAATTGTTATAAGTAAGTCCTATCATTGACCTCTGCTTTAACCTGACAAAAAATATAAGTAAATCCTATCATGTACCTCTACTTTAGTACTAAATTGACCGTATTTACCTACAGAATGCATGCTAAAGTATTTCTCACCACTCATTGCGCGCGTCCATCGTCATTTGGACCACTAGAGCTGGCTGATATGATGGCCCATATCAGCCAGTTGATGATTGTTTCTAAAATATTACCCCATACGGTAATATTCACAAGCACTACTAACCTTTATGATGATATTTTAATCAACAAGTATCAGAGTTAATTACATGTAACACAATCACCCCGTTACGGGTACGATGCCTCTACTTTATCTAATGACGGGTGCAGCACTGGCTGGTGCGAGTGGCCAAAGAATTAAGACAGCTATGAGTAAAATTACAGTTTGATACGATGCCTACCCGCGACAATAGCTAGCACTGATGTAGAAAAGAATCCTTTACCGGTCCTAAATTGTACGGCGAAAATGTAACGGGGTGCCTCCGTTACATGATAATTCACATAAGATAATTATTAAGTATGAATAATATGTTAAAACGAATACAATATTCTCACAATATTATCCTAATCGCTAATTTTGCTTCGCAGATGTAATCCCCTGCTCACTGGTTGATATATGACCGAGATGTAAATCAATAAAGTCCAGCCACGACAGGAGCATGTAATGAGTGGTGCGCAGATAGTTACAGTATCTGTTCGTATTTAGACATAGTTAAATGAAGTCAAATAGGGATTTATGAAAAGGATTTACCATACAAAAACAGTTCCACTTTTTACCTACACTGAGTACGCTTACTCCGTATAGCAACCTTCCTCTGCACATACGTGCACGTGAAGTAGTCGGACGCACACTACCCCTGCACTGTCAGCAGTACAAGGTTTACTTAGTTAGCTGAATAAGGTGCGCCTCGCTGCAGACCAGGTGTGTCACCAGTGTCATGACGTACTGATGTGCGAAAAATGTCCTACATACTACGATGACATCGAACACGTTGCTGCACGCATGAAGTCGTGATTTCGCAGGCGTGCGTCTTGTCGGAATGCGTGCACAGGGTCGTACCGACGCCAAATTTGCATTTCTTTGGTCGTAATTGCTCATTCTTTAAAGCGCTACAAATGCACGAAAGCATTTCACAATCGGACAACAAGACTCGCGTCCAAATCCCAGAAAATGATTCGTCTTGTTCTGCTTCGCTCGCTGTATATCTACGACCTGTACGTTCGTCCAGTTTATATACGTTCAGCAGGTGCTGTGCTCAGCTTCACGGCTTTCACGTGTCTGTATATATGGAGTGGCGAGGACTTTGCACGAACCGATTATCCACGGTGCGTGCGAGCTGTGTCTTGGTACGTTAGTAAATTGTGGAGTAAATGTGCGACGAGAAGGACCGAAATAAAGCATGCATATCACAAAAGAGTAGGCAAATGGTGAAATTGCATCTCAACGAAGAGTGTGTGGCTTGTAACTTGGGTTACCAAAGGTCCTGCTCGGTCGACAGTCATGCGCCGGCGGTGCGACACACGCATCCAGAATTTCTAATTTGTTGCTAGTTCAAGACCGCGTCGTCCGCTCGTGGCGTGTCTGCCGTTCATTGTCAGGTGCGTGCTCACGTCCAACCTTTCGATGGGCTAAGATAGAGACGCGCAGAAGAGGACATCAAGAAGAGCTCTTAGGTCCAACCTTCCATCCTTGTGCTCCAAAGCGCTGGACCAATCTCTTAGGTCCGACATCGTCTCTATAAACACCTCACCTCGACGTCAATCGCTATCCTCAAATCAGCCTTAGGCGTATCAGTATCGTCACTGCATCTGCCGTCTACATGCTGTGATCCAAACCATGGCAGTAACGCGACGCACACAGAACTTGGATACATGTTGATGCTTGGTCAGTCCCTTGGTTGTCGTCCAAGTCTCCAAGCCAGATATAGTATCTGCTAGCCCCTGTAGATGCAGTGTGCATGAGCACACACTTGTGGACCATAAAGTGCGTGTCGTCACTTTGCCCGCCACGCTTAGTGGAATCTCCAATAAAAAGGTCACGAACGCGAACGGCTTTCCATCGATGCACTCCTTTCGCCCTTGCTCCGTTCGTTACCTGCGCCTTCCCATCTCACCGCTCTCTTCGCCTCGTCCTTCCGATGTTCTTTTACTGCGACTGGGATCGTGAAGCCCATGGCAAGTCGTGCCCCGAACTCTTCACATGAGCCAAGGCACAACTCAATCGGTCCACGACAGCACAAACCAACCTTACACCTGCCGAAAAAGACTGACAATGGACGTTAATGCTGACGGTTCGGAGCGCCGCTACGTACGATCCAGCGACCGACGTCTGGCCGAATTGGCAGCTCAAGCAGCAACCCGGTTTGACCTGGACGAGTTGCAGTATCGACGTTGTGAGTCCAGTGGTGTCATGACGGAGCATGTGATTGACGGCACCATCGTGACTGCAACGAGTGTCATCGAATGCTCGCTTGCCGAGATGCGGGGCCTATTGGTATCGCCCACGAGTGAACGCTACGCTTGGGTGATGCGCGAACTGTTCGGTCGGGACTTTATCTACGGGACGATCGTGCACCACGCGAAAGAAGTGACGACGCAGGACGTGACGGTCCGGACAGCAGCCTTTTTGAAGCGCCACATGCTGGCACGCAATCAACAATGGTGTTTTGTCTGTGCTCATAAGACCTTGGAGAAGAGCCAAGCGGAGGGGTTCACGGTCACAATAGCGTCGCAGCACCCGGACGACGTGTTCTCGGGTAAAGTCCAAGCTGCCAACGTCGTTCATGTCCAGGGTTTCACGGGTTTCTACCTCGTCACTGCTGAGCCGCAAAAGACGACGAAAGCAGGACGAACGAAGCGAGCTGTCCGAGTAACCTTTTGCGCTCACGTACCCTTCACTTTAAGCTCCGGGAGACCTGCACCCTTGCGGTGGCTCTTGCCGACGAAGAACCGCCGGAATCGTGATCATGCCTCAAGCGGCGTGGTGCTGGCACGGGTCATGCAATTTGCACGGTCATTGAAGCAGTACCAGAATGCTGTCCGCTGGCGTCGACTCGATGCGCAAGTGTTTGCTGACTTGCGAAAGGTGCAGCCCACAAACACCCGCTGTGCGTGCTGCGCGCGTCGCGTGGATGCCAAAAAGAGCATCTTTGGGATGTCAAAAGCAGGCATGGCGTCGTTGCGACGCTCGAAGCGGTGCCACTTGTGCGGCTTCCTTGTCTGTGCTCGTTGTGTACGCTCGACCGGCCAAGCGCCGGCGTCGAGCGAGACGTCTCGGTCTTCGAAGACAGGGGTCAAATACAGCCAAGCAGTACACGTATGCGAGCATTGCATGCAGCGCATTGACGACGCTGACTACGACAGCTACTGCGCCACTGAAGGCAGCACGACGCCTTCCTTAATCCAGCCTGATGGGCCGAATGTGGAGCCAGTGAGCGCGGTGATCGCACACTCGCTAAGTCAAGTGCTTAGTACAACTTCCGAAGAAGAGAAGTCTGTAGTCGTCCGAGTCATCAAGCACATCATCAGCTCAACAAACAGCGGCAACTTCCGAGCGGACTCTAGTGAGTTGACCATGAGACTCGTTCAGTTGTCAAAGGAGCATGGATTTTCGGGCGAGCTGATGCATTTTGAGCCACAGGTAGTGCCTGAAGTCACTCCTAAAGTTCCGTCGGGTCATGACCTCTATCCTGTCGCGGACGGCGGGGGACGTCAATATGAGCTGCAACATGCAAATAGGTGCGAGAGCAGTGTAGCGGACACGGATGATTTTGAAGGAGCTCAAGATACTGAAGACCTCGAGGTTCCTGAAAATGATGAAGATGACTTGGGTGTTGGCGAAGTCAGCAAGGTCGTCGATGCTGCGCACTACCCGAAACCAGCTGATGAAAGCCAACGACTGCACTGGATTGAAGAACATCCAAACATTGTTTCGTACATGATGAACCTCCCGGATCTGGAGCTACTCTGCAATATCGCTTGTGGAGAACTAAAGTGCGATGCGGTGGTAGTTACCCTCATCGGTTATCAAGTCGCGCACGTCGTGGCGTCTTCTGAACCGGCTTGGCGAGGAGGGCAGCTTCCTCGTGATCACACTATATGTGCTCACGCCCTCATAAACGACTACCCACTACTGGTTCCCCATCCGGAAGCGGATGTACGTTTCAGTTCGATGAACGTAGTGCGTCGCGACGGCATACGCTTTTACTTTGGCTTTCCGGTCAAGGTCGATTACCCGGAAGGTGGTGGCTCCACTGCCGTCGGGACGTTCTGCTGTATTCACGTTGGCAAAAGCCGCGAAGTGTCGGAATCCCAGTATGCGCTTATGGCAACTCTTGCTGGAGGTGTGACCCGTGTGATGGAGTCCCGGGCAGCAACTTTACTGGAGGGCTAGATGAATGAAAGCTGTTAGAGCATTTACTCAGTAGCGAATATATGCACTCTAAGAGTTCTTCGTGTCCAGCGTCGAACGTGTTTTTATACAACGAAACATTGGCAACGAGACATCCGGTGTGGCACGAGACAGGCACTGCTAACGTCACGATGTTAAGCCCGAAACGATAATCGATCGCAAAGTTTGCTGGAAAGGGTCATCGCCATGCATCTCACGCAAGATCGGAAGTACCACTGCAGCCGTCTCTGCAATCAAATGGATGTTTGACGACCCACCGAAAAAGAGATGAGTCACAGGCGTAAACATTCCTGGCGCCTGTCGTCCAGGTGTGTGAGTAACCAGACATTTGTCTAGCTACTGACTCATAGCAAATCGACTAATCGTTTCACGACGGACTTGAGCGGATCTGGAATTGTAAGTTGAACTGGGCTTTCTCAAGAACGCAACCTGCCCGAGCACAAGCTTGTTTGACCTTTGACTGGCAAATGCACGTGCAGCACTTAAGAGCTGCAACCGACCGTATTTTCGGCTGCGAGGTGGGGCCATGTTTTCTAGCAGTTGCTGCTCATACAATTGTTGGGGTGAATGTTGCTACTTTGTATCGTATAACAAGCTACAAGCATCGCAGGAGCACCTCACAGGTTTTGCACTACACCAGATCCGTGCCTATTCACGCTGGTGGTACTTATGCATCAGCTATAAGCTTCGATACCATCCTGTTGCTGACACGATACTCGGAAGCGCAGCATTGGTGCTCATCAATACGGGCATTGCATCAACTACACAGCGTTGCGTGCACCAATGTCCAAAAAAGACGAATTATGTGTGCACAAAGAAATTCATCACTTTGCTCGTGTGATGCGATGATGGTTGCAGTAGAGACAAGGGCTGCACGTGCGGGGCTACAGCTGTTTATCCCACAATAAAAGAAGCGCACAGACCATCGATATCAAGGGTGGAGTACACCACAAACTTAGATATCATGGCATCTGCCTCGCATTTTAGCGGCATGAGGGTATTCTCCTATCTGCATGTAACGGGGCACCCTGAAGCTTGTACTGGTGCAGTACAAGCTACTTATTCTGATGAAAGAATAAGGCGGTGCCTCGTAACTTCACGTACACTCGTACGTGCAGAGGAAGACGGTAAGAAGAAGCGAGTACTTGGTTAAAGTAAAAAGTAGAACTGTATTTATAATATTAATGTCTGCAATAAATCACTATTTATCTTCATCTAACTATGTCTAAATACAAATGTGTAAATCAGTTATCTGCTCACCACTCATTGCGTGCGTCTGTCGTGGCGCGTCTTCGTTGGTTGATATAATGGCCTATATCAACCAATTAGGAACTACTCGTAAGTGCTACAGAATATTTGTCCTTATGACAATATTCTGAGAATATAACTCTTATAGTTATATTCTATTGACAATTTCTTATAAATTGTTATGTAACGATTCACCCCGTTACATCACCCCCCTTAACCATCAGTCACTTTAGTGACTGATTGACTAAATGGATACTCGTCCCAAATCATTTGGGACAGGGTTTGCACTTGTTGGTTCGAGTCCACTTTCCAACAATTCATCGCATGGTTAACAAGCCAAGGCGGTGCGCGAAAAGGCCGCTGAGAGCGCGTCCGCACGTCTCTGTGCGGACGCCGAAGCAGAAACCGCAGCAACTGATGTCTCATCGGTTGCTGAAGCGACTCAGCCTTTGTCACCTGGTGATGCAGGCGCTGGTCATGAAGACACTCGTGTCTTCACAGAGTACGAGCTCGGTGTCTCATACTCTCCTGATACGGAAGACGGATCCGTATCGACGGCGATCGAATCCAAGCCGCCTGCCAAGCGTGGCATGGATGATGCTATACGCCGTAGCATCTTTGGTTCATCTGATGAATCAGATGAACCATCGCCGAAGCGAAGGCGCTCGAGGTCGTGAGACTCGGGCGCTAACAGTGGTGTCGGTTCTCCTATGGACACCACTTCACAGCGAGGCGCCAGCACTTCTGTCGGCACGTCGCAGGAAGAGCGGGACCGCAATGTGTTGCGTCTCGCTCCTGAAAAGAAGGCATGGATGCCTCCTAAATCCGTCATGGATCACTTGTCGGCGACGACTAGTGATCGTTATCGAACACGATTGTTCGATTCGTCAAGGATCCATCACCTTGACCCCAGCGCGAAAAACTATCGCGCTGAACATGAATTCTTCATCGATGCTTTCTTCAGACATCGATGGTACAGTGGGAATCACAAACGTGATGGTCCCTCACTGCTTCAAGCGTGGAACGCCTACATCTGTAACCTTGAGGATGTAGGTCGTGACGCTTGGAACGACAAACTTATCAAAGCTCGTGATAAGTTTGAAAATCGAACCCCGACAGGTGCACGCTACAAGCTGTATCGTCTGTCTAGGGAGAAAGGCTTACCCTGCCTCTCTTGGGGAGACTCGTGCCCATGTTGTGTGAACAAATCTGCACGAGCACCTAAGGAGGCTTACCTCCTTACTAGCCCGTGGTGGCGCGTACGTATCTCTACTGAGATGTACGAAGGGATTGACAATCTAAATTCCCTTTACGACCGTGCCGGGAAGACTTTCTCCGGCGGTCCTTCTGCGGCACAGGATGTGCCTCATCGTACTGCTCGACCGGACCCAGTACGTCAACCATCAGTTGGGAGCGGGGCTCCCAAGTATCCCAGGACGGGGGATAGCCGCGCCACCAGACGAGATAACTCGTCCGACGTCCGTTCACGTCGCGGTGTTTCAACAGCTGCTCAACCAGATAGCGCTGGCCACCGCGAGAGTCCTCTAATGGAGGTGGAGGAGGAGGAAAGACGCTCTCCACACGATCATGTGGATCGGTGTGTTCCCGAGAGCTTCTTTGATCGCGTAACGCAAGGGTTACGCGACGATCTCGAACATGAGCGGAATGGGCGTCTCCAAATGGCGGACACTGCCTCGAAGCATCGAGCTGAGTTTGCCTTTGCTCAGCTCGAGAACGAGAGATCTCTGACATCTCTTCGTGACGAGCTAAGGGTAGATCGTGGGATTGTTGATCGGTCTCGGGATGAGATAGCTGCTCTTCAGACCCTTGTTGATGCCCACCATCGGGAGCACAAGGCTCTCTGCGAGATGCTTGAGCGCAAGGGCGTTCTTCATCGGAAGAAGCAGCGTACTGATGGCACGGCTTAAGCCGACCAACGTAAAACGTGGGATGCGTTCGCATCGTACGTGGTAACTCGATCGTGTATGCATTGCCTAGGCGGTGCAATAAACGAAATGGGCCGATGTATTTGGGTAGTAGTTTACTGCTACCCAAGTTAGTCACTACATGCTTTGGTAGATTAACCGTAGACAGTAGGACTAAGTCACCTTTATTAAATAAAAAAATGTTTGCCCTTCCATTCTTGTCAGCGTTTTGCTTTTGCTTATCCACCGCTTCGGCGATGGAGTCTTGCACAAAACGGACTACCGTTTCACGAGCCAGTATGAACTCATCTGATGACTCGTTAGCTTCAGTGTGCTGTGAGCGCACTGCAGCAACATCAACCTTTTCTTCAGTGAGGGCTTCCGCACTCTCACTGGGATCATCTTCTTCAGTAAGGGTTTTTGCACTCTCACTGGCATCATCTTCTTCAGTGAGGGCTTCCGCACTCTCACTGGAATCAACTTCTTCGACATCGATGTTATCGATATCGGCATCAAACGCAATGACGTCTTCGTCAGAGCGTGATGAGCGTGAACCAAATCGGTTTTTGCTCGCGCGAGTCCCTCCCCCCCTAAACCAGAGTTACACTCTAGTAAGGTGGGTACACGCGGATGGCGCAAGCCATTCACGTAAAACGGTGTATGTGTCGTGGACGCATGCACCGAGTTGTTAATGGCAAACTCTACCATTGGCAAAAACTCACTCCAACTCTTAAAGGAGTGTACGTATCCTCGAAGTATCTCTTCAAGGACACGGTTGGCACGTTCCGTCTGACCATCTGACTCTGGATGATCAGATGTTGACATCTTCAAGCGCGTTCCGAGTGATTTGAACACGGAACGCCAGAAATCAGCAGTGAATCGTGGATCTCTGTCTGATACGAGTTCACGGGGCAACCCATGAAGTCGGAAGATGGTGTCAATAAAGACACAAGCACAGCCACTTGCCGTGATTGTCTCTGGTACAGCCACAAGGTGTACCATTTTGCTGAATCTGTCAACAAATACGAGAATACCCGTATTCCCGCGTGCGTCTTTGGGTAACCCGAAGACGAAATCCATTGAGATGGATTCCCAGCACTCAGCCGGAACCGGTAGAGGCTGTAAAGGTGCACGAAGTGAAGGACTTGACTTCACTCGTTGGCAGACTTCGCATGCGCGAACATACTTTCGCACAAACTGATACTGGCGGGGCCAGTAAAAGTCTCTACTTACCGTGAGATATGTTTTCTCTCGGCCACGATGTCCTCCTATAGGAGCATCGTGATACTCGAACATGATCCGCAAACGAAGATCAGTATCATCTGGAATGACAACACGTGGTGTGTCACCAGAAACGGCTGTATAATACAGTAAACCCGTCGCGAGTAGGTATCGATCTGGTGAAGAATGATACGCCTACGATAATCGTTTCAACGATTCTCGGGATGGTTGGGAGAGATGTGTCAACAACTTCACTATCTCACCATCTTGGGCGTATGCCCGCCTCACATCATCATACAACGTTGTAGATGGGACTGAGGACGTCATAACCGCAACAGTGACTGTCTCACTGTTGGGTTTCACGACTGGGTCAAAGTCGGGACGACGTGAGAGTGCATCAGCGACGACATTAAGTCGTCCTGGTTTGTACTCGACCGTAAAGTTGTATTCCGCAAAGAATGACAACCACCGCGCCATTCGTTGAGAAAGGTGCGGGCTGTTCACTGCCGTGCGTAATGACGCATGGTCAGTGTAAACAATGAAGGGTCTATCTCCTAATAGATAGACTCTGAACTTCGCGAGTGCATACTTCATGGCAAGGAGTTCCTTGTCATGCACTGGATAGTTCCGCTCAGCTGGTTGCAGCTGACGCGACTGATAGCAGACGACGCGTTCAACGCCTTCAAGGTCGTACTGCATTAATGCACAGCCGATTGCGAAATCGCTGGCATGACAGACCACATGAAATGGCCTGTCCTGATCGGCTATTGCTAGGACTGGGGATTGTATCAAGCTCTGCTTGATACCATCAAAGGAGCGCTGACATTCAGCGTTCCATAACCACCTCTCGTTATTTTTCAACAAACGAGAGAGATGCACAGTTATCTCGGCGTAATTGCGTGAATACTTATGCAAATACGCCGCTAGCCCAAGGAATTTTCGAAGACCTTTGACATCGACTGGCACAGGCCAGTCGGTGACCGCCTTGATCTTTTCGGGATCAGGACGTACACCGTTCTTACCAACGATGCACCCAAGAAGTGGTATTTCGCTTGCTGCAAATACACACTTCTTGAGGTTTGCATACAATTGATGCTTTCGCATGATTGTAAGAACCTGTCGGACGTGGTACCTGTAAACCTCAACGTCCGACTTTCCATCCATAGCTCGACTGTGGATGAATACGTCATCGAAATAACTCGGCACAAATTCTCGTACTGGTCCCAACAGATGTGATACACATCTGTTGAACGTGGCAGGGGCATTACTAAGCCTCTTGTGGCATTACTAGCCATTCCCAGAGCATGCCGCTAGGCGTGATAACTGCGGTATAGGGTATATCCCGTTCTCGCATAAGGATTTGATAGAGTTTATCTATCTGATTCATGGACGAAAAGATGGTACTCTTTGACATACCATCTATGATTACGTCCTTCCTCGGTATCGGCGTCTGTGCCGGTACCGTTGCAGCATTCAACTTGTTAAATGCATGCATAATCCGCCACCCTCCTGTTGCTTTTCGCACACAGAAGGTCGGAGAGCTATGTGGGGAAGTTGATTCCCTCACATGGCCCGCAGCTAAACGATCGGCAAAGAACTTGTCGTTCGCAAGTACTTGTTCACGAGGCAGTGGCCACTGCTTCATGACACAGTACTTCGAGCCTGGTTTAAGCTCGACCTCGTGTCGAATACCTTTATCCTTCGGTAATTCGCACGGAACAGTTTCAGGGAATACATCCTTGAATTCAACCAAATCTTCATAGAGAGGATTTGTCTTGAGCGATTCCCACGATTGGGAGTCATATCGCTCAACTCGTGTCTTTTCATCTAGGACACTCTCGTCCATAGATGAACTACTGAGAACTCTCTCGTTCTCAGTGAAGACTGTTGCTGACCTTATGTCGGTTACACACTCGTCGTCAGCGACGAGTACGCAGATCTGCTTGACTTTGCCACTACGCAGATCACGCAAGAACCTTTTATGTTCGAGCGTTGGCAACTGAGTGATCTCCGAAGTCAACTTCGGAAACGCAATCAGATCAAGTGTATAAGCGCCTACACTTGATCCGTTATTGATCATGACATTCAATGTCTCTGTCATTTCCTGGGGACTTATTCCCACAGACTTATTCCTTCGGCTTCCCGGGGACTTATCCCCGCGGGTTTCGGGGAACTTATTTCCGCCGTATTTGTAATATCGGGACTTATTCGCTTTACCTCCTCTAGCTGTGGTTGCGCAACCACAGCGAGATCCTCTACGAAAGACTCTCCAGTCGATCTAGGATTATCGTTTCGCTTAACCTGAGCGATCGATTGTTTCTCTTCTAGATGTTCCCCGCTAAGGATACATCTTTGTCCCGGTCCACTCGACTTATTCGAGTGGTGGACCTTCGGCGCAGCCTGTGTTTCCTCACAGCCGCCGGAACTTTGCTCCAAAGTGTAACCGTTTGGTACACTAAGGTTTTGTGCAGTCGTACTAACGGCCGTACCACAAGTGAGGCCATCGCACTCACTCGTAGTACATCCCCACACGCTTGTGGACGCTCCAAAACGTTCATCAGATGGCCATCTGATGAACAAGCGGCAGGCATCGTTACTGTCCGATGTTGCCAGTTTACTCGTGGTTCGTACCTTCTGAGCCACGGTATTCCAAGGATGACATCAAATTTGTCATCCAAATCCAATACGATAAATTCATCGTCATATTGGGTATCTTCTAGCGTATAGTGGATCTTCACTATACGCTTCATGACGGTTACGGATGCGCCTCTCGCAAGACGTACCGTCATCCTCGTAGGAGGTGTGTCACATTCACTGAACTTGAAGTGACCATCTTCTAGCGATTGGCGTCGCACAAAATTGTTGGACGCCCCACAATCGACTAGAGCTCGAAGGGACAACTCATTTGTCACTTCGAGTTTCAAGGTAATGAGTGAGTCCTCATTACCTAGAGCAGCAACACGCAACGTTTGTGTGTTGGGAGCAACCTTCATCAAGAGGCCTACAAATTCTCTTGACGTTGCTGGACCAGTAGGGTGCTCCGCACCTACTGATCCTGACCGTTTTTTTGACGATCCATCCCGTTGTTGCGTCTTCGCACCAACAGCGGACCCGCGTCCCTGCCCCTTTCTCATGGGTGGACGGTCACTACGCCCAGTGTTGCGAGACACTGGACGAGGGGCACTACACTCATAAGCGTAGTGTCCTGTCTTCTGACATCTGTTGCATTTCTGCAACCTTTTGTAGTCTGTAGAGCGAGAATTCTCGCTCTCTACATAACAGAGTTCCATCGGCTCTGGACCTCCGTTGTCATATCGTCTCGGTCGACGATATGATGTCGAGCTGGCGCGAGCCTGTCTCAGACTGAAGTCTTCCTGTTCCGCAATGGAAATGGCTTGTTCTAGTGAATCTAGTTCAAGCCGGAACAGGTGAGTCTTGACGGGACCATCCGCAAGACCCTGCATGAACACCGAAACCATCGTGTGTTCATCCACCGGATTGGAACTTATATAACTCGTGAGATGTCGTATATGTTGCGCGTAAGCGTGCACATCACGCTTACCCTGTTTGAGCTTCAAGAGTTCGGTTCGAGCTCTGAACTCAGCTCTAGGCGGTGCAAACGTTTGTCTGAGCCGCGACTTGAAGACTTCCAACGACCCAAACGCATATGGGTCGTGCAACTTGAGCCCCAGTGCCCAAGTCTTGGCACGTCCTGCCAGATTTGACTGGGCAAATGCAACTTGCATATCCCCGTCGTCGATGCGACGCGCCCTTATGGCGTCATCCAATTCGACGAACCATCTCAAGAGGGAGTCTTCTTCGACCCCCCTATACTTGGAGATGTCAATCTTTAAAGTCTCGGGTCGACGCGAGTGCATCGACCCGCCAGCAGCATCCTGCTGCTGTCTCAACAGTTCAAACTGTTGAGCACCCTGTTCTCTCAACAACTCTGCTTGTTGAGAGCCTTGTTGGTGAAGCAAGGCTACTTTCTCGCTTTCTGCGTCAAGTTCATTTTGAATGAACTTGGCGATAGTAGCATGTTGGGCATCTCTATTGAGAGCTTCTAGCATGTCGCTAACAGCATGGATGCCCATGGTTGAACCCATCCGTTCAACCGCATCCCATTCGACATTGCTCAAATGGGAGTAGCCGTCACGCGTAGCGTGAAAGCTTTGGTCATCTTCATCATCCAACATATTCATGTTGGATGTGAACGCGGTCCTTGGACGGACTACGAAGTGCTACCAGGTGTAACGGGGCACCCTGAAGCTTGTACTGGTGACAGTACAAGCTACTTATTCTGATGACAGAATAAGGCGGTGCCTCGTAACTTCAAGTACACTCGTACGTGCAGAGGAAGACGGTAAGAAGAAGCGAGTACTTGGTTAAAGTAAAAAGTAGAACTGTATTTATAATAGTTAATGTCCGCAATAAATCACTATTTATCTTCATCTAACTATGTCTAAATACAAATGTGTAAATCAACTATCTGCTCACCACTCATTGCGTGCGTCTGTCGTGGCGCGTCTTCGTTGGTTGATATAATGGCCTATATCATCCAATTAGGAACTACTCGTAAGTGCTGCAGAATATTTGTCCTTATGACAATATTCTGAGAATATAACTCTTATAGTTATATTCTATTAACAATTTCTTATAAATTGTTATGTAACGATTCACCCCGTTACACTGCAGCTGCACTGCCACGCCGAGTAAAGGCATGGGCACACCAATCCGCTATCTCATAGATGCTATTTAGCTCGTGGGCGCTATATCGTAGTCGTTGCGTGGCGCTTTGCGGATTGCACCGTCTTGATAGGTAATTGGGTCTTTTGCATTTGGTACCAAGTCGCTTCTGCAAACCCTGCGCGTATTTACAATATGGAAATAAATACGATAAGAATGTGGGAAGAGACGCTACCGAAGCTTGTTCGTAATGACGACGCATATTCAGTGACGGTTGGTTGAAACGCATGCCGGATCTCCACACTGAACTAGTACGATGCAGGTTTCTCCTGAAATTTTTCTTATAGGCAATATGATCCGGCAGTCGTACGAAACGGGATGAGCCTTTGCACGACACAGATATTACGCTAGCAAAATATATTCTGGATTCTTAATTGCGCGACAAAGTTTTATAGTAGCAAAATATATCAGGAATTTATTCAAGAGGCTGACAAGGCAGACTCCCCTCCCCTCCTTGCTACGTGGACACCTCCCTCGATATTTTTTAGTAATATCTTATTGAGCCGGTGAGCTCGTAAAACTTAATACATGACTTTCCTCTCCTAATGAATATTGCGATATTCCGTATAAGCCACAGAGACAGCGCCGGTCCGCCCAGTGTACGTGATTGTGGTCATCCCTATTGCACTCGATGACTCGATGTTGGTATTGTGCACAGTGTAGTATTGCCGTCCGATTTATCGCAGGTTTGACAGCTGCACCGGCGGCCTTACCAACTCCAGATATCGGTATAAAAATTACTGAGAAATTTTACACTGATGCAGAAATCCAATTGCTTCACCATACATTTTATCGTTCATTACTACTGATGTAGACGTTTCGCCGGTGTGTTATTGTACGCTGCTATAGCATCTCCAGGTACAGAGCAGAGCTAAAACAATAGCTGATTGACAATGCTGACCTGTAAGCTTCAACTTCCCTACACAATCTACAATCCACTATAACAACTTCGATCTCAATCGCTTTGTTGCACATCTCTAGCTTTAACTTCCCTACACAATCTACAATCCACTATAACAACTTCAATCTCAACCGCTTCGCTGCATATCTCTGGGAGAAGACGTTTGAGATAATTGCATTTTCTGCCTCTTTTACAGATTTGGTGACAGTGTCGATTGGCGGTGGCCCATACATCTGTGCAGAACCTTTGAAAAAACGTTCTGTTAAGGTTCGAACGTATGATCGAACTGTCAGGACCAAATATCAGAAAAAGTGCAGTTCGTAGCTTGTTCATCGATTTACCTCTTACCACAAGCTACCTTTTGCTCTTCCCTATTATTTTTCATGGCCACGTACGTTAGGCCGTGAGTCACTCTTAGATACAACTAAAACATGGTATCAGAAAAAGTTTATCTTAAAGTAAAACGAGATCACAAAAACAATTAATACACAAAACGTGAGATGTAATAATGTGAGTAGTGGAGTGGACTAGAGTCTGGAACATCCTTTTTTTCACTGTCGTTATCTCCCTAATTACGATAGCATTAGTCGGCAATGGCATCGTAAAAAATTATTATATCTTTATCCAAGGGGTGTTCGTGTTGCATTTAGAGGCATCGGTAATCAGAATAATTTTTCTCTACATTTTATTCCAAGTGTATCCACGTAGTTAATAAGGGACCAGGCACTAATTGATAGATGTAACATCTTTTATCCAGTGGGTACCCACGTAGCAAGTAGAGGTATCTACCTACTTAGTCCCTTTTTTGAATGTATGGTGTTTTATCGCAAAAGCCCGCATTCATACGATTACTTACTATGTCCTTTTTTCAGATGTTTGTATCCCTCTATCCTCGCAGGTCGGTAGGATTAACTCCTTCTTTGTTTCCCTGGGAAAGTATTTCCGCAATCTATTTGGCTTGACGTTCCGTCGTATTTGTAAAAGTTAAATTTGGACAGTAAGAGGCATCAATTCCGGTGATGCTTTTAGGTAAGCCATTACGCGTCGCAAATACTGAGAACCACGGCCACAATAAGCACTTACAAATCTATTATAGCAGTGCTCAAAACCTGGTGTAGTCGCACGCTTCAGCCACATCTTTAGCGTGCGATTGCACAGATCTCATGGACACAATGAGATTGGGTATACCTCTTGAAGCTGCCGAAGTGGTTCATACCTACTAATGTGCATCGCAGACCTTGTGTTAACGTGCGATGGTCACTCATATTGAGCACGGGCATCACGCAAACAACGGCAAGGATAACAGATTACCAAGATCCCGAAGAAATGATACTTATCAGTGTATCCTTACTCGGTTTTGAACGGTGACGATTGTGGCCAAGAATAATTGGCTTTGTACCACTATATAAAGCCTTTTTTCTTTGCAAGACACACTTGGCGCGCGGCTGGTACGTCTTGCTATATTCAACACAAATGCTCATCTTCGATTACCTGAAGGTGTTCAAGATACTAACTTATAACCTTCCAAGCCGGTGAGTACTGCTTCTCGACAGAAAAAAATTTCGTTCGGCCAACTAACTTCATTAAAAGCTCTATTCCTCCTTTCGTAGATGGTCGGTGGATTTGACATGATGCCTTCTTCTTGTACGCATTACATGCACACTTTTTAATGGTCCTGCCTCTCTTTACGTAGTGAAAATCTGTTTTGACGTGTAGGCAAAAGCTACTTCCTTGGCCGAAAATTGCATACTCAAAAACTTAATAGAATTTATCTCCAAAGGGAGAAAACATATGTCACCTCGACGGAGATCTTATTGTAAGTTGCAGTGCCATATCTTGTAAATTTTCTAGCGTGGACACGATGTAATTATTGGTGTCGGCCATTTTAATTAAGCTATGGAAAGAGTGGAGCGAACGAAGAAGGCTTAAGTCCTACTGTTTAACCGGCAAAGAAGGAGATTTGCATACAATTCGAAACAAATAAGTTATCGTCTTAATGTAAAATTTTTGCAAAAAACACCGGGCATTTTAAGAATTTCGATCTATTTTGCGGTATATCTTGGGAGCTGTTGAATTCACTCCCTTTTTTGGGTACCGTTATTCTTCCCTCAGTTTTCTTGTAAAGTCCCCTCATTTTAATATAAAGCTACATGTTTGGTAACTATAATTCGATATTGAAGGGAATAATATCACATCAATTAAATATTGAACGTCAGTTCTAAATTTTCACCAAATTGACTAAGCGAGAATTTTGACCACTAATCTTGTACCTTCCCTATGCGTAAAGAATTCTGATTTATCATCTGTTAGCGTGGCACCGGGTTTTCATGGGGAGACTGCCGTATGTGCCGCGGCCTTAACTAACCAGCACAAAGCCTTTCCTTCTCCCACTAATGAAGAACTTTCGCTTCCGCCCCATCGCAACTAGTTGATCAGGATCGAACATCTACTGAGTCTTTCGGTGGGAGAGATCTCTCTCACAGTTTAGTACGCCTACCAATATCGTCGAAAGGGCGCATATGTGCCGCGCTTCTTCGAGATGGGCCGGCCTCGAGTCGAAAGGTAAACCTGTCTCTGCGGTCTTCATTGCCATCGCCAAAGCATCTGAATACGGCTACGGGGAGGTGATCAAGCTCTTTTAAGTCAAGGCGGACGTGACCATACTCAACGCAAGTTGCGTAAGAATCGTTCTATGGTTGGGGCAGTTTCACATTATTCTGTTGTAACAAAATCATACAAATGTCTTTCCAAAGGCAGGTACACCTAAGATGTTTGCATCGTTTCTTTGTGGTCACAGGAATATTTAGGTCGGGAAGTTACTTTGCCAAATTAACTTTCTGGGACGCACGTTAAATGATGCAATTTTGACCTGAGCCATGTCTCTAGATGTAAAGTGCTCTCTGGGTGGGGAAGAGGTGGTTGTTCTTGGTGACTAGGTCACTGTTAAGTCTAACACTGTTCTGGATACGTGTAACTTTGTCGAAGTATCCGGCCTTCCGGGCTCAATTTCTGAATAATACTCTTTGACCTCCTGCTTTAGCGCGGAGCCTAGCCTCTCTACTCTTTTTGTCTGAGGGGTTCTCACGGCTGTGCACTTTGCTGGAATCAGGTTCATGTCTACCTTTTCTCCGACTCTCGCCTTCCTTAACTTGACATTGACGGTAAGGCGGTCGGCCAATTTCTTTAACCTGGTTCAGTGTAACTCATTCGACACTGGGACACGCTAAGCATACGTCTTCAAGCACCCTATCATCATCGGTCACTCCTCGTTCTATGCCTTACACCTCATACCCCCAAGGTAGCTGGAGGAAGGTCATCGGAGACGCAATCCGGCAAAAGCTTATATCCCTAGCCGATCACACATCAGCTGGTGTTTCAGGTGGTGCTTCTCGTACCTCATTTGGGACTCTGTAGCCTCATTAGCGTCCAGGCATATCCAATCCGGCGTAAGGGTAATTTGTGATCACAAACATTGCACACAGAAGCCATGTGTCAGTCGCGCCAAAGTCGAAACCTAAGTCAAATGAGTTACAAATTTTTCGCCACCGTGAGCGCCAACATGGCCGGGCCAACGACACGGCCGAACGGTCATGGTGCACGCCTAATTTTACGGAGCTTTGGCTGGTCTTGGAGCTCAACTTGATGTATATGAGTCTAACGTTGACGACGATTACTCTGCTTACCAGCTATGGATCGTGCCTACGCGCGTATCACCGCCAATTTACTGCCGCATCGAGCGCAGTCAGTTGCGCCAAGATGGTGCATACTAAAGAAGTTGCAGTTTAAGCGGATTGAGATCAAACGGTAGGTGATCATAATGTCAACTGTAAGGTGGACATAGCCTTGCATCCGTCTCGTGAAGACGCTCTACGCCTTTGAGACATCAAGATTCGCACAACAGTTCTCCAAGGCTTCTTTATCACTACTGATATAGATACCCTCTTTAGGAAATTAAGAGATGAGCCTACAGTATTTCAAAGGTGCTTGCAGAATTGATGCAAACCTAGACGGGACGTGATTAGCAGGAGGAGGTCATTGACCTCTATTAGACTCAACTTCTCGTCCAGGCTGCGAATACTATTGTCGCAAGTTTTTTTTGTCGGCTAGTGTGGTTTCAGCCTTTTTAATGACGGTTAGACGATGGGATGAATTACGCTCGCACTCTACTATTTGTATGAGAACGACGATTATGACTGGTTGACATTTCGCAGGCTCTGACATTCTTAGAGATTCACTTGTAGCGTCTGCTCAGACGATCATTCGAAGCGATGGTTGGCTGTCACTTGGTTTTGGACACCCTATTCAGTGGATCGGTGCTAAACTGACACTACTGATCTCGCTCAATGTGCTCCATTATAATTTTGAATCCCCTCTTGGCGATCGTATTGTCGATCGTTTCATTCGTTCTGGGTACGCTGAGCCTGTTGTAATTTGCCTTGTTATCTTGCGTGCTTCCTTGTCGCCTATTGACGCTGTGAATGATACTCTTCGTCTTGTCACAACAACGATTGTGTGTGCGTTGCCGCGTGCTCCTCACAATTCATTGATACTCTATGTACCTTGGTGATGATGGAGTGCTAAGATGATCTCACCTTATCGTGATGTACGAGTACTTACTGCTAACTTCACCGGCGTCAAGCGCAATGATAGTCCAAACGTCGAGTCTCTTAATGTCCCATAATATTTGGTGCGGTCGCAGGAAAGAAAAAAACCAACACAACGCATCGCTAATAGTTTTTGTACCGTGTCTTGAGGCAGTGACATCATCAATGTATCCATGCAGCTTTTCATGAACTTGACACACCAATGATTACCGACCAGTCCTCAATTTGCCTTCTCTCGCACAAGTGAAAAAAGGGCTAGCCACCTTGCGACATCGTTTAAGCCATGTTTGTACGTTGTCCTCCCGCTCCAAGTCTTTCGCTCTAGGTTTTTCGTCTTCAAAGTCGTCTCCGTCGCGCTCGTCTTGCCGCCACTCCGTCTCCGCCTACGTTCTCGGTAGCTCGCTGAGCTACTCGTCTTCTTCAGTGGTAACACCTTTGTTTGCTTTTGCTCCATCTATTTGTTAGTCTATCGCGTCTCTTTTTTTCCACTTCCTTGTTGTTGTCTAATACCTACTGCTCATTGCGGCTAGTGAAGAGACCGTAAGAAAGTTCATTCTAGGGGTTAACAACTTACGCCGTTCCAACTTAGAGGACTGCAGTTGCGTTGCGCCGTGTATTGAGGTACACTTAGCATTTCGTAGCTTCCGGTAGATACTCTCTTTGCTTTGCGTGTGACAAAATCCTCAGAGTTAACGTTTGCTCCTCTTACCGCAGACAGTCATCTGCGTGGACGACTTTAGTTGTGTGTTCTCCGTACTCATTGTGAAGCCACGCCCTTCTTCTCGTCGCTCGGAGTTCCCCCGTCAGCTACCGGCGGACTCCTTACTAGAGGTTAGTTAATCTGAGCTTGCTCTTTGAAACGTTGACGCCTTGCGTCTTAATGCGCTAAAATTTGCTCCAATGCCTACTTGTGCGGCGGACCTGCATCGAATGTGGATTCCTTGCCAACATGCCATCAAGCGTACGCACCTCGCCGAGGTGCTTGATGAGCTTGCGAAAGACGACCGATTACAGCTGTGAAAGGACGCTCGCCAGGGTCGTATTTTGCAAGACTTTAAGCTGATCCCTAATACAAGGATACGGTTTACTTGCACAGTCTACGACACTGCTTCCAAGCTCAGCTTGGTCAAGCTTTATGGGCTTGGCTCGCAAATCGAAATCGCTAGATTTTCGTGGTCCGGTTCTCGTTACTAAGTTGATCTGGTCCGCTTACCTGACGAAGTAAGGGAGCGTATGATTTTAGGTTGGTTTGCGGAACGTCATGCGCATCCTACGTGCGGACTGCTAACGTTTGTGCAAAACGGCCTTCTCTCGCGGGAAAGGACCGGTCATTTTAGGCAGGACCAGCCTTCGCCTATCCTCGTCTCATCCTAAAACAACCCTCTTCGTTGATATCGAATTCATGTCGCCGGACGACGGCACGGTCAAGCTTCGTGCTTAATTCGTTTACCAGAAAGTGGCACGTTACAGCAGGAAACGCATCCGTCTGTTCGTCTTCGCAATGAAAAAGCTGCTCAAAAGGCGGCGGAATCGGCGACTTCTCCGGTCGATAATACGGTCTTCCCATCCCAAGAGCCTATCCCAGCAGTTCCTGAGGAATTTTTATCGTCTCTTCGGGATTCTTTTCGGACACCCCCAGTGGATTCTTGACTGGATTATTCTGCCGGCGCTGTCACACCACCGTTTTTAGGACCCCTTTCACTCCCTTTCCCACCTACGACGTTGCGATGTCGGATGGGGGTGGTAGAGTGATATGGAATATGCTGCAATTGATGACTCCGCCCGCCAAATTTTAACTTCAAGGAGTATTTGGGTGAGGTTATCAATACTCCTAAGTACCAGCCAAGTACCGCGCTATTTTTTAAAGCGTGCACTTATCGCCGTGCTCTTTACGGTATACGGTAGATCGGATTCCCAAACGGTTACGGTCAAAAAAATTGTCCACGATTTAGACCACGTCAACGACACCGCCCGCGCCACTTGCATCATCGAGCCCAATAACTACAGTCCGCTGTGGTTTGAGGGTGCTAATCCTGATGTTGCCCAATGGCAATACGATCTTGAAGTTCGCCGCGAGGCGGACGATGAGGATCGTACGGAGAGTGCTCAGGGTGCGGCTGCCACGCCTAAGCACCTGGCCCTGGTATTTCCTATTACCTTGCAGTTCAGGTCGAGAAAATGTCTCGCCTTGAACTTTTTGAGCACGTTGACTCATACTTAAAGGGTTTGAGTTATCGACCCCCTTTGGAACAACTTGCCACAGCTGAGGCTAAATCTGGGCTTTAGTTGTTTTGCATGGCGTCGGAAGACCGCCTAGACACTCTCGCTTATTTAATGAAGTGTCTGTCACCTTTTGGTCCAAGCTCTTACTAATACAAGGTCGGAACTACAACGGTGCATGAGGGTGCGTCACGCTGCCGGCAATACAAAGACCATGAATAAGAAAGTCGTGAGTCAACTAGAGCCGATGTCGAAGGAGAACAAACGAGTGCTGATTGTCCTTTCAAGTTGGGATCTGATTTTCCATATTATGGCACCTACGCTGTACCAGGATCCACACAAGGTTTTCGTCTCGACCGACACTATCCCGGAATTTCTTAATAGTTTGAAGATTCCGCTGCTTTCCCACAACACTCTAGCTGCTCGGCTTAAGAGCTTTTGCGAAAGAACTTCTGCAGTACGAGTCTGTTCCCGATTTTTTTGAAGACTTTGGTTCAGGCTGTGCAAGCATTGAATGATGCGGAAGGACTTTTATGCCTCATCTTCACTTCTAGGCAAACGGCGTGGGCCTCCAAACCGGTTTCACTGTATGCGAATGGGTTGAACAGTCCCCGCCTTCAGTTTCACTAAGATTTGCTTTCACTATTTCAAATCGTCGCTTTTCATAAAACGAACTTTTAAGTCAACAGTTGCTTCAAGATAACGACTGTATTTTGCACGCCGCGAATGCCCATGCATGTTTGTTTTGGTAGCATTTCACTATAAACGAGTTCGAATTTTGCAATGGTGTAGCTCTGATTGTTAATAAAGTAAACTTTTTTCATTATTCGAGACGACTCTGCGCGTTTTGCCTATACTGCGGTATCAGGCAATCAATATTCATTGTTTCTGCTAGTTTGTGTCCGATTCGAGTTTAATTTCATGTGGTCTATACACCAGTTCGACCCGAAGATCGAGGCATGTTCTATACACGTTTACTAAAATCCTTCGACAACTTTGCTGTCCATTTAGTCATGGATGATTTAAATTTGGCAATAGACCTATTACTGGACCAAGCTAAGCCTGGATCCACTTTTCACGGCGCTGGTTGTGCTAGCTTTTCGACTGAATGATAAGCCTCTGCTTCATCGACTCTTGGCGACTAGTAAACCCCGACCTGCGTGAGTTTACGGGCCCCAAGTCCAAGATTTTCATCGACCGTTGCTTGGCTAGTATCGATTCTAAGACACATTTGTTCGTTCGTCTACTCATCTTTTGGGTACCAAGGTTGGGGGCGCGGATCACGTAGCAGTGAAATTTTCTGCGTCGTCAAATTAATCACCCCTTGATAACTCATTACCATTTAAGTGTTCGACTTGTCTTCTCAAGTGCGACCAGGGTCCAAGATCAACTCTCCCGTTACCTTCAACGTCTGGCTTCTGTATTGGATCCAAGCAAAAATCCTGGGTGTCTTTTGGATGAGCACAAACGGCGCAATCGAAACTTCTACTGTCAAGCATGTAATAGGTGGAAGGATGCTACTGCAAGTCAACTCTAGCACCTTCTTACGGCTTCACGGAATGCGAAAAACTGCTCTATGGATCCAAGTGATTATAATCGGTTTCAACGCGATCTGTCCCGTTAAGCCTATTTGGAATATTCGATGGCACTTCGCGACCAGAACGCCGCTTCCAAGATTGATCTGGATGTCACTTCGTGTGAACAATCTACTGAACATTTCTTTCTGGCTCCCGCTGCGCCGGAACTAAAGCTTTTGAGATCGTCAGTTGTCACGTATTCAGGGTTGTTAAGGGGTTCGTCAATGATTTCTTCGACTTATCGTCGATATTGGGGCACCGCTTTATATTTGGAATCCCGCGATTTAGAGGTCGTTTCCCAGCAATTCGACTCTTTTAAATAACAATATCTTTTTTAACTCAGTCATCGGAAGCTAAATTCAGCTTATGCCGCCCTTCCCGACGCGGCGATTACGGCTAATAATTTTTCACGCTATTAAGCATACCGCTCGTGGGAAGTCGTTAGGTCCAGATGAATTACCTGCGGAAAACTTGCAGTTTTTCCTGCCAAGAGGGATCAAGTTTTGGATTTTGTTTATGCAGCTCAGTTCCGGCTAGGTCACATGTCTAAGATTTAACGCCGCGCCTACACTTCTCTACTCTTTACGAAAGGATCACGATTGGACCACAAAAACTATCGGTCCTTGACTCTGATGAAAGAAGATGCCATATGTGGCCCAAAGGCACTGACTTATCGTCTCAACTAAGTGTTGCCCAGTTTACTGGATGTGGATCAATTTGGCTTCCTGTCTGGATGCGACATCCGGCACGCGCCTTGTTTTTTTTTATGAACTTCAAGATCATGCCGACGGACAAATTCACAAGCTCCCGCCTGTGACTATTTGGCTCTACTTTGCCAAAGCTTTTAATAGTGTCAAATGGCAAGCCCTAAATCGAGTTCTTCAAAATTGGGGATTTAGGTGCAATTTTCGCCATATGAGGTAAACATTTTTCTTGGGGTACACTTGTAAAAGTTTTGATTAATTCTTCGCGCTCGGACTTCTTCATCTTGGGAGTCGGCGTTGGTATAGGACTTCTACTATCACCCGGTCTATTTGTGCTCTTGAGCCTTTGCTGTGTTGACTGCGGGCAACTACAGAATTTTTCTGCCATCAAGATTCGCAATAGCTCTCATCAGCTCGTCAGTTTTGCTAGTGATGCTACGGATTTATAAAATAATAGGTTTTGTTTATTTATATATTTTTATTAAAAAATCTCTCCCATTCCCCCTTGTTTCTAAATCGTGTCCACGATTTCTATGCCAGTACTGGCATGCAGCTTAATGTGGACATGACAGTCATCTTTTTCCCTTTCGGCCATGGACTTCTTTGGACATCAACCTTTAAGATCGGGTTTGGGATTCGGGCGTTTTAATTTATACGAATAAAGAGCACACTACACTTTTGGGCGTTGCGGTCGGGTCGGCTGTTACGCCACAACTAAAACTTTCACAGCTTTTTTTTCGGGTGCAGAAGCTCTATGTGTCTTAGCGATGGCGTGCTCGTACCCTGCGGGGTCGAGTTCTTACTCTCAAAATTATGATTCTCTCGACACTACAACTTTTTTGGGTTCTGTGGCCGTGTCGAAGAAAGATCTGCTCAAGTTTAATCCGCTTGAGCGGAACTTCATTAATTGTATCCCATCAGGTGCAAGAATCACGCAGCTTCAAAGGGGTCAATTTTCAAGCGCATGGCACCCCGTGGATGCATTTTCGGGCGGCCTTGTGCTACCGTCGTTTGCGACATCGATGGGACTCCTTCAAGTTAATATAATTTGTCAGTGAATTCGTAAAACTCGTCAAGAATTCTCCGCTCCGCCCAAATGTTTTTTTCCTGCTTAAGCTGCTATTTATTCGGCTTTCAGCATTCAAGGTTTAAGCTATAATTTTCTCTATATCCCTTTTCGCCTTTGGCTCAATCCTCTCGCTGACCAGCCATTTCCGACTACTGGAAATCTACTCTTGCTACCTGATCACCAATATTTTTCTCAAGATTATAAGTATCAACCCTAGTTTGACCAAGCTTACATGGCCGATTTGAAACAAGACAAGCAGACACTTGCAGTGCTTCATCGGAAGGCTTGTAATTTTTCTCAGTCATCGTGGTGTTTTAAGATTTTAGACTTTTTATCGTTGGTGTCTCGCCATCGGATAAAGTTACTCTTCGGGTCTCTTTGACTTCCTCTTCAATCAAGCCGGGCCGCTCAATGACTTCTGTCGTACAAAATCTGGCTCTGCGACTTGCTTTACCCGCACACTATCAAGATTTCGCGATTTTACCGCTGCCGCCTGAGAGGATGGTCGGTGCACTTCATTTATGGACTCTCGGCGGGGTTGACATTGTCACAGTGTCAAATTGGGTCATCAAGCGTCTGTTGCTTGATTAAGAGCCACCTCTCCTTCCACTTTTTTCAGCTTTCAGTTCCTTAAGTATTTTTGGGTCTTCACATTGGGCGCTCAAACGGATGCTCCGACGCGATGTTCTGCCAGTCGATTTTGACTTCTTCTTCCAGCTTAAGCAAAATGGAATTTATTTACGATACAATTACCGATGGCACAAGGTAGGGGTTCATTGTGTTCATGGTTGTGTTACTCCAAAAACTTCCCAATATTAAAGTTGGGATTGCAATATGGTCAAGCGTCTGTGGCAATTATTTCTTCCCTTGATTTCAAAGTGTTTTCATTCTACGATCGTCTGGCCCCAAGTTTTGTTTCTGTACAACATGGACGTTTCGGTGCATCATTTAAATCCGTTAGCTCAATAACTCCGGTTCGGCTGTGCAATATGGTCCGCAGTGTTATTTTACGGACACTTTGGCTCAATCGCGACAAGGCGATTCTCGACCCCCTGCTCTACTATTAACGGGTGTCTTCCTTCAATTTCTGACCATGGTTCTTCTTCATCTTTAGAATTTTTCAAATCGATGATGCAACCGCGAAAGAAGGACAACATTCGACCCAAGGCTCAGCCTCTTGCTTTCAGTGATAGATTGTATCGCGACTTTGCCGAAGATCCATACTATCTTCTTGCGGTATTACTTCAAGACTTTTAAAGGTCTCCCAGTCTTTTACATCTGATCAAGTTGCAGCTTTTCTGTAACGGGGTTGCACGAAATTATGGTACTTTGTACCAGAGGTGTTACACACCTGAGGGTACCCTTCTGTGAAGGTGATATAGAATATCTTATCGGTTTGTAGGGGCTGACGAGTGTCAGCCATTAGATACGAAAGATTTTTGAGTAGGATTTAGATATTCTATAGGCTTTAACAAAAATAAAATCAGTTCCCATTTTGATCTGAAAGACACGTGGCTTGCGAGCCGTCTTGATCGTTGATCTCTGATCACTAAGAGTTAGCAACACCTCCTTGAGGTAGCTACTCTTGAGCACTAAGTGCTGTCGATTCACTGAATCGTTAGGTCCCCTGGAACAGGGATCTGAAGCTGTAAAGCTTGTTGACTCGTAAAGTCGTTAGTTCTTTAGAACTAAGTTGCTCGCAGAACGTTAAGTCTTCCTCTGACTTAAGGAGCTATGTAGCTCCGCTACACTTGGTAGCACTTGTAGTCAATCTACGGTGACTCTTTAAGACTGATCCTTTGTGAGGATGGAAGACTTCACTCCCCTATCTGAGGCCCAAAAGGTCGCGCTTGATAAGCTGACCGCATCTTTGGGTCCAGAGTAAGTGGAGTTACTTGATTCACAAGGTCCTGAAGTGCTCAAAGCACGTGTTGAAAGCTTCATGCAGAATGAAGCGACTCTTTTAGGGCAGGTCCAAGAATAAATAGCGTCGGCTATGCCTACACGCTACGTGTCTGTACCAGACGAAGAGGCTAGGCCTCGTCCACTTAGAGTGGAAGTAAAAAACTACTCCGGTAAGGAGGGTGAGAACCTCATCCTCTGGATCCGTGAGATTGAGATGGCCATGAGATCAGGCCTGATCACGCTTGACCATCAACAGGTCTCGCTGGATATCTCAAAGCTCGATGGTAGAGCTAGAGAATGGGCCTTGACGTGTAGCACGTCGGTGGAATTAGCGTTTCCCACATGGGACTCGCTCAAGTCACAATTGGTACAGGTGTTTTCTCCACCTAACTAGGCTTACCGCGTAAGTTCATGATTTTATCTACCCGCCAGGGTAAGAATGAATTATCGGACTATGTCCAAGAGCTGCGAACGCTCATGGCTGCAATGCAGTCTGACCCTCTGCCTGAAGCAGTCCATGTGACTATCTTCATGGAAGGTCTACGTACTGGCATTATTAGAACCGAGGTTTTTCGGGTTCACCCCTCTACGTTTGAAGAGGCTGTGAGAATTGCTCTTAACGCTGAGCATAACTACAAGTCGGCCAGACTTGGTTAGAATGGATACAATCCTCGCTTTGCGAGAGTAAATTCCACGAGTGATACGGCCGTTAATAGGCCCAAACCGATGGAACTCAGCTATGCTGAAAAGATGAAGGTGAAGCTGAGCTTCAAGCTGCTGAGCAGCAACACGTCGTACGACGATGTCTTACGTGCGGAAGCACTAAATACTTGCGGCCTGGTTGCCCTTTGCGTAAGCAACGCCAGGCTACAAGCCAACACTCGACCCCGAGTCAGAAGTCTGGCATGACACGGGGAAATGCCGACACCCAGTAGGCGCGGGGCGCCCTACTGGGGAAGAACTAGGTTCTGTTACACCTTTAGAAGGTAATGGGATACAGGGCTTAGCCCCAAAGAGTACCATACCTACGGGTTTGGTGCCTGGATACAAGTCGGGCTTGTTGGTCGCCGAGGCGAAAACTAAGGGCTTTGAGAAGCCTTGGTCGATATTGATCGATTCTGGAGCGTCTTGCAATTATGCTCGACGCCGTTCCCTTGAGGGAAGTCAGCGTTATGCTGAGGCGCTTACAGCGCATGAGGGTGATTCTATCACGGTTCGTTTAGCTACTGGAAGTCGCGTAACTGCGCCTAAAGTTCCATTGAACTTAGGTATAAAGTTTTAGACTTTGACAGTATTCAGCGCTGTCTTGTCCTTGATTTGGACTCGAGATATGATCTCATACTAGGTATGGCTTGGCTTGAGCGCCATGAGCCATGTATTGATTGGAGGTCTAAGACCTTAGGCGCCACGCGCAATGTTCCTAGCGAAGCTTTGGAGAGTCATGAACCCACCTTCGCTAGGCAACGGAAGCGCTATTGGCGCGAGCCTTTGACAGAAGATGTCAATGTGCTGGACATTGGAATGTCGGAGTTATCTAACTCCAATGTTACAAACATAAGTTTCGAGCCTAGCTCGTCTAAAACTAGTGAAACGGCACGTACTCCGTTGAGTGGTACTCGTTGTGATAACGAGTCACTGCATGCTGAAAGCATGGTTGGTCTAGGGCCGAGTGATCAAGGATGTGATTCATTTGATGTGTGTATGGTGGCACGTGAAACTACACCGAGTGCGGTCGGCCGTGAGAGCACCGCACTGAGTGTCGGTAATGACATTTTTGGCCATATGCCATTTAGTGTGGGCAGCCGTGAAGGCACCACGCTTAACGTCGGTAATGGCGTTGTTGGCGATTCGCCATATAGTGTGGGCGGCCGTGAGGGCACCACACCTAATGTCAATAATGATATTGTTGGCGATACGCCGTATAGTGTGGACGGCCGTGAGGGCACCACGCTTAACGCCGGCAATGGCGTTGTTGGCGATACGCCGTATAGTGTGGGCGGCCGTGAGGGCACCACACCTTATGTCAGTAAGATTGATACTGTTGGCGATACGCCGTATAGTGTGGACGGCCGTGAGGGCACCACACCTAATGTCGGTAATGACCTTATTGGCGAGACGCCGTTAAATTTGGGGCTAGGCCCGCATAATACACGTGGAGTGGCACGTTTCAATCCACTGGGTGAAGTGCTCGAGTTGCGTAACACTTCACCGGAAGTCGGTCAAGACAAAAGCTCTCGTATAGAGCGTACTATGGTTGGTAGTAACCATGGGGACAATATTGTCCCGACCCCTAAGGGGTGTAAGGTCGCGAAGAGACGATCGAGACGCCGGGTAGCAACTTTTAAGCGCCAGGCGTCCTCACCGTCACATATTGATAGTAGTAATACAATATATACACTTGTTAATGGATTGACTGGCAGGTTGATGGCAGTGTTTTCCTTGAAACCCTTCCATCTGTGGTGGCTCTTTGTGAACTAGACGAAATGTCTGATGGCGAGTTTAGCCAGGCCTTGAAGGCAGGAGAGTTATCCGAGTTAGCGGTCATTAGACCTGATACTGAGTTGAATTCTTCCTCGCTAATGGATGAGTCTGTCCTAGAGGATACAAAGGCGGCACTTAGTGCACGAAGTGGATCCTCCATCCTTAAAGATCTTTTGGATCCGTTCTATCCTTTAGTTAAGGAATTTCAAGATGTGGTGTGTCACAACCCACCTTCTGCCTTACCTCCCGATAGAGGTGTACGTCATGAGATTGACTAAGTTCCTGGAACTAAATACTGTGTAACACGGCAGTGGCCTTTGCCTAAAGAACAGTGTGACGTCATTGACGAATTCTTTCGTTCTAAGCACGCGGCTGGAATGGTTCGTGAGAGCAAGTCTCCCCATTCAACACCGACATTTTGTGTCAAAAAACCAAATGGCAAGTTGCGTATTGTGCATGCTTATAATAAGCTTAATGCAGCCACTATACCGGCGCAGACGCCTATTCCTAGAAAGGATGTGCTTCAGAACAATATGGCAGGATGTACATTGTACAGTGCACTCGACTTAGTCGATGGTTACTACCAACTGCTTATGCGAGCAAGCGATATTCCGCTAACAGCGGTGAGTACTCCGAGCGGTATGCTCTGGGAATGGCTTGTTATGCCACAAGGGCTATCTAACGCCCCGGCTACGTTTAACCGGCTGGTAACGCAACTATTCAGACCTCATCGAGGCTATGCACAAACGTACTTTGATGACATTTTTGTCCATAGTCGTGCAATGAATGGGCGATCAGATGCGGATAACCACATTGATCATTTACGAGCTGTGCTCGAGTGTATGTGAACGAATAAGTTGTATGCTAACGCATCGAAGTGCATCTTTGGTGCAGAAGAGATTCCCTTTCTAGGGTGCTTCATTGGGAAGCGAGGCCTTCGAGCGGATCCCGCTAAGGTGAAAGCCATATTCGACTGGCCGGTTCCCAAGAACCAAAAGGACTTGCGTAAGTGGCTTGGCCTTGCCAATTACTTACATAAGTACAGTGCGAATTACGCCGATATGGCTCGGCTATTGTCCAATCTCTTTAAAAAGGATGTGGATTGGTGTTGGGGTAACACCGAACATAGTGCTTTTGAAGCAGTTAAGCAGAGTCTCCATCATGCGCCAATTTTGGCTTTGCCCGATTCTGGTTGGCCTTTCAGTGTCGTCTGTGACGCATCTGACTATGCCATAGGCAGTGCTATGTTACAAACAGATGTCGACGGACGCGAACGCGTCATCGCATTCGAGTCTCGGCAGCTGAAAGCTGCTGAAAAGAATGGCTCGTTGGCTTTCCTTCTTTGCCGAAGATAACTTTGAGGTGAAGTACAAGCCAGGTAAGCAAAATGCTTTGGCTGATGCGCTATCGCGTCGACCTGACTATGAGCTTGCTCATGTTACGACTCTGTCGTCGTCAGTCCCTGACTTAATTCGTGCGGCATATGCCAAGGATGATCAGTGTGTAGCTTTGCTACGTGCTCTTGGAAACGACGAGTTTAAAGACTCGGACATAGAATTGACGGCACGTTTACGTGCAAAGCTACATCGATATTCCATCGATAATAACCTGTTGTGCTATCGCACGAATATTGAGGATAAGCCTCGTATCGCTGTACCTCATGATGAGGAATTAAAGTATCGGATCCTCTATGAGGCACATGATACTGCTTTAAGTGGTCATCTCGGTCGTGAGAAGACTTATAGCTCGGTGAGCCAAAGTTATTGGTGGCCCAAACTTTATAAGTGGGTGCGCACCTATGTGCGTACGTGCGAAACGTGTCAACGGGTAAAACCCTCGGCACATGCGGCGGCGCCGCTGGCTAGTTTGCCAGTACCCACTGGTTGTTGGGAGTCCATGAGCATGGATTTTGTGTTTGGCCTACCGAAAGATTCGGAAGGCAACACGGGTATTGTGGTCTTTTTTTTGTTGACCGATTAAGCAAGATGGCTCACTTAGTGGCTGGGCCGGATAGAATCGATGCTGAAAGTACAGCAAAGCTGTTTATCGACCGTGTGTTTCTCCAACATGGCTTGCCTGTGTCGATTGTCTCTGATAGAGACCCCCGCTTCACTGGGAATTTTTGGAAGTCTACTTCAAGGTGCTTGGCACTCGGTTGGACATGTTTACAGCGGATCATCCGCAGACCGACGGTCAAACTGAGCGTGTAAACCGCGTCATCAACGACATTTTGCGCAGTATTTGCGCTGATACGCCTAGGCGTTGGAGCTCAATGCTCCCTGTTGTTGAGTTTGCGTTGAATAACGCTGTTCATGCCTCAACAGGCTTTACTCCGTTCTATATAAACGGCCTCACTCACCCTCGCGTTCCGTTAACGCTATCACTACGTGAATCAGGGCTTGGTGGGGGAGAGGTTGCCGATCGGCTTGCTGATATCAGCCCTGCTACTGTTCAAAAACAGGTAGGCGAGCTTCTCGCAACGCGATTTAATGTCTTAAGACATGTGCGTGACGCAATGGCTGATAGCCAAGATACCCAAAAACAACAAGCTGATGCCAAAGGCAGAAATTGTATTGAACGTTATGAGGTCGGAGACCAAGTACTACTCAATGCTAAAAATCTACCTACAAATGTATTGTCTGCTGCCTCTAAGACTAAGTTGCGTCCACGCTTTATTGGACCGTTTACGGTTACGGCCAAGAAGGGACTTGCGTATACGCTAAACCTCCCGCGCAAATTGCGCACACATCCAGTGTTCTACGTAGGCTTACTAAAGCCGTACCGGGATCCTTCCCATGTGAACTTGGAGGCGCTTGCGCCGACGACAAGGGCACTTCCCCGGATTGCTGTAGACGAATCAGCAAGTCCAACTGAGCCTCGCTCCGAGTTTGAGCTTGCTGCATCGCCTAAAGGCGGCTTTGCATCGCATCCAGCATGCACTGGGACTTACCCAAGGCCTCTTGAAGACCCTCCACTTCGAGAACCAATTTCTCGTGGGCCTCCACCGGTACACCGGCCGCCACCGACTTTGCTCGATGAGCATGGGTGTCGCCAATTTCATGTCGAGAGACTACTGAAACGACGTCGTCGTCAGGGCCAATACCAGTATCTGGTAAAGTGGCGTGGGTACCCTGAGTCTTGAAACTCATGGGAATTTGAGGTGCCCCTTCGGCAAGACTGCCCATATGCTTTAAAGGCTTTTGAGCATCGTGGCCATGGTCATCTCGAGACCGAGGCAGTTCCCCACCACTAGTGGTGCGGGTTGGCGGGTTGTTGGCCACAGACTGACCAGCACTCGCGGCTACCTTAGTAGCCGAAGCATAGCGCGTGCGCTTGCGCAATTGGCCTCTGGCCTTAAGCTTGGCATAATCATACCGAAGCTTGCGTTCAAGACGCACGTCAGCCACACTGGCACTAGCCCTTAGAGCAAAAATGTTGCTGAGGCGACGCACATAGTGCACCCAGTGAGCAAATGCATCTTCTTCTTCGCTCACTGTTTCGCCTGCGAGCAGGAGAATAGGTACACTCTTGATCGGTGGAACCGGTGCACCACGTGCTTGCATGTCAAGGCGTGCCTTTTATTGACTTTGAGTCGTTAGGTGCGGCTCCAGGTACCTCTCACGAAGTGCCTGGCAGCTCATCACCTCCTCGGGAGTCTTAGGCCCATGGCCAATGACCCACGTTGCCATGTTTGGCCGGCCGCTTGACGTAGATGTTCTTCCACACTGGGTGGGGTGAACACATAATCACGCTGGCGTTCAAGGGTTGCAGCCATTTGTACATAACGCTGAGCGTTTTCTTCTCTTTGAACAAGCAGTTGTTGTTGCTCATCGAGCGGGTTCGTGATGATAGTCTCATCAGACCCAGATGCTGCACGCTGCGCTGGTGGCGCTCGCACCTCCACGTTCAGCGAACGGATTTGGGGTGTTCGAAAATTGTGCCTCAGGCATCAGTGAGCCGGAAATTGTCCCTGTATCACCGCGGACACTGGTATCGCTACCATAGTCCACCTCCTCCTCTATCCCGAGGTAGTCACACAGAGCCTTTGACTCGTTTATTGATGAGGACATCGTGCTGGAGCGTACGTTACCGTGAGGTTCACCGTACGCGCACTGTTCTCGCTGAGAACACAAGTTCGATTGACGTTTTGGCAAACGTCAGTCTGGTGGGGGAGGGTGTAACGGGGTTGCACGAAATTATGGTACTTTGTACCAGAGGTGTTACACACCTGAGGGTACCCTTCTGTGAAGGTGATATAGAATATCTTATCGGTTTGTAGGGGCTGACGAGTGTCAGCCATTAGATACGAAAGATCTTTGAGTAGGATTAAGATATTCTATAGGCTTTAACAAAAATAAAATCAGTTCCCATTTTGATCTGAAAGACACGTGGCTTGCGAGCCGTCTTGATCGTTGATCTCTGATCACTAAGAGTTAGCAACACCTCCTTGAGGTAGCTACTCTTGAGCACTAAGTGCTGTCGATTCACTGAATCGTTAGGTCCCCTGGAACAGGGATCTGAAGCTGTAAAGCTTGTTGACTCGTAAAGTCGTTAGTTCTTTAGAACTAAGTTGCTCGTAGAACGTTAAGTCTTCCTCTGACTTAAAGGGCTGTGTAGCTCCGCTACATTTTCTTTGCGGAATAGCTTTAAAAATTTTAAGAATTTTCACGTCTATTCAAGCTATACAAGATACTGTTTCCCTTGTGGAATGGCTTCAAGACATTCAAGTTTTTACTTGTCATTTTAATCCATTTAATTGCTGTTGTGCTTCAACATGGACAACCCAAGCGTTTCTCATAAAATAGGACACCTCCGCCTGCTATAAAGCCGCTGCTTCCAACTTATGTCCCGACTCTTTTGTTCGGATTTTGATTTGCACCGCGCCCATTGTTTATATTTGCTAATGTCCTTTTTAGGATTTACACGTTCTCTTTAGGTTTGAACCAACCGCTTTTAAAGTATAATGATACGTATTCTACCAATGATTACCCACCCTCGTGCGGTAGTGATGACTATTCTATCGTTTCAGTTATTTCGGGCACGTCTCTTGTCTACATTATCTCTACTACGACGATACCAGGCAGTTATCTTGTCGTTGCCACACAATTCAGTGATGTCTTCTATTTTCTCCGTAACGTAGATGCGCCATGGGGAAGTCAAGAGAAGATGAGATTCTGTACGGCTCGTGCAGGCCAACGCTATTCAAAAAGTGCACGTCACAAGAGACTCGGTGATTTAATTTGCCCCACTACTTTCGATAGAAAGCCAAAACAGAAACATGCGTGACATTTCAAGCTAAGCTTGGTGTGGATGACCCTTGTATTAAACGTCATCAAGACGAAAGAAAGTCTACAGCGGACCGTTACCTCGTGTCAAGCGTCTCGGCTACATCTTTCTTGACTCCTTGCTCGTGGACAAGTATTATTCAGCTGCTTCTTACTTCGAGCACTCCTATGATGGGGATCCCTCCTCTAATTTTTGACTCTTGCCACGTCGCTACGGGTGAAGGGTCAAGCTTGGCGCCTTTCTCAGCGGTCCCTCGACTACTCGGAAATTGTGACTGCCACCACCGACAAGGAAGCTTAATTGCTATGTACGATTTGTTCATGTACAAATCCTGGCTTGGTATGGGAAGAATAGAAACGCATAACCCACGAGACTTCAGAAGGTGTGAAATCACGGATTCGAGGTGATAGCACTCGCGAGCTTTCATTGGCTCAACAACTTGTATCTTTTACGGAGAATGAGTAAGTATATCAAGTAGCATGAAAGCTCGGGACCAGCTCAATCGGGCGCACGCTAGTTTGTCATTTCATCAACAATAATATCGTGAGCTTCGTCAGAACAAAGGATTCGATACCCACGCAAGCAACAATGAGACCTTCTGATGGCCGTTTTTTAGGCCTCCACGGTCGGATCTTCGCCGCGTACCGATAAAATTGCATTAAGCTTAAACTGTAGAGAGTTTACAGAGCCTACCAAGGTTATGGATATCTTTTGCATCCATTGAGATTCTTTTTCAGGTTTTTCACGCTTCTCAATGCAGCGTCTGGATATTGATTGAGGCGCCAAGACCAACTTTTAGCCTCGATAGAGCGGATTAATCCCCTAGCAGACACACTAACTCAATTAAATTTTTACTGCTGAAAGCTGGCACATACATTTTGCCATCTTCTCCTTTCGTCTGCGTCAGGGCCTAATGGGTTGTCGGAGGCTTATGATAAAATCGCCCTAGACGTCTTTGGTGAATTTTTTTTCAATCGCATCTCGTTACCAGTTCCAGCGTTGTTCATTGCTCCTTTATTTAACGAAAAGAGGCTGTTTTGCACCTGCACATGTCGGGATCGCGCTCTGAACTTGGCAATAAACGGCCCATTTCTATGATTTAACTTGAAGCCAAAAGCTTCATTAGCGCTTTGACTTATCAGATGCGACAACTCACAAAAAATTAATCACACGCTGATCAAAATTGATTATTTGTGGATGGTCCACTCATTATCACATACGATTCTTAGTGATATACAGCACTTATTGCACAAACCGCATGAACTAAATATCGCGGTGTTTTACAATTTCAAAAGGCTTACGACCGCGTGGACTGGGCATACATGTTCGGAATTCTTTCTCGGTAAGGTTTTAGTCATCAGTTATTCTTCTAGAATGAGATGCTGTTCCGTAATCCTGAGGCCTGTTTGGTGCTTAAAAGAATACTGCTGGTACTGGGAGGCGTCACCTGGGGGGTCAAGTAGGGTGACCCGCAGTTCATCATCTAATTTTTAATATTTAACGAGCCGCTGTATAATTTACTACGTTCTGAGACGGACTTGGTGATTACCATCTCAGCATTTTTTCGCCCGACTACCACCTTCTATGCGAATGACTCCACTCTCCTGGCACGGTCTCCTACTGTTGCAGACTGCCAACTTCAGCTGGTATATCGTTACTGCTTTGGATCGGCGATGTACTTAATCGTGACAAGTGTCAGACTCTTACCTTCAACATAGTTAAAGTACATACATATCTTCAAGGTATCCCAGGCCTTTTGTCCTATGAACGTGCTAAATTTCTTGGCGTATTGTTTGGTCAAAGATATTCTTTGGCTTTACAACTGGCGCAGATTGACATGCGTATCGTCCAACTATGACAGATTTGATGTAAAGCGCCCGCACACTTAAAGGGCGTTCGATACTTGCTTTTTCTGTCGTCTTCTGAAGCAAGTGGTACTTTACGGCTTAAATTGATATTCCCGAGTCTAATGTCATAAGCTGGCATCAATTGTTTAAAGTTGTGTTCTTTATCGCCGTAAAAGCCTGATAAGTTTTATGTTCGCTTTGTGTAACGTGGTTTGACCCCTCTCTCTTCGAGTCAGGGCGTCTCAACCTTCCTCAGCTGGCTGTGCTCATTCAGACATTAATTTGTCCCCATCCCTCAACATTATATACCATCAACAATAACATCTGCCGGATTTGAGTGGTCTACCCCCACGACCATCCTTCTTTCCGAACCCTTGCAGCTTTGTCGTGCAGTTCTCCCCTTAGATCTTCTTATAACAACCTATCATCTGCTCCGTTCCAATGCTTACGTACGCCTCTACCTCTTGGTGGCGTTACTCGCCGATAACTTAATCAGCAAATTTGTGGCCAGTCAGGTTGGCTGACCTAATAATGGCCTTTAGAGACTATCATCTCTTGAACCAGTCGGTGTTTTTTTTTGTGATCCACTGTTTCAAGTGTCAATCCCGTCTGCAATTCAATTTCGCGGGCTCGTACAGGCCATTAGTGTAACGGAGTAGCCCGTTACACGAACCCCAAACAAAGGGTGCCCCGTTACAATTAGACCATCTCTACAATGCTGTTTTCGTTTGCGGATAAGTACGGCCTTCGTTGTTTAGCTAATGTGTTTACCCACTCCATCGGTTTCTTCTCTCTCGCCGACTTTGGAGACCACTTTACAACCGACCGGGTCATTTTTTTTTCCTGTATCTTGCCCGCAAAAGTAGCTGCGGGCACTATATGAAGGAATAGCAATGCTTTTATCTCAAGTGACGGTAATGGCTATGGATCTATTTACCGTTCAATCCGGTTGCTGTTGGCCGACTTACTTCTCTGTTGAAATTTGTCGTTGTAACCATTTTTCCTTACGGCCTACATTCCGACGCACGTTTTGTGAGCGGTAGTAAGAGAATCTATTCCAAAAAATTAGTTTTCACCCAATTACCAGTATTTTGAATTTGACCGAAGCCGATACGGTTTCGGTTGTTGTCGAATTCGACCAAAAAATTTGCCGAACCTGCTTCCTGTATTTCATGATCGCCAATTCGGCTCATGCTTTTTCTACTACCGATCGTTTCGCGATTTTCCTTTTTACAAAGTCTCCCGCCGAAAGTGATGTAATTCCTGCACGACAATTGTTCTGCTGCTGTCGATACAGAGCGCCATCTTTCATTCTATTGTGACCGAGCGGCCAAATTTTGGCATTTCGTCATCCGCGCCTGGTTTCTTCTGCTCGGTTCGCCAGTCAAATGGACCCATCAAATCCACACGGCCTATATTTCTTGTAATTTTTTCTGTACTATTGATCATGAAGCCTTGCGAGAGATCCGGTATGTGATTTACGCTATTGCACTCCATCAAATTTTGGCCCTGCGCAACGCAACTCTTTTCGAGCACCGTCTCCTCCATTAGCGAATTCAGTATGTTTTCAAACTTTACGCCACCCTCGCTACGCATCTCCAGTATATCCGTCTCCAATATTCTATACCATTCGGCGCTCTTGATCAATAACTCGCCTTCTTACGATTTGTGAAATGTGGCTCATTGGCCTTTCTCCATATTCCACATCCTGCCTCTACTCGTGATGTCTCTCAATTTGTTTCACTTTAGCTTTTACGTGGCTTTTCTGGGTGCTAACCTTAAGCTATTCTTTCCAGCGAAACATTTTACTTCACCCTTACCCTGCAGCCGTCATTTTGCCAACGTCTGTCTGCTTCTGTACGATCGTGATTTATCGTGAATAATAGCAAGGAAAATTCAAAACAGCCGCCTCAGAAGGATTCTTAAGGTATGTTTTTTGTCGTTATCATGTACGATTGAACCTTTTTGCGCAAAAATTTTGTGTTGTGGACATTATTGTCGTAATTCTAGCCACATTGAGCAATTTCCTAATATAAAAATGCGAATGTAAAGCCATCGAATCGAATTAAAAAGAGCAACTATCGAAGTCTCTGATGCAATTCTTTAAAAATTTTGTGAAGAAGTACGGCCGTTGCACTAAGTTAGGTTATCGTGCATAACGATGTGGAAGTTGTTCGAAACAACAACAACTTTCAGAACTTAACTGGTTCATTTTTAGATCAAAACAAAGTTGACTGCCTTCCTTAGTATGATTCAATCAACTTTTCAGGCACTCTTACTATTGTATTACCAAAACGTAAGCTAACTTACACGATCCTGCAGGTTCCTTGGATTCATTGGCATCACCAGCTGCTAAATTATCGTAAGCAGTACATCACTAGTTGCGGTGCTTTGACATCTTCGTGAAAACGGGGGCGTCCGCATGCGTGCTTTATAGAATCTCCCTGTGCACGACTATATTCAACCCGGAGAAGATTTCTTCAGTCTGCTCATAAGCCCTCCTTCATTCTCTTATGCGTACCTACATTGCACACTTATAGATTCGGAACAGCACAGAACGGGAGAAATAGTTATAACACGCCTCTCTTGCTGGCGACACGAACAATTCGAGTACGCATAAAATAAAGAAAAATATAGAAGGAGTCATGCCAATCACTAGCGCAGGAACTTTTTTATGAAAGCGTGATAGGGATTGCTTGTCGTTGTAGAGGCGTTACCAAAAATTTAATGAGCAATCTGTAGCATCTGCGGACATTAAACCTTCGATTTTGGAACGTGTCAGGCAAAGGTTGACGGATTCTTGCGCTTGAAAACACACACAAGAATCATTGCGAGCTATACTGATTCAGGTCAAATAAATGTTTAAAACCGGTTATGGTGATATGGTACCCTCAAGGTATGTCTACAAATTATCCAATTATGTAGCGTTATATCAGTCTGAGAGGATTTCATAAGAAAACTGAAGAGAGATTGATGGTTGCCCTTCGTAATTAGTTTCACTCCCTTTCCTTTCATCAAGTAACATTTAAATAGCCAATTCTGATCGGTCATGTATGTTCTTTAAGTAAATATCCGAAAATCCAATTTTAACTGGTCATATCTGTAGAAATCTACCTGCTTAGCATTCCATGCTAAACGGTACCGTCCTGCTTGCACGAAAAGACACGTAAGTTCATACACCGTAAGAAAGTATCTGTCATGACAGTCGTCCGTAATTTATTTATCGCTTGCTCTTATTGTACCAAAGGTTCGATCACTACACTTCAAATTGTTTTACACTCGCGGTATGCGTGACACAATTAGCCACCGCTCTATACGACGTATTGTAAACTTGTTAGGAGTGTAAAAGATTTCACAACGGCTTTAAATTTATGAGGAGGTTTGACAATGGCATAACTTTTGTAATATAACACGTGACTTGATTACGAACGGTAGTCATTTTAACGTAAACCCACATTTATATCGTTTTAGACACTTATGTATAAATAAGAAAAAGAACAGCAAAATGCAGTATCACTTAAAGTGTATGATAATAGCGAATCAAGGGTAATAGCCACGCAAAGCTTAAATAATTTTGGTTCTATACGGCCTCATTTTTTATTGGCCGTTGACATCTACATGACTGTTTCTGCTAATTTGTAAATGTACATAATTGCCCTTCATCGTCGTTCTCTGCACCACCCTTCCTTTTTGCCTTTTACTTTCCACTCCATTTTTCTCTGCTGTTGAATTTTTTTTTAACTTTTGTCAGTTGAGTTTCAGCCAAGCTACGTGTGACCGTCTTTTTAATTTTGTAGATCGATAAGAGAGTTTGCTCTTTAGGGTGCAGTGTTGTGACCTTAAGGTAATTTTACGTAGAAGTGAGTAGAATTGGTATGTGTTCACCAGACATAGACGCTTTCTTATCCATACACCGATTATACAGTCTTGTAGTTTTCGCAAGAGCTTTAAGCCATTTTTCTATTTATAGCATCGCCCTGTCGTATGGTAATGACAATTTTCGGGCCGCTAGGTTACCGGGCTATGCCATATAGTCACAACAATAATTAGGCTTGCGAGTGTACAAATAAGAGAACAAGCGTACTTAGAAAATACGTATTCAGCAAAAGTAACTGGTTGCTACAGGCGCTTTACTTAACGAAAGAAAATAAAATGAATCTATCTAAAAAGGGAATAAATTCAACAATTTACAATATTAATTATTACATTGCTTCAAAAATTATTATTTCGACCAGAGGAGTTTAGAAATGATAGAAGTGGATAAAGGCTATGGTCTTGAAAATTAAATTTTTTTTAGGTGCACTGATGAGGACTTTACGGATTTGCTGTACAGCAAAGTTTGTGCAGTCAAATGAATATAGAAAAGTGAGTTCTGTTTACGCTCATGGTTGATCAAAAGGTTACTTTAGGACAATACAATTGATATTTACGAGAGCAAAAATTTCTGATCACATGAGTCAGTGATTTATTAGATAGGGATGTGCTCTAGTGTGAGAACAAGCCGTAAGCTACTCGATTCGACTTTAAACAATGTAGGCTTGGATAATTAAACAAATTTGTACCGATAAACCTTTTCGGAGTATACTTGGAATTTTAAAAAATGCGACTGGATATTTTCAGTTTCCACCTTCACTTTTGTACAAAATACATTATCAGTAAGAATAAATTTGTCCCGGTAATACGCATCGATGTAGCTTTCCGAGAATGCTGAAGACTCTCCGACCACAATTTTTGGTCGCCGAGCCCATCGACGTCATAAAGATCGTAATCGACACTACAGATAACAAGAAAGGGTTCACAAAGGAATACACCGATCATCGGAGGCATGTTGATACGCTCCCACACGGAAGGCGCGACTCGTTACGCTGACATTCAGATCCGAATCCTACGAGTTACATTTGGTATCACAATGGACGGCCTCAGTTAAGTGAGACTTACAAAACTTAAGAGCGCCTATCTATAAGGTCTGCAACCATTCTTATCACGCTAAATATCACCGACTTTGCTAATCGGAACATAAAACGAAAAGCATTACATAGTTGGATACATCACTTGTGAACAGTAGTATTTACCGATTCTGAAATGCACGCCATCACTCCAAAAGCAGGATAAATTACCACGGACAGGCGGTACCTGCGGTTCTATAGCCTACAAAACCAGTAATAATTACCAGTCCAAACGTGCCTTTAGAACCAAATACATTAATTTGTACGGTCTTCCCTTTGGGTGTCAGTCCTACTCCACTTAAGTCAAACCATTTAGGGACTGCAAATATTCGTCCCAGCGTCAGAATACGTACAACGACAAACACTTCTCAATACCAAAGATAAAGTGCTTTATTTTATTAGATGCCCTGTCAATTAATTATAAAGAACTCATATTATAAAGACTCAAGGCTACACAGGTTAAAGACTATCATAGACTCAAGGCTACACATGTTAACTTGGCTAAATTGCGTTTACAGTACAAAAAATGGAAGCTCCCTAGCTTTCCAGGAACATAAAGGGACATAGACCACATGAACCGAGGTCGATTGTTATTTCGATAGTATCTTGAGATCTATGTCATAATTTATATTTTGCCATGGTGTTCAGACTTACCGGACTTTAAAAAAGATGCGTTGATCCTATGTCTTGTACATTAATGAGGTGCGTCGATAGAGCTATCCCGGTACCTCGAAGGGGACACGGTAGATATCAATTATGTTGGGTCTGTAGTGGTTGTCCTGTATACAATTGCTTTGCGCGGCGAGTGGTTCATGTATGCCGATCTCGCCATTAAACGCCTTAATTAAACAAGAAAATTCTCCAGTTGCGCATGAAGATCGCAGTGCTGTGCATTGTTGCTTGATCATCATAGAAGATCGCTCTGATGAAGTCCGTAAAGCAACAACCTGTCCCATAGACGCCCCATCGTACGCTCGACCTTGTACAGTTCAGACACCTTCTTCTCGCGATCTGGTGGGTACATTCCTATTACTGTGCGCTGCGTATAACTGCGTTGATAATTTTCTTTATTAAGATCAAGCTGCCAACGGGCAAATGTATACCAAGTAAATTCGAATTTGATCTTTATACGCGTAAGTTGTTAGCTGTCGGGAGGAAATTAAGTTCTCGTTCAGTGCAGGCGTACACTAACGAGGACCGAACCGTTTATGCTGACACATTTTAAACGACCGAAACTTATGACAGTACAAATTGGTGCGTCAAGAGTTTACGTACTCATGAGTGCAGAGGAAGGTTAAAACCCAAAGTAAACAATTTAAAAAAGGTAGACTATACTGGAAATGGTGTAGTTAAATTTTAAGAGTATCATCGTTTGTAATCATCTTTTAACTATGTTAAATACAATCTGCATTTAAATAAAGCGCTCATCACTCATTTCTCACGACTGTCGTGGTGTGGCATGACTGGATGACATCATGGGCTGTCGAACCCAATGAAAAGATTAATACAAACTACAACTAGAATTTGTGTAGTGCAAAAACATTTACAGAATAATAATTGTTATTTTATCTTTCTAATCGATTTTTACCTTACCTAGATCTCATCTGAGGAATGCACTTCGCTACTAGAACGATTGTCGTCTGCCAATAATAAAAAAATAACGTTTGTATATTAATAAACCAGATTTATCGAAAACTACAAATTTGAATTGTCTACCGTGTGAGATGATATTTAAATATTGTAGAGTAAGCTCTGGATATAAACATTTCATCTTAGTTATTTAGAAAATAGAGCAGAATTAAGTGCGGTACATGCACGTTTCCATTTATGGGATGGGATACTGGCGAGATAATGGGCTGTGGTGTGCTCGTTTGTACACAATCTTCCGTAGATTAAGGTGTGTGCAGTGAATCCACTCATGAATGCTGAAGATAACCCAAAACTGACAGATATGTAATGGAGAGAGGTGGATATTTTACTCGGAAACGCCGTAGGCAGCGCTGTTCGACCCACAACATGAAACGAGCAGATTGAACAGAGCAATCCGATAAAGAGAGCTTGTTAAACTACAACGATATCAGATGTGACCATGATCTCCTACTTTCGAGTACATCAGGGACTTTTGGTTTGGAATATCATATATGCTGTTGCGAAACGTGCAAAACTTTCGCTGCCCCTAAGTGTCCTCTGTCTGCCGTTGACAGTAATATAGTCATGGGCGGTAAGTGGTGTGTGGATGATAATAACACCCGTCGAGTCAAAAATGAGTAAACCTTATCAAAGAGTGACATAAATCAGACGTATCTAAGTTTGAAGACGAACACGCTAAATCGTATTTAAATGACTTGTAATGAACATTTAGCTCTACTCACGGACACAATAGGCAGCAGGCCACATCACATTTGATTATGAGTGCATGGTACATCGAGCACTTGTTTGCAGACCAACAAATAGAGGAAACGAGCTAAATCACGCTCAGCGCGGCGTAGAAGGTGCACCTAGTGTCGTTTACATACACAAACATAGGAGGGAAAAGCTACATCGCACTCATTATGACGTTTATAGTATATCCAGGGCTTTTCACGGACAAAATTGTTGACATGATACATGTGACGCGTAAGGTACACGGAGACATAGTATGCAGACACGGATACAGGAAGGGACGGGATATCGCACTTAGTGTGGTGTACAAGGTACACCTAGCGTCGTTCCCAGACACAAACATGATAGAAAAACTAAATCGCACTTAACAAGCTGTGTAAGGTACATCTAGTGCTACTTATGGACAAAGTAGGTACAGCCCATATCGCACTTAACGGGACGTGCAAGGAAAATTTAGCGCTTTTTTACAGACACATACATAGAAGTGGGAATACTGAATGCCATCTTTTACGACGTGTGATGTACATCTCTCGCTTATTTACAGACTCATATGAAGATGACGACGGGCCATATCGTACTTAGTGCGACGTGTAAGATACATTGCGTTATTTACAAATACAGTAATCAGTAGTCTTAATCGCGCTTAGTACGACGTTTATGGTCCTCCTGCATTATTTACCGACAAACGAACAGACACACACACATGTAAGTACGACTAAAGAAGTTTGGCTTCACATTGCGCACCGTCACTAACAGCTTCATCGTTCGCGCTCGCAACTAACAAATTTTCATTAGATCGTCCCAATTGAAACAAGTTGTATTCCTTATACTTTACATTCAATAGCGCCAACATACTAATAGTTACTGTACGCTCAAAAATCGTAAATGGTTATAAACTTCGTGAAAAAAAGTCGAATTTGTAATTTCTTTTGTGTGAAATACGCCTAAATTATGTACGAAATGCGCTTAAATTAACTCTACGGAGTCATTTTTTTAAACGCCATCCGCCTGCTCTTGAGATCTTATATTTTAACCATTCATGCTTCTTTTTCAAGCGTTTTTGTCCTTAGTATTTAACTCAATCACATCAAAATATATTGTAGGCAGCTCATGAGGCCAATCTCGAGTTGAATCCTGACGCATGAGGCTTATATTTGTTATAGACCTACCATCGGCCGCCAAATGGCCGTATACACATCTTGAACCCTCCCGTTTGGGGCCCTATGAGCAAATTTAAACCTATCTTAGGATTATCATTATAAGCTTCTAGCGTATTTTGCGTCATAACTAAATATAGCTTGTGACTTTGTTGCATATTAGCCAGGCTTTTCCAGTATTGAAAGGATCAATATTGTAAATTGATATGATTTAGAAGATCACCGAATCTAATTAACATCAGCCCGTCAATCCTCTTCTCTTACCATAAATGTGTAAATACAGTCTTTAAGAAGATTAACAATCTTCGACACTTACTTTGCACATAAATTGATTTATGTAAATCGGTTGGGTCGGATATGGCTTGACGACTCTGTTCACAGTCCGCTGTAGATGTAGTAGAATTCTTTGACTTACATCTACTCCTCGCCTTAAAACTAGTTGGTATTGATTGCCAATTTTTTGTAATGATGACACTATCACATAGACGTTAAAAAACCAAGGGAAAATGAACAAGCTTTTGTATGAGCCTTTTTACTTGTTCGGTAACTGATTTGAGAGCAGTCAAAGCGTATTTGGGAAATGTTTATGCTATTTAGACCTCTACCCGTAGACCATTTCGCTTCATCTGCCTAATACAAAAGATAATATGTAATATTTAAACGAACAGATAAACTTTTAGCGATACGCAACTGACTCTGGCCCATGTTCATATGGCCGAAGAAAACGTTTGCAATCAAGGCGACGAGAAACCAGACGTGGGTCGTGGGATGAACACATGCTTGCAGTCGCTTAAATGCAATAAATTGCAATCTGGATGTTTTAAAGTAGAACCTGACAGCTTGTAATAAATAGACAAATAATAACTTAATACGTTGCCGTGTGGACCTCTGCCTCCAATGGATCTTTAATTATTTTTCGCGCAACCAGTTTTTTTTAGTAATTACCAAGTCAACGCACCAAGTCAACATCACCAACAATATCGATACACTCACATTTAATTTACCTTATGCTTTCGTACTCTTTTGCAAGTGTGACTGTCACTGTTTCAAAACGGGTTTTGCCTTATGCTTTCAAGCTCTTTTGTAAGTGTGACTGGTTTTACCTTATTCTTTCAAACTCTTTTGCAAGCGTGACTGTCACTGTTTCAAAACGGGTTTTGGGCCATTTTGCTGATCAATTTCCGTGACACCGCCGAGCATATTAGTGGCGTCATGATTGGGTTGTATGTTTAAAAGGACGAAGTTATTATTTTTGAAGCAAATTCAATTACCCAAAGAGCTCTTAATAAATAAAGAAGACGTTGGACTACCGTTCAGCATACCTATATCATGTACGAAGGCATACCGATTTCGTGGTATTTAAGCAAGCACCACCTGAGTATATGTACAATGAGCAGTATGGCTATGCGGTAGATGGACAAAGTCAAATCATAAATGATCAGAATAGCGCTAGTGCTTTTAGCGGTCATCTATAGGATGACGCGATGAATAATGAGCTAGTGCAAAGATTTTAAAGTGCAATAACTGCACGTTAAAATCAAATGGATTAACTTCGAACGCATAAAAAATTACAGGCCGTTTAAGAAACTATTTATACGGCTGTAGCCAGCCCTTTTTCCCGCTCCATGTATATTAGAAGAAGCCTTTATTAAATTCTGATCTTCTTTGCGCTTTCCCCAAGCTTAAATATGTCCTCTAATGCGATGATATTTACTTTATAAAAAAAAATTCTTTTCTTTTAGATAGTAGTTCTCTATATTTGGACAAAGCTATCTTTGCCTATTTATAATGTTTAGTGGCTTTGTCTGATGCCACGAACCCATTTTTTTCGTGCAGATTTGATACTCGTCCTGTACTATAACGATCGGGAAATTACATCCGACAAGTGCAGGCTATATTCACGCCCTTAGCGCTTTACGAGGTCAATTGCTATTAAATAATTTGGATATGTAAACAAAAGAGAGTTTGATCCTGGCTCAGAATAAATGCTATCGGTATGCTTAACACATGCAAGTTATATGTTTTAGATTATAGCGAACGGGTGAGTAACACGTGAATTATCTACCTTTATTCTGAATAATTTTTTTGATAAAAATACTGAATAAATAAAATAAAGTTTTAATCAATGCGTAAGAAGTATCAGTTGCCGTCTACAACTGACAGATGGATCCAGCCTAATCACGATCCAGTGCCTGAGACTCTCCAGCGGCTTTCTTTCGCGCATGCTGTCGATGTACACGGTGGCCGTATCTTAGTAGCAATGCTAACTGTGAGTCGAGGGTAGACAGATAATGGTAAATGTGAATTAAAGGAACAAACAGACTATCTCAAGTAAGAAAATTCCGAATGAAACGGGCCAATTTTTTTTTAAAAAAGGTATAAGATTCAAAGATCCGATGCCACGATAGGATTGGGGCATTCGAACATCAACACCGGGCATTTGTATGTTTTTAAAGTCTATCACAACATTGGATATGGTCAAGGAAATCATTACGATTTGTCTTCCTTTGCTAAAACTCATCCAAATCCGACGTTTGCACCCATATTGTCATACCCTTAATAAAGCCTCTTTTTACTTTATGCAAAATCTTTACATATTGACAAAAATAAGCATTTTTATATTTGTTGTTTCTCTCTTCAACTTTTCAAACCCAAGTCTATATAATTTACAAGTCGCATTGTAATGCGCACTTTGAGGGAAACATGTGCATTGGACTCTCCTGATAAAGGTATCGTATGTACAAAGGAATATTTAGCGTACGTGTTTGTTATTAAGGGTGTTTTGTCAGGACTATTTATTAAAGTTGAAGCACTGTCGAGCATTGTCAAGGTCATTGTCGTGCAGCACATTAAAAAAATGGGAAATAGAATTGGTCCGCTCAGGCGACTCTTGCATAATAAAGAGCAGGATAAAACAATTATGCACATAATCTACCACATATAAATTGATGCCAAACTTTGAGGGTGTGCGTAATGACAACACATACTTATCGTGTGTGATCTAATAAGTGGTTACCTATTGCATAAGGTAATGTAAATTTATCAGAATGGGACGCAAGATGTTAAAGCATCGACTTCGTTATTTAATATTTGAAGTGCCAAAGTATACTGAAGGTGAACGTGCACGTTAACGACTGGATGTAAAAGTAAAAATATCACTATTTTTCTGGTCCTCCTTAGTTGTTCGAACACCAGAAGATTATACCTTTTTCAACATACGCCCACCGAAGCGCGGACAGCGCCATCTTACTTACCCTCAGTTAGTATCTTTTTCAAACTTTAAACTCCGACCGGGCATTGCTGAACTTGTCGGAGTGTGTATAACTTTGCCGTCAGACAAGGTAAGGGGAGTCGACAAGTCTTTGGGGATATATATATATATATATATATATCGTGATGAGTGTATTGGGCGTATTTGGAGAATCCACAATCGCGATACGCAGAATGCACCCGAACGTTTCAAAAGTTCGTTTACCGAACGGACTTTAATGTTACCTTCAGGCGCTGTGGATCAAGCAAAAGGTCGAGTCCTTATAGGCTAGTAAATATCGTACAACTTGGAAACCTCATCGCGCTTGAGGTTATAATAATACACTGTGTACACTCAGCCACGTATATATTCCAAGAACTTGTCGTCGATATCCTTTATCCGAAGGCTGTAGGGCAGTCCATCACTTTGAAAAGCTTTAAAGTGACCTGGTCTTTATGTGAAGGGTGGGAATTCTATCGTCAGTTTATTAAAATAAAAAATGGAAATAGTACATCAGCATGTCAGGACTGTGCTAAGCTGATAAGTTCGAGTTTGCATGATCGTGTAACGGGTCACCCTTTATTTTGGTTGCCACAAAACTTCACGTACACTAGTACGTGCAGAGGAAGCTGATCTACTTAACAGCTAATCTGCATAAAGGGTTAAAAACAACTGAATTTAATATAGTTAAGCTATCAATATAACTTTAATTTTTATTTAAATATATTAAACTACGTCGTCGTATGGCATCAACCTGCTCACCACTCGTTGCGCGCGTCTAGCAGTGATTGGTGGTAATCTATGGTTAATTTGTCTTCTATCGACCAATCTTTGAGCAGCGCATGAAAAAAAATTTATCCAAAAGGGGATAACATTCCTTCAATATTATCCATCTCGGATAATATTGGTAGGGGATTGTCATGCTAGACAGTATTCCTATTGACACCGTTCGGTGTCAATTTCATGTACTGGGCTCCCCGTTAAAGATCGTATGTACTGAAGACGCATCATCTTATAACGCCACCAAATGAATCTTCATCGGTCATATCAAACGGTGAAAAACAGGCACATTTATAGAAGGTTTTAGATGCAGACGCTATTACATCTTTTCGAGTCTTAGCCGACATATGGCGTCGGATCCGGGCGATCTCATTAGAGATATTGAGGTTAAAAGCCTGGTCTCCTTTTCCTACCGTTGTGGCCATATTCAATTACGTATTGGACGGTCATTCTACAGCCCTCTTTCCTGAAAGCACTTGTTATCGATTACCATAAAAACTCATTGAGCAGTCAGAGCAAGATTTTTTCCACGGATGTCGTATGTTAAAGCTTTTGATGATTATGACGTCTCAAACTGTCACTGCTCAAAACTACAAGACTTGAACAGCTATTGATAGCCGAACCATCCTTTTACTTGACTTTTGAAAGGCAAATCATACCTTCGACCCGAATTTTAAATTAGGGTATTACCTGAAGGGAGCCCCCAGGTGCCTTGAGCTAGCGACACCTTTCCTATATCTTGATGTCCGGTTCGATCCCTCGTACGACTAACTTAAGGTCGTTAGAATTATGTGTAACACGTAAGTAATATTAACATCATCCGGGGACCCCGGCACCACAAAGTGCGGCTTCCTGTAAAGGATTGAAGGCCACGACATCGAAAAGTCGGGGGACCTAAACTAGCTGACCACCGAAAAATCCGGTTGTATCTAGTATCCGGTAGGAAATGAGTGGGCTCCGCCGAAGAGGGCAAACGATGGTAGATAAAAGTTTGAATACACCCACTGTACCGAAAAAGGGCATCACCTGAACTCTGAAATAAAAGATCGGCCTCGCTTTAAGCGCAACATATCGAGATAAATGCTTCGATCATTATATTTTGAATACAAATTCGTGGTGCAAAAACCACCTTGCATCGTATTGTGCAATATATGGTATTTGATGCATCCAGACCTTTTTTTTAAATTAAAATTGTTCCTATCCTTATCACTCATTATTGTCTTCTTTATAAAATCTCAAACATCTATATTTTATTTCTAATTGCGTACATGATAATCGTATCGCTATCATGAAGTTTTCACTCGACGGGCACATACCGGTATCGTTCAAAATAATTATGTCAATAATCTGGTCGTTTATAGCATAAAAGCCCCGATTTAAAAATACATCTTACTCCGGTGTTCTTCATCGAATAAATGACCTTGCTCCGTTGACCAGTTAACGCGATATTTGTAAAAAAAATATGAACATGTCGAAAGACTTGCAGCAAATCCTTCACAACGTCGTTTGACACAAACCTGCCTGCATTATCGCTGTGGCAAACTTTCGCTCACACATTGAATTTTTAATTATCACAGATAATGGCAATGTAATTGTCTGATAATCTTAACATCTACTCCTGTCTACCTTCGTTTTTATGTGCTCAAAGAGTTCTTAGTCGTGCGCTTGTTTGCTCAATCTGCTATAAGAATTGCAATATGGTCACGGTACAGAAGTTAAACGTATTGAGTGCAGAAAGGATATTGTTCAGCCGCTTTGTAATTCCATCTTGTGGATTTCAAAAATATCCACGAAGGAATCAGCGTAAAATTTGCGAGCGGCGTTCATTTCCCATAGATGGTGAAAACGAGTACCAAAATGGGCTACAAGAACGTGAGGTAAGTAGACAGACTAGTTGAGGTAATATAATGACATGTATAGAGGGAAACATAAAGTACCCCATTTAATCACGAAAATGAAAGAAATCTAGATAATTGGAAAATGTCCTGGATAATGAGAGAATATAAAGGGGTTCACGTCCTAGTATTCTCAAGCTAATGTTGTACACATATACCGACATTGTGCTTCGATGTAAGAATTAACCTGATAAACACATTGCTCACACGCTTTATGCTGATGGGGGTGAAATTTTAATTCAGATGAACCCTTGATATCGTTTACGCGAAAACATGCTGTGACAGAGTGGACTTATAAAGTGCTCGCGTATCAACGCAACATTGTGTCGATGCATTTTGTTAAAAGGGAGAAAAAGTGAAAGATAGGTGATGTGGAGAAAAGCAAGGTCGAACCTCGCGGGTGTGTAGGAAGGTACACATTCGGAAGCGCCACGTTTACGGCCAACTTAATATACAAGTATATGTAAAGTAATTTGTATCGTATCGAAACAGCGTAGCAGGTGGAGTGTGGTGTGGCACAAGATATTATTGTTGGAGAGCGGCATGCCAAGTTCTGTAGGATACAGTCCGACAAATTCTTTTTGAAGTCCGCATTGTGTGTTTTCATACAGAATGTGTGCTCATAAAAAAGCTTTACACTCTGACGTGTATGATGGAGTGTGTTAGCACTTCGACTAAATTGAATATTGTTGTGTTGTGATTACCTCTTGTAGTCAGTAATTCCAGCTTTCTGTCCTGGAAATAGATCTTAACAGCACCGACTAAATCACGCTATAGCACTAAAATGTAGCCATCAGCACAACTAAAGCCTTATCAAATTAATTAAAAAGGTCCAAAGAGATAAAATTAATTTGTGGCAGTCTATCAAATGGTTGAACAAACTAAAGAAAATGTAGCGTACGAGCAGGAAACTTGTTTATATCCTCCAAGTAACCAATTTTGCAATAGCAGCACTGTACTACTTACAGAACCACAGAACAGGAGTAACACCAAGAACGCTAACAGCAGTTACACAAGAACACTTACTGTAGTAGCCATAACAACGACATCAGCAGCACCATTACCAACATTAACAGCAGGATTATCAACAGAAAAAGAAACAACATACAATACTTACAACAAGAACAACAACAGCTACGGCTAAAGCGGTAGTATACAGCAGCCACGACACCAGCGACAAAGACACAAGCAATAAAACAGCAGCTGCTGCTATAAAAACATTACTTAAAAACAAAAACGACATTAGAACCAGTAATAACAATAGCAAATGCGCGGCAAAAACAAAACTATAACTAACAACGACTTCAGCGCCAATTTCCTTCTTAAATAGCCGCGGCCGACGATACATAGACGCGTTCACATCTATTTTGTGCTGTCTGCGCCCGCAACTGATGGCTACGAGCTTAGAAGTCCCACTCAAGAACCTCCTATGCGGCTTGCCTGCAGGGCGAGGGTTGAGCACGGCCGGATAATTGATTGACAATTGAATTTTTTTATGTGAATCACATTAACTAGAAAATAATAGGACGTGGGGCATTTTTTTATTTTCGTGATTAAACAGAACATTACAATCTAAGTGCATAGTTTTGTTGTGGAAGTGTTGGATCCGGAATAATTGCTGATCAGTGCTTACTTTAATTAGCATACGGGAAGGAGATAATCTTGATAATAACAATATTAAACGACCTCAGAACTACCCCTTACGATACCACCTCAGCGGGCAATTTTAACGTTCCAGGTCAGTATTTCGTCTGCATGATTTCCTATAGATAAAAAATGATGTCTGATTGTCCCGATAGGTGCGGTTCCTTTTAGCAAAATGCGAAGTATAGTAGAGAAAGGAACGCCTAAAAATAGCGATCTCCTACTAATTTTTGTAAAGAGTGAGTTTGGGTTTTGGAATGTAAATACCGGTTAAAACAGAGGTGTGAATACCACGTTTGACAGACGAGGACTGATTATCAGGTTTTCAATTGGGTTTAAATTTTTAGCAAAAGAGGTTTGAATATAATATTTTTCACGTGAATTCTTTGAATCACATTACACAAAAATCAATAGGTTTAAAATAAATTTTTTTATTCAACTCGGATTGGAATTGTATAGACAAAAATGCTAAGTCGGGGGGGGGGGGTACAACGATGCGGTGTTTAAGCGGTATGCTGCCGCTCTTCAAGTAGATTAAGGAATTTCTTTTACTTTTGAGGATTTTTTTCGATCTAATAGACAATATCGGCTAAATCGGCAACTAGAAACTTACATTGAACGCATATTTTGCTGGACTTAACCGGGGCTGGCACCAAGCGTTTTTTACCATTTTCTACAAGCTAAATTAAATCAGGCTGTAATCCCCGATAAGTGCTTGACTCACCTTGACTCACCAGTGTTCCGTCCGGGCGAAGACCTCTGCAATGGCAAAGATGCCAACAGACATATCTAACTATTAGTCTATCATAAAAACTTTTGCAAATTGGTATTGTGGGGGCGCCGATGTTCTATATTTTATTAAGGTATACAATTTAAGGCAGATAAATGATAATTGCTTCGATTTCCTGCACCACCAATTCCTCCAGCCGCAAATTTTTCACTATGCCGCTTCAAGGAGAAAAAACACCACTACGGCGGGGAGCATTCGCATTGATCACTGCAACTCCGCCACAGCGAACCCAGATCTGACCTGGCTCTAAACAGTCACCTGGCTTTTATAAACGCACAGCACAAAAGTAAGCCAGGATAATGTCACCAACATGCTCAAACGGGAAGAATGATTGATTAATCTCGACAGTGATGCAAACGAAAACAGTAAGCGACATAAGGAAGTCGCGTATACATTTCTGGAAGCTGAACTTTTTGATTGACCAAAATGTCATTGGGAGTGAGCAAAAGTGAGCGGTGACCTTATGTGCGTGGCTGCCGGGAAATTTCTCGTCCGTCTTTGCGCAGAACACGGTCGATTAAAATTCTCCAATGGTTGGCTAGAAATTATAAAAAAGTGTCATGGTGTTTGATCGTAAAGCTGGTTTGGAGACAGTGTCAGCGTAAACGCGGACGTAATCGCCAACAAAATGCTACCCCTATGGCAATCCTTGATCGTTGCAGATAAAAGTAATTTACAACATAAATGAGATCAGCCTTTCCTTTCGTATTCTGGTGGGTGCTAAAGAACGTGATTGAAATTTTAGCGCTTGCCTTGTAATTAATTTTGATTATTGGTTACCAATTAGATGACTATCTAGAGGCACGAAAAATTGAAAAAAGTAAACAGAACAAGGGACTTAAAAATATTCCTTTATAAGTAAATGGAGACGGCAGGCTCAAGCTTTGTCTCTGTATAATCGGGAGGTACCCGATTCCAGATGTTTCAAAAAAACATTTTTCGCATAACATGGGATGTGAGTCCCGAAACAATGCTAAGACGTACGTGGCGCAGAATACTCTTTCTTGAATGGCTGAATACCTTCAACGTCCAAATGTGGAATCTTAGCGTGCTTTGGTCATAAATTGAAGCGCTCATATTCCTGTCAACGTGAGTCATTCTAAGATCCCTCTATATACAATCACAATCTTTAACTTACCTCTTAACATCACTTCGAAAATTTAATCGTGTAAATAAGGCACGGTTTGTTGTTTCAAAACCCACTATAGACGCAGCTTCAAACTTCCCTTTTTAATTTCCTCCATGACAAGGTCGATCAGCCGGAGCGAACCATCGTCCTCCACGTCATTTAGTTTGCAGAACTTATGCTCCCGATGTCAACCGAGAATCATCCAAAACTGCTTTCTTCACTGCAAGATCCGAACAGAATCATCTGGCAACCTGTTGATTCAAGGAAACCCGACTGTGGATAACGCTATATCGAAAGGACTGATATCCCATATTTGCCTGCTTCACTATCGAGATTCTGTAAATGCCCATCGTGTTTTTAGTTACTCCGCTGAGCAGGCGGTGGTTATTATACCGGTCATAACGATGTGGCCGAGAACCTGCGAGCCAGATCAAGCGTAATTGCTACAGAGCAAGCCGAAGACGGGTTGACGTAATTCAGGAGCATCTTAAGATCTCCCCTCCTATGCACAGAAACTACTCCGGGACACTTTAAACATTCTGGATGCAACAACATGAAGACCCCCTGGAATTTATTTTTGCACTCTGTACCGGATGAGGGACAAGACTAGCATGATTATTGTCAATCAGACGGTTCAGCAAGATATTCGACGCTTATAAGCCGTAATGAGGCACTTTTGTTTTCGTAACATTGGGCAGCACAATCAGATGGAATTACATTTTCTGCTTCCGCTGTGACTAGAGCTTTGATGACGCCTATGCTAGAAAGTCGAAAAAAATTAAACGGAAGACGGTGAGTGATCAGTGAACACTGTAGCTTTTTGGCAAATTCTCCTGGATCAACTACCGCGTATAGCCCAAATTTACGTGGACTGATCTTGTGCTTGACAAACAAAAGATGATCATCCCATGCATAGCGCGCTCGCGATGATGAACGCTATTCCAAGTAACCAATTTCAGCAACCAAAACATGACGTGGTAGATAAAATAATCGACTTCTTGCTCCATGATGATCTTATCACAAAGTCTGATGTCATGATACGCAAGCTTTAAAGTTATCGCTTGTCCGCCACATTCTGAATCGTGCAAAATTGACACGCCTACCTTACTGCTAGGAACGAGAACATCGAGCTCAGTAGAAAGAACCCCAGGCACTACATTCTTGCACATTGAGACGAACAATAAATTGACTTGGATACCGCTCGCTGGCACGCCCATCATCCGTTTTGTCTTGTCGGCAATGATCTTTTGGTTCTCGTACATAGAGATGATGTAGCGGTAGCGAGGGGGGGTCTTCCAAAGCAATAACGTGTTGTCTGCTTTCGCAAGCTTGCTTGAGCTTATATATTGAGAGTTGATCTCAATTCCTCATTACAGGAGGTAAATTAAAAATCATGGGGACTGGTATTGTAATCATTTATTGAATAGTAGAGATTCGTCAAAATAAGTCCCAATCAGATTGTTAATTTACGGAAATCTAATTTAGACTGGCTTTAGTGTAGCAAGAATAGCATCCGTAGCCGTACTCAATAATACGCCGCTATTCTATTCTATAGCCAGCTTGACGAAGATGTCGATAATCTTAACGATGGCGTTCAACTGGACAGGGACTACCGAGGGGCAATTGCTTATAAATGAAAGACGTCCTGATTGATATTACTGTTGACGATCATCCCCGTGATTCATTCGATAAAACACGAACGCGAACGATAATCATTCAGTGGAGCGCTTGATAATTGCGGTGAAAAGGAAAGGAGGGGAAATCGACACATTTCAATCATACTGAACAAAAAGGCCAAGGTCGTATTGCAGTACTGGTTGGTTGATGGCAAGAAATTGACCCGATCTTAGCCGCAACAGCGCCATTATATTCAGTATGGCGACGACGATTTCCGCGCTCAGAAAAAAACTCATCGACCATAAGATTATATATTTAAAGCTGAGTGACTGCATTAAATTATGAAACTTAGACGAATTGACACTCATCGAGAGAAACTTACCAAACTTCGACAACTATATGCACGACGATCCCAACGTTGGCAATAATTCGGCAGTAAGTCTTCCCAGCAATCGCCCGCTCATCTAGCCGAACAAAAACCATTTTTTACAAAGGAATGTTATTGTACTATGTCTAAAACCTGATTCCCGTAAAAAAACACGTAAGGTTCTGCTTAATATAAAACTATAACGGCCAAATTATTTATATTTCTGGATCTAGCTTTACTGTAATATTAAGCATGCGCATGCGCTCGCGTAGGCAATAGTTTAAACTCAAACAATTAACTTGCATAAATAAAAACGTAAGGTATCGGGCTGCAAAAATCGGTTTGGCTGGAATGGTCTGAATTTAAGAAAGATGCTCTAAATACTTCCCACAAACTTACTATAAGTGAGAAAGCTAAAATACACTACGCGTTGAGATATAATGTCACATGATTAAATAACGTAAAAAAGTTTCGCATAACAAACATTGTGATTATGCGAATGAAATGGCGAAATGGCGTACTAAGGGTTTTCCTAATTCAACAAATCAATCATTTGCGTATTGTAGAATGGTATTCAAACACATGTTAACAACTTTGCATTTAACAAGGGAGCTCTCTGCAACTTCCCGTATGAACAAGCTCCGCAGCAGACAAAAACATCTACTCCGAACAAGCCGGATCTGGTGTTGTTGCTGCAGAAAAGGTGGATGGCTTCGTCACCTACCTGCTCGCGGAGGTTAAAGGCGACTGTTTCTTCCGCTTCGCTCGCTTGTTGTCCCCAGGATCAAAATAGTCAACGGTACTAGGGCAGTTAGCAGGACCGACGGGTACGCGCAAGGGAGACTGAACCATCCCGAGGGAGACTTGGTTCGGACGACTGGAGTGGCCCCCTGTTTGTGGACCCTTCGAGAGGTGGGGGTTGGGAAGACGCACGAGAAGAGTCGACTTTTTCGTGCCACTTCGATCAGTTTAGTTTTCGTGCCTTGTAAATTAGAAGAAATCAGACGAATTTGTTCAAGTCGACCCTGACATCTAGGTGATCGATAATTGATGTCGGTACGTGTTGCACGCAATGCGTCGGCGCGGAAAACGTGTGGTGGTGCTCGTGTTGAGTGGAGCCCCCGGAACGAGGACACTTCGAGATCGTGTGAGTCGGCGAATAGCAGCCAAAACGCGGAACCCGCAGGAAATGTCGATAGTGGTGTGATTAAAGAGAAATGCCATGCGCCGAATATGCGTGACACCCTTAAGCGGCACAGGGCACTCCCGAGAATTATGGGCAGCCAAAAATCGAGTCACAGACGTCGGTCGCCGCGTGTGGAGTGCAGGAAATCGATACGACAGCGCAGCGCAAGCCACACTGGCTGACAGGATTGTCTCTATGGCTCCTGCGGAGACCCCCGTAGCTAGAACCCATAATTGAAAAAACAATTGGTCGCGGTCTGATGGTAACGCGCTGGAAGCGTTGAGTGGACAGTCTTCACGTTCCAATATCGAAGGGCATTGAAGGCGTGGGCACGTGCCGCGACTTGAGTAGGTTTAGAATGCCAACTGATAGCCGCTGCTCGATCTGCGAGAGTGAAAGTGAGTTGACGCGTGGTAGACTCATAGCTCGTACGTTTCGCCGTTCGCACAAGCTCGTGAACGAGAAGAGCACCTGATGGGGAATTCCCCGTATCCTCTAGCAGTTGGAAAGTAAGCATCTTCTTGGAGATATACCGTGGCATACGAACCTGGAGAGAAATAGATCTACGTCAACCCCGATCGTCAGTGGAGGCCATCGTCCAACTTGATCGTCCATTGGCGAGTAGCAGCCCTGATCCAGACCTGTTGAGGCTCGTCGGGAGCCCCAGCACAAGTGGCCCTGACAAACTGCATCCTTGTAACTGGTACTGTGGCTAGGATCTGTCGTCGGTGAGTCGGTACCCTGCGAACGAGCGGCGCCATCAACGGTTGGCGGTCACGCACGTAGAATAGTTGATGAAGCTAACAGAATCCGCAGAGTTGTCGACAGGTTCGAATGGGGAGTAAACGGCTTCGACTGCAGGGGATCCGGTAGCGCGAGAATCACCCATTTAGAAGGGATCACTTCCGAGTGCCGGGACGCTAAGTGTGCAGTGAACATTACCAGTAAAGCGTTCAAGTCTGCTATCACACCAAGGAACGACAAACGCCGCTAAATTGTTCGGACATGTCAACGCTTGGAGAAAGCACGAAAAAAACATCATCTCATACGTGGCAAATAGGGTCAAAGTGTACAAATGTATTCCACATCCTCGCTACTCAAGAACGCATTACTCGCAACTTAGGCAGTGGCTGTCTTCAAGTCGGCCATCCGAATCTGCTTTCCCTTGATTTGCACCACCTTGGACGCCGTCTCAGCAAGTTTCTTCATTGCCGAGTACTGAGACGCAGACACGTCGCGGGACGTGCCGTCAATGCAGCATACGGAACCCACCACTTGGTTGTTCTCGTCCTTGAGAGGAAACCCGAGGTAAAATCGCATTTCGTGGGCGAGAAGTGCCGGCAAATTCTGGAATCGGATGTCCGACTCGGGATGCGGGACCAGCAGTGGCTCCGTATTCATGATCGTGTGTTGACAGAAAGACTGCTCGCGCGGCATATGCAGCTGCCGGAATGGCAGGAAATTCGAGGCCAGTACATGCTGCTCGTCCTCACAGACCAGTGTCACGATACTCGTCGAGCACTTCATTTCACGTGCAACCAGCTCACAGATCAGATCGAGCTCGTCCGTGTCCGTGATCTTGGAAAACCCGCCTCGCTCAATAGCAGCAATCCGAAGCTGCTCGTCTTTCGGCATTGGTGTTTTACTCAACGTCCCGGCATCACGTGCCATATTCAGCGGGTAATTGCGACCTTCAACCGTCGCAAGCACACATTCATCCAGTGGAAGCGGCTCAACGTGCAGCATTCCATTGTGCAGCGCGTTAGCGTATTTCTTTGCATCTTTGTCCGTCAAACGTCTCGGTGACGAGCACTCGGAGCGGCTTTCAGCCTCCTCTTTCTCCTGATTCATCAAATGACGAACCACAGACATGACCGACTTGCGCTTGTCTCCCGTCGAGTTCTGTAGAGCGTCGTACAAGAAGTTGGTCAATGCTTTTCCAGGAGTCTCACTCGATGGATGACTCGGTGAATCAGGAACAATCTGAATCCGTCCACGAGTTTGCTGGTTCACGCACGAGTAGTCTCCGTTGTGCACGAACTCGACACAGCGCTTGCAAGCGCGCACGGACGAGACGCGACCAGCACGGGTCTCCATGGAATGGATGCTCCAGCACTGATGGCAGACAATATACCCACAGACGTGGCAGCGTTTCTTGCGCGTGAGAAAGCGCAGTGACTTGGCGCAACACGTACAGCGCGAATTCTTGGCTTCAAAAGCCGAGCAGTCAGCGAGCAATTGTGTACCAAAGCGGCGACGACGGACAACATCCGGAAGCTGACTGGCTCCGGCAGCAAGCCGCATCAAGCGCTGTTGGCGCTTCTTCGACCAAGCGAGTTGGCTGCCGCGCTGACTCTCACTGTTCGTACTGTAGCTCGAGTTCAAAGGGTCAAACTGCGGCTCGTGTTCATGAAGCGAAGCTTGAGCGAAGAACACGACGCGGACGAGATTGCTCGCTGAAATCTTCTCAATCAGGTAAGCCGCCGTCAAGTCTGGCAATTCGTCCACCCGGTCCGCTTTCATCTTGCCAGCGAGTAGCTCACTTTCAGGCACGGACGTTAGCGTCACCGTGAAGCTGTCCGCACTGCTCATCTTCTCAAAGTACTCGAGAAAGCACCATTGTTCATGGTTCTTGAACATCCGGGAGCGCTCAAAAGCACTGGTCTTGACTGTTAGCTTGGATTCCACCTCAGCTTTCACACCTGACGAGGTCGAGACAGACTTTACCGAGGGACCCACGACGTGCACGACGGAGCCGTGGATGTAGTCCTTGTACACGCTCCGCATCATCATGTCATGGTCAACATCCGTGGCCGTGCTCAGAATATGAGCCAACTCGTTCAACGAGGCTTTCATCTCTCCTGTAGCCAGCACTTCTTGAGCTGACTCGAAGCCATCGCCATGGGAAAAAGCCGTGAACGCATTGGCCACGGTCTTCCACTTCCAATTGCGCAGCGACGCTTGGCGATTCGTGAGACGACGGAAGTCCACCTTGTCCGAAGCTTCATGGGCTAGATCCAGCAACCGGGTGTTGGATAGCCGAACACGCGGTTGCATTGACGACTGGTACCCGTCATGCTCAAGGTTGCGATCGCACGACTCTTGACGGGAACGATCGACTGCAAGGCGTTTGAAGCTGCCCTTAAGACTCGCGGAGGGTACACGCGCTCGGATGGTGGTGGTGGTGGTGGCGGTGGATGACCCGAACATCGTGAATCGGAAAATGGCCATGTGACGATTGAGGCGAAGGAGACCGACGCCGTGGCCGGAGGGAGGGAGCTCTGGACCTCGTGTCTCTCCTATAACCATCCTGCCTACAGACATGCCTACCTATCCCTGAACTTGACCTTCCCCCACGTTTTCCCCGTCAACGACAAACTCTCGGTGCCAGTATGAATTGGGATAAGAAACCAGGTGGGATTAGATAGCCAGCCTTGACATCGAAAGAGCTCATGTGATACTTTGGACAAGTGCAGAGCGATTCGACAGCGAACGCCTTTCTACGGAGCAACACGAAAAGACGCTCGAGTCCGCTCTTGGCGACGAGATCACCGTGAGTAACGTGTCTTGTCGTTAAGAGGCAAGGTGGGGGTGGATGGATAGTAAAAAGAGCACAAGTACGCGGTAGAATTCGAGCGCTTGGACATTTCGGTACCGAATAGCGTGGGCGGGTCGGTTGTCTAGCAGCCACCAAGCTGACCAGATGGCTGCGTCCAATTTCGTGCACTCTGCATGTGTTTTGGGATCGCTTGATCCATCGCTGAGAGATATTTTCTCCTACAAGTGGGGTATTGCAAACACAGAGCTCAGCTTCGACCGTATTGCCACGCTTCTTTAGATTGACTTGCTGCATGGAACTAGACTCTCGGAGCTCGACTTTGTAGCAAACGCGGCGTGTGTTTTGACTGGCCACTTGAAATAGCATGACGTTCTGTCTGCACACAGTATGCATGATGCCGATTGCTGATTACCGGTGAATCTATTCTCGTATTGCGCCCTACACCCTATACAGCAGGCACAGTCGACAGCGCAGGCGATGTCCACCGAGAATGTAGGCAAACCATTACTTAGTTGCTTCGTTCCTGACCGCTAGCTACATCTGCGCCGTTTGAAGAGGTGCACTCACGCTGTCAATCTCCTACAATGGTGTAGGTATTCTTTGTGAATAAACAGCGAGTGATCGTGTCAACTCTTGGGCTCTTTTGCTCATTACTGCCTCCACCGAAAAAGGGCACGGTCGATACTGCGACGTGACAGGAGGCATCAGGTCTGGTCGAAGTGAGGTCCGCCCTTGAGAAGTCAACGTCTTTGCTCAATAAGATAGGCGTGCGTGTCAAACTTTGCGTCCTCTCGCTTAGCTAATGAATGACCAGACTATCGACAAAAGCGTGTGTGGGACTCGTCGACCTTGAATCCACGCACTTGAAACTCGTGTCAGCATAAATTGCTGCCGTGAAGAGCATCATCTCGAAAGCAGAGATGTAAAGGGGAAGCAAATGCCACTTTGGCATGATCTTATGGCATTCGATCGCGTTACTGATCCCGTATCGATCTATGGTAAGAACGACATCAATCGTCCTTTTGCCATGTTGAAGTCCGAACAGCTGCCGCGCCTCGTGCATTACCTACTACTTGGTCAAAGACGCAAGTCCGTGTCTGGTCAGCACTGCACATCACAAAACGGTGCCAGAACTGGACTATCGAGCGACGCGGACCGGAAAAAGGGGATGGTCGAGTTGCGGATCTACGGTTGCTCACCTCTACGATACTACTACCGTCTTTCTGCAGGCGCGTAAGCGCCCTCCTCAACGTTCGTGGGTCTCGAAGAAATCAGGGTGGCGAGTTGCGTCCGGCCACGCTTGTCTACACAAAAATTGCTGGGTCGCTGTCATGCAACATGCATGTAGTCTCCCTCACAAGCTACTTTGCAGACCTGTACGCTAGCTCTCGCTCACTACTGCTGAGCAGCCATCTCTTTACCACTGATACCAACCAGCTAGCTCTCTGCCGAGGAGCTCTTTGCACAGTCCAGTAGAACGTCAATAAGACCAGTCGATGCTCGACAGGCGCGACCTTGGGCGACGGGATACTGCCCTCGTTGATCTCTTGCTTCGAACCGGACAAGGCTCTCCCCGTCTCATCCATGGCTCTTGTTACGACGAGGGTAAAACGACAACGCCACCACATGTCGCTGTCACGAGAAGGACGGCAGGATGAACGACACGCACATGTGGACGACACGAAGCGCTCTTTTGCGCGGACAGATTTTGTGTCAAGCGAATAGGAGGCCAACGCGGAACGATCGATCACTACAGTAACTGTATAATGGCTTGGTGATCAATTTATCTGCAACAACCGTCAACAGGTGGACTAACTACTTTAGCGGCGACGAAGACTCGATCGTTCCTTTGTATCCTTTCTTCCCGAGCACTCATAAAGCGGTCTACATGGTCTTGAGCTCGGAGCCCCTGATGCCTTTTGATCGAGCGACGGGACGCTCACGTGGACGACATTTTTCTACACTTGGGAAAACGAGCAACTGCACGAGCAACTGCAATGCGACGCAGTCCTCGTTGATCCTCTTGAACGCTCTCGTCAAGCTTCCGTTAGAATTCGATCGTAATCGAGGGGTGCAACCGTAATCGTCGCTTGGTCTCCGTTCACTATCGACGCGTTACGATCTTCCAAGCGTTACAGCGCGACTTTCGCGATACCTCTTTAGTCGTTGACATTCAACATTTGTGCGGATGACGTACCTTGCATCTCGCACAGGCAAGGCTTGCTTATTCCCGCTCAAGCAGAGCAAACACCACTCTCCGTGTGAAGTGGCACCCGAGGCCACGCTTTTGTTAGGAAGTATCTCAGTTGCATGTTTTGACAGATGAGGGAGCATGGCTACTCTAGGTTGCACAGAGTGAGTGAGTGCCATCGACCTCCAAACATCGAGCGACATGAGTGTCCGCATTCCAAGCGAAAACGACGAACTATTGTGCAGCCAATGTGAGGAAAGTAGTGACACTTCCTGTACCCTGCAGAGTCATGTTTCCCTGTGTTGGGCTGATGGTAGCTCGAAACCCAGATTCCTTGCAGTCGAACCCTTTTTTCCGTGTTCATTGATGTTGACGCAGTGTCCAGTCGTAAAACAATGAGCGTTTTGCTACATGGCTACATCTGATGACCTAAATTAACCGCTTTTTACCCTCAGTTTTGCACAAAATGCTAAGACGACACCCGACACGCGTGGAGGAACGAGCCGACGTAGCGGCCGAGTACGAGTCGTACTTGCAGGAGAAGGAGCGGAACGCGAAAAGCACCAGCAGCAGCACCAGCAGCCGTCTGCAACCTCCCGTCTTGACATTTCCGCCTTCTCCTCCTTCCGGTGCAGCGAGTGACTCGATAGCTGCGAGACAAGAGGCTCGGCGACAGGACGTTCGTACCCGCATTGGCTTGAACCGGTCTACTTAAAAAAAAGGGAGGTGGCGGTGAGGACCAAGTACAGGTGCGGACAAGACGGTCACAGATGCGGATGAAGAGCAAGTAGAGTACGTTGGAATCCATTGGCCACTTCTATTCGTCCAACCAGTATGGTTGAAGACAGCATGAGAACGCGTCTTTCTGGACTTCTCCCCAACCTCTTCCTGCTATGTTTTGACCAGTCGGAAAACTTGCCACGATTCTCTTTCATAGTTTCATCGCATCGTGGGAGGCTACTGAGCCCGACTCGACGCCTCACGGCCTCAAATTAAGGGACTCTATTTGTCTCGTCCAATCTCTCTCTATTCCCTCGATACAGTCCATCAGTGAGTCGCTATCGACCTAACTCTAATTCCATTCGTCCCATCATCTCTCTCATTTACGTCTTAAATTTAAACCCCCGTCATGGTCTGGGAGGACGAGGCGCCGTTACTACCAACGGCGCACCTCCGTGCACGCAATGCAAGCAGCTTCAGTGTGTCCGATTCTCACGACGCACTCTGCGACTCTCCCCGATCTCCCCGTTCACGCCTGACAAGCGCGTTCCATAAAGAAAAAAAACGGATCGCCCGATTTCGACGATTCTCGTCCATCCCTTTATCCGCGCTAATTGCGGGAGCGCTAATTGGTGGCTTTATTCTCGGGTACTACACCCAATTAGTGCTCTTTTTCTGCCGCGTCCGATTAGGGTTCCAAGCAGCGGTCTTGCCAATTGTGGAGTATACACGTACTGAAATTGGATATCGAGGCGCCCAGTCGCTCTTGCAAGACCAGACGCAGCGTGTGTTGTTTGTATGCGAGAGGACCAATTGGGACTTTGTTGGCTTGATTGTAAGTCCAGAGACGCTTGTGTTTGCCCATCAAGATGTGACGATTCCACTGGCTCTAGAAACCAGTCTCCGAGTAGTACGTCATGCTGGAGTGGACAGTTACTTGAATCTCCATAATAAAACCGTGACGATCATGAGTCACATCCAAAAGATGGACGCTGGCAACCACTTCTTGAAACAGGACGATGAAGCGGTGATTTACTGGCCGCAGTATTACGAGTGCTTGCAGAGGTGCACGGACTTGGACTCGTGCTATGCTGGCGACATGCACGTGAATATTGGTGACGTGTCGAACACGAACTCGTACGTGTTTGCCACGGGAGGCTCGTACTTTGTGGGGAGTGCAGTGATGAAGTGCATTTTGGACAACCCGATTTATGTCGAGCTTGAAGGACTTGATTATGGTGAAGACAAGACGGTCGGGAAGATGATCCACTATAACGGCTGCAAAGTGCAGTACGTGAGCTGCAAGTGGTTCAACAATGAGGAAGTGTACTTGCCCCATGCACAAATCAAGATGACAAAAGGCGTGGCGACAGGGGTCCGTAAGAATATAGTCTTGGGAGGCCGAGAACAGTATCCACAAGTTTCGCACGCGGAACTTGGAAATACGGTAATTCTTCTGGACGAGAACGACGGGAAGCCACGACAGGACGGCGTGTGGGATGCACGCGATATGGCTGTCTAACGACAGTACGCAGTGGTTTCGTTTAGTATGGAAGGGGGCTGGACTTGCTCTTGATTGTTTGGAGGTTTGTGGCTGAGGTATTCAGTGTGCAAGGATGTTCTGATGCGACGATAACACCAGAAAGCGATGTGTGCAGTATTTCGATAGCAAGTAGAGCTCAGGTGGTGTGCGAGTACACGAATTTAATGAATGGGGTGCTTGTCCGGGCATCGATCTGATGGTGCTATTGTACGAAGCTTACTTTAGACTGGTGTGCACAGCAGACGGGCAAGCACTCGTGGTGTTGGTCGATGAGAGTTTGTCAAGCACGGCACCATTTGCCACGGACTGCGGCGGGCTCTGTCTCGAAGCAGTTTGGATGAGAGCGTTCAATGTCCCACTTATCGTGCCAGGAGTGGTGGAAGTGCTTCCGATCCAGACTCCATCTGCTCACGGAGGAATGGATAGAGCGTCCCTTCAATTGTGCACTAACATGATAAGCATACGTGCAACTATGACGCGACAAGCGAACTACCCCGACAATATAAAGACGACCAATCAACTTGACGGCAGCATAGTTGTCGTTGTTGACTGACTTCGGACCCACTGTCTAGCTCACGACAAAAGCCAGATCAGGCAGCTGCATTCCCATAACGACACTTTATTCAAGGTTTCAAAAAGGCACTTCGGCGTCTCCGCTGGCGCCAGGGCACGTTTGCCAAGTATGACCAGCGCGAGATGCTAGCGTTCGAAAGTTACTCGCGTTATTTTAGCATGCAGTGCCTCTAGTCGTCGCCGGTACTTCCAATGCGCGGCTCAATCGGAGAGACGATGTACTTGCTTCAACACTGGCAGCTTCAAGTATTTTAGCATATTTGCGACTTGAAATACGGAGATCCGACTCGTGCTGATGCAGGTGACGAGGCTATTTAGCAAGCAAAGAGCAAAGTTTGCCGTGTCATCATGCCTGCTTGTAACCGCTTGTGGTATATCAAATAACCTTATTTGATATCCCAGAACTTCTCAGCTGGCCGTAATAGTGGCGTTGTTGTTAATCCTGTTCGTCTACCGCGTTCGTTGTACCACACTTTCGAGCCCAGCTACTGTACACGTCATTGATGACCGCAGTCATTCGAGCAATAGTTGTATTTGCGCAGATAGCGCCCATTTAGTCTGACTCGACCTCGTCCGCGACTTGTTTGAGTGCTGGTTAATTTTTATAATAGATCTTCCTCGCTGCCGTGGCCACCTCGTCTCAATCGAACGACAATAGCGCCACGACTGACATTCAGAGCTGTGGAAAAACGCTTAAACTCGCACTATTGTGGTAGTTGCAGCCATAGGAAAGTTGTGGATTGATATTGTAGCTATTTCACGTACAAAGGAGCTTAAGATGTACAGAAAGAACGAGCCTTGCTATAGCTTCTCTATTGCTCTACCATCAAGGCGAACGATGTTCGCCTAGAATTGATGACAGAATTCAAGCAAAAAATTGGCTACACGTCTGTGGATGGGCTATTTTATTTTCAAATGCAGAGAATGAGGCAAACAAGTTTTCGGAGCAGCAGAAAAAAACAGTTCACGCAGCATTCTGGAGCACCTGTCTTTAGGACGAAGTGCCGCCACGATGTTGTACTCGGCAGAACATCGTTCCGTGCTGAGTAAGCTTCGTGCGACCCTGGAACGACTGTTGAAAGTGGTCCATCGCATCCAGTAAGGTTGACTTTGAATTTGCAAAGCTGCGGTAAGCACCGGATGGGAGGTAAAGTTGATAACATCAACAAGATTGTCGCGCCGCAACCCGTTTCAGCCATCTTTGTAAAAGTCGACGGCCCGGTTGCTACGAGAAATCAACGACCACTTCGCAGACAACGTTAGAATCGACTTTTTGTGACAGATTAGAGCTCAGCAACTTCGTATTGTAGAATCTGTGCATGTACTAACAGCACTTGTATTGTGGCGGGTTGTTTGTACTACGAGATTCATTGCACCAGTGATCGTCGGCTGCAAGCCTTTTGTAAAAGTAGCAAGGTGAGTCAATTGCATGACATTGTTGCTAGCATAAAAGTACCGATACGGAATTTACCTTGCGGGATGTCTTGAAGAATGTCACATGGAGTGTAAAATTGTGGTAAATAATTTATGACGATATGTTTTTGTAGGACACTGCTCACAGTGTGAGCAATGATATCAGCCAGCATACTCTTAAGAGAATGCAGACGCGTGCGAGAGTGGTGACTTGGTAGCGACCGAGCGATTTTGTAAATTGATAGAACTAGAAATTATTCACAGGTCGGACCATTGCGTAAACGATCAAAATTGTTCACATTCATTATTTCTATTCCGAAGTATCCATTGCCAATTCTGGTCCACCAGTGCTTAAGAACTACTGTCATTGCCTTATACCATTGTGTAGTCACCTTGGCAACCACTAGGTATGGTACAATTCATTGTCAGGACACTCTTACAAAACTGTCAATGGTCGAAACCATCATTTTAACCAATTACAACTACTGCCACTGGTCTGAACCAAAAGATTGGCTTACAAGCAACGATTATAATCGCCGAAAAAGTATTGGTTTCTATAACATGAACAACATCTGACAGTCACTAAGATAGAGAAGTAAGCTCTGGAGCTCACCCTTTGATCTGAGTAATCCAGTTCATAGAACTGAATCAAGTTGCAAAATACTATGCCACAGCAGCAGTGAATAAAGAATGAGTTGAATCCTGCTAGAGTCTATATTTAACCCCGTACAGTATGGTTGGACAACGCGATCGGCCTGTGCTTATGAGACGTCCAGCATTTGCTTATGTTATCATATTTACCTTTGATCAATTTTAAGCCTTTCACGTTCGTGCTTCAGCATAGTGACCTAGAACCAAAGAGTGACTTCAGATATGCGTATACACCAATAAAGGGGGACAGGCTTGATTGCACTTAGAACAGTAAGGTACGCCTAACCGCGTTATTTACACACACACAGACAGACAGATTGTACGATTTAAAAGCTCGGCATTCAACCTTGCGCACACTCTCTGATAGCTTCACCCTTCGGGCTTGCGCTTGAAAACCACTCGTTCGCTGCTGTAGACCATCCAATCTTTTTACTCGACACCTCTTTTTCATCTTCTTCTTCTCTCTTTAGCTGCTCTTCCTCGACAACAAGAAGTGATAATTGTGGTCGATACCGACTGTCAAAAATTTACACTTCCAACGAAACAATCGCTCACTGTGGTGGAAGCAATATATTGGGTAGAATGGTGAATAGAAATGAAGAAAATGTGGCAGTGGTGGTCTTGCTACCTCAGATATCTCGTTAAGTCCCTCTTGCACCACCGTGAAGAGGATCAAAAAGAGTACAGCCGAACGTGCCATAGCTTTCACTATGGATGACGAGGAAAAAGAAAACAGCTCTATTTCTTCATCTTCTTTGTAGACACCAACTATTCCCTTAATATTACATTAAGAGATCCGACTTACAATTTCAACTTACAAAGGGCCTAGATCTTGTTCTTTACAAGGCGCACAACAGGTCAAAAAAGGGGTCACTACTACTAATGACTTATGCGGAGTCTGAGCTATCCCGAAATCTTCTGGGCAGGATAAGAAGGGGCTGAATGCGGGATGGTTTGCCCAGCCAGTCTATACTGTCTCAAGACTGATTTCTTACTAAAACTAATAACGAGAATTTATCCGACGTCAGAACTTGCCTCACGAATATCCCTTACGTCATAAAAATGCGGTCGAAGAAGATGCAGCAAACCGTTTGTTGACGCAGTAGGAGGTTGATGAGATTCTGTCTACTGCCTTTCACTGGCTCACTCTCTCCTGCCTTGCTAGCTATCGTTCTCCTCTAGTCACCTATTCCGTACACGTTCTGCACCTATCTCCCAGCAAAACGGCTGGCGCTAATTGCCAGAATGTCATCTTTCCAACACTCCTCTTCGTGTGCGCTTCCGTTCTCTCACCTCTCATCATCATTCTGTAAGCCATCCATCTTCTACGCGATCTTCACAAGCTCGTGCAACGTTTGAGCTTATTCCCGTCCATTGCCTTCTTTAGCAGGTCCGCGAACATCTTCTCGGACCTGACGTAGCGCGCTTCAATAATTTTACGTTGAGCGAAATCGCATAAGAGATTTTAGCGGACGTTCACGTGCTTTGCCTTCAACGACGACGCTTCGCCAGCTCTCTGGCTTTTAGCCGCCTGGTTGTCGACGTGCAGCTGCAAGGGCAGCGCTAGCGCAAGCCCAATCTTCATAAGCGTATCTCGCACCCCTAGCATTTCCCGCGCGATCTCGCTGGAGGCACAAGATCCGCCTCCATCGTCGACAGCGACACGTCACCCTGCTTGCGCGCGCCCCAGCTTACCGGCATACTATCTCGTAGGAGCACCCCGCCCGTCATTGACTTTTTGTCAGCCCTGTCGCCCGCAAAGTCGGCGTCACTGAACGCATCAAGTCGCGGCGCTGTGTTGTAATCTTGGTATGGCTTCATCGTGATCTTCTGCGTCGCAGTCCCCTTGAGATAGCGCGCGATGCGCTTCGCCAAACTCTAGTCGATCACGCGCGGAGCGTGAGTCTGCCGCGTCGCCTTATGGACCGTGAAGGCAATGTCCGGGCGCGTATAGCGCGCTAACTAAAGGAGCGAACCGACCAGCGATTTAAAGTCGCGCATTGTCGGTACCAGATTCGCATTCAATGATCCGAGGGGCCCCGCGTGCCTGCTCGTCGTTGCTATGTTTTCCGATCGGAGCGTAGCATTCGCTTATGTAAGCCCATTGCTCCGCAGGAGGTCGCCGATCGCCCCCTGTTAGTCCAGGCGATACCCCCCGTCGTCGCTTGGATTCTCGCGCATCCCGGGAAACTTGCTAACTCGGCCCAAGTCCTTAATTGAAAGCGATGCGAGGCTGGCGAAGAATCCATCATCCGCAGCGGCACTCGTCCCGGTTGCAAGGAGGTCATCGACGTACACTCCGACGACGACAATAGCCGCCTCGTCGCGCTTCCAAAAAAAAAAACATGTCGCTCTCGCAGCGCCGAAAACTTGCGTCCGATAGCTTGGTGTGGAGCAGCTGGCTCCTTATACGCGCAGCTCGTACAGGCTCTACCGGATCTCAAGCATGAGCTAATTTGACCTTGCCGCGCCGTACTTTTGTAGCGTCGCACTAGACACACTCATACCGAGCGACAGATCAAGGTAGATCCGCAAGTGCGCCTCTTTTTCCACCTTGACTTACGCGTTGGGACGTCGCCATTCTTGGCAGTCACCCCTCTCGTGGTAGCAAGCGCGAGGATGACCTCCACGGTCGAGAGGTCCAACACTGCGAGCGTGAGCTTGTAATCGACTCTGAGCACTTGCTTATTCCCACAGGCCACGAGTCGCGTTTTAAGACGTTTCAGCTCGCCATCGGCATTTGTCTTTGTTTTGTACATCCATTTAGTATGCAGAGCATTACAACCGGGCGCTCGTTCCGTGATTGTTTAGACGTCGTTGTCCTGCAGAGCTGCTACCCCTTCTTCCATCTATTTCACCCAGCCGTCTCGCTTGATGCTTCGCATGGCCTCAGCGTAGTTCTGTTGGATACGTTCAAACGCCGCACTCCGGACGTCCTCACCAGCTTCTGGCTCCTCTTGACTGAGAGACTTCTGCTTGCGCACGTGCCGTGGGCTTGTCGAGCCCACGGCTTCTTCGCCTTAGACAATCCATAACTCGGCACCACTGGTGCATCTAGCTCTAGTGCTGTCTCCTTCGCAGCGTCGGCTCGGTATTTGCTGCCCATTGCGCGTTGCAGCTACGCGTTCTGAGCCTCAGACAGCCTGTCGATTTCTTTTACATACTGGGTGACGACTACATTGCCTGCTTTTCTTAGCCAGACCTTGTACCCGTTGATCTCGTCGCTGATTTCGACGATCGTCCTGATCAGCGATCGCTGCACCAGCGAGTTTGTACGCGGGTCGCGGTAGACGTAGCATAGCGACCCGTAGACGACGATCTACCGCAAGTCAGGCGCAGTACCCGTCAGCATTCCGAGCAGCGGCACACGCTTCGGGTTTGAGCGAGTTGTGCTCCTTTTTAGCACGTACACCGCGTACAACACAGCGTCGCCCCGGAAGTTGAGTGGAAGCGCGCAGGCGAACATCATGCTTCGAGCGAGGTTGAGAATCGTGCGGCGCATACGCTCCGCCTTCTCGTTCAACGATTTGTCCCTCGCCTCCGAGATCTGCCGCGCCACTCCGGTGCGCTTGCAGAAAAGTTCCACGTTGGCGTACACGTCGCCGCCGCCGTTGCGGAGCACATGGATCCCACAGTCGAATCGCTCCTCGAAGTGCGTTAGAAACGCCTCAAATTGCTTCGCTGCGGCTTCCTATGTCCAAGCGAGAACGATCCTGCAGTAGTTGCTCTAATGATCAACGAAGTTAATCAAATATCGATTTATAAGCCGGTCTTGAGGCGTCATCAGGCCCTTCAGATCTGAACAGATCACGCCTCTCGTGCGGTCTATCGGCGCGGTCTCGCCGCTGTCTCGCTTCGGATGCGCGTTACGCGGCTGCTTGCACTCCATGCAAGACACGCATGCCGTGCGCAGGTGGCTCGTGAGACGTATGCCAGACGCCGGGTCGCGCGCCATCCGCTGGTGGAAATGTAGCAGTGTGCCCTCTTGGACGTCGGCTGCAAAGTCCTCGGCTGCCCCTGACTCGACTGCCGTTATAATGGTGCCGCTATCTCCCCCCCTGTCGAATTGTTGTCGTGGTTTGCACTAACAGCACGTTGCTTTTTATTGCTAAGTCAAAAGCGACAGCGCCGTCACTGCGCCGGGCGAGCGAGCGCTTGTCTTCATCAAACACGAGCGCGAACCCTTTACAATTGCGTTTCTTGTACGAAACGATATTCTTTGCCTGGCTCGGCGCCAGGTAGACGTCGGTGAGCGTCACGGTCGCCGCTGCTCCGTTCGCGATGACGTTCAGTCGTACGCTGCCGTATTTTGTCAGCTGGAGCGACACGCTGTCTGCCATGGCAATCTCGTCGTTGCACAATCTCGACTCGATCAGGTGTTGCACGTCACTCACAAGGTGGCGGCTAGCACCTATGTCTAAGATCCAGCCTCTTCGATCGCTCTTATCGGCTTCGCCGATCGCAAATACGAAATCACAAGTCTTCTTGCCACGGCGCCACTTCCCTAAGCGCGCGGGATTTTTGTTCAGCATAAATTGCGATATGCTGCTCCCTCCGTCGTAGTCTTAATGCTTTGTCGGCGCGGGCTGCGATCCTCTGCTTCCTGCGCCTTTATTGGGCATCTTCGTCAGCGTGAGCAGCGCCCCGCCCCTCGAACTGCTTTCACCCTGCTTTTAGTCCACCGCAGCGTCATTAGCGCAGCAGTTTCACTGCACGTTCCCCACCTTTTCACAATTAGAGCAGGTTCGCCTCTTCGATCGCGCGTCAAAGTGCGCTGCGACGACTTCGCGTCCCACCGCGCCACTACCATAATCGATCTACTGCAAGATATGCGCCATCTCCTCGCGTGATGCAGGAAGTCGGATTGCGTGGGGCCGTACTTGGCCCTCATCACGTTCATGAGCTCGGGCGACGCGTGATGGACGATGTTGTCCAGGACGAGCGAGTTTGCTCTACCGCGCGCGTCGCTTACGGCGAGCATGTAGAGAAAATGCTCCAACCACGTTCTCTTTGCCTCTTTCTTCGTCATGAAAAGCTTCATCGCTTGGATAGCAGTAATTGACGTCCTAAACTTCGCCAACAGCTGACACATGACGTAGTCAAGCGTCGGTTGTTGCTTTTACTGCGTGTCCACTTGCTTGTGGGAGTAGCGTTCCGCTGTCCCCGACAAGAAATGGCTGAGCAGGCCGACTTTCACGTCTTCCGACCAGAGGAAGCCACATGACGACCGGGAGAGCTTAATCGCGCGCACGAATGTACGTCCATAGTCTAAAAGGACACTACTCAGCCCTCGGTAGAGCTCGGTCCCGTCGAAATTTTGGATCGAGAACTTTTGCTGGCTCGCAGTCGGTATCGAGATGTAGTCCATCCCTCCCGCTTGCTGCTGGGCTCCTGCTGCTGGTGTTGCTGCTTGCGCGGGCACTCGTTGCTGGAGTGGCGCTTGTCCGCGCGATAATGCTAGGGACGCAAACATCGACACGACATTATTCGGCGCTGGTGATCGCACCGGGTAAGCTGCTGGATTCTGCTCCGGCGATTTAAGCGCATCAGTGGTCATCGGCCGACCGCGCATGTTTGCGCCAAGGGCGTAAGAGAACATGCCACTTTTAACAGCGCCGAGCATCCATTCCTCTTCATCGCGGACGCGCTGCGACGACTAAAGCTTCGCCAGACGCTCCGGCAAGTCGACGAGGGCGGAGAGTAATTTATATTCAGTCGCCTCGCTCCTTACGCAAGCAAGCAAAACATCGACATCTGCGGGCACTTGGCCCATCGGTGGGACTCGTGCTGGCGATCCGCGTCCAGAAGCGGCAACGCCACCTGGCGTCTCGTAGTCGCTTCCGTGGCTTCGGCCATTGGGCCACAACCTGTAGCAAATCGCTCGTTGACGCAGTAGGATGTTGATAAGATTTTTGTCTACTGCCTTTCACTTAATTAACTCTCTCCTGCCTTGCTATCTATCGTTCTCCTCTAGTCACCTATTCCGTAAACTTCTGCGTCTATCTCCCAGCAAAACGGCTGGCGCTGATCACCAGAATGTCATCTTTCCAACCGAAGATGATGAATTGGAAGGAATACTCACAAAGTCTATTCTTGATACCAAGATGATAGATAGTTTCAAGACTGTACCGTAGAGGTACTACCTAGCTGAATGGAACAAAGTCTACATCATTCAGAAATGTTTTCTATATCTATAACAGACGATCCGGGTAGTCGCAATGCGAATTTCACAGAGAGTACAACTTTCCAAAATCAAATGAACTCTAAGACCGTCGAGCACAACATCATCAAATTGAAAGATGAAACAAATAAGTGCCAACGAACATACATACACGTCCTGAAGTGGGACTCAGCGCCCTTCCAATTTTTTAACAAAATTTGGATCTATGGAAACCCATTGTATTCAAAGATAGATAACTTGAATTTTTAGTCTTTTTGTAATGTTAAGTTTGCTAAACAAGCCGTCTCTTGCAGTCGAGCAGTTAGCCTTGCTAAAGGAAAATTCTGAATGAGGCATTTCAACTCCGTGAAGTCATCAATGTGAGGGCCAATCATGTATTCGAGGAATATAGTCTTGATCTGGTAGAACACATGTACGGATTAACGTCTTATAGAGGTTCTGTTTTATGTCTGTCTGTCCATCTTAGTGACAAAAATCTTGGGAGTGGTGCGTTTCACAACTTAAAACTGAGCTCTAGTGTGGGCTTTCGGAATCCGCTCGGGCCCTTCAAATTCAAGAAACAGTAGGGCAGTAGACCTTATAATGAAGGCAAAAGAATCATCGAGAGTATCGTCACAAGCAATAAAATGAAGAATACTTTTTTGGTCTCACAAGGCGACTTCGTGAATATTTCTAAAATTTTCGCAATGAATTCCTACAGTATTTAAGAAGTGCTATTCGTTCTTGAGCGTGTATTAAAGGTGTGGAAGGTTTTCAGTCTCACTGCTTTCGTTTTAACATGCATTTTCCTCCAGCTGAAGTGAACAATTAATTTTCTAGCTTTGCTCATGATAAGAACCTCTTACCGGGCTAGTGGCTTCTATATATGGGCGATATATTTAAAAATGAGAGAGGCCTTGTCACCCGCGCCAATATAAAGAAGAGTATTCATAAATTTGTAAGGTATGCTGACAATTATCGAAGCCTTTCTTGTGAATAATTGTACCAGAAGGCGTGCGTGCTAAAACCTGGCTCATGTAAGTCTATCCGTTACATAATTAGGCACTCAACGAAACGTTTTGGCAACTTCAATTTCTCGATTTCATAGGAATCATCCGATTCCTGTACGGTCGAGCCTACTACTTTTACATGGGATCGCTATTCACTCAATCTTGTTAATTATAAGCTATCTTAACCTGTTATTTTGATCAGCGCAAAATCTACTGCTGTAATGACTCAAGCTTTCGTAGATTTTACTGAGTTACGAGAGATGTTTATCATGGTAGAATCTATGTAGAAAACTGATGCGAGAGTGGAAATAGATCAAAGGCTTGATATCGTGTTAGAATGTTTATTACTGGCATTAAGCGGGATGAATGCTATTAAAAGGAGGCAAAAATCGATCATGTAAAGAAGTTTTATCGTACAGCCACATCACCACACTTGCGGATGACCGACGCAACAGAATTATCAATTCAGAAGAGACAGAAACTTGAAGAAGCGGGTTTACTTGAAAATGCTTGTGATTAATAGGTCAGATTGACCGCGTCGATATTTTAACGCTCAAAATTAGTCATTAAGGAATATACCACTACTTCCAAGATGAAATCTACTCCTTTTCAGCTTAATCCCACTAGAACGTACTTAAGTACTGTCGAGAGACCGCTAGGAAGTATTTTACCTTACTTAAGGTAGCGTAAGCCTTCTTGTACCTCATGCATTCTGCAGCTGCTACCGAACAAGACTACATCTTGGCTGGACTTCAGATGACCGAGCGAAGTTGTCGCGTTGACGATGCATATGACAGGAATTTTTTCGATTCTTTACTACTAAGTACGATCTTATTCCTCAAAAAGGTTCCTGCCGTTCGTAGAGCTGACATCAGCTTCTATACCTAAGATTAATTATGATTTACAGTTGTTAAAGACAATACGTGTGTTGAATAACGGTGGTTCTGGTGATGGAGATAAAAGTTTAATAAGTGAATGGTGACGGAGATACTGATGGCGATAATAACGAGTTTTCGAGGAGTTTAATATACATCCATGCCAAAAATTTATCCGGACAATCTAGATGGGGACACCGCTTAAAAGAAAGTTTTACCGGCCGAACCATCGACAGCACCTCTTCCGTGATTGTTGTTGCCGTCAATCTAATCATGAAAAAATGCTCACGTCTTTGTATACTCAAGTTAGGATGGTACACTCAACATGCCTTTAGTCATATTTAAATTCTAATCGTGCAGCTGTGCTCGACCCCAGCTCTGTATGGAGAGCCGCGGAGGTGGTTCTTCCGCGGGCGTGCTGCGCTATCTGCTACCAATTTTAAACGCAGATGGCTCAGTAAATGTGAGCGCATCTTTTTAAAATCGACCTCGGCCATGTACATAGACTATCGGTGCTGATATCATTATGATTCATGGTATTACCTTCTTATAATTTCATTATTGTTGCTGTGTTTTCTTACCAAATTATTATTGTTCGTATTGTTTCTAATAACAAAGCTACTATATCTGTAACTTTTGTTTTCGCTCATGTCGTTGTTGCTGCTACCGCTGCTTCTGTAGCCGTTGTTGTTTATGATGTTCCTATTGAGTTTTTCATGTTACCGTTGTTGTTGGTGGTGCCACTGCTTCTGGTGTCATGTATATTGAAGTTTTCATTCTGCTATTGCTTTTTTCGGTACTGGTGTTGCTGATGTTTTGCTGCTGATGCTACTGCTCCTTTTGCTAATGCTGCTCTTGCTACTGTCTTTAGTATTTGTGGTGTTATACTGTTTTGTGGTGTGTTTGATACAAAAGTTCTGCTGCTATAGTTGTTTTAGTAGTAGGATAGGAATTGGCTTCCTGCTTGCTCATTATAGTGACTTTGGTATATTTTAGTCTGTACATAGACTATCATGAATCCATTACATCTGGTTGAATCATATTAAACTAATTTAATGTCTTTCCCAGTGCTGACGGCGACGCTTCAGTGCTGTTGAAGGGATCGGTTGACGCCGTTAATGGGTTTTAACTTAATGGACAGCACGATGGACGTGGAGAGTTTAAGAGGTAAAGAAAGTTAGAAGAATCAGCACCTTGCGTGCAAACGGTGATTGTAATTACTTTAGTGTTTCATTAAAGCATCATTTCGATATATGTGTACCACATTAAATTGAGTAATCGGAACGTGGGGCAGTTCTTTATTTCTCATCATCTGGGGCATTTTATCAATAATTTAATGTACTTCTATTCTCCTTTAATGAGGCGTTACTTTCATGATTAAAAAGCACTTTTCATTTTCCCTTTTTCATTTTTTATTGCTTCAGTTATCTTCTGTATCTCTCTCCTGTGAGACTAAGTACTCAGGTGCTTTTCTATCTCATGAGTGACATATTACATATTATAAATTCTGTTTAGCGATACTTTAATGACCACCACCGACCGATATAAAAGAAGGGCAGCAGACAAAGCTTGCACATTGCTGTACATCGTAACGGTGAAAACCTTGGCAGATTAAACAATGACGATTTTAGTGCGGTTGATTGGTAGACCACTTGATTTTTTCTTATCATTATACAAAACATGACATTGTCACGTGCGAGAGAAGATACTCAAGATATTTTTGTGACTATCATCATCGCCAAGGTACAATACTAGATTTGCCTCATTGCCTTGATGACGTTTTTACCATAGTCAATCGCTACTTAATATTCCAGGCAACCATTGCCAATAGATAGGATTCTTTTTGGACTCCTAAGCAGTCATTACTATTCGTTGGAATCATTGCAGGTAGCCTTTGACAAATGTTGAAGTGGTTCTGAACATTGCTGGGGAGCCCTAAACTAATATTTCGAGGGATACATTAGCGATGTCGGAAAAAACGTTGATAATTGATGTTTGCCGATTATTGCTCAAACAATGGTCCTACCTTTAATATGGTGCGGATGATGTAATTGATAGACTTCATTAATTAGTATAGGTCTAACCTGTAAACGCTTAAGCAAGCCCATTTGTCACTCGAAACCAGACCTCCCGTGAGCCAAATTATATAAGTGCAGATGCTGCGGGTAACGTTTTGGCGCAATCGACGAGCTCGATAAAAAAAATGCGCTATAGTTGCTCGACCTTAGTATCGGTCTGCGTACGTGTCCAATTTAATTTGGCGTCTATCAACTGACAACGAAAGTCCAAAACAATCATGCGAGAATTTCGTATACATTTATTTGTCTCAATCTGAACGTACATACTAGTCCACAATCAGAAATTTATCCGCACTAGTTTCATCATCGGCTGAACTTAGCCGTCGCGAGGTGGGCCAATTTTATTCATTCAACAAAATAACTAATTCCCATGTTCCAACCAGACTTGTCAGTAGATCTTCAACTATCATCAGCCAAATTGCTCGACATTTGAAACGCAAGTGCTTTCTGGTGGGTCTTAAAGCTGAAGGTAACTAGTAAGAATATAAGAGCATAGCTGGCTCATTTGCAAAGTGCCGACGTTGTTGGCATATGTTGCACGCGCTAAATATGTGAAATTGTATCATACTTCTTACCGAGCGAGGTATTCTTTCGAACAAGATGATCGCTCAGTGCATAACTAATACGCTTTCCAGAAAACGATAATTCGGTTTCATCTTAAGTAACAAAGATATGCGTAGAATATGCTGCATCTGTTGCGTAATCGATACAATTTTTGATGGGCCTTGCATATACAATAGAGTATCCTTTAATTAATATGGCTGGAACCACCATACTTTGATTAATTAGAGTTATCATTGAACAGCAGAGTTAGGGGGATACGATTACAACGAAGAATGCTACAAGTTTTAGCAAGGAGGACGATAGCGTGGCCGCACCGCCCGTCTCTTTGTAATGATGCATCGATGCTTGCAGATCTCAATACTTTCTGTTTGCAGCAGGAGACTGAGGAGGAGTTTTCAGGGATAATCAAAAGATGCAGGATCAGATGGAAAATCTTCGACTAAAATTCCTCAAACATGAGATTCTGGATGATTTTTTCGTAGTTGTCCCCCGGCAGTAGTTTTATTTTTGCATATCCAATAATTTCTCTGGCTCTTATAATCAAAATCAAGGGAGTTTCATCTTATTGACCTGGGCCCAACATGGGACTCGATATCTTTAATGAGTAAAGGAGAAATTTGACTTAAGAACAAAAAATACTAAGACTCTACTGTATTCATATTACAGATTAAGCTTTATAGTTAATCTGCCCGCCACCAAGAGCTGGTATTGAAGCAATACAATTTAGTGTGTGCGTCATGTAACGGGGTGAGCTTGTTACAATGTAACTATCCCTTGATACTTGTTAATCAGAATATAATCAGAAAGGTTGGAAATGTGTTAATATTACCAAAAGGGGTGATAAAAAGAAACACTCACCATCGGCTGATACGGGTCATCACATGAAGATCAAAATGATTAAGTTAGGGCTACAACATAGGTATATGAATTCAGGACTTATGTATATAGAGAGAAGCAGGCGTGTTTATTTAACCTATTTATGGTTGCAGGGAGTCTGATACAGCTAAAGCCAGGTTAGCAACGCCGGTGTCTCATACGGTTTCGGTGGCTATACGGGGCTCCTCACCCGAGGTGATGGCTCCCTTGGTTGCTTGGCTACTTGTCTGAGACATAATAGCAGACGCGCTCCTTGAATTTTCGTGTCCGCCCGTCGATACTCCCGATTTGCGACCGCCCGGAGTTGCCGCAGGCCGGTGTGCCAAAATTCCTCAATGCTGCCTTCTATATTTACGTACTACCTTAGGAACGTATCGCCATTGATCTGTAGCCACAAGCTTGTAACGTAGACGCTGCTCAGGATTCACCATCATCGTGCCCAGACCGTCGCAAAGGCACATTCTTCGTCGGGACGCTCGCGTTCAATATGATCTACCACCACCTTTGATAGCGCCGGCGGCTGCCTGCTGGCACTATATAGTAAAAATTCCTGCAGATGGCCCAGACCCCGACGCTCACCTGTCCAGTGGCAGATGAGTTTTTGCCAACATGCCTGCGCGCAGGGGCAGGTCCAGAAGATATGCTCCGGCAACTCGTTCTCACCATTGCAGCAGCGGATCTTTAAACAACTAGGGTCCAGCTCCCGTCCAGGAAAATACATGTTCAGTTGCCGCACAGCTACACGATAGCAAACCTATACCTGGTACTCTGTGAGCTCCGAGCAATGTGCCCAGAGAGATTCAGGTGTCTGTGTAAATGCCGCTGTTTGCCAAGCAATGTTGCTCGCAGCGTTCTCGAGCCGCATCACTGTCGGAGCGATCGTGTCGCATGATCCTGTAAAGCATCAAAACGATTATTGTAACGGGGTGAATCGTTACATAACAATTTATAAGAAATTGTTAATAGAATATAACTATAAGAGTTATATTCTCAGAATATTGTCATAAGGACGAATATTCTGTAGCACTTACAAGTAGTTCCTAATTGGTTGATATAGGCCATTATATCAACCAACGAAGACGCGCCACGACAGACGTACGCAATGAGTGGTGAGCAGATAACTGATTTACACATTTGTATTTAGACATAGTTAGATGAAGATAAATAGTGATTTATTGCAGACATTAACTATTATAAATACAGTTCTACTTTTACTCTAACCAAGTACTCGCTTCTTCTTACCGTCTTCCTCTGCACGTACGAGTGTACGTGAAGTTACGAGGCACCGCCTTATTCTGTTATCAGAATAAGTAGCTTGTACTGTCACCAGTACAAGCTTCAGGGTGCCCCGTTACACCTGGTAGCACTTCGTAGTCCGTCCAAGGACCGCGTTCACATCCAACATGAATATGTTGGATGATGAAGATGACCAAAGCTTTCACGCTACGCGTGACGGCTACTCCCATTTGAGCAATGTCGAATGGGATGCGGTTGAACGGATGGGTTCAACCATGGGCATCCATGCTGTTAGCGACATGCTAGAAGCTCTCAATAGAGATGCCCAACATGCTACTATCGCCAAGTTCATTCAAAATGAACTTGACGCAGAAAGCGAGAAAGTAGCCTTGCTTCACCAACAAGGTTCTCAACAAGCAGAGTTGTTGAGAGAACAAGGTGCTCAACAGTTTGAACTGTTGAGACAGCAGCAGGCTGCTGCTGGCGGGTCGATGCACTCGCGTCGGCCCGAGACTTTGAAGATTGACATCTCAAAGTATAGGGGGTCGAAGAAGCTCCCCTCTTGAGATGGTTCGTCGAATTGGATGACGCCATAAGGGCGCGTCGCATCGACGACGGGGATATGCAAGTTGCATTTGCCCAGTCAAATCTGGCAGGACGTGCCAAGACTTGGGCACTGGGGCTCAAGCTGCACGACCCATACGCGTTTGGGTCGTTGGAAGTCTTCAAGTCGCGGCTCAGACAAACGTTTGAACCGCCTAGAGCTGAGTTCAGAGCTCGAACCGAACTCTTGAAGCTCAAGCAGGGTAAGCGCGATGTGCACGCTTACGCTCAACATATACGACATCTCACGAGTTGTATAAGTTCCAATCCGGTGGATGAACACACGTTGGTTTCGGTGTTCATGCAGGGTCTTGCGGATGGTCCCGTCAAGACTCACCTGTTCCGGCTTGAACTAGATTCACTAGAACAAGCCATTTCAATTGCGGAGCAGGAAGACTTCAGTCTGAGACAGGCTCGCGCCAGCTCGACATCATATCGTCAACCGAGACGATATGACAACGGAGGTCCAGAGCCGATGGAACTCTGTTATGTAGAGAGCGAGAAGGCTCGCTCTACAGGCTACAAGAAGATGCAGAGATGCAACAGATGTCAAAAGACAGGACACTACGCTTACGAGTGTAGTGCCCCTCGTCCAGTGTCTCGCGACACTGGGCGTAGTGACCGTCCACCCATGAGAAAGGGGCAGGGACGAGGGTCCGCAGTTGGTGCAAAGACGCAACAACGGGATGGACCGTCAAAAAACGGACAGGATCAGTAGGTGCGGAGCACCCTACTGATCCAGCAACGTCAAGAGAATTTGTAGGCCTCTTGATGAAGGTTGCTCCCAACACACAGACATTGTGCGTTGCTGCTCTAGGTAATGAGATCTCACTCATTACCTTGAAACTCGAAGTGACGAATAAGTTGTCCCTTCGAGCTCTAGTCGATTGTGGGGCGTCCAACAATTTTGTGCGACGCCAATCGCTAGAAGATGGTCAATTCAAGTTTGTTGAATGTGACACACCTCCTACGAGGATGACGGTACGTCTTGCGACAGGCGCATCCGTAACCGTCATGAAGCGTATAGTGAAGATCCACTATACGCTAGAAGATACCCAATATGACGATGACTTTATCGTATTGGATTTGGATGACAAATTTGATGTCACCCTTGGAATACCGTGGCTCAGAAGGTACGAACCACGGGTAAACTGGCAGCATCGAACAGTAACGATGCCTACCGCTTGTTCATCAGATGGCCATCTGATGAACGTTTTGGAGCGTCCACAACCGTGTGGATGTACTACGAGTGAGTGCGATGGCCTCACTTGTGGTACGGTCGTTAGTACGACTGCACAAAACCTTAGTGTACCAAACGGTTACACTTCGGAGCAAAGTTCTGACGGCTGTGAGGACACACAGGCTGCGCCGAAGGTCCACCACTTGAATAAGTCGGGTGGACTGGGACGAAGATGTATCCCTAGCGGGGAACATCTAGAAGAGAAACAATCGATCGCTCAGGTTAAGCGAAACGATAATCCTAGATCGACTGGAGAGTCTTTCGTAGAGGATCTCGCTGTGGTTGCGCAACCCCAGCTAGAGGAAGTAAAGGGAATAAGTCCCAAGATTACAAATTCGGCGGAAATAAGTTTCCCGAAACCCGCGGGAATAAGTCCCCGGGAAGACGAAGGAATAAGTCCTTCGAAGCCTGAGGGAATAAGTCCCCAGGAAATGACAGAGACATTGAATGTCATAGTCAATAACGGATCAAATGTAGGCGCTTATACATTTGATCTGATTGCGTTTCCGAAGTTGACTTCGGAGATCACTCAGTTGCCAACGCTCGAACATAAAAGGTTCTTGCGTGATCTGCGTAGTGGCAAAGTCAAGCAGATCTGCGTACTCGTCGCTGACGACGAGTGTGTAACCGACATAAGGTCAGCAACAGTCTTCACTGAGAACGAGAGAGTTCTCAGTAGTTCATCTATGGACGAGAGTGTCCTAGATGAAAAGACACGAATTGAGCGACATGACTCCCAATCGTGGGAATCGCTCAAGAAAAATCCTGTCTATGAAGATTTGGTTGAATTCAAGGATGTATTCCCTGAAACTGTTCCGTGCGAATTACCGAAGGATAAAGGTATTCGACACGAGGTCGAGCTTAAAACAGGCTCGAAGTACTGTGTCATGAAGCAGTGGCCACTGCCTCGTGAACAAGTACTTGCGATCGACAAGTTCTTTGCCGATCGTTTAGCTGCGGGCCATGTGAGGGAATCAACTTCCCCACATAGCTCTCCGACCTTCTGTGTGCGAAAAGCAACAGGAGGGTGGCGGATAGTGCACGCGTTCAACAAATTGAACGCTGCAACGGTACCGGCTCAGACGCCGATACCGAGGAAGGACGTAATCATTGATGGCATGTTAAAGAGTACCATCTTTTCGTCCATGGATTTGATGGATGGCTTCTATCAAATCCTTATGCGGGAACGGGATATACCCTATACCGCAGTTAGCACGCCTAGCGGCATGCTCTGGGAATGGCTAGTAATGCCACAAGGGCTCCGTAATGCCCCTGCCACGTTCAACAGATGTGTATCACATCTGTTGAGACCAGTACGAGAATTCGCGCCGAGTTATTTCGATGACGTATTCATCCACAGTCGGGCTATGGATGGAAAGTCGGACGTTGAGGTTCACAGATACCACGTCCGACAGGTTCTTACAATCATGCGAAAGCATCAAATGTACGCAAACCTCAAGAAGTGTATACTTGCAGCAAGCGAAATACCACTTCTTGGGTGCATCGTTGGTAAGGACGGAGTACGTCCTGATCCCGAAAAGATCAAGGCGATCACCGACTGACCTGTGCCGGTCGATGTCAAAGGTCTTCGAAAATTCCTTGGGCTAGCGGCATATTTGCGTAAGTATTCACGCAATTACGCCGAGATGACTGTGCACCTCTCTCGTTTGTTGAAAAAGAACGAGAGGTGGTTATGGAACGCTGAATGTCAGCGCTCCTTTGAGGGTATCAAGCAGAGCTTGATACAATCCCCAGTCCTAGCAATAGCCGATCAGGACAGGCCATTTCATGTGGTCTGTGATGCCAGCGATTTCGCAATCGGCTGTGCATTAATGCAGTACGATCTTGAAGGCGTTGAACGCGTCGTATGCTATCAGTCGCGTCAGCTGCAACCAGCTGAGCGGAACTATCCAGTGCATGACAAGGAACTCCTTGCCATGAAGTATGCACTCGCGAAGTTCAGAGTCTATCTATTAGGAGGATAGACCCTTCATTGTTTACACTGACCATGCGTCGTTACGCACGGCAGTGAACAGCCCGCACCTTTCACAACGAATGGCGCGGTAGTTTTCATTCTTTGCAGAATGCAACTTTACGGTCGAGTACAAACCAGGACGACTTAATGTCGTCGCTGATGCACTCTCACGTCGTCCCGACTTTGAAACAGCCGCGAAACCCAACAGTGAGACAGTCACTGTTGCGATTATGAAGTCCTCAGTGCCATCTACAACGTTGTATGATGATGTGAGGCGGGCATACGCCCAAGATGGTGAGATTGTGAAGTTGTTGACACATCTCTCCCAACCATCCCGAGAATCGTTGAAACGATTGTCGCCTGCGTATCGATCTGCATCAGATCGATACACTACTCGTAAAGGTTTACTGTATTATACAGCCGTTTCTGGTGACACACCACGTGTTTTCATTCCAGATGATACTGATCTGCGTTTGCGGATCATGTTCGAGTATCATGATGCTCCTATAGGAGGACATCGTGGCCGAGAGAAAAACATATCTCACGGTAAGTCGAGACTTTTACTGGCCCCGCCAGTATCAGTTTGTGCGAAAGTATGTTCGCGCATGCGAAGTCTGCCAACGAGTGAAGTCAAGTCCTTCACTGCGTGCACCTTTACAGCCTCTACCGGTTCCGGCTGAGTGCTGGGAATCCATCTCAATGGATTTCGTCTTCGGGTTACCCAAAGACGCACGCGGGAATACGGGTATTCTCGTATTTGTTGACAGATTCAGCAAAATGGTACACCTTGTGGCTGTACCAGAGACAATCACGGCAAGTGGCTGTGCTTGTGTCTTTATTGACACCATCTTCCGACTTCATGGGTTGCCCCGTGAACTCGTATCAGACAGAGATCCACGATTCACTGCTGATTTCTGGCGTTCCGTGTTCAAATCACTCGGAACGCGCTTGAAGATGTCAACATCTGATCATCCAGAGTCAGATGGTCAGACGGAACGTGCCAATCGTGTCCTTGAAGAGATACTTCGAGGATACGTACACTCCTTTAAGAGTTGGAGTGAGTTTTTGCCAATGGTAGAGTTTGCCATCAACAACTCGGTACATGCGTCCACGACACATACACCGTTTTGCGTGAATGGCTTGCGCCATCCGCGTGTACCCACCTTACTAGAGTGTAACTCTGCTTAAAGGGGGGAGAGACTCGCGCGAGCAAAAACCGATTTGGTTCACGCTCATCACGCTCTGACGAAGAGGTCATTGCGTTTGATGCCGATATCGATAACATCGATATCGAAGAGGATGATGCCAGTGAGAGTGCGGAAGCCCTCACTGAAGAAAAGATTGATGTAGCTGCAGTGAACTCACAGCGCACTGAAGCTAACGAGTCATCAGATGAGTTCATACTGGCTCGTGAAACGGTAGTCCGTTTTGTGCAAGACTCCATCGCCGAAGCGGTGGATAAGCAAAAGCAAAACGCTGACAAGAATGGAAGGGCAGACACTCTTTTATTTAATAAAGGTGACTTAGTCCTACTGTCTACGGTTAATCTACCAAAGCATGTAGTGACTAACTTGGGTAGCAGTAAACTACTACCCAAGTACATCGGCCCATTTCGGGTATTGCACCGCCTAGGCAATGCATACACGATCGAGTTACCACGTAAGATGCGAACGCATCCCACGTTTTACGTTGGTCGGCTTAAGCCGTACCATCAGTACGCTGCTTCTCCCGATGAAGAACGCCCTTGCGCTCAAGCATCTCGCAGAGAGACTTGTGCTCCCGATGGTGGGCATCAACAAGGGTCAGAAGGCAGTTATCTCATCCCGAGACCGATCAGCAATCCCACGAGCTACCCTTATCTCGTCACGAAGAGATGTCAGAGATCTCTCGTTCTCGAGCTGAGCAAAGGCAAACTCAGCTCGATGCTTCGAGGCAGTGTCCACCATCTGGAGACGCCTATTCCGCTCATGTTCGAGATCGTCGCGTAACCCTTGCATTACGCGATCAAAGAAGCTCTCAGGAACACACCGATCCACATGATCGTGTGGAGAGCGTCTTTCCTCCTCCTCCACCTCCATTAGAGGACTCTCGCGGTGGCCAGCGCTATCTAGTTGAGCAGCTGTTGAACCACCGCGACGTGAACGGACGTCGGACGAGTTATCTCGTCCGGTGGCGCGGCTATCCCCCGTCCTGGGATTCTTGGGAGCCCCGCTCCCAACTGATGATCGACGTGCTGGGTCTGGTTGAGCAGTACGACGCGGCACATCCTGTGCCGCAGAAGGACCGCCGGAGAAAGTCTTCCCGGCACGGTCGTAAAGGGATTTCAGATTGTCGATCCCTTCGTACATCTCAGTAGAGACACGTACGCGCCACCACGGGCTGGTAAGGAGGTAAGCCTCCTTAGGTGCTCGTGCAGAGTTGTTCACACAACATGGGCACGAGTCTCCCCAAGAGAGGCAGGGTAATCCTTTCTTCCTTGACAGACGATGCAGCTTGTAGCGTGCACCTGTCGGGGTTCGCTTTTCAAACTTATCGCGAGCTTTGATAAGTTTGTCGTTCCAAGCGTCACGACCTACATCCTCGAGGTTATGGATGTAGGCGTTCCACGCTTGAAGTAGTGAGGGACCATCACGTTTGTGATTCCCACTGTACCATCGATGTCTAAAGAAAGCATCGATGAAGAATTCATGTTCAGCGCGATAGTTTTTCGCGCTGGGGTCAAGGTGATGGATCCTTATCGAATCGAACAATCGTATTCGATAACGATCACTCGTCGTCGCCGACAAGGGATCCATTACGGATTTCGGAGGCATCCATGCCTTCTTTTCTGGAGCGAGACGTAACACATTGCGGTCCCGCTCTCCCTGCGACGTGCCGACAGAAGTACTGGCACCTCGTTGCGAAGTGGTGTCCATAGGAGAACCGACACCACTATTAGCGCCCAAGTCTCGCGACCTCGAGCGCCTTCGCTTCGGCGATGGTTCATCTGATTCATCAAATGAACCAAAGATGCTGCGACGCAAAGCATCGTCCATGCCACGCTTGGCAGGCGGCTTGGATTCAATCGCCGTCGATACGGATCCGTCTTCCGTATCAGGATAGTACGAGACACCGAGCTCGTACTCTGTGAAGACATGAGTGTCTTCATGACCAGCGCCTGCATCACCAAGTGACACAGGCTGGGTCGCTTCAGCAACCGATGAGACATCAGTTGCTGTGGTTTCTGCTTCGGCGTCCGCACAGAGACGTGCGGGCGCGCTCTCGGCGGCCTTGCTCGCGCATCGCATGGGCTTGTTTACCATGCGATGAGATGTTGGAAAGTGGACGCGGACCAACAAGTGCAAACCCTGTCCCAAATGATTTGGGACGAGTATCCATTTAGTCAATCAGTCACTAAAGTGACTGATGGTTAAGGGGGGGTGATGTAACGGGGTGAATCGTTACATAACAATTTATAATAAATTGTTAATAGAATATAACTATAAGAGTTATATTCTCAGAATATTGTCATAAGGACGAATATTCTGTAGCACTTACGAGTAGTTCCTAATTGGTTGATATAGGCCATTATATCAACCAACGAAGACGCGCCACGACAGACGCACGCAATGAGTGGTGAGCAGATAACTGATTTACACATTTGTATTTAGACATAGTTAGATGAAGATAAATAGTGATTTATTGCAGACATTAACTATTATAAATACAGTTCTACTTTTTACTCTAACCAAGTACTCGCTTCTTCTTACCGTCTTCCTCTGCACGTACGAGTGTACGTGAAGTTACGAGGCACCGCCTTATTCTGTCATCAGAATAAGTAGCTTGTACTGTCACCAGTACAAGCTTCAGGGTGCCCCGTTACAGACCAGGCTTGAGGCACGTAGAATCTATCAATACGGCTCGCCACCTCAGACCCCCAGTACGTAAAAAATCAGTAGGGTCAGGGCCATCGCTTTATTGTCCACGTTGTCACTGAGAATGCAAGCGTCGACCAAATTGATAGATATGACTAGGGCCTGAAGCGCCGCACTTTCCGGACGCCCCAACCAATTACCACCGAGCCTGTTCAGTGCCGGACTCTGCACACTGTTAAAGTCCCCAGCAAGAACCGTCATCTTTTGCGTCCATGACCATCGCTGTAAACCAGTAAAAAACTGCTCGCTATCCAACGGCGTGTTTGGTGCATAAACATTCACTATCCGGAAGTCGCTTATGTTTACTGCGACAACTCGGTTGGACCAGCCAGACAGATTCCAAGGGGTCGCTGACTCTGCCACAGTATAATTTAGTAGAATCGCTATACCGGCCGCCCGGGTATCACTGACGCTACACGACGATAACACGGGACTATCTGGACGAGGCAGTTGCCCCCGTAAGCGGGCCCAGGCAAAGGTGAGTTCGTCGACCTCGATTTGGCCGCGTACATGTGTCTCCTGTATAATTCAGGCCAACGGGCGGTGGACATCAGGCGTCCGTCTCCACGCATCAAGCCACCACCCCCTGGACTTCTCTCGAAATCCTCGGACGTTTTAAGTTTCAATCCTTCTGGACCCACTAAACCATTACGTGTCCAGTTTGTCTAGCGCTCATCGGGACATTTGCTGGAGATAATTGTGACGTTCGTATAAATTTGTGGCTCGGGGACCCTCTTCGATGGTCGTATCCGTAGCCGCTGGGATGTGGCTGCATTTAGGACTTATTTATCTTTAAACACTATTTACTTTCTACTCCTACCGAACGCGTCTTTCACTTGCTAGCCTTTCTCTGCACGTACGGTGTACGTGACGTGACCCGCGGCACTAACTACACTGTTGTCAGAGCAGGTGTACTAGCATTGAAGCAGTATCAGTAACCAGTGCCCCGTTACACGTAATCATCACAGATCAAGTCATTGGGCAACGAAGTCAGGTTGCAGCATGATCAAGTGCTTTTTGGTCTGCAGAATAATACCTCAGCCAGATCGTTTTGATTCCCGGTTACGACATTTTCAGATTTCTCCGAACATTCTACGAAAAGTAGTAAAATAGTCGTACGCTCACGTCCTACGGTATCTGTTTGTAAACACATTACTGCTTACGGAAAAGATGGACGCGTCCGAAACGACACTAAAAGGACGCTGGAAAGCAAGATTAATATGATCCGAGGTATAGTGAAGAATTTCTTTATTAATTCACATATTCATGGGTGGATTTTTATTATTGGTATCCATCCATCTTCAGCCTTTTCGATAATAGCCGATAGATATCGGTGTAGTTCTTTGTAACACTTACCTGAGAAATTTATGAGAAAATATAAATCGTACAAAAGTTCTTCTGGTTTTCAAAAATTTGCCAGCCTATGATTTCTCTGACCTAAACAAGTTAATCTCTGAGGATCGAATCCCCTAGAAGCACCCTAGAAATTAAATGTGCCCAATTTATTTGCACGCATCTTTACGGTGCGTCTGTACTGGAGCACTGCTCCACAGTGTCGATTTTTTTTTACATCTGACCGTCGTAAGCCCCACAAGTATGAACTTAAACAATTATTAAGACATTCACCCTCAATATCAATATGTAACGCACATATTCTAAAAGAGGCAATCGTACGCTGTGGGGTTTTATTTTCCTTGGGGCACAGCAGACCCAGGTAGTATGTCTCGGGATGCTAACCGCTGTAATATGACATTGCTTGCTTGCATGATAATCCGTTCTTTAATATCAAATCACTATCGTGCACTGTGCATGGAAAAGTGTTTTTGTTTGAAAACGAATCAGCGTCCAATCCATAATGGTGAGCTTGATGAGTTTTTTTAATCATGAAGAATGCGCTATTTTGACGGCTTTCTAATGCATACATTCAGCGTGGCATATAGATAATTACTCTCGCGCATTACGTTCGCCGCTACCCGAAGCTTTTACTTACACTCGACTTTCTGCTTGATCGAATATTGCTTTTGCAGAAAAATGGTCTCAAAATTTGAATCGGTTCTTTAGCCTATGATACGCCTATGTAATGCATCATTTTGCCACTGAAATGTGTCAATCTCATGACGTAATTCGCCAGTAGAAAGCATGAATGGTAAGAAACATGACAGTCCTTTTTAGTTAGCTCTTAAAGAATCAAAGAACGAAAGCAACGCACGGTCATCGATCAGTACGGGCTATGTGCTATCTTAGAAATTTCATCCTCAGGCGAAGATGTGGAAAACAATACAGGCTGAAAACCTCCGCGTCGGGCATTTTGCTTTCAATTGAGAAACCCCATACTCATCGACAAAATTTTGTCCAGCTTCGAAATAGCACTTAACGACAGAAAGGTTCAAGGCGAACAGCGACATCTACACAGCGTCCACTATCTAAATAGTGCACACAGCTGCTCTTAGTATCATTTTGCAACAGAAAATACGCCTCGCGCCTCTCAGCAGATATATGACGTATTTGTGCGAAGACCATCCACCTCAATAAAGCAGGTATCATTTCATTATCCCAAGTTTCGTATATGCCGTGAACTTTCTTGATCTTGTCACCGCCGTATGAGAGAATTTAATCAATCGAAGAAATCGAACGCTATAGGGAGGAGTTCATTTTGAGCCGGAATAATCATCCTCGTCTCCTAAACGAATCCCGGTAATAATCTTCTCTTTGGAAAGCTAATCTCAAGCGTAACCACAGCTTGAAAAGATAGATAGAAAACTTCATAAGTTCTAGGATGCTTAATTTGGAGAACCAGTGTGCCCGTGCACCGGATCGGCACCAGTGCGCCTGTGCGGTGATACTTTGATCAGCGTTAGAGCTATAAAATGGTTTTTTACAGGATACCTTGTCACTTACGTGATGTCCTAAAGAGGTTGAATCCTTTAACAACGTGAGGTCCTTAAGCGGTTGATTTTGTGTGCGATGAATTTGAAGCTTCGCGTACAGAATTTACACAAGCAGGCATGCCGCTATGGGGCGGTGAATACAGTCGATAACGTTAATTGCGAGCCTAAAGGGTCAAGCTATAAGTAAATGTGTGCAAAGTGCATGTGTGTGTATGTCTTTCGACAACACCAGATGTACCTTATACGTCGTGCTTGGTGCGATGTAGCACTATCTAATGCGCGTTGGTAGATATGTATTATACCTGTCATTCTATGGTTGGTTCCCGAGTTGCGACCACGTATAGGATGAAGTTACACTCGCACCTTTGCTCACAGACGATTAGCTTAAAGGCGACCAACGGAGGAAGGAGGGTGATCAAGCAAACGGGCGACACTCGCACCTCTGGCAAACAGGATACGTGAAGTTTATTTCACCCAAAGTACTTGATGAACTCGAATCGTAAGAAAATATATGGCCACCTTCCTCCACCGGAGGACGGAGACATACCCTTGATCTAATTTCTCGTTTTATCAAACAATTATATGCCGACGGTCGCACTTTGTGGTTGACGGCGTTTCGGAGCAGGGTCATCAGCCCTATCTCTTTTGTCATTTACGCATCCTCTAAGATCAACAACATGAATGAGTAGCCTTTTAACCCTTCACACTTTATCATCACCTTTCTTCTTATAAACACCGCGCAACACATTCCTAGCCGTTTGCCACCCCAGTGAGTACAAAAATGCTTAGAAATTTCATTCCGTCTTCTGGATGTAAATTACTTGTATCAACAGACGAGCTCAAGAGCTTGCCTCCAGTATCTTATGCGCATACACAACGTGCCACGCGTATCAGCTAAAATGGTCTATATTGCTCGTTAAACTCTAGGTAGACACTAAGTACTGTATTCCACGACAGAGGTCATCAGGTAGTTATTCCCCAAAAGCGGTCACCCTCGCGCTTGTAAGTAGCAGCTAGCAGTACCCGATCGCACGCTCTATACGACATCCCAAAGATTTTTCGGGGTCGCAAAGCCACTTTTTGTACATCTGCCTGCGTACAGGCTACACGTCAACGCAGTGGTAGCAATAGTAAAAGGCTCTGGCAACTTACACTTTACCCTCGACCACCAACTAATACACTCCCGATCACTATCGACGTTCTTCCTCGTCACACTACCAATCGCATCTCGATCCGCACCTGCGACTTCGGACCTTTTCTTGCGCTTCCACACTGGCTGTTCGTTCAGCTGGATACTCGTCGCAACGCAGCATCGACGAGTCATACCTATCATCTCAGGTTCAGCTAAAGTCTTCTGCGACTCGCTCTTCTTTGTACGTAAAAGTTCCTCGGATCAAATCATGGGCCTTCGACCCTGCGGCTTGATCCGTTAATCGGCCGAAGTTCGTTCGAAACGGGAAGCAGTCTAGCCAACTCTATAAATCATGAGCAGCTGAGTGTGCGTATCTTTTCGAGCGCCTGATTTGCATCATCGGAAGCTGGTTGGATCGTGAAAAAAGATCTCCTCACGCCCAGCTCCCCTCATTCTTGAACGTCCTCGCACTGAGAAAGACTCACTTCCCTTCACCTTCGAGGCGGTAGTTGACATGACGGAATACGGCACCGGCAAAAATGGCTACGCCGACTTGGAAAATAGCAGTCGTCTGCCGTTCTATCACGTCGGGAACCCAAGCATCCGCGCCTACCTCGCCGAGTTTGTCGGGACCTTCATCCTAGTGCTCATTGGGGATGGATCGGTTGCACAGTACGTGCTTGGTGGGGGCACTGCTGGTCACTACCTCTCGGTGAACTTGTGCTGGGGCATTGCACTGCTCTTTGGGATCCACTTCTCTGGCGGTGTCAGTGGAGGTCACCTCAATCCAGCCGTGACGCTGGCGTTGGCCATGTTCAAGCGCTTCGAGTGGACGAAAGTACCTGGCTACTTTATGGCTCAGACGGCCGGTGCGTTTGCAGCTGCCATGGTCGTCTTCATTGTATACTACCCGTGGTTCGACATCCAGGACCCGAACCGGGAGACGACCCAGGGCATCTTTGCGACGTACCCGAACGCCCAGATCCCCAACTGGTCGGCACTGGCAAATGAGATCATCGGAACGGCTTTGTTGGTCAGCGGTATCTTTGCCGTGAGTGACCAGCTCAACAAACCAGCGAGCCCCTATAGCTTCCCTGCAGCCGTTGCTTTGATGCTTACGAGCATTGGCATGTCGTTCGGTCTGGACACTGGCTATGCCCTGAACCCGGCCCGTGACTTTGGTCCTCGTCTGTTCACATTCGTTGCTGGGTGGGGCTGGAAAGTCTGGACGCTACGTGGCGGCTACTTTTGGATCCCTATTGTCGGCCCGTTCGTTGGTGCAATCATCGGAGCGGCCACGTATGTCGGGCTCATTGAGGCTCACCACCCTCCCCAGTGATTGGAAGCGACGAGTAGCAAAGGTTGATCGGGTAGCAAACTTTGTCTGATGTCAATACGCACTTCTTTGCCAGTTGCAGTAGCATCGTGTTGCTTTGGTTTGCTGTTGATCCGCTTCGATTGAAGGTGTAAGCTCTCTGTCAATGCCAACTACGACTGGACCAGTTCAGGCCTTTGATGCTTCCAATGAGTAGCGCCATCACCTTACCTGGGCGAGTTTTGTGTGTCAATAGATCCCATCCGCATTGTGGCGCTGTTGATGATAAGATACGGCTTCTACCATGACATGCAACAAAGCTGTGTACCATGAGCAACCAGAGGCCTCACACATAGTCGCGAGAACTGCTGCACCGTTGTAGCATTTGCGACACACTTTGCCACAAGCAATCAACTTGTGTTCTCGTCATCTCTTGCGTGGACTCTGGACAGATGTCCTTATACACTGCCAGCCCTCCCTGCAGCTTTGGCGACCTCGTTTCACTCGCTATCCACCATTCGATCTAGTCCACACAGCAACTATCATGCTCAATGCTCTCCTGGTCATCTCGCTGTTGCAGGCCTTTCACAACACGCATCTTACAGCCGTCTCCATCCCGTTGCAAAGCGTGTGATCTGCTACATCAATTCTCTTCTAGAACCCTCTGTAAAATGCCAAGACCTAGACGATCACCGTCTGCAGTCATGTCCCTTGCAGTTCCTTCCTCTTTACCACATCAAGTCCATCTACACCTCACTCTCGTCATCCAGCTCTCACTCACTCGTGCAGAGCAACTACATCCAAGTTCACCTCGAGCATGACGTCAAGTCAGTCCAAGTCCCAACGTAGCACAGATGGGACTGCTACCCCCTCCAGCGTTTATGTGCACACCTTCGTCGCTCGCATATCTCACCGACATGGTCATCAAGAGTCTCAAAGGCAAGTCAAACGCTAGTGCGCGTTGGGTGCGTCGACAATGGAGCGACCCCGTGGTAAAACAGGCCCACCGCGAAGGTCTGCGCTCTCGTGCAGCCATGAAACTGCGTCAACTGAACGATGTACGAGCGTCACGTCGGACGAATGCCTGCATCTCCATCTTATTCCTTCGAAAAGAGCTGCTCCGAACTGACGGCTCTTGCTGGCCATTCATTTTTTTCTTGTCTCATAGCGATGCCAGCTACTGAAACGAGGCGACGTCGTAGTGGACTTGGGGGCAGCACCTGGCGGATGGAGTCAAGTGGCAGTAGCAGCTACGACACCACGCAAGAGCCAGAAACAGTCGCAAGGGACTCGGGAGTTGCTACCGACCGTTGTGGCGGTGGATCTCAAACCGTTTGACCCCGTGGAAGGCACGGCCATTGTCGTGGGTGATTTCCGCCAGGCTACCGTGAGGAAGCAGCTGACCGACGCACTGAGAGGACGCAAGGCGGACGTGGTGCTCAGTGACATGGCGCCGTCGTTTTCAGGCAACTTTCTCACGGACAGCCAAGCGCAGTTGCGGCTGTGCCACAATGCGCTCAAGATGGCCGAGCTCTACTTGCGTCCAGGAGGGAACTTTGTGGCCAAGATTCTGCGCTGTGAAGGATCCGAAGACTTTCGCGCAGAGCTCAAGACGGCGTTTGACGTTGTAAAAGCCGTGAAGCCATCGTCGTCGCGACCAGAGTCCACGGAGATGTTCATGGTGGCCAAGGGCTTGAAGAAGAAGAGCGCTGATAGTGAGCTGCCACCGAAGGGAGAGAGTGAGAGGTAGCAGAGTAGCAGGAAGAGAGACGAGAGGTAATGAGTGAGACAAAGCAACTCGTTCAACCCTTTCACATGGCCATCTATTCAACTGCAAAGAGCGAGCGAGCTCATGTACCACGAGCTGGCCGGGCATCGAGATGCTCGACGGGGACAGCGCAGGAATGTAGCGTACTGCTCGCATGCACTCTCGCCGAGTACACAGCGGTGCAGTCTGGCCACTTCGATCGAGACCATTTCAGTCGAAACACGCAGGTTTGTCACAAGCAGAATAGAGAGAGCAGGCGGTGCTCAAGCACCATCACCACCACCAGCCATCGTCCACGAACAATCGACCAAGGGAACGACTAGTTGAGGTCCTGGCCCAGCCGAAGTGCCAGCAGCGTGTCGTTGTACTGGTTGAAAGCATCTTGGATGTCGTCCTGCAGCTGCATGGCCAGCGGGATCAGCTCGATGTTCACATTGCCACCAATTTGGGCCGAAGCTGCCACACGAGGCTGCAACACCTTGACGGCATGGATCATCTCTTGTAACTCAGTGTCCTGGCGAACGTCACCAGCAGCGTAGATGATCTTCTGCAGCAACTGATGCACCAACTGTTCCACCTCCTGTAAATCAGCGTCATTCAATGGCTCAGCGTCAGCAGCATTGGCCAGCGCCTCACGCTCTTCCTCCTCCCAACGCTTCCGCGCTTCAGCGTAGGCCTCACGCTCGCAGATATCTTGTGTACGAAGAGTGAGATTCAGGAAACGGTCCAAGTGGATGTTGAGTAGAGCGTCCGGCATCTGCGTGAGGACTTGCGTCATGTACCGGTTCATCTCCTTCTCGCGCTTGATGATAAACTTCTCCTCCTGGTTCTTGCCGATCATTGACGAGAACGGATGACGCTTCGGGAAACGTGGGAACCACGGAGCACGCTTGCCGCGACGACCGGAAGCAGCAGCTTTCAGTTCTTGATGAAGCGCGTTAAAATCATTGTAGCGACCACCGACAAGCCACGCAGTCTTGGACTGTTCAAGAATATCACGGCCCCACGTCACACGCAGCACGTACTCCGTGTACTCATCGCCCCAGTTCTGATCCTGCTGCTTGCGATGGCCAAGCATCGTACACGTCATAATGCCGCCCTTATACGGAATCGGAGGACCCGTCGGGAACTCCTGAATCTTCTCAACCGGATTGACCAAGTTCTCATCGTCTGCAGACATCACTGGACCGGCAGGCGCCTCACCACCTTCGCCAAACAAATCGCGGCCGGCCTGGGCAAGCTGCTCTTGACGCAATGCATCACCTGCAACGCCCTCGCCCTCAATCTTAGCATTGTCACCAGCGACCCAGCTCATGTCAGCATTCTGGAGTGACTCCTGTCCGACCATAGCACCAGCGACACCCATAGATCCCACAGCGCCAATCTGACCTGCCTGACCAGCTGATGCCTGCAGCGGCTGCACCGATCCCAGCGTAGCAGGTCCATTTCCAACGACACCAGCTATGCCCGGCGCACCAAGCGCGGGGGCGACTCCCAGCGTACCAGCTGCAGCCGCTTTCCTCTGGGCCTCGTCGTATGCGCTCAGCTTACGAAGAGCGGCCGCCTCTGCGTCATGCGCCATGGACGCATCCTGCGCAGCTTCGGCGGCGTCCTGTGCAGCCATCGCGGCAGCGAGTGAAGCTGCTTGTGCACGCTCTACAGCAGCTTGACGCTTAGCCTCTTCGCGACCAACAGACCGACGGTAAGCACGCTGAATAGCAGTAGCTGCAGAAGCACGTTTCAGCTCCAACTGGCGCTGACGCTCACGCTCCTCTTCTTCTTCCTCGATTCGGCGCTGACGTTCTTCCTCTTCCCGCTGCAACCGCAGCTGCTCTTGCTCGGCAGCTATGCGTCGGGCTTCCTCCACGGCCAGGCGAGCCTTGCGGATGTGGTGTAAGCGCTTCACAAAATGGCGTTGAGCCTGGATGACGTAAAACGCCGACATCCAGCGCCTCTTGGCCGACTTCTTCTTCTCAGCCTCGAGACGCGCATTCTCTTCCATCAACCGCTTCCGCATCTTCTCGTCTTCTACCTGAGCACGACGCTTGTTTGCCAGCTTGCGGCCGAGCTTGCCACGAACAATTGACTGAATCTTCACAGCAGCAGCATGCTGACCAGCAAGCTGACCGGCCATGCGCTCGCGAGTCTGTTCCAACAGCTTCTTGAAGGCATTGGCGGCTCGAACGCCACCAATAGCCATCTTCCAGTGTTTCTGCGCAAGCCCTTTACGGCGCATCTTGAGGCGGTACGCATTGCGAGCGCGGACAAACTGTTTGCGGACAGCAAACATGCGCATCACAGCTTGCATCTTGATGATGGCAGCCTTGCGTCTTCTAGTGTCCTCCAACAGACACAGGAACGCACGCTGAGCCAGCACCTTGGCTAGCGCATACCGCCAACGGCGACGTGCAAGCCACTTGCGGAGACGAGCAACAATCCATGGCCCCATCTTCTTCATGTCAACCTTCAGCAAGGCGTCAAGCAGAGCAATCTTGCCCGTCTTGAAGAAAACCTTCGTGCGACCAAGACGGTAGGCATCCGATTCCACACGGAACGACCACAACACGGCTTCCGTGAAGGTACGATCGTTGTATGCGTTAAACATTGGCGTGACGGAAGGCGGCAGCACAGGCTTGTAAATCCGGCAGATTTCTTCATACGCCACACGTGTGGGCAAACCGACCTTCAGCAGCTCGCACGTCGCCAGCATACCGGAGCAACGCAGCTGGTCCACGACGTAACCATTATCGAAAATGCCAGGCGTCATCGTGGGGTTTGGCTTGATGCACCGAATAAAGTTGGAACGTGTCGCGTTCAAAGTGTCCGTCAGCTCTTGCATCTGATCACAAAACTTGGCCGACACGCTCTGCTTGTGCAGCTGGCTCATGCTGGACACGCCGTTCATGGTATCCACGTCCATCTTGGACGAAAACAGCTCCTTAATCAGCGAAGAGTTACTAGAAGTCACAAAATCCTCCAGGTCTTTCGGAATCGTGTCGTTGTTCTTGTCAATGAAGTTGCCGATCGTGTACGGCACGCGCGTAGCAAAGTGCTTCACAATAAACTCGTACTTCTTGTCCTTTTCGTGAGGAGGCAGAAAGTGTGGGTGGCTTGCGTGCGTCTTGTGCAGCGTGGCATTCCATTTCTCGTCAGACGCCTTAGGCATCCTTGCCTCCTGATCCAGCAAAGGCAAGATACCGTTCGGTTTCTGCGAAATCAAGTCGATGCATTCGCGGTTGTCCGGCCAAACGATCTTGCCAACTTCAATACCTTCCGCTGCAAACAGCTCCTGCTCAGCAATGAAAACTTGCTGGTTGAACGTGGCCTGCAGAGCCTCGTTGGCGTAGTTGATCAGCAGCTGCTCGAAGTCGTTCTCCTCGAACGATTCGAAACCAAAGATATCCAGCACCCCGATGAACGGTAGTGAGCTATCACCGTGGCCGAGCGAGCCGTTGATTTTGTACAGAATCCACTTGAACAGGTGATTGTACATCGACTTGGCAATCGCGTCACGCACATAGCTTCCTTCCTTTGCTGTACGCCGAATAGTAAAGTTCTCCGTCCGCGTGGAGATCTCGCGAGTAGTTATCACGTTCAACAGGTTGTTGCTGTCCACACCAAGCAACTCGGCGCACGACGCCACGTACTTCGTCGCTTCCGGCGGCACCTCACCGGCATCACCCTCCGCTGTCTCGCGGTCTTTCAAGCGAATGTTACCCAGATGCAGCAGACCTGACAGAACCGTCCAGACTTGCTTCTGCAGTCCAGCATCGATGTTCACAGAGCCTAGCGCACTCGCAACTTCATCAAACAGGATCTCATCATCTACATTCGGGTCCGACACGCAGCCGCTTTGGTTCAAATAGTCAAAGTTGTTGACTGACTCGAGCTTTAACTCCTTCGCTAGCTCTGGATCAGCACCCGAGAGCAAAAAGTAAAAAATGTGAAAGTTACGTTCACCAGGAATCTGCGCCACGACACGGAACTTCTCCAGCAAGTACGTCTCAATAAACGCGCCAGACAACGTGTTGTCACCAGGCTTGAACTGCAGCTTCATGAACTTGCCAAATCGTGATGAGTTGTGGTTACGAAGCGTCTTGGCATTTCCAAACGCTTCCAGAATGGGGTTCGTGTCCCACAGTCGCTTGTCGAGCTCAAGTGCCAAGTCCTGCTGCACGACGTTCCCCTTATTGGCCGTCAGAGCCAAGTGTTCCCTAGAGGTGAGATACCGCAGTACAATCTTGGACGTTTCCGTCTTTCCAGCTCCCGATTCCCCAGAAATGACAATTGACTGGCACTGCGCCGGTGTACGCAGCGCCATTTGCTGGAACGCCACTTCAGCAATCGCGTACGGATGCGGGGGACAGTCGCCCATCTGGGTCTTGATATAGTCCGTGACTTTCGGCTCCACTGTGCGCACGAGTGGGTTCACAGCAATCAAGACATTGGCCATGAGCGTATAAGGTCTTAAATTGTCCATCTTGGACCGCACGTTCAAGTTCTCGAGGATCCCTGCTTCGTGGATGTAATAGAGACCCGTCATGTCATCCACGACCCGTGGATTGACCTTGTACAGGTCGCCAATGTCCCGCATATCGACCTTCTCCTGGCCAAACTGGCCCCGCACAGTCAACACCATGCCCTGCTCCGGGTCGTCGGCCTGTTCGTAGCGTACAACCTCCACAACGCGCCACACGCGCTCCGGGTCCGGGATCCAAATGTGCACGCCGAGCTCCACAGGCGTGTGCTTCAAGGCCGCCACGACCTCCTGCGTATTGCGTCGACGCGCCGAGTTGAGCGCGCGCTTCTTGTTCTCGAGCACGAGGCGCTGGGCGATGCTCAATTGCGTCTCATCGACGGGCGTCGCGCGGTGCGGCTGGAAACGGTCGTACGAAGGTAACGCACTCGACGACACGATCTCCACCCGCGGTTTGCCGCCCGACATTATGGGGCGCTCAATTCTGACCTTCCGAACGAGAGAGAGAGAGCGAGAGAGGGGGAGGACGTGGACGTGGAGATGTTCGGGCTCGAGTACCCCCTGAGGACGACGGTCGTGCCTTGGCTGCGGTCAGAGCGCACGCGCGACGGCGTTTCTTCCGCTCTCGAGGGGAGACTTTCGGGTATGACCAAAAGGGACGAGCTGTCGGGAGGGGTGGGGGTACGACGTCACGAAGCGGGGGCACGGGGGTGGGCTGGATGGTGATTGGATGAAACGAAAAAGAGCCGAGTGCGAGGGGTTGTCACGAGAGAAGGGGTGGCGACGACGTTTTATAAGGCCCATGCATGATGATGATATCGTCGTTTCGTTTTTTGTCGTTTTTTTGTTGGCCTTTTTGTCCTTTTTTTTGTGGTTGTGTACGAGGATGCTTGGACTTGCTTTTGCTATAGCTTGCGAGCGCACGACGTGGACGGACGGAAGGTCCGTCGTTGGGCTGGACTTATCGTTCGTGGCGCGAACTTGAGCTGTATATCTACGATACGTGGTTTGAGCGCAACTGGGAGGGCTAGAGGGGGGAAGTCGACAGGTTTGATGTAAAAAAAGGAGTCTAGGCTGTAACATGTATGGACTCGACGTTGTAGATTGTTGAGCACAACACAGCGTGGAGGGGAATCAACCAGCGATGAATTTTGCTATAACTTAGAAAGAAATTCCTGGTACTTAGCTGTACGCAATCGATAGGAGCACGACGAACAATGTCGATACTTTGCGAGCACTATCGGCGTTGAATACAAGGAACGACCGTGTCCGAGAGATTGAGTCTTGACGACTTTGGCGGTTAGGGTAAGTGACGTTTGTTTACGCTCTCTTTTCGGCACAACGCAATGGACGCAAAAAGAGCACTGAAGATGCAAAAGTCACTTTTCACATTCGGACGACCTGCACAAAGTCCAAACTCGCTGAAGTGGCAGGTAGATCTGTTTACGATTTTGACCGTCGTAGAGACGTGGTCTGATATCGGGGCCTTTAATTGTTGTTACTTTAGGTGCCGGCTCGTTGACGCCTTGTACTGACAGCCTTTTCCCTTCAGCTTTCTTCCTGATAGAGAGATCAACCTTCTCCTTCTTTTCTATGTGTTTGCGCACATTATATATTAGCGCTCACGAACGTCTGGTTAATCCAATGGTAGTGGTGCACAATTTGACTCACATATGCGGTCTGCTTGCGTCCGTGAAGAGCCGGAGTTGCTGATAGTATGTGCGTCGATCGTGTTGTGCAAGAGAGATGGATGATTGCGGACGAAGCCACGAAAAGTGCACCAACAATGTAGCAGCTCGAAACCTCCTCGCATCACCTGTAGATAGCACGATAGCATGAATTTTGAGTGGAGGAGGGCGTGTTTGCGCTGTCGCGAGGATACCTCAACAGCTTTTTGTTGTCGTTGGATTTAAGTCTATTGCAACACGAAGACGTTACAAGATGACATGTAATGTGTGTAGTATTGCGTCAAACTTGGAGCCCAAAACAACATGCGGTATTTCTAGCTCAACTGAAATCATGGCCAAATTCTGTGTCGATGATAGTTTAGGCATGACGACTGCGACAGGTACACGATCAATCTTTATGGTCATTACTTGTGGTACGAGGCTCAGTACACTGCATCTGGCGAGGCCTGAACGATCAATTTCTTTTCGTTTACAGATATATTTAAGATAGGGGAGCAAGCTCTGGAGCTCGCCCTTTGATATGAGTAATCCAGTTCATAGAACTGAATCAAGTTGCAAAATACTATGCCACAGCAGCAGTGACTGAAGAGTGAGTATAATCCTGTTAGTGTCTGTATCAACCGCTTACAGTATGGTTGGGCAACGCCATCGGCCTGTGCTCATGAGCGTCCAGCATTTGCTGATGTGATCATCTTCACCTTTGATCAATTTTGAGCCTTTCACGTTCGTGCTCCAGAATCGTGAACAAGCCAAAGAGTGACTTTAGAAACAACTGTTCTATGAGGCGGATTGGCTGGATCGCACTTGGAACGAGTAAGGTACGCCTAACCGCGTTATTTACAGACACAGAGACACACACGCAGATAGATAAGTACGATCGAAAGCTAGGCATTCCATCTTACGCACAGTCACTAATAGCTTCAACCTTTGGGCCCGCAATCAGAGACTGATCTTGCTGCAACTTGTGCGGCAATTAAGAGAGTCTGACACCGATAGTAAGGGCCGACGATGACAAGCAAAATATGTTTATCGGTAGGAATCAACACGCATTAGAATTGCCTGTGTAAGCTGCCGGCGCTGACCTAGCGGCAAAAGCACAAGGTGTTTAATCGGCTATCGTTATGCGGAATATAGATGAACGTAGAGCTAACGAGAGCTATGATGAAGACTGATATCAAGGCCATCGAAAAGGGATCATACACGGTGAAGCTAGAGTCGAGCTGATGACTACATGAGAAGCAATCTCGGCCAGATGTGTAATGGCTAGTCGTCGTATTCTGCTTTGCAAGATAGTTAAGCTCCGTTACCGTATTGTGTTGATGTTGCTAGATGCTTTTGCTAAAAAGTTTGTCTCAATCGTGCGAATGCATCACCAACGTTTTTCTATTGTTCACAAACTTCGCGGAGATTCTCGAGGACGATAAGGTAAACGTGTTTAGACGAACGCAACTTAGTTGACGTCAAGGAAGTTTGTGCTAGCCACGAAGGCAATCACCGTTTTAAGACGTGTGTTTCATCTTGCCGCACAAGTCACCTAAGGCCTTAGGAGCAATTGATCGTTGAACCATTCCGATACCACGTTAGTTACTAGTCATCTAGGGTAGTGCCACACCTGGATTCCTTTTTGGAAGTGAAGAGATCCGTTTCAATAGATGATCGCATCAATGGATAAGCACCGACAAATGGCCACATTTGTCTAAATATCTTAAAGAAGCACATGCTGCAACTTGGGGTGCCAGAAAGCGCCATCTAGCTGAATTGATAATCGCAGAGGATCCTGTCATTGCAGATTATGTGAAAACTATGACTCTAGTTATCTTTACAACAACGCTCACAGAAATTGAGTCTTTCCGAAAACATCGTTCATACCATAGAAATAAACAAGCTTCCGTAAATAAGGTCAACGCGCAAATGTCGGCGCTCTGGTTTATTCCATAAGCCCTCCGCCTCGACGTAGACCATGTTGCGTGTGAGCAACATTTATCGGTTGATGTACGATAGACATGCTACCAGTTCCCCAAGCACATCACTCATCCTGTGAGGTGCTCCAGTCTAAGTAGTAACAATTACATGCATGGGTGTGTCATGGATCAAGAAAGATGCAGCACCTACAGAACGACCATACTGCTACGGATCTCTCTAATGACAATCAAGTTAGACTAGAGCGGCAAAGGCAACGGTCTGCTTCATCAGGTCTGCTTTATTACGTATACGACTAAATGATCTCCACACCCAACACCTTCGGATGACAGATTGACAGTTTATAGCGAGCCCGAAGGGTGAAGCTATTGGTTACTGTGCGCAAGATGGAATGCCGAACTTTCAATTGTACTTATCAAATTGTCTGTGCAAGTGTCTGTGTGTGTGTGTGTGTCTGTGTGTGTCTCTTTGTCTAGGTCTGTCTGTAAATAATGCGGTTAGGCGTTCCTTACTCGATCCAAGTGCGATCTAGCCAATCCCACTCGCAGGAATAGTTGTATCCAGAGACACTCTTTGGTTCTAGGTCACTATTCTGGAGCACGAACGTGAAAGGCTCAAAATTGATCAAAGGTGAAGATGGTCATCAGCAAATGCTGGACGCTCATAAGCACAGGCCGATCGCGTTGCCCAACCATACTGTCCGAGGTTGATATAGACACTAACAGGATTATACTCACTCTTCAGTCACTGCTGCTGTGGCATAGTATTTTGCAACTTGATTCAGTTCTATGAACTGCACTACTCAGATTAAAGGGCGAGCTCCAGAGCTTGCTCCCCTATCTTAGCATGAAAATTGCCTAGCAGCCCAAACTTTTGCCATTTTGGCACAAGTTTCTACTACAGATAAATAAACTTGTCCGTCTTAATGGATAGCGCTGGGACCGGAGAATTTTATCAGATAAGAGAAGTTATCACGTAAGGTAGTTTCACTCTATTACCGTTATTTCTACTCAAAGCGCATCGCTTTCTTTTTTAGTAGTGACATCTACAGCACAACTAAACAACACACCGCACCACAATTGAACATGGCGCAGTGTGTAAGTTAGCACATGACAATGACACATGAGATCCGCATCTTGTGGGAAAAGGTGAGGACAGGCGATGGAAGTTATCGGACTTTCCAGAAAGGTTTATGGGCTTTTGAAACGGCTGTCAGATCTCGGCGTGGATGGATGGGCAACTATTGCACGTTGTAACAAAATTCAGGTAGAGGCAGAGAAGAAGTCAGTGTGGAAAGCATGGCTAGGAGCAAGTAGAATAAAAGAAGTGCTAGTAAGAACAAACATAACTGAATCAAATTTGCCCTCATCTGCACATTGTCAATTTCCTACAGGTTATGAGCCCAATGGCTAAAGGTGACGACAACAAGGCCTCACCTTCACGTGCTGCCTCGCCAGGACGCGCAGCTATTTCGCCGCGCAGTGCGGCTGTCCTGCGAGATGTGCCGGCTCACGAAAGGAGCTCTGCGACCGACGAAAATATTCTCGCGGTCCTCGCCGCCCTCTCGGACCGCATGGAGAAGATGCAGACTTGCCAAATACGGATCGACGAGGATAAGCGTATACGCGGTGCCATAGAAAGCGGCATGTTTCCATCGGCTGTTGGCGCGAATATGGGCGCAAGGACGATGACAAACGAAGCGCTAAGAAACTCACTAGAGCGCAACCCAGCGGCTCGTGAAGAGCGGAAGCCAGGACCGTCACCCGAACTCGGAGGATCGTTGTTCTCATCTCTAGAGACGCGGTCACCGATGCCGAACATGCAACAAGCGCGGGGCGTACCTCTGCTGACGACGCATTTTCCCAAGCTTCAAGTCCAGCAGCGCCACTTCAGCAGCAAGGAGCGGTGAACTATGCGACACCAACAGCAGTCCAGCGCAAGATAACGATCCGTAAGTTCGACGGAACAGAGTTGCATCGTGGCTTAGAATTTGTATTTATGATTAAAAAAGACGTTTTTACGACAAGTCAACTTGGCCGAAGCATCGTGCGGTTTTCGGTAGAGCGAAGACGTCAAGGTCGACCTACTCGGCCATTTTCTAGCCGGTACAGCCGAGAGGCACTTCCACAAGCAAGTCAACTTTTGGTGGAACCAGAACCCAGCAAACGACTACGTGATGAGACGCTTGTTGGAGACGTTTAGGATAACGATCACCGCCGGCCAGTTTATGAAACTTTTTTCGCAAAAGAAGGACGCAAAAAGGTCATAGGTGGAACAATTTCTGTACCTTGTCGCGTTAAGTGATGCATGAGGAGGAGCAGACTCACTGGTACTGGACAATATTGTCCACCACGCTTCGCCTGAGCTCATGGACGTGATGCGAGCCAAGTACGACTTACACGGACCGACTACTCAAGACGTGCCGAAGAATTGACGCACTTTGCAACATCAATTGAGCTTGTAAGTGGACCGATTGGACGTGAGATTGTTGCTACACATGTCGAGGCGTCGTCCTAGCGCAAAGAGTCACGCAAATGTCTAGGTTATGGCAAGACGGAACACATTTAAGCGTATTGTCGAGGCAAGAAAATAGTAACCGTTGGCAAAAACACAAAGTCTAGCGATGCCGACATGGTGTTTGCAATTAGCGACATCAAACCTCGCAGGCGTAGATTCCGCGGCGGGAGAAAAAGCAAGGCGCCGACCGATTCCGTGAATACTGTCGGAGATGCCGACGGGAGCAAATCAAACGACTGGATCTTGAACAGCGGTTCATGTAGGCACTTGCTAAATGATTTCTCGCTGATGCAAGACGTCAATGAGTAAGACCACGAGATCGCGATGGCAGACGGCGATTCTCTCAAGATCACGATTGTTGGAAGTGTCCTTCTGCGTGTGATTGCAAACGGTAAAGATCGTATGATCACTCTTACCGATATCTACCTGGCTCCGCAGCTTGCGCGCAACATTGTCTCGTACGGGAAACTCGAGCACATAGGTTTTGGGCTTGTCTACAGAGGATCAGGTCGCTACCTAGTGCGACGCATTGAGTGGGAGATCGCATTTGACGTCAGTATGCATACGAACGTGCTGTACGTCAAAACATCAGTGACGCAAAAGAACCTAAGAGCTGCTTTGATGGCGGTGATATTCGACGCAGGGTCAAGCATACCAGCAGACTATGTGCAGATTGGATCACGCATGCATTTCCATGCACGTAAGGGACACCTGTCCCTTACCACGATTGAACGAATGGCAAAGACACCTATTTCGGGTATCTAGATTACAAACCGAACTCGGACGATTTGTAATTCGTGCAGAAAAGGGAAGCAGACGAAGAACAAACAGTCCTGGACGGACACCGAAAAGAACGCGCATATCGATCGGGTCGGCTTAGTGATTTGCTCGGACTTGAAAGATCCGCTAACTCGAAGAGATCGACTTGGTAATCGCTATCTGGTTAATTTCGTCGACCACAAGTCGAACTACTGTCGCTTTTTCCTAGCACTGACGAAGGACAAGGCTGAAAGTAGATTCGAGGACTTCGTGCTGTTTTTAAGCGCATGTTCGAGTGCAAGATACACATCTTGCGAACCGACGGAGGCGGCAAGTACAAGACTGTCGATCTGTTCTGCCAGTGCACAGGAATTGCGCGGCAAAAAATCGAAGCAAGGAACCAGGCGTCCGACGGAAAAGCTGAGCGCATGCATCGGCCGATACTTAACATGGCACGCAGCATGATCTTCGCAAGTCAACTCCCTATAAAGTTCTGGGGAGACGCAGTCAAATATTGGGCTTACATACTGAATAGAATCCAGACGCAATCAAATACAGGACGAGCATCGCCAATTGCAACTTTAACAAAGAAAGCGCCCGATCTTCGAGGAATCGTTGTGTTTGGGAGCGTATGCGCTGTGTACAGGGACTTACAGAAGATCTCGATGGGACAGTGATTGCGATTCGGAGTTAATCTTTGGAATCAGCAGCGAAACCAAAGGATTTCGTGTGTCTTTATAACAAAAAGAAAACAAGGTCGTGACGGCTCAGCAAGTCGTGAACATCGAGACGCTCAATGCGGAGCAAAACATTCAGCTGCAGCGCTCTTTAAAGTATGATGAGAATCAAGTGATCACGAGTGAGGTCGAAGGTTTAGAAAAAATAGTCAAGAGCGCTCACAAGATAAAGAAGATTTGGAAGCGTGATGCGCATGGCACGAGAAGCTGCAGCCAGCGACCAGGAGGATTCGGCTCAGATTTCAGATGTTGTGATTTATATCTTCGAGAGGGGCCCGAATAATTACGGCGAAGCTTTGCGCGACTCAAGGCGTGAGACCTGGAAGAAGACAATGCACGAAGTGCTGACGGCTCTTGAAGACAACGGTGTGTGGAAGATAACAAAAAGCGCCCTGCCAATTGCAGCGGTTTACACACGAAATGGGTCTATAAAACCAAAGCGGACGCGCAAGGAAATTTAGAGAGGCTCAAGGCGAGATTAATTGCGTGCGGCAACGAGAAAGTCCTAGGCGTGGACTACAGTCTCACTTTCACTGTCGACAAGTCCTTGTCGACAGTGAAAGTGATATCGGCACTCGCGGCGACGTGGAAGGTACCGGCAAAGCACGGAGGTTTTCCTAACGCTAATTACAAGGCGGACAAAGAAGCGCACCTTGACATTTGTTTGCAAGTCCCTCAAGGTATGGACATCGAGTACAAGGCGCTTAAGAGTCTTGGCGCCAGAAGAAAAAATGATATAGTGCTTCAGCTGCATCAAAGTCTGTATGGCTTAGAGCAAGCGGGGCGCCTATGGAGTCAGCTTCTACACACGCGACTCACGGAGGATGGTTTTGAGCAATGTGTTGCGGACATGTGTCTGTACCGCAAGCAAGATGGTGAAGATGTTGTCGTGGTCGGCGTGTATGTCGATGATTTCCTTGCGACCGGCACTAGCGTTGTAGCAGTCGATAATTTCTTCGCCAGCCTTGGTTCGCTATCGATCTAGGATTTAGGACATGTTTCGAAATTCTGGGTATGCAAGTGACACTTGACGATGATGGCTCCTATCTACTGGATCAGGAGGATACTATCAAGGACCCACTACGCGAACACGGACTTCATGAAGCGAATCCGACTCTAGCTACTATTGGAGCAGACTGTTACGAGGTGCAAGATGAAGAAAGTGCGCTACTAGGGGCAATAAGCACTGCTACATGGCCATCAATCAAGAATATCCAGTCGCTTGTTGGTAGTCTACTATGGGTGGTGCATTTTACGAGGACAGATGTGGCGTTTGCCGTGCATAAAGCTACGCATCAAACCCACCATCCACGCGTTTACGACTGAAAATTGTTAAAGAGAATTGCATGCTACTTGAAAGGCACTCAAGGACTAAAGTAAAAGATGAAACTAAGAATCGAAGGCCAAGATGCTCCGAAGCTTGAGTCATACATCAACGCAGATTTAGCTAGTGACAAGAAGGACCGCAAGTCGTTAACTGGAAGTGTCATTTTGCTTAACGACATGCCATTGAACTGGAGCGCTAAAAAAACAAGGCGGCGTGTCATTGTCAACTTTGGAGGCAGAATTTGTGGCTGCTTCTGAGGCATCACGCAAATAACTCGGCTTGATAGAGATGTTGGGTAAAATCGACATGATGCCGACCTAACCCATGTATATGCATGTCAAAAACCAGGCGGCCATCAAGCAACTTGAAGGCGAGGCTTGATCAATCAAGGCCAAGCACATCGACGTGCGGCTCAAATATGTTTGCGACTATGCTAGGCGCGGCATCGTTCTCGCGCAATACGTGTGCTCGAAGGAAGTGCTTGCGGACTTGCTCACGAAAGCATTAGACCCACCGAAGCTCGCAAAATTACGCGCACTAATGTGCTTGTCGCATTATTTAAAGGACCATGCAATTGAAAAGGATGCAATGCGATGAGGTGCAAGTGGCAGTGGTGATGTGTTGATGGTGCGCTCAAGATAGCTGCATCCGAAGAGGAGCGTTGGAAAAGGTGAGGACAGCCGATGGAAGTTATCGGACTTTCCAGAAAGGTTTATGGGCTTTTGAAACGGCTGTCAGATCTCGGCGTGGATGGATGGGCAACGATCGCACGTTGTAACAAAATTCAGGTAGAGGCAGAGAAGAAGTCAGTGTGGAAAGCATGGCTAGGAGCAAGTAGAATAAAAGAAGTGCTAGTAAGAACAAACATAACAGAATCAAATCTGCCCTCATCTGCACACTGTCAATTTCCTACACATATCTATGTGCCAGTACAAAAGAGACAATTACGAAGTCACGCAGAGGGAGCTCCGGACATCGCTTTCGGATTAACACAACACAAGGGTAGCCCAGTCACTCCTTTCAGCTACCCTCAAGCGCTCTGCACAACTGATAAAAAGGGCAGACAACGTCAATCTCAGCTAGAAACGCCAGCAAAAAGTGATATTTCTTGAGATGGATGAGTCTTTGGCAGAGTGGTTGTGAGCCAATCAGGATCGTGTCACCATGAGCGGCGATTTGATTAAAGAGAGTGCGAAAAAGATCTTGGACAGTCTGCTTCCCAGCCTAGCCGATTCTAATTTTAAATGACTGTTTTGATTTTTTCAGGCCCGTCATGGGATCCGTTCGTATCGCCGCTTTGAAAAAAGGGAATCTTAAAATATGGCGCTTATTGAAAAAGAGTGGCCAAAATTCGGGAGGGCTCGGACAAGTACGCGCTTGCGGATGTGTACAACATGGACGAAACGGAACTGTTCTACAGTTTGCAAGTATAATTCGGATTCCTGCATGATTTATATCATTATACGTTATCCCATTATTCATGTTACAAGGTCAACCATTCCCTTGCAACCAAGCGGCTGGAAGGTCGGCAACGGCACAAAGGGCGTCTCACTCCCGCCGTTTTCTGCAATGGAAAGGCTCTGACAAGCTTCCTTTATGACTCATCTGACACTTTAATGTACATCCATGCTTCAAGAACATCAATATCAAAAATCTGCGTTGCACCTACCGCAGCACCGCAAAAGTATGGCTGATCCGGATTAATTTCCTTGAATAAATCAAGAATTTTGACAGATGGATGTTTGACAGGCATGTTCTACTCATTCTGGACAATTGTGGTGCACACGTGCCCCTGGCTGAGCTTTTTGATCGCACCCAGCGAAAAAAACACATCATTCTACTACCTTTCACCAAATACCACATCGAAGCTGCAGCCTTGCGATACTGGGATCATCCGAAAGCTGAAGGGCTTTTATCTGCGCTCTTTCAACCGCCTTCTCTGGCAACGAATGGAGGACAAGGTAATCAGTCCCAATACGATCAATATTCTGCAAGCAATCAGGATTGCAGTCCTGGTACGGAATGATGAGTTAAACTTACCACCATCGTCAACTGTTTAAATTTCTGCAGGATCCGCACCCAGGGCAACTGATTGTCGCTCAAGAGGAAGCAAACGCTATCGAAGATGAAGATGACAACTTGGATTCCACTTTTCTTTCAATGACCCAGAGTCGCAGATCCAACAGGTCCGTTACAACGACCCAATGGACATCCGAGCTCTTCTTCATTATGCAAATGGGGCGGTCGTGAGCTACCTGCCGGACCTAAACGAGGTCATACCAGATCATATTCCAATGGAGGCTGACAGCGCAGCTGTGGAAGAAGACGACGTTAAAGCGCTTCCTCTAATACCGGCTGCTGAGGCGCAGCAGATGATTCAGCGCTAGAAATCTTAAAAATGCAGCACGCGAATCGAGAGGACCAGATTATGCGAACCCTGCAGCAGATGAAAGACAAGATCACGGCTATCAGAAGTCGCCAGAAGGGACAGAAGGATCTTCAGAGCTATTTTGACCGAGTTTGAGTCGCGCATGTGTAGAACTTATCAGTCCGGGTGCTGTTGATTATGTTTTTCAAAAAACTGGTCAGAAGCAATAATCAGATAGCATATTAGTTCATCAGTTCTACTATCGGTCCTAGGTCGGGACCGGGACATTTTATCGGTTATGACAAATTATCAGTGTAGGCAGTAGCGATTTCGACAAGTTCTTCTGTATATCCTACGACGTCAACCGTAAAAAAGGGCTGAAGACGGATGGCGAGTCCAAACTTCATGTTGCCCCAGTAACAATTGAAACCGAACGCTCTCAGCTTTTATCCAGCTCCTTACCTAACTTAGTGTACGCCACACCGCCATCAACAATCCTCACCTTTTCGCCGCACACTGTTCCCCAATGTGCCTCTGCTGATCTCCCCCCCCTCCTCCTTCCCACACCTCGAAACCCTTTCGTTTTCCACTTTAAACTCTGCCTTTGTCAATACTCAAACCAAATGACGAAACTCAGCATCAAGGACGTGGACGTCACCAACAAGCGCGTGCTCATCCGCGTGGACTTTAACGTCCCCTTCGCGCAAGATGGATCGATTGCCAATACGCAGCGCATTGACGCGGCACTACCCACGGTGCAGCACGTCTTGGACCATGGCGCTCGGGCCGTTGTGCTCATGTCGCACTTGGGGCGTCCAGACGGTCAACCCAAGCTGAAGGACTCGCTCACGCCCGTTGCTGCCGTTCTCGAGCAGAAACTTGGCCGCAAGGTCACGTTCTTGAAGGACTGTGTCGGTCCCGAGGTCGAACACGCCTGTGCCGAACCTCCAGCTGGGAGTGTCATCTTGCTGGAAAACCTGCGGTTCCACGCTGAAGAAGAGGGGAAGAGCAAGACCGCGTCGGACGGCAGCGCCGTTGGTCCAGACGTAGCGGGCTTTCGTGCTTCATTGAGCAAGCTGGGCGACATCTACGTGAACGACGCTTTTGGTACTGCCCATCGCGCTCATAGCTCAATGGTGGGCGTGGACCTCCCGGTGAAAGCTGCTGGCTTCTTATTGGACAAGGAGCTTGTATACTTTGCCAAGGCACTGGACGCCCCGCAACGCCCGTTTGTGTCCGTTCTGGGCGGAGCCAAAGTTGCCGATAAGATTCCATTGATCATGAACATGCTCGATAAAGTTGACGAGATGGTCATTGGCGGCGGCATGGCGTATACGTTCAAGAAAGTACTGAGCAATATGGAGATTGGCAACTCGCTGTTTGACACGGAAGGTGCCAAGATCGTGTCGGAGATTGTTGAGAAAGCCAAAGCCAAGGGCGTGACGCTGCACTTGCCGGTGGATTTTGTCATTGCAGACAAGTTTGCTGCTGATGCTGGGAAAAAGGATGTCACGGAGAAAGATGGGATCCCCGCTGGCTGGATGGGTCTGGACATTGGTCCAAAGTCCAGTGAAGCGTTTGCTGCTGCTATAATGAAAGCCAAGACCATTGTTTGGAATGGGCCCATGGGCGTCTTTGAGTTTGATGCCTTTGCCAATGGCACGAAAGGCGTCATGGACGCTGTCGTCAAGGCTACGGAATTGGGTGCAACGACTATCATTGGCGGCGGGGACACGGCCACGTGCTGTGTGAAGTACAACACGGAGGACAAGGTCAGTCACGTGAGCACGGGCGGTGGAGCCAGCTTGGAACTTCTCGAGGGCAAGGTGTTGCCTGGCGTCGATGCCCTGTCACCGGCGTGAACCGCAGACGCAGGCGATGGCTCTTTGTATCCAAGGAGTGGTCTGTAGCTGTTGATGTTGTGGTTGTTGCTCTTGTTCCTCTCAATAGCTATGAAAGGTCATATCTTTTCTGCTGACAAGATCATTGTTATGACTCGATTCGTCGAAAGAGGCACAACATATCTCTTCACACTTCCAACGTCACAAATTATAAAATTTGAAGTGCCTTCAACTGACCTTATTCGCGGGAAATAGCCACGACATCGATCGATCCAGACCGTGACAAGGTCGAATGATGATGATCTATTTATTGCGGCGGGGAAGGAGATGCGACGCACACCAGCATGCAAGAACAAGACCTCGTGCGTACAAAAAGCCCCTTCCAACATGCACCTCGCTTCGCCTCTCGAAACAACAACCACGACACTGTATGTACTAGGGACAGACCGTCGTCCATCTGTTGCATGAAACACTACTACACCTCCGTAGTCGAGTACGAGCCCGTGTAGTTGAGCTGGTCAAAGCCCGTCATGGCCGCATAGCTGTGGAACTGCTGCTGCGACTCATTGTACTCGCGCTCGGCCTTGTGGCTGTTCCACTCCTCCATCTCGCGCTTGTAGCGCGCCCGATCGACCTTTTCCTTCTCGACAAACGGCGCCTTCTGCTCGTCCGTGGCTTTCCCCCACGCTTCCCCCAGCTGCTTCGAGATCTCCGTGTTCTTCATGTCTTGGTGCTCGGCCTTGATCCGAGGCCGCATGACTTGGCTGTAAAAGAGAAACGCCGACGACGCCCGTTTGGGCGCGTCCGGGTGCTTCTTCGCGCGCTTATTGGGCACGCGCAAGGGCCCGTCATAGGCCGCCATCTCCTCCTCGTAGCGCTGCTTGTCGGCCTCGGCCGCGACTTTCCACGGCTGCTTGTCGTCGTCGCCCATCTTGCCCCACGCGTCGGCGATCGCGCGCATCACGTCCGTCACTTTCGAGTTCTCGGGCATCGTGGCCTTGATCTCCTCGCGCTTCTCCATGGAGAACAGAATGTACGGCGACTTGCCGCGCTTGGGCGCTCCGGGCGCTTTTTTCTGCAGCCGCTTGCGCTTCTTGCCGCCACTGGCTTCGGTTTTCAGCGCAGCCCAGGCCGCTCCGGCACCATGTTCGCTCGCTGCAAGTGGTTCCATGCCGCCCGTGAAAACCCGGGAAAATTGCTTGACTTCGCTTGAGTATGCCCGGTACTCGGCGAGAATGAGCGGTCGCGGCATACAAACTCAAGAGATTTCAGAGGGAGGGATGACACGGATGGTGTCGAACCAGTTGCAGACGGCGAATGGCGGCGGGGAGACGTGGACTCGAGTCGGTGATTGGTTGAAAGCTAGGGATGGCGAATGTATCGAGAAACCCCTTTCTGGCCGTTCCATTGGTCGGTTCTCGATTAAAAGGTGCAGGGCTCGTCACTAAAGGTAAATAGTGACTCTTCTGCCTCACAAGGAGACCTGGGAGAAGGCGCGAAAAACGTCGGGCAAAAGATTCCACCAATGGGATTGTTCACATTATCATGCAGCATCATGCATGCTATTTCGGAGTCTCGGAATCGGACGGCGCACGCCCACGCCCTCGCTGTGAATCTCGGCTGACACAGCAGCAGCATGGCAAAGCACCACCCAGATCTGGTCATGTGCCGCAAGCAGCCGGGCGTGGCTATTGGTCGTCTATGCGAGAAGGACGACGGCAAATGTGTAATCTGTGACTCGTACGTACGTCCGTGCACGTTGGTGCGGATCTGCGACGAGTGCAACTACGGTTCGTACCAGGGTCGATGCGTCATCTGCGGCGGTCCCGGCATCTCGGACGCCTACTACTGTCGGGAGTGCACGCAACTGGAGAAGGACCGTGACGGGTGTCCCAAGATCGTGAATCTTGGCAGTTCCAAGACCGACCTCTTTTATGAGCGCAAGAAGTATGGGTTCAAGAAACGCTGAGCGCGCCGCTTCTTCTCCCTGGACGGCATCCAGAGCGAGAAGCGACCCACAGGCACCGGTTGTGGGTGAAGCGCGTAACACATAGAACAGACGAGAGAGAGAGAGATCTGGCGTATGCGATGAAGTTTACTATGAATGGGGAGGGAAACCAGCTCGTTTCCTTGTGTGTGTGTGTGTGTGGTTCACTGACTATTTCGATTGCACTTGCCGTTGTCACGTTGTGACTTGAATGTGTGCGTGTGTCACAAATCTATCCCGCACATAGCAACTACGACAAGATCATCCTCGCTTTCTCCACCTCTGCGTCGTTCATGAGCTGTGACACGCTCGCGTCAAAAACGAAACAGATCTTGGTCGAATGTAGTTGACAGTATCGTGAAAGGTTCATGTTGCAGTTGCAGCTCAAGTATTCCGCACTCTCAATGTCGTCATCGTCGTGTTAGTATACGATCAACTGCATGAATGCGGAAAGCAAGGAGTCACTGAACGACCATCATTCTCATGAATGCGGAAAGCAAGGAGTCATTGAACGACCATCATTCTCATCAATGCGTGCCATAGTTGGCCAGCTGACTACTCTGCCTCTCCACCTTCTTTCGACGAAACGACTTCAAACGTACCCACAAGCCACTGCACGGCACCACAAAACACCCATGTTACCTACCGCCTGCAATCCGCCACCTCGATCGATGATTCATGTGCTTCGGGACGTCTTTACCTCCTCCCATCGTGTTAAATTAGCTACATACACCTTTCGTCGCGTTGCTTCCATTTGGCCTGACATGTCCATATGATCGAAGAGCTTGCAGCAGGAGTTCCACTTGGTTCCAAGAGGCTGAAGTAGGTGCTGCGGTTTCCGAGAGTCTATCGACTGCATGTCCTGCCATCCTCCGTCCTAGTTCTTTTTTTCATTGACTTTTCCGTCGTGTCAATGCTAATTCCGATTTTCAACGAGGGCCCAACCTCGCACACAAATAAATGAGCCACTATCACATGTTTTCCCTTAATTCTTCATGTCATACTGAAACTTAGATGAATCGCGTCTCGGTCTCGTCTGCTGCACTGTTCGTCGTCGCAGGGCGTTATAAACTGTCCGAGCCAAGCGACGTCTCCAGTCTATTCCACCGTCAGCACCTTGAGCATGTTCGTCGAGCCTGAGCGGGCCTTATTGGTAACGGTGTTGGTTACTGATACTAATGACCATATGTCATGGACGACACTGTGTGATAGTGTGTAACGATGGGATCGACTCATCGTTTTGTTACTAATATTATAGAGTCGATATCGATAGGCTTAGAGTAGTACAACGAGACGAACTAAGGACCTAGCTAGATGATAATTCACTTTCCATTTTACCTTCTTCTAAGCTCTCCCACCTCAACTCGCTCTTGGCTGTTGCCAAAAGTCAAAAGGTTATGAGCCCAACTACGCCGGATGCGGGCGACATACTCCGCGAAGATAACTACTTCGTGTGGGAGTTCAACGCAAGGATGAGGCTGGCAAAGAAGGGATTGCTAGAGCACCTAGACGCTATGAAGGCCCCAGAAGAAGGAGACGCAAGCGCGTCAACTTGGAAAGTCAACGACATGAAGGCCTTCGCGATTGTGTCCACAATGATCAGCACAAATCTTCAGTCAATGGTGCGCACGGCAGAGACAACGGCAAAAGCATGGGACATACTGAAGACTTTCTTCCTGCGGCAAAGTATGCACAATCGTGTGCAGTTGCGGCGGCAACTACATGAGTTCAAGTTGGCCAAGGGAGGAAGCATCATGGATCACTTCCTGAGATTTGACGAGCTGTGCATGACTATGCAAGCTGTGGGACAAGAGATCTCACAGGATGAGCATTTGGTCATCCTATTGGGTAGTCTAACGAGAGACTATGACCCTATCGTCAAGATAATTGAGAACATGCCCGGAATGACACTGTTTCACGCTAAGGAAATGCTGAGACGGGAGTACGATGGAATGGCGAGGACAGAACACCAAGAAATCGCACTGAAAAGTACGCACACTTCCAAGTACAAGAAAGGTCCGCGCAGACATATGGGGAGATCAAGTTCAAGAGGTGAAAAGTTTTCGGGAAGGTGTTACCGATGTAACAAATATGGGCACAAGCGTCAAGATTGCAAGGCTGAACAAGTGGAGACAGAGCGATCTGGAGAAGAGAGAGCATTTACTGCGTCAAGTCGGACGTCAGCTGGATGGTTATTGGACAGTGGGGCAAGCAGCCACATGTGTCCCGACAGAAATGAGTTTTCGAATTTAAACTCACTGACGGACCCGATCATGATCACCATAGCAGACGGCAGCGAAGTGGAAGCGCAAGGTGTTGGGACAGTGCGCGTGCAACTCAAGACTGGTGAAGTGATCAGGATCGAAGAAACGCTATGGGTGCCGGGCCTAGACCGAAGGCTACTGTCAATATCGGCATTGTCAAAGAGGGGTCTACAAGTGATCTTCTCAGATCTGAGCTGTCAGATCAGAAGTAACACGGAAGTCGTTGCCCAAATACCAAGACGAAACAAGATGTACGTCTTAGAGTGCAGTCCGGCTGAGGTAGCCAACGTTTGCGGAGAGACATCTCAAGAGCAAGAATCAAGTGACGGATCAGGAGCGGCTGATCTACAAGTGTGGCATGCAAGATTAGGTCACCTGTCAACGAAGATGCTCAAGGGTATGGCAGGTTGCGTCAATGGATTAAAGATCAAGAAGAATCAAGGCGTTGAAGATGATATCGAGATCTGCGAAGGGTGCATCATGGGTAAAGCAACCGTCAAGACGTTTCCGAAGTCACCATACGGACACGTGAAAACCAAGGAGGTGTTGCAGTTGGTCCACAGTGATGTCATGGGACCTATGGAATCGAAGTCTCGAGGAGGATCAAGATTTGTCGTGACTTTTATTGATGATTATTCGAGATATATAGTCGCATACTATATTGAGAACAAGTCGGAAGTGACGGATCGCTTTATAGAGTATAAGGCACTTATGGAGAATCAACTGTCCAAGAAGATCAAGTGTATCAGGACGGACAACGGGACGGAATACGTCAACAGACGTTTCTCCGGTGTATGTCGAAAATCTGGTATCATGCATCAGACGACGGTACCCTATTCGCCACAACAGAATGGGCTGGCCGAACGCATGAACAGGACACTGACAGAGCGGGCCAGAGCAATGCTCAGCCATATGCAAGTGGATAAAATTTGGTGGGCTGAGGCGATGAACACGGCAGTCTATGTGACAAACCGAGTTCCATGTGCTAGTCACCCGACTAAAACTCCATTTGAGTTCATCTTCGGGAAGAAGCCTGACCTCTCCGAGATGTGTGTATTTGGATCAAAGGGATATGCACATGTCGACAAGTCGAACAGGACCAAGATGACCAAGAAGGCGATTCGATGTATTTTTCTAGGTTACTCGGATCAAATCAAGGGGCTTCGAATATGGGATGAAGATGCCAAGAGGGTGACGCACACGAGATCGGCTAAATTCGATGAGAGACCACCACTTCAGTACGTGCAACGTTACAGCAGATCAAGTGACCAAGAGTTTCGCGCTGTTCATGACGAAGACACTGTTTCTATCGATTTAGAACAGCCACGAGTCACGAAAGACATGGACATAGCAATGGAGGACAGTCACAGTGTTCAAGAAGAGAGTCACATGCAAGACAGGCGTACAACAACGATGGCTCTACCATCAAGATGCAGTAGCAAGATGCCTGAACACGTGGGTTCCAATGCTGACGATCCAATGTTTGAAATTGATGATGTGACGATGATTGAAGAAGATCAAGAATCGGCTGAAGACGTGTCAAGACAAGGACAGATGGTGATACGACCAAGTCGACAGACAAGTATTCAAGCATCGCAAGAAACCGCGATGGTTCCACTAGAATCGGTTCAACATGGACAATCTCAAGCGTTAATACCAGTGAATGGTGCTGATGAGGACTTTTATGACGGCTCAGAAGTGTGTCAAGAAAAAGGCACAAAGAGACTACGTATTGGGTATGAGCAAGCATGTGCAGCGTTCGAGACCCCAACGACATACGAAGAAGCTCTTAAGTCACCTCGTCGTGATAATTGGTACAAGGCCATTCAAGCTGAGCTCAAGGCATTAGAGGAAAAGGACACCTGGACTGTTCAAACACAGCGTCCAAACCAGAAAGTGATTGGAACCAAGTGGGTGTTCGCACTCAAACGAAACGAGCTGGGTGAGATTATTCGATACAAGGCACGTCTTGTAGCACTTGGCTACAGGCAGACGTATGGAGTTGACTACATGGAGACATATTCACCTGTGGCAAACCTCAACTCAATACGGGTGTTTTTGGCGGTGTGCTGTCAAAAGGGGATGTTGATTCATCAATATGATGTCGACACTGCTTTTCTGTATGGCGTTTTGGAAGAAGAGGTATACGTATACCCTCCTCTGGGTGTTCGTGCAGAACATAATCAAGTGCTTAAGCTGAATCGCAGTCTGTATGGGCTGAAACAAGCGGCCGCTACATGGTACAAGACAATTTCGTGTGTGTTTGTGGAGATGGGGTTCTCTTCATGCGTGGCAGACTCATGCATTTTCGTCAAAGAGACCAAGGGCTCGTGGATTTACGCTGCATTATATGTGGACGACCTTCTAATTGGGGCTGAATCTACTGGAGTGATGGAAGATGTGGCAGCTCAACTATCAAGTCGTTTCCAGTTGAAGATACTAGGGGGTGTTCGATACGTTCTTGGAATCGAAGTCAAGTACCTGCGCAACAATCGACGTCTGAAGATCAGTCAAGGATCGTGTATATCAAGAATGGTCGAGAAATTTAATCAAGTTGATGCGAAAGCAGTGTCAAATCCAAGTGTTGAAGGGCAAGCGATGGTCAAGATGGACAAAGCTGACACAAGAATGAAGAATCGACCGTATCGATCGTTAGTGGGGTCGTTGTTGTATGTGGCAACAGGCACACGACCAGATATTGCGTATACAGTATGTCAGCTGAGTCGTCATTTGGAATTTCCACATGAAGAGCACTGGAATGCAGCGATTCGAGTGTTGCGATATCTGAAGACGACGCAGAGCAAAGGAATTTGTTATGAAGGAGTTTCAGGCAATCTTCAGCTGAGCGCGTACACCGATGCAGACTGGGCAAGTAACAAGTGGAATCGCAGATCGATTTCGGGAGTTTTTATCATGATTAATGGCGCACCTGTGATTTTCAAGTCGAAGATGCAGCAGAGCGTGGCACTGAGCACGGCAGAAGCAGAGTATATGGCTCTTTCTTTATGTGTGCAGGAGGTTCTGTGGACAAGAAGTCTACTCAAGGAGATGCAAGTGCAGATTAACTATGCTGTCAAGATTCACGAAGACAACCAGAGTGCAATCGCTATCGCTAAGAACGACGGCTATCAAAGTCGAGCGAAACATATCGACATCAGATACCATTTTGTGCGCGAACAGGTGAAAGACAAGATTATCGACCTGCAGTATACTGAAACCAAGTCACAGCTGGCAGATTTTCTGACCAAACCGATTTCGACAAAGAAGTTCGAGTCGCTGCTGGACAAGGCCAGGATCAGAGACTTCTAGTCGAGGGGGAGTATTGGTAACGGTGTTGGTTACTGATACTAATGACCATATGTCATGGACGACACTGTGTGATAGTGTAACGATGGGATCGACTCATCGTTTTGTTACTAATATTATAGAGTCGATATCGATAGGCTTAGAGTAGTACAACGAGACGAACTAAGGACCTAGCTAGATGATAATTCACTTTCCATTTTACCTTCTTCTAAGCTCTCCCACCTCAACTCGCTCTTGGCTGTTGCCAAAAGTCAAAAGGTTATGAGCCCAACTACGCCGGATGCGGGCGACATACTCCGCGAAGATAACTACTTCGTGTGGGAGTTCAACGCAAGGATGAGGCTGGCAAAGAAGGGATTGCTAGAGCACCTAGACGCTATGAAGGCCCCAGAAGAAGGAGACGCAAGCGCGTCAACTTGGAAAGTCAACGACATGAAGGCCTTCGCGATTGTGTCCACAATGATCAGCACAAATCTTCAGTCAATGGTGCGCACGGCAGAGACAACGGCAAAAGCATGGGACATACTGAAGACTTTCTTCCTGCGGCAAAGTATGCACAATCGTGTGCAGTTGCGGCGGCAACTACATGAGTTCAAGTTGGCCAAGGGAGGAAGCATCATGGATCACTTCCTGAGATTTGACGAGCTGTGCATGACTATGCAAGCTGTGGGACAAGAGATCTCACAGGATGAGCATTTGGTCATCCTATTGGGTAGTCTAACGAGAGACTATGACCCTATCGTCAAGATAATTGAGAACATGCCCGGAATGACACTGTTTCACGCTAAGGAAATGCTGAGACGGGAGTACGATGGAATGGCGAGGACAGAACACCAAGAAATCGCACTGAAAAGTACGCACACTTCCAAGTACAAGAAAGGTCCGCGCAGACATATGGGGAGATCAAGTTCAAGAGGTGAAAAGTTTTCGGGAAGGTGTTACCGATGTAACAAATATGGGCACAAGCGTCAAGATTGCAAGGCTGAACAAGTGGAGACAGAGCGATCTGGAGAAGAGAGAGCATTTACTGCGTCAAGTCGGACGTCAGCTGGATGGTTATTGGACAGTGGGGCAAGCAGCCACATGTGTCCCGACAGAAATGAGTTTTCGAATTTAAACTCACTGACGGACCCGATCATGATCACCATAGCAGACGGCAGCGAAGTGGAAGCGCAAGGTGTTGGGACAGTGCGCGTGCAACTCAAGACTGGTGAAGTGATCAGGATCGAAGAAACGCTATGGGTGCCGGGCCTAGACCGAAGGCTACTGTCAATATCGGCATTGTCAAAGAGGGGTCTACAAGTGATCTTCTCAGATCTGAGCTGTCAGATCAGAAGTAACACGGAAGTCGTTGCCCAAATACCAAGACGAAACAAGATGTACGTCTTAGAGTGCAGTCCGGCTGAGGTAGCCAACGTTTGCGGAGAGACATCTCAAGAGCAAGAATCAAGTGACGGATCAGGAGCGGCTGATCTACAAGTGTGGCATGCAAGATTAGGTCACCTGTCAACGAAGATGCTCAAGGGTATGGCAGGTTGCGTCAATGGATTAAAGATCAAGAAGAATCAAGGCGTTGAAGATGATATCGAGATCTGCGAAGGGTGCATCATGGGTAAAGCAACCGTCAAGACGTTTCCGAAGTCACCATACGGACACGTGAAAACCAAGGAGGTGTTGCAGTTGGTCCACAGTGATGTCATGGGACCTATGGAATCGAAGTCTCGAGGAGGATCAAGATTTGTCGTGACTTTTATTGATGATTATTCGAGATATATAGTCGCATACTATATTGAGAACAAGTCGGAAGTGACGGATCGCTTTATAGAGTATAAGGCACTTATGGAGAATCAACTGTCCAAGAAGATCAAGTGTATCAGGACGGACAACGGGACGGAATACGTCAACAGACGTTTCTCCGGTGTATGTCGAAAATCTGGTATCATGCATCAGACGACGGTACCCTATTCGCCACAACAGAATGGGCTGGCCGAACGCATGAACAGGACACTGACAGAGCGGGCCAGAGCAATGCTCAGCCATATGCAAGTGGATAAAATTTGGTGGGCTGAGGCGATGAACACGGCAGTCTATGTGACAAACCGAGTTCCATGTGCTAGTCACCCGACTAAAACTCCATTTGAGTTCATCTTCGGGAAGAAGCCTGACCTCTCCGAGATGTGTGTATTTGGATCAAAGGGATATGCACATGTCGACAAGTCGAACAGGACCAAGATGACCAAGAAGGCGATTCGATGTATTTTTCTAGGTTACTCGGATCAAATCAAGGGGCTTCGAATATGGGATGAAGATGCCAAGAGGGTGACGCACACGAGATCGGCTAAATTCGATGAGAGACCACCACTTCAGTACGTGCAACGTTACAGCAGATCAAGTGACCAAGAGTTTCGCGCTGTTCATGACGAAGACACTGTTTCTATCGATTTAGAACAGCCACGAGTCACGAAAGACATGGACATAGCAATGGAGGACAGTCACAGTGTTCAAGAAGAGAGTCACATGCAAGACAGGCGTACAACAACGATGGCTCTACCATCAAGATGCAGTAGCAAGATGCCTGAACACGTGGGTTCCAATGCTGACGATCCAATGTTTGAAATTGATGATGTGACGATGATTGAAGAAGATCAAGAATCGGCTGAAGACGTGTCAAGACAAGGACAGATGGTGATACGACCAAGTCGACAGACAAGTATTCAAGCATCGCAAGAAACCGCGATGGTTCCACTAGAATCGGTTCAACATGGACAATCTCAAGCGTTAATACCAGTGAATGGTGCTGATGAGGACTTTTATGACGGCTCAGAAGTGTGTCAAGAAAAAGGCACAAAGAGACTACGTATTGGGTATGAGCAAGCATGTGCAGCGTTCGAGACCCCAACGACATACGAAGAAGCTCTTAAGTCACCTCGTCGTGATAATTGGTACAAGGCCATTCAAGCTGAGCTCAAGGCATTAGAGGAAAAGGACACCTGGACTGTTCAAACACAGCGTCCAAACCAGAAAGTGATTGGAACCAAGTGGGTGTTCGCACTCAAACGAAACGAGCTGGGTGAGATTATTCGATACAAGGCACGTCTTGTAGCACTTGGCTACAGGCAGACGTATGGAGTTGACTACATGGAGACATATTCACCTGTGGCAAACCTCAACTCAATACGGGTGTTTTTGGCGGTGTGCTGTCAAAAGGGGATGTTGATTCATCAATATGATGTCGACACTGCTTTTCTGTATGGCGTTTTGGAAGAAGAGGTATACGTATACCCTCCTCTGGGTGTTCGTGCAGAACATAATCAAGTGCTTAAGCTGAATCGCAGTCTGTATGGGCTGAAACAAGCGGCCGCTACATGGTACAAGACAATTTCGTGTGTGTTTGTGGAGATGGGGTTCTCTTCATGCGTGGCAGACTCATGCATTTTCGTCAAAGAGACCAAGGGCTCGTGGATTTACGCTGCATTATATGTGGACGACCTTCTAATTGGGGCTGAATCTACTGGAGTGATGGAAGATGTGGCAGCTCAACTATCAAGTCGTTTCCAGTTGAAGATACTAGGGGGTGTTCGATACGTTCTTGGAATCGAAGTCAAGTACCTGCGCAACAATCGACGTCTGAAGATCAGTCAAGGATCGTGTATATCAAGAATGGTCGAGAAATTTAATCAAGTTGATGCGAAAGCAGTGTCAAATCCAAGTGTTGAAGGGCAAGCGATGGTCAAGATGGACAAAGCTGACACAAGAATGAAGAATCGACCGTATCGATCGTTAGTGGGGTCGTTGTTGTATGTGGCAACAGGCACACGACCAGATATTGCGTATACAGTATGTCAGCTGAGTCGTCATTTGGAATTTCCACATGAAGAGCACTGGAATGCAGCGATTCGAGTGTTGCGATATCTGAAGACGACGCAGAGCAAAGGAATTTGTTATGAAGGAGTTTCAGGCAATCTTCAGCTGAGCGCGTACACCGACGCAGACTGGGCAAGTAACAAGTGGAATCGCAGATCGATTTCGGGAGTTTTTATCATGATTAATGGCGCACCTGTGATTTTCAAGTCGAAGATGCAGCAGAGCGTGGCACTGAGCACGGCAGAAGCAGAGTATATGGCTCTTTCTTTATGTGTGCAGGAGGTTCTGTGGACAAGAAGTCTACTCAAGGAGATGCAAGTGCAGATTAACTATGCTGTCAAGATTCACGAAGACAACCAGAGTGCAATCGCTATCGCTAAGAACGACGGCTATCAAAGTCGAGCGAAACATATCGACATCAGATACCATTTTGTGCGCGAACAGGTGAAAGACAAGATTATCGACCTGCAGTATACTGAAACCAAGTCACAGCTGGCAGATTTTCTGACCAAACCGATTTCGACAAAGAAGTTCGAGTCGCTGCTGGACAAGGCCAGGATCAGAGACTTCTAGTCGAGGGGGAGTATTGGTAACGGTGTTGGTTACTGATACTAATGACCATATGTCATGGACGACACTGTGTGATAGTGTGTAACGATGGGATCGACTCATCGTTTTGTTACTAATATTATAGAGTCGATATCGATAGGCTTAGAGTAGTACAACGAGACGAACTAAGGACCTAGCTAGATGATAATTCACTTTCCATTTTACCTTCTTCTAAGCTCTCCCACCTCAACTCGCTCTTGGCTGTTGCCAAAAGTCAAAAGGCCTCGACCATACCGTGAAGAGCCACCACGTTATCCCCCGGCTCCACCCAGCCAAACTGCTTGCCCAGATCCGTCGCGCGGTACAAGATCGAGTCGGTGCCGATCATAGAGCCCATGCAACGCGCGGTGACGCCCTTGTTAAAGCCCTCAGCTTGACGGGCAGTCCCACCCCGAGCAGTAAGCACTAGAACGGGCATTGACGGTCGAAATTTAGCGACCAAACGTGCAGTGTCGCCCGACTCAGTCAACACCACGATCATCTTGGCCTTAATGTCGATCGCAGTCTTCACTGCGGACGACGTGATGGCCTCCTGCGTGCTCATCTGGCCAAATGTACCCAGCACCGCATTGTGTAGAGCCTGGTAGAGCTCGTTGTAGTGGATCGCACCTTCTGCTTGCACACAGATCTTGGCCATTATCGCCACAGCTTCGCTAGGGTAGTCGCCGCTCGCGGTCTCGCCTGACAGCATCACAGCATCCGTGCCATCCAGCACAGCATTGGCCACGTCTGTGCACTCGGCACGCGTCGGTCGCGGGGCTTTGATCATAGACTCGAGCATCTGCGTAGCTGTCACGACAGGTTTGCCAGCGATATTAGCTCTACGGATCATCATCTTCTGTGCGAGAAAGACCTTTTCCGGCGGAATCTCCATGCCCAAATCCCCACGAGCGACCATGATGCCGTCAGCTTTGGTCAAGATCTCGTCAAAGTTCTCGAGTCCTTCCTGGCTCTCGATTTTCGCGATGATCTTGACACTACGGCCGCGACGGCCAAGGACCTTGCGAATGTTGTCAATGTCTTGGCCCGTGCGGACAAATGACGCAGCAATGTAGTCCACGTCGTGTACCAGACCAAAGTTGACGAGATCGTCTTCGTCCTTCGCCGTCAGCGTCGGGAGCAGCACCTTGCATCCAGGCAGGTTCATGTTCTTCCGCTCGCCTAGCGTCGCTGTATTCGTCGCCCGAGTCACGACGCTCGTCTCCTTGATGGCAGTGACTGTCAGCACCAGCGCGCCATCGGCGACGAGAATGGAGCTGCCGAGCTCGACCGACTGGGGCAGCTCGGGATACGAACAGGCGATCTTGCTTTCGTTGCCAAGGAACTCGTAGTCGGTCGTGAGCTCCACGGTGGCATCCTTCTGGATAGTGACTTTGTCCTTGTTGGCCAGAAACCCCGTGCGGATCTCAGGACCTTTGGTGTCCAACATGGTGGCAACGTTCTTGTGCGGGCGCGTAGCCAACGCTGCGCGCAGTCGGTTGAGCGTCTCCGTGTGGCTCCTTTGGTCTCCGTGCGAAAAGTTGAAGCGAGCGACGTTCATGCCCGCGTCAAGCAGCTCTGTGAGTCCCTTTTCGGACGAGCAGGAGGGGCCAAGTGTACAGAAGATGCGCGTCTTGCGCTCTACGCCGTCCACGCTGCGCATGATGCTCTCGAGTTGGCAGCCTTGATGGCTCAGTCCGATTGCTCCCGACATGGTAATCTAACACACGTACAGAGACAGAGACAGATGGAGAGAGTCACGTCTACTTGCCTGGGCTCCTTTGCTTTCGAGCTCTATCGATGGACGACGCACTATGGCGAACCCTAATTTGGTTGTATGATTGGAGATCACCTGATGCAGTGGCTTCTCTCTCGGACTTGGCACAGTCAGTTACCGCAAAACGCACCCTGAATGACGCGGGAAGAAGGTTCGAACTCGCGGAAAGCAGGAAAAGTATCTTGCAGGTCGAACGTGGTATTCCAAGAAAACCGGTCTCCTGTCTCTGCTGCTCTATGATTGGGCCTGATCACGCGCTGTATTGAAGTGTCTTGAGCTGCCGTTATCGCAGGTCTCACATTTTAGGATGGCTACCTCGTGTGTTCGTTGTGTTATGCTCACTATGTATTGTATAGTCTCTGGCTTTGGTATACACTCGAGGTAGCCCCTTTGATATTGATCAATGGTCGATCACTGAAACTAGACATTCCAACGCAAAGATAACGGACATTCCACAAACAGCATCATGAAAAACACTTTTAATAAAAACAAACTTGGTGTGTCGCGCCACGACTAAAAGCACTTGTACTGGAATTCGCGGCTACCGCAGTATAGCTGAGTTTACGCATCGACTTGCAGGGGCACCGACGCGTCTACCGAGTTTCATTACAAGTCCACGGTCCTTTCCATCGGCACTTGTTCTCCGTGTGTGCCAGTAATAATGCTCACTCGCAGCTCTTTCACCGAGTCGAATGTGATGATGTATGTGTTACTGGCCTTTACGGTAATTATTGAGTATTGTTATTTTATCGAGTCTATGGAAAAATGGTAGTAATTTCACAAGCTTCAGTCTACACCTGCGACGACTAGAGCCACTACCACCTTTCCTTTCTGTTCTACCTGCGCTGAGCCGTCTTGTTTCATGGCGATGTCCCTGTCGCCACTCGCAAGTACTTTGGGTTTGTATCGACTATGTGACGTGACATGACGAGACGTGACGGTTGATACCGGGGGGGGCAAGCTCCTCAACCTATTGCTATACGGTGTTAAGCGCTGTTTCCGTAGGGAAGCAAAACTCCCTACGGAATTGTTTAGCGTGACTATCTAGCTTCCTTAGAGAATCCCCACGAGACCACTTTATCGAGTGCTACATCGCTATTATGAAGTTAATTTGAATTATTTGCGTCCCCATCGCACCAGTTTACAAGATCGAAACGCAAGCTCTACAGCTCGCCCTTTGATATGAGTAATTCCGTCAATAAACTGGATCAAAATCTGTACATTTTCTTCCTTTGCGCTCAGTCATTGCAGATTTACCCTCCGGGCTCACAATCATGTCTATGGACCAATAAAGAGGGAATAAACGCACATCGTCACCAAGCATTTTACAGACACAACACGTAATAGACTACCTCGCACTTACTTCTACGCGTAAGGTAGAGGGAGGGGGGTCCTCAGAAGCAAGCAACTCGCCTAGAAAGGCAAGTGGATGATCGCAAAATAAGCCGGGAGCTAACAAGCGTATGAGAGGTCTCCCTAAACATAATTTTGTCCTACACGTCTCCTAGTAACTATAACTGCACCGCAGCGAATTCGTGAATTCTGTAAAGTATTGCCTCCAAATGCTCTGCTTTAGAAACCCATCCCTTCAAAAAGACTACGATGAGTGACTCTTCTTGGTCACTTTCTTTTCCTTATCCAGCAGAAACCTATAACAATCTAGAGCTCGAAAAGGAAGATGCTCACGCTTATGCGTAGGAGAATGGCTTCGCGATTGTTGTATAAAAGGCGTCTAACTGGGGTTTCCATATGTATTAGGAAGGTGTGGATGCGCTATGCGCAGAAAGGAGAACATCGCGCCCCGTCACCTGAAGATGCACCTCTCCGAAAAGGGTCAGCAGAAAAGTGTGCTGTCCTTATGCGTTTGTCGTTCTATCAAGGTACGAGTATATATTATGACGTGAAACATCAGGTTTACAATTGTTCTACCTCTCTCCGGATTGCTTCTTTACAATTAACAGGTGTGATGAAAAGTGCGACTGGCAACGGTCACTCATTCTGCGACCGAGTCATTTAATTCTTTCGGGCAGTCCAGGTTTGTGCTCCTCTTCTACTGATGTACAGCTGTCCATGTTTGCCGCTACCTTTGTCGTTGTGCAGGAGCTGATTCTGGTCTAATTGCCGATATGCTTGTCGCGAGCTTCAACTCTTTACGCTTGAACTGGTACACACTGCCCGGCTGCTATGTCAAATAACGTTACACAGTAGTTTGCACAGCTCTTCTGATCATCCGCTTATTTCTATGTAAGAAGAGCATTATTTCTATTCCACGTTAATTTGTAGCCGTTTTACCTCTTGCAGACTACCTACTTGTGTTTAGACGACTTGCTGGTGTTTAGAATCTCCTGTAAGGTTACACCTGTTAAATGTACATACACAGGAGGTGACAGGTTAAAACGCATTCAGTATGACGTTATAGTATGCCTAGGTTCAATAACAGACGGATACACACAATTGAGATTGATTTAAAAGTTTGGTATACACCTTGCGCACATTCACATACAGATTCCCCCTTCGGGCTCAAAATGAATAAGAGTACTAGTGGATGGTGTGCATTGAAGCTGTTCGTAGATGTGTATATTTTTAAACTGACAAATGTTAAAAGGAGATTTAGTGTGATTTTGCTCGGTACGTACGCGGCTGGCCGGCCAGCCGCGTACGACGTGTACTTGAGGTTATTGTTCAGAATACGTAAAGCAGATAGTGCGTGCAAGTGCTCAGAAAAATCGACAAGCAAAATGTACTAGCCCATTTCGCCGAGTTTGTTCGGCGAAATGGGCTATTATGTTGGGGGGAAATTATTTTGCAGTTCGCCCCTTCGAGTTCAGTTGTGACTTTCGGCTAACGGGTTCCTTGCAACCCATATATCCAGAAGACTGCCTGAGCTCAGCATCTTCTAAATTAACGCTCCTGTGAATCTCACCAATTGGTGGATGTCGGCGTTTTTACGCTTTTACAGTTCACCGAACGAAATATACGTTTTTACTAGAAAGTTTACGGTGTCCTTGGTTAAAGTTTTAACGACTCGTCGCTCGACGGGTCTGAATGCAGTGCCGTCTGCGGGGTCACTGTCTCACCTCTCGACAAGACTCAAACGGCATCATCTAATGGACTGACCGGCTCATAGTCGACGAGGCTTCAGCGGTGTTATCTAATGGGTTGGCCGGCTTGTCACTCGACAAGGCTTTAGCGGTACATTCTTAAGAATTAAACGGCTCTTCGTCGGTGTTTTTGCTTGCATTGAGCGGTTTGTGCCATGAACCTCTACGAGCTATGCCTCTCGAGGCTGAATGGCAGGCATCAACCAGCCCACACAGGGACTCATTGGAGGAGTTCACGCTTTACTAGGACTCGGTAAATGTTGCTCTGTGTTTAATTTTCCCTTTTTTGCTTGACGGAGACTATTGGGTGGCTCTCATTCTTCTCCCTCCTACCCCCATATTTACCTAGTGACTCGATCAATCATCTTCCATCTTCTTCGCTGGATTTAGAGCTCTACGAGTTTGAACAAGACGAGCCTTAACTTGACGACCCTCATTTTGACGATTCTCATCTCGCAGAGTCTCATCCCTACGAGTCTTACATCAACAAAGCTCATATCTACGAGTCTTATCTCATCGAATCCCGTCTTGACGTGTCTCATATGGACGAGTCTCATCTCGACGAGCTTGAGCTCAACGAGACGTAACCGAGCATTATCTCGAGGGATAAAGAACTTTGGAATAAGCTAATAGGAGGGATCAATAGTTAGAATTTTACCTCAATTATAAAGAAACTATTCTATTAAATCCTATAATAGTATACACAATGAAAGCAGTGGCAGAAATAAGCTATCAAACAGCTAGCCATAGTCGCTTTTGCATCGGCCTGTAGGAAATTTGGTCAATACTGTCGTTGTCAGGATTCAACACGATTTTGAGTATTTTTATACCTGATAGTTGCATACAAGCACGCACAACAAAAGAGCAAAGGGGTAGGTGCACCTAGGATTCGTGCTATTAGTAGAGCTAAGAAATGAATAGTCTGACCGAATGTAAAACCATCATCAGCCACCTGTAATGATACCTTCTGCAATCACGAAATACGCCATTAAACTATTAGAATTTGTCATTTGTAGTCGGAGTCTTCTGCGAATTACAGCCGGTCTGGCACAACTACAAAATCTTACGAAAGGGTCTGACATGAGCATAGGTCAAGAAGGACAGGCGTCCTACCTTAAACTGATATAGCAAGCTTTAGGAATCAAGAATGCTTTACTTCCCAACTGAAGGTTGAATTTATAAGTAAAGAGGGAGATACTTTGACCCAACCAAAGCTTAAATCAGAAACTCAACAAATAATTTAATTGCTCAGATTCAAATAGAAAAAGGCCCGGAGAAAATTGGCAATCTGGTTCGGTGACGGATCCTCCGGCTCTTCTCGCGAGTCGAATTCAAGATATGAACAGTGAAATCGATTCTCTTCGCAGCCGATTCAGCTTCACAAAGCCATTTCTTTCTCAGCCAATTTCGGTAGAGCAAGTACAAAATAGAGTGGTTCGAGATTAAGGTACGTTTCGTCACAATAATTTATATAATTGCAAAAGTTTGCCATACGTGTCTGCTATTTTCACCGAGTACCAACAACCACACTAACAATCATGGTATACGCTCCAGTCTCAATTGACCATCGCGCATACTAGACATGGACTTGTGTGCCTATTATAGAAAGGATGAATACATACAAGTGTTGCTCTGGAAACTTCCTTCACCTCCAAAAAGATAGATACACAGCAGCCATCGGCGCAACCCTTGGATCTATAAATGCTCCATTACAACTACTTTCAGGAGCCATCAAACAGCAAAAGCACTGATAGTATCGATGATGTGGAAGTGCTAAAGATGCGATCATCCGCTGGATTAACCTTCCTTAGGGATGATAAAAACTGAGCTGTTGAAAGAAAAAGCGTGTACTACAAATTATACTTTCGTGTATGGAAAGGAATTGGGATTTTAAATGATCAAAGTCATAGTGAAAGCTTCACTTAGTATTGATCCACATCACGCGTGTTCGCCGGATGCATCCATGAATAGGTTAAGCGTAGTGTCCTGTATATCTGAGATCTTGCGTGCGGAGGTGGTACGATCGAAAATGCCTTATTATTGTTCATATTTATCAATAGTGATACTTTACGATCTTGCGTGTAGATGTGGTGATTAACGACTCAGCTTTTTTGTCGTCATTTTATCATCATAGCAAACAGGCTGCTCAGGACGCTTGTAAAAGCGTGACATGCGAAGTTTTGTACCTATGCCTTTATGCAGATGGATAAAATATAATGATTGCAGCCGGGAGGCTATCGGTGAGGGCCAGAGTATGGCCTTTTGCTTCGACAACATTTAGGTCTCTTTTACTGCGGCTAGGTTCGATGTGATAATTTGAATCTCATAGTGCGCTGATTCTTACTCCAGCAACAGTGAATGTTTCGAATAATCTTCAGCAAAACCTCGTACAAGAATTTTATCAGCTAGGCTCCTGCTTAAGCGCTAAAATTCTCATGCATGTAGGAAGGTTATAGTTTTCCTCTACTAGGGGTCGGAAAAGGCAAAACTCTTGCGCTCGTACATGCGTACATTTAGAAAGGTGTGATACAAGAAGACTGCGGATCGAAAAAAAATTCGTGTGGTGGATTAACAATTCTCAAATCTTACGACATCCCGTTGTCCCTGCCAACACCTTCTTCTACCGCACTTGCACCAATAGAAAATTAAAATTTTTGCGGTATACCTTCTCTACCTGTAGGTAAGTTTTGTGAACATCGAGCCATATCATCGACGTTTAAGCTTCGGTAATCTTGATTTTAGGGCTATCGAAAGACCCGCACGATCGCTGGTATTGGTCGATTTTAATGCCCGTAACGGACCTAGTGTCAAAGATTTAGAGTAATAGAAATGCTTGATTACAGAACACGAGGATTATAAACCTTCTTAATAGTCTAACTAGAGTTGTTCTGCTCGATAGAACATATTTAAGAGAGCTATTCTGAGGTCCTTTGTTCGCAAACAAAATTTCTGTTTTTAAGTCTCTTGCTTACCAGATTTGACTGGGCTCTCTACTGAATCGTAACAACTGTTTCCTACTGGTTTAAAACAACTAGTTTTCTAGTGGCTTGTAACAACAGTACATCTTATTGCTTTTCAAGTGGTTCAAAAAGCTGGAATGTTTATATACAGGCGCTTACAGCTGCCACGCACTACCTCAATAAACACCTTCAGGCACCAGCGAGGAAGCGGTTTTACCTTCTCCACTCGCGCTCAGTGAGTTTTGGCTGGTGTATTACGACTGCCTCTCCGATAAATGAACGCTTGCTGTTCGGTGTGGCTTGGAAGCGTTTTTCCGTCCTCCAGCACACACGTTACAAAGATTGCCGATCAAATGAGGATTTTATTGAATAAATCAAACAGAAACCTAAATAGTAATTGACTAAAGGACACGACATTGTACCCGCACTGTGATGAGACGCCGTCTTTACAGTGCGCCTATATAATGAACAAACGCGCTGATGACGCACTTCAATAACATCGTGTAATGACGTCAAGTAGTGAAGTCATCCGTGTGTGGCACACACTTTGTGGTAGGTACGCAATTGCTGTGCCCCAACCACATGAAAGGTTTAGATGCGTACGGCACTTAGAACCTTCTCAGACGTTTCTGTGCCTTTACACGGAAAGTCTCGTGCAACGGTTCGACCCCGTTATCTGTTACTGGTTTATAACCGTTTATGTAGCAATACTTCTACAATAGTAGAAATAGCAACAATTATTTTTGCTGATATCAATTTGTGTGTGGCTCTAATGGGATATACAGTCTGTCACACCTAGATTGCATTCTCCTCAGTACGTATTGACTGTGAACACGCTAAAGAAACGACCAGTACAAGCTTTTTATCGCCCCTTGGCACAGAGACTTAGTCAGGTACTAAAAAGCACTCCTCTACTGTAGTGGCAGCACCGATGATCTGATGATTTTGGCGTTGTCTGGCTCTTGATAGGCAACCGGACGTGTGGCTGACCAAGTTTGAGATCAGCATCGATAATCCCATTAGTAGGAGATCACTCGTCAGGCAAGCACTTGATTGATTACATCTGTGTAAAATCCCTGAATCTCAATCGACTCACCCACCACATCGACAAACCAAAAAATTTATGACCTTTTCGGGCGGACTAAACTATATTTCACGCAGTGGCACTCTCGCAGCTAGATACTAAGACCCAGGGCCAGGGCGACCTGATCTCCATTGAGCAGCGGTAATTTCCCATACATACATAACTCAATAAGCTCGTTGGATTGGTAAACGCCACCCATGAAGCGCTAAGCTTTAGCATGGAAAGCTACTGCAAGCTACTGATTTCGCGTCGATCGCCCGTTATCTGTTGTGACTCTTTTACTGTTGTGGACAGTACAGATTAAATATGGCTTGCTTGAACTGCAAGTATGGCTTACGATTGTTGGGTTCCACGGAACAAAGCGGACGAAGCGCTGCGACCATGTGTTGTTCTCGTGATTGTAGTTGAAGATTAATTCAAGATTTTTTGGATAGATAGTTCTATTTTGTCGCGTACGACGGGCGAGCAACATGTCTTGACTGAAAGTTCGCTGTCCTCGCGATGCCCATAAAGCACTATAGTAATCAGCACGAAAAGCAAAGACAGCGTAAAGCATCGATTTCTCCAGTTAACATCATTAAAGCACAACTAACTTTCAGGTTTTTTCAAATGGACCCTCACATATAGCATGTACTTGAGATTTCTTCGCTATGATCGGCTCACCTTCATCTCATAGCTTCTAAACAATTTGTACCACTCCGCCCCAAAAGATTCTGTCCCTAGATCTCTAGTATCCGCACGCTGTCGAAGGTAACACCACAGCCACTCGCAACATAAAAATGCCGTCTTAAATGAACTTGTCTGTTTTGACAGCCATATCATGATGATTACGTAAGATCCGTCGTTGTAGGGACCACAATAAGGTAGAAATTAAAGTACACGAAACGGTTCAGCGGAATGTACAGTTCTCGGTTACAGAAGGTCATATCTCGTTTGCCACCATGAGCTTATGCGCGCTTCGACACCGAGCACACCTTTACATATTCCACATCGTACTTCGCATGCAAAGCGAGTACAGGAACTGGTGAATGAATTTTTACAAACACCCAATAGCCGGATGCCCAAGGCCGTCATGGTACTAGTGCGCAAGCTTTGTCGTAACGTGGATGAAGTTTTTTTCGTGACATGACATCAAGGTGCAGTCAAGAAGAGTGACAGATTGGTAATCCCGTTTGCTATCGCCCGGAAGACACGCAGACCTGGTTTTAGCATCACAGGGTCTCCTTCCGATGTTACCGAATAACGAAAGTATGTATTACACACAGAGGGTTCTCTGTGGCAACATAAAGCTCGTTCATCAATGTTAATTTACAATGCGTGGTAACAAATCACGTTTAGTACTAAGAACTCGATCCTTCAGCAAGTTAGTTTTGTGATATCGCATAACACCCGTAATTAGAACTCGTCCACCCGTGATGCTTATTTACACTATGGTACATGCGTTGCTTTCAAATCAGTGTGCATGATTGCTATTATCGAGGCGAGAAACTGGAGTATCACAGGCATCCAAGGAAATTCCAGAAACATTGCTGACGAGAGCAAGACAAACCTTACCACGACTGAGAAAGATACATCAGAGGATCAGAGCCAGGCATACTCCAATCGTTACAACGTGGTGTAAGGAAGTGCGAAAAGATCGGCAAGGATATTATAAGTACACCAATGTATGATCGAATCATAAGAACGACAGTAATGATAGACACCACTAGAAATTGGTCATGTCAGCTGAAATGTCCAAGTTTTGAAAAAGTTATTTATCATTGTCGAAACAAAGTATTTCTTTGCCTCGGCGAAGCCAAAACTCCTGCTTGAAAAATCCAGGGCGGATGGACATATTTCGTGCGAGAGAGTTAATTCTGATGCCGTATCACGGATACTGACTCTATGGAGCAGAGCACCTTCTGTAAACTGCGACGCAGTCATCCCTCTCACGTACGTGGAAATACGTAACATCCGCCAGTACCTATCGTGGCAACAGAGAAAAGTTATTGTGATGCATTGTTGACCCCGACTGGGCTAACGCATCGTCATTAACGACACCACCAAGTGCTTCGCATCGCACCGATTTAGCGTATTACATGATCTTGAGCGTAGATGGTGTACTAACATCTTCCAACTGAGTGATTGAGATGCTGGAACATTCCATTTATGTAACGACGGCAAGAGAAGGAGTTTTTATTGCAGATCAAGTAATTGACTACAAAATTATTGTGGTGGAGCAGCACGACATAACAGGGTGTAATTAAACGTTAGCATACAATCTATTGCGGAGGAAAACAATCTCATCCGATGCGGAGAGAGACACAATCTTATTGTGTCCTTGTGAACATCAAGAACCGATAACAAATCTCGACCAGGCCTAGTATACGTGATCAGCCGTCTTAATTTACTTTTCACACTCTCGGCATTCTTTCTAGAGTATACCCGCGAGCATGAAAAGATGTAATTTGCACCACAAGCTGGTCTTGGATACAGAGCCAAACGTTGTAATTTCAATTTATATGTAACAAAAGTAGTCAGTATGCAATTACATATGGACTAATCCTGTGAAATCATATGGGGACGCATAGCGGGGTAAAACAAACGCTTGCAGCTGGCAAACCTCCAGCAAGGCATTCCGCTCATGTCAAGGTACTGTCAAGCAATCAGTAGCGCATTAAATTGGCTAAATTCGTGTATTTTCTCTTTAGGTTAAAATGTTTACGATTTTTGAAGACCGAGCGTGTTACTGGCAATACTTAATCCGTACGAAAAATGACCATACGGTCATTCTTTTTGTCGGACACAAATCGTCGATTTTTAGGAAGCCAAGACACTCAAAGAAATCTTTTTTAAGTGATTGCGATGCGAGCGGAAAAGTGCTGTAGCATTGTACTTGGCGGAGCTGAAAGGATAAATTAGTGCAAGACTAGAACTTTGTCATATTCACACAGACGTTCAGTAACAGTCGTGCCGTTGCTATTTTGTGGTGTCATTTTAAGGTTAATGTCTCTAGTGGGGAGATGATGTTGCTGGTAGCGCGAATTTCGACGAACTAGACCTAATGAGTAAACAGATATCAGTACCAATGTCGAAAGGCGTGATCAGTGACGGCTACTGCACTATTACCGACGCAAGGACAGGTATCGTGTCCATGGCTTGTTCATGCAGCATTATCTCAGCAAGATGCGAATAATGTCGCCGGTCATTTCTTATGGATGCATGCCGCGTAGCCTTCTTAACTTCGTTGAATAAAACTCATATATTCAGCCAGCGCGTCATTATTTTACGCGCATTGTTCAGTTCGAAGCTCGATTATTGGAACGGACCGAATAGTGAGGAGATATAATTGGCAAGTAAACATACGTCATTGCTCCTTGGTTCATTCCAAGGGGTGTATGCACGCCTCAAAGAACGTGAACATAGCGGCATGTTTGGGTTAATGCAGTGGAGCGGTGGAATTATTCTTCCTGGACTATGAAGCAAAGTCATACATGCATGAAATAAGCTTTCACAAATGTGGTTGAGTTAGGTACCCCTGATCTACGTTAGACATCTTGAAAGAAAATTGGTGTGGTGACATTACCTACGCCTATTCAATGCTCAAGTAGCGATGTATCCCTCTGCCATTGCGGTAGTACAGTCAACCGTTTTTTATATTGTCGATGAAAGGTTTCAGTACAAATTGCAAACGCTTTCCATGACGCGCGTTCTCTACTAACCTATCCCGTTGTTTCTACGATGAATCCTTTGTCGCTATGTGGTGCAGTCAGTCAATGAGTTTTCTACGCGGTTTACTTCCTCAAACAAACCCCGCCATATCCTCTTGAAACACAGTTGTTTAGCCTAATACTATGGCGTGTACAAACACCGAGCAAAGCAAATTTCAATATTGAGTTCTCGTCACATTTTCGACCATAAACGCAGCAAGATGCGAAAAACCTATGGCATCCGTTCTGTCGGGCTGAAGTAGTGGCTCGAGGGCTATAAGCACAGCTCGTAAAAGGATCAAATTTAAGCGATAAACTTGGGTTGTCGTACGGCCGTCACGTTGATTCACCACATTGCCAGTGGACGCCAAGTCTGCAATAATCCTATCACGGCATCTCATTGTAAGCAGTCTTGCAAAGACATGTGCTAGCTCTTCGTAATATTTCGATCCAAAGTGTTAGCAAGAGGTCGTCGCCATTGCTCGCGGGCCAAATCGGAGCGTGTGATCGATATGAATGATATCTGACGCGCCTCTCGTGACACGTAATTCGGTGGACAACGACTTCGGAAAACCTATACGTACGCACCAAGTCATCGTCTCGTCGCATCGAAGAATAAGCCACTCGAAAGATCGTGATGTCAGACCAGGAAATTCGGCCGGTGAATAAGTCGTGAAGGATCTAATGGCGATCCCTGAGCTGTGATGGTGCGTCGCGATCTCAAAGCCCCAGACGGTCATATGACTTGCGATACGACGCCTTTTCAATGAACGGAGCGCTGTACGGTACCACTGCTGGCAGCTTAAAGTCAAAGATTGACAAACGTGTGTATCCGGTAAAAAGACATGCGTCTAGCTAAAAGACATTCGTATACACAGACACGTCAACTCGTGTGATTTTTACTTAGCATCGTTGGAACAGCCGATAGCGCGAAGGCCGAGGCTGGTAGTGATTGTTAAAGCCGACTGTTACTCCTTCTTGAAAGGTGTGATGAAAAAACGTCAAAGCCGAGTCTAGCAAGAGTTTCAATGCCATTTTTGCTTCCTCATTTACATGAAAAGGGACAAAGTGCTGAGGATAATGGAAGGGGTAGCGTGGTCGCTTCAGAGGTGGCCAAAGAGTCTATTAGACCTGAACCAATCGATCACCAACGCATGACCACCGCAATGAATACCGAAAGCTGTTGTTATACGCATCAGCTACGAAATCGAGCGGATGTTAATGCGTGTGGTTTTTACGTAACGGTTTGCGTGGCGGATCAAGGCACGTTCCTTCGCTAGTATCCCTTTAAGAATGGACGTCGTTGTGAAGAACACAACATGTAATAGCTTGCAACTCGTGGCTGGCTCGGGCGACATTACAAACAGTTTAATGCGATACGTCTGCCGCCACTATTGCTTACTGACCTTTGTAAATACTTTTGCTCAACACACGTTCGACGGATGTTCATGCAAGTTTGCATCGTAGTTCGTAAGCTGACTCGTCGTCTCTGCGTAGCACAGGCGACAGCAAATGAAGTTGTGAACGAGCAAAAAATCTTGTACTTTATGTGGCAAGGCGATGACTCTAGCCCGTGATTGTAAAATTTGGAGCCACCGGCCATACAAGATCAAGTGACGGGAGGCCACACATTACGGGAAACTCTAAATACACCGAGGCGCAGTGTTCAAAACACTGCAGTGCGTTTTAGGTTACCCATTTGTCTCAACTAAGACTTTGCTCTTGGATACTGTTGGAGCAGCACCGCATGTGTCCACCAAGTCTCAGTTGATACGCGTGCCCTCGGTTGCCGAAAGTTTACGATGCGCATTAATCGCTCGAATACTCGGCTCTGGCGTGGACAAGAAAGTATGTTGGTGATGCATGATCACCTCCTAGGCGATACGACTGCAACAATGAGGCGCCGTCCCGCTCCCATTTCAGTCGACTTGCGCATCGCTACGTGTTCGGGCCCAATTGTAAGAGCTCGAATCAGATGGAGGCGTCTGCGTCCGTGTGGGTTGCAGGTCGGAAGCGGACATCCATGCCACGGACAAAGTGCTGCCATGTGCATCAGCCATTACACGCTGGCGTCTGATGTCCTCAGCCAAGTTCACAATTACAACCTGTCTGTGAACATGCATGACCTGGCGTGTGGGGATTCGTGTGGTTCATGCAAAATTTGCGTTGGATCGAATATTACATGGCTATCCATACGCCAACACACGCTGGTCTGAGGCTCCGATCTTGACACAGCCGAGGTATGAACAAATGGTTGACGAGGTGGGTACTTCTTATAAATACTGACAGCTTGTCACTTGCGTGACAGTCAGTTCCAATCGTATACGCTTGTGTGGGTCGCTCTCGTGTGGACATCGAACAACGCGAGTAATTTCGGGGACAACACCAAGTCCGAGTCTTCATGGGATATTCTATATCGCACGAGTGCAGCTATCGGTGTCCGCGTGTATGTAGGGAACCATGCCACACGCCAAAATATTATTCTTGCGGTGGTGATAGGGATCACTTAAACTACATGCGTGCGAACTTAGGTAAAGTGGAAGCAACAGCGTTTGCAACAATATCCGTCGAAGCAGCTGCAGGACTGGTAGCTTCAAAAGCAACTGCGTCCAACGCTTGAGCAACGGAAGGCTCAGCATCGGGAGGTGCACCACCAGAGGGGAGGCTGGAAGGCCCATCATAATGAAGAGGTACAACAGTGAGGAAGAAATGATCAAATACGAGGACTGTCCCGTAACATTTGTTGACATAGAAAATATAGGATAAATGGACATCCAAAATAAAACATCGGTGTTTTGGACACTGCGTCTGGGCGTAGATGGATTTTCTGTGTGCCACGGGATAGATACACTGGTCTTGCAGTTGCTTTGATAACACACAAAGATGTGCGAATCCGAAGACGCGTCCTCGTTGAGTGTCAAAAGCCAACAGCTTGCAATCGATGGCCATACAATGATTCACCTAACATTGAGTGGACGTGAGGCCCCCAACGAATCTTTGGCAGTTTCGCTCGACAATCGTCGTGTCATTCCGATATTCACCAAGCCACCGCCACGACCCCAATTTGCACACCAACATGCGCATCTACTCCTTTGTTGTCTTGTCTTCTGCGGCTACTGCGAGGATTACTGCCACTACTGCTGTGGAGCAAGCTGACTCGATCAGTTTCCAAGATAACCGTCTCGACGACGTCAAGCATCACGTCGGCAGCCTTCGCGATCCAGCGTTGACAAAGGGCGGAGCTAGCGATCATGAAGCGAGGATGGACGTCCCCATTCTATCCAAAATCTGCGAAGGCGAAGCCTTTTATAAACGCATTTTGGTCGATCATAGAGAAGGACCTTTCGGATCCATTGATGACGCCGTAAGGCTCATTATAAAACACCCCGACCCAAAGACCTGGGACGAATTGGCAGCTTATTGCGTGACGAAATTCGGAGGAGGAGACCCGATGAAGGCGCTGTGTATATTTCTGAAGCGGCTCTATAGGATGAATGGAGTGGATGAAGCAATTGGTCAAGCAAATTACAGGCAGGTGTCGCAAGGCTTAAAGAAAGTTCAACGGGCTTGGTACGAACATCGCTTGGTTGAGGTACCCGTTGATCCGCTACCCGTTGTCCCGGCGGTCGACTCTTAGCGTTTGAGGCTGATCCTGACCACAATAGCAATGGCGCGCACAGAGCTCATGTACTCATGTTGACGAAACATTCACCCGACATCTCCCTTTTCGAAGACGCTGCTACAGCCTGTAGCATTGGCTGCAAGCCCTCCAATCGATACAAAGTGACGGTCACGTCTTGACAATATACACTCTCTTTGTTTCATTGTCTTTGTTCCATGTTGATCGATTTCTTGTTGTAGATGTTTGTCCATATCGACAAGACAAAACTTTAAAGAAAAAGGAGTCCTCGTATTCTACCTATTGTCTGGTGCCAACTCTATAAATAATACATCAGAGTGTATCCGACTGTGGCTTTGCCATCGACGTTGACGTAAAACCTTCCATAAATTATGTCATTTGAAGCATTTTTTATCTCTCGGCTGACGACTCTAGGAGAAATACGCGATCGACTCTGGCTGCAAGAGCGCAGCATTGATTTTTGTTGCGGTGCGTTAGCCGATCAAGCTAAAACTGACCTTACATTTTGCCTTTTCCCTGAAAAGGGACAAACATGAAGAGACAGAGGGAGTCGAAGACTTGGTTTGAGATATCCTGGCCCTTTGCTCCGCTGGCTGCTGCCGAACTAGGGAAAATTTAAGAACGTGTACGCGCCGGATGGCGTTTGACGCCGTTATAGCGTGTCAGACACTGAAAACGCTCAAGCTCGCAGCACAGTGAAGCTGACACCCACACTAAGTAGCTATTCCTTCGTTTGCGAGCCCGAAGGGTGAAGCTATCAGTGATTGTCCGCAAAGTGATAGCCAAACTTTCAAGTCCTCCTTCTTGTGTGTCTGTCTGTGTGCGTGCGTTACGCTAGATATACTTTGCACACGTCGAATGAAGTGCGATGTAGCATGTCTTCCCCTCATAGATAGATTATGCATTACAAGTGTCACCCTTTGAGTAGTTCACTGATTGCGACCGCGTGGAGAGTGTAAGTGAAAAAGTAAGAACTTCTGGTCACTCTCCTCTCTTGGAGGAAGAGCAAGACTCCGCAGTTAACTGTATTCTATCAATCAATTAAAGGTGTTCGGCCGGTCTTTGTTGCGACAGCGTTGTCGGCAGGTCAACCCTCCGTCTCGCTTCTTTCAGGTTCGTCTCTTTACAACCAGTCAAGTACGTGTCAAAGAGGTCGTCGGCGAGCGTGCACGATAGAATAGTACAGAATGTACCGAATGCCGATGATGCGGCTGACGAACAAGCAAGTCGAAACACGAAGTGGAACGTTAGCTGGTAAGCTTGCGACGTACGTGAAATTTGCGCAATGTTAACGTAGTCCTCGCTCAGCCAGTCATCGTCGCACTTGTTCCAGTCTCCCCCATGAAATGCTTTGTAGACGACGCGTCATTGACCATGTAGTGGCTTCAGATGTGACTGCAACAGTAACTTGCCAGAAAGCTACGTGTCGCAGGCACTCAGCTCGACCTGATGTTCGTGTTCCTTGCCTAGTCTACAGTAAGCACCTTCAGCATGTTGGTCGAGCCCGAGCGGGCTTCCACCATGCCGTGGAGGGCAACAACATTGTCGCCAGATTTCACCCAGCCATACTGCTTGCCCAAGTCCGTCGCGCGGTACAAGATCGAGTCGGTGCCGATCATCGATCCCATGCAGCGAGCCCTCACGCCCTTGTAAAAGCCCTCGGCCTGGCGAGCACTGCCAGCCATGGCCGTCAGCACCAGCACAGGCATCGATGGACGGAACTTGGACACCAACCGCGCGGTGCTTCCTGACTCCGTTAGCACCACAATCATCTTGGCCTTGATATCGATAGCGGTCTTCACCGCCGACGACGCAATTGCCTCTTGCGTAGACATCGGTCCGTACGTGTCCAAAACAGCATTACGCAGCGATTGGTACACATCATCGTAGTGGATAGCACCCTCCGCCTGCACACAGATCTTGGCCATCATCGTCACAGCCTCGGTAGGGTACTCGCCGTTTGCCGTCTCCCCCGACAGCATCACAGCATCCGTGCCATCCAGCACGGCATTAGCCACATCTGTGCACTCGGCACGAGTCGGTCGCGGGGCATAAATCATAGATTCGAGCATCTGCGTGGCCGTCACGACAGGTTTGCCAGCAATATTGGCTTTACGGATCATCATCTTCTGTGCGAGAAAGACCTTTTCCGGCGGGATCTCCATGCCCAAGTCGCCACGAGCGACCATAATGCCGTCCGTCTTGGTCAAGATCTCGTCAAAGTTTTCCAAGCCTTCGAGCGACTCGATCTTGGCAATAATCTTGATGCTCCGACCGCGTGGACCCAGCACCTTGCGGATGTTGTCAACGTCCTGCCCCGTGCGGACAAACGACGCGGCAATGTAGTCGACGCCGTGCATGAGGCCAAAGTTCACGAGATCGTCCTCGTCCTTCTCCGTCAGCGTCGGGAGCAGCACTTTGCACCCAGGCAGGTTCATGTTCTTGCGCTCGCCGAGCGTCGCCGTGTTATTAGCACGCGTAACGATCCCGTCAGGCTTGATTTCCACCACCGTGAGGACGAGCGAGCCGTCCGCTACGAGGACGGTGCCGCCCACTTGCACCGACTGCGGGAGCTCCGAGTACGAACACGCCATCTTGGTCTCGTCGCCCAGGAAGTCATAGTCCGTGGTCAGTTCCACAATGGCGTCTTTCTGGATCGTGACTTTGTCGTGATTGGCGAAAAAGCCCGTCCGGATCTCCGGCCCTTTCGTGTCCAACATAATGGCTACATTTTTGTGCGAACGACTGGCCAGCGCGCCGCGAAGGCGGTTGAGCGTCTCGGCGTGACTCGCGTGGTCGCCGTGGGAAAAGTTGAAGCGGGCGACGTTCATGCCGGCGTCAATGAGCTCGCCAATGCCGTCTTGCGACCAGCAGGCGGGGCCGAGCGTGCAGAAGATCTTGGTCTTGCGCTCGACGTCTTCGGTGCTGCGCATGATGTTGGCGAGCTCGACGCCTTGTTGGCTCAGACCAATGGCTCCAGACATGATGAAGGGGAGAGAGAGAGAGAGCGGAGTGGAGTGGCGTGGGGGCTACTACGGACTTGGGGGGGGAGCGGTGAATTCGACTGTGGGATTTGCAGGATCGAGCGAGGTGTGCGGATTGATACCCTCTCGAAACGATTGTAGAGGTGCGAGGGGCGAAGCGTGTCACAGCGGAGCAGCAGAGATGTGTAGGTGGGGGTCTACCCCGTACAAGCTGATTCGATCGAGGCGGCTGTAGACCGAATGGGTTGTCGGAACAGACAGGTAGGGAGAGTAGCGGCGTTGATTAAAGCAGAGGGTACAGTCTAGTCTGGCCGATGATATTCTTGAGCAATAACCAAACGAAGGGTGCAGCGGATGGTGTAGCGTTATCGTAAGACAGGGAAGCAATGATGTCTAGAAAATGGAGTCAAGCTGTATCGTAAGCTCGAAACAACATCGTCGGACAAAGCAACGTCATGACCTTTTTATTGTGCTTACAACCACTACTGAGTCTACCCGTTGAACACGATCAGCCTTTGCCCTCCCACCTCTTGTGGCGCAATACTCTTTGATTCTCTGATCTTGTAGAGCCTGTTGTGCGGGCACAGGATGACAGCCAAGTGAAGAATATGACGCACTCTTGACAGTGCATCTAAGGCCGATCCTAGAATTCTCTCGTGCTTCCCTAAATGTACCACAACTTCTGCCCTTAGCGCTTGTGTCTACGTACACATTTCGGGTGGTTGCTGGCTGGGGCACAGCAGAGGGGGCGTTGCGTAAATTAGGTAGGTGTTGATTGATTGTTGTATGTTAACGCTACTCGTAAATTGGTTTAGCGTGTTAAAGCTATAAAGCTGCTCTGTGATCCAATTCCTCGTCGCACCTCCATGTGTTGCAGTGGAGCACTTTTTCCAGTCTAGCTACGATGTCTTCTCAATTGTCCTGTCTCCATCTGTCATTAGCTCACATATACTCACTTGGTACACCGTCGGACAAAGACTGATGAGTCTGTGCTTAGTAGAATCGGATTCAGGTTCTATTTGTTTGTAATACCCGGTTTTTGCTTTGATCAACCTTCTGTAGATAGGTGGACACGTCGACCTTCTACTGTTCGTGTCAACTCTTCTTGTACGATTAAATTACTGCACACGACTAAACAAGCGTGTTTGATCCCAGTTAGGACCTTAGCCGGTCTTCTCGAGCTTTTTGACACCATGAAGCATCCCAAAGGGCATTGAACACCTATTGTTCCCAACCACCTGTCGCAGTGCTCATCTCACATGCGTTTTTGGACTCGATTCCGTTCGTTATTCACGTCTCGACATCGCTCTCTATCCGCCGAAAATAGATCGCAAATAGCGCAGCCGTCCTTTCACGCGCTCTCTATTCGCAACCTTCTGCTCGCAAACACCTTCTTTTCCGAAAACAGATGTTTCGCACAACCTGCGCTATTCGTGATACCCTACGACAGTTTACGCCGCGTCAGCTGTCAGTATCAAAACACGTCACAAGCGCAGCCGTCCACCTTCTTTTTTTCACCACTCATAAACAAGAAACAAAAAACCCAGCAAATGTCGACGCAATCATAGCCTCCTTGTTCCACCCATTCACCCACCCAAGCTGTCAAAGACTGTCTTCTTGTCAGTCCGGCACGAATCGCCCACCCCCAACCGCACGCAACGTCCACCAGAACGCCAATGTCACTCAACTGATCCCCGCACTCCCCCGCAACAACAACATCACACGCCGCTTTGTTCTCCAATAGTAACCGGCCTGGCTCGGGCGCATCTCCCACGCAACCAGCGCGCGCCTCGTCCCCCTCCCTGTCCACGACCGGACGCCCTCGACCAGCAAGAGACAGCGCGACATCAAGAGCACCTCCTAGAGACCTCCTGCCCGCTCTCGTCGCTCATGTTGCAGCGGCTGCGTCACGCCGTGGGCTGGGGACTGCCCGCGCCTCCGCCCAGTACGCGCGTGGACTTTCAAGTGTGTGCGGCGCTGGGACACGGCCAGACGCTGTGGATCGTCGGGGACCTCCCGGCTCTCGGGGGCTCGATTGACGTGGTCCAGAGCACGGGAGAGACGTGGACCGACGCGGGGCTCCAGCTCGTGACGACGCCGGCTTTGTACCCGATTTGGTACAACCTCGAGCCGGTTCTGGTCCCCACAGGAGCTGTGGTGCACTATCGCTACGTCGTGTGTTCAGGCAGCCGCTTCTTGCGGTACGAAGGGATCGTGGAGGCCCACGGTCCCGTGACAAGAGAGCTCACGGTGGGCGTCGGGTACTTTCAGACTCAAGATACACTGGACGGACCGGTGAAATACTGCCGCCCGGTAGTACCGTCAAGTGATGAGGAGGGTGCTGGTGCAATGGGGACGAGGACAAGGGAGACAGAAGAGGCAGATGAAGCTGTTGCTGCAGGACGGGCGGCTGATGAAAGTCGGGCGGCTGGACAGGAGGAGGAAGTACCGGTGCTTCCTGCTTTCTGGGGAGTCATTCCGAGACTGAGTTCAGGACAAGCGTTCGTTGATCGACGTGCGAACGGATGTGAAGAGAAAGGCAGCTTGAGGCCGCAATGTGGGAACACTCGTCCGTTCGGATCGGGTCGACTGTTGACGGACGCAAGTGCAGAAGAGAAGAAGGACGTTACGCGTGTGACGCTGAGGCGTGAAGAAACTCGGATGCGAGGCGAGGAGGATGTAGTCAATCTGGTCAGTAAGCTACACACGGCGTCAAAAGATATGCCGAAAGCCAAGCCGGTCCTCACGTCGCCACGAACGGCAAGCAGGAGTGTGACGATGGAGGCTACAGACGGAGTGATTATTGCCGTCCATCGACTGCCAGTTCTTGTACGTCGAACTCCAGAGGGTTTCTATCATATTGAGTGGGAAGATGACAACCTCATTTGTCCATCAGGACTGCTGAAAGACTCGTACCGCGAGGCAAACTGGGACCGTGTCAGCTCAATGAGACTAACATGGGTCGGAACCGTCCGTTGCGCAGAGCCTATTCCGAAGGAAGACGAAGAGCGATTGGCCAAACAGCTTGAAGACTTCCATTGTGTTCCCGTGTTTCTGGCGGAGCCGCTAAGCTCGACGTTCCAGAACTTTTGTTATAGCACGCTGTGGCCCGTATTCCACAATATAGTGGACGTGTACGGCGCGCTGCCTACACGTTGGTGGAATCCTGGTCAGCAACGCAGTGCGTGGACTAGCTACAAGACGGTCAATCGTATTTTCGTGAACAAAGTCATTGAGGTGTACAATGAGGGAGATCTGGTATGGGTCCATGGACTCCATCTACTGGTCGCTCCAAGTTTCCTCACGCGGCGACTGCCTTGTGTCAACGTCGGGTTTTTCTTGCATACCCCGTTTCCAAGTTCGGAAATCTTCCGCACGCTCTCAATGCGTGCAGACCTGCTGCGTGGTGTACTAGCTGCGGATCACATTGGATTCCATTTATATGAGCATGCGCGTCATTTCCTGACAAGCTGTCGTCGCATTCTTGGACTCAAGTATAGTACGCAACCTGGCGGTTACATCGGGGTCGAGTACAGTGGTCGCATGGTCATGCTAACCATAAGCCACATTGGCATCGAGCCCACCTTCATGGACCGGATCAACTCTAGCGGTCAGGTCGAGCAGGACACTGCAGTGCTTGCCGAAAAGTACGAGAGTAGCAAGTGTACAGTGTTTGTAAGTGTGGATCGTGTGGAGAGACTGAAGGGCATCTTACTGAAACTCGGTGCTATCGAGTTTTTCCTTGCTCAGCACCCGCAATACGTGGACAAGGTGCAGTTCGTGCAAATTGGCATCTGGGACAGCACTAGTCCAACCCCGGAGAACAATAGCGTTCGTGCTGAGATCCTGGCACATACGGAGCGAATCAATAGCCGTTTTAGCGTACAGCACAAGGGGCCCATCTTTGCGTACTCAGAGGTGGAAAACACAGATATGGCATCCAGGCTTCCGCTTTGGCGCGCAGGTCATGTTCTGTTTACGACCTCAGTTCGTGATGCTGTTAATTTGTACCCGTTCGAATTTGTCTACGCGCATGAGCTGGCCAAGTCACCAGGCGTTGTGATCGTGTCGGAGTTCTCGGGAAGCAGTCGTGTATTGACGGGTAGCATTGGTGTGAATCCGTGGAAACGTGAAGAAATGGTTCACGCAATGGAGCTTGCGTTGACCATGTCGAATGAGGAACGTGCTGCACGTCATCGGAAAGATCTGGAGTACATTACGACAAACTCGCGAACGAAATGGGCCAAGCGTATTCTTGTTGATTTGAAGCGCACGAAAAAGCAGACGGCGGAAGGAGACTACATGGGTTACGGCCTCGGTCTGGGTTTTCGGATGCTGGAGTTTAACGCCGGTTTTAAGATGCTGGAGGCGGACGTTGTTGCCAAAGCTTACCGGGAGACATTTCGCCGTGTGATTTTTTTCGATTACGGTAACACGCTGACGCTGGAGGAGTCTGCCGGTGCACACAACTTTTCGAAGTATATCACAGGCAGCGAGCAAAATGCTTTCGTATCAAAAGCAGAAGCACCGAAGGCGTCGCCCGACTTGCTCGCATCTTTGTCTTTGTTGTGCGCTGACCCCCGGAACACGGTATTTGTGCTGAGTGGTAAGGAACGCCTGGATCTGGAGAAAACGTTGGGGTCGGTACGTGGTTTGGGGCTTGCCGCTGAGCACGGCTACCTGTACAAGTGGGGAACAGGCATGAATGTCAATTCAACAAATGGTCGTGCATCGCTGTCGCGTGGCACTACTTCTAACAGTATGGGGGTTGACGTGGAAGAAAGCGTGTGGCTTTGCACGAAGGATAACTTTGATGACTCGTGGAAGGATGTGACACACGCTGTCATGGATATTTATACGCAACGCACACACGGCACATACATTGAGCTGAAAGGCAGCGCGCTGCTGTGGCAGTACCGTGATGCTGACCCAGAATTTGGGCAGCTGCAAGCTAAAGAGTTGCACGATCAGCTTCTCCAGGTGTTGGAACACTTCCAGGTGGAGGTGGTGACAGGTACTGACTATCTTGAAGTGCGTCCAGAGGGAGTTGACAAGGGTGTCATCGTCGACCGCGTGATGTCTACGATTGAGTCCACAAGCGGCCAGTATGTCGATTTCATCTTGTGTATAGGCGATGACTTGTCAGACGAGTTCATGTTTCAGTACCTTGAAGATGTGCGTGGCCGGCAAAACATGTTCACAGTAACCGTAGGCAAAAAGCCTAGTGCGGCCAAGTATTTTGTGAACGATGTGGATCAAGTCATGGAGATTGTGCACGCGATGACGAAGGTATCTACTGCCGCCAAGCGCAACTTCTCGATGAACGATTTGCGACTGTTTGATCGCAGTGTCAGCACTAGGTATGTACGCTGTTGTTGACTTGTTTAGATGATCTGGCTGACGTCATGCTCTTTCTCTTTAGCGGAGAACTTCTATCATTTCAGCGGGATGAGGCTGGATCAAACAGGTTGTCAGGTAGTGCGGGTTATATGAGCGACGACAGCGCTGAAGATATGAAGTCATCGCCGTTCGAAAGCTTAACAGATAGCGACAAGGCGTCTGCATCAGAAGAGAACTCTCAGCCAGGCACATTGGGGCCATTGGCAGGTCGTGGTATAGCTGGTCGAAGTTTGGGCGGGTTGGGACGTGGACTGGGACGCGGCCGTAATTCCATGTCAATGAGCTCGTTGTCGTCGACGGGAATGCCCTTGCTGCATCCGACATCGTCTACGTACGAGCAGTATCTGAGCAACGTTGATGAGTCGACGGGAGAAGAGGAAGGTGGTATTTTTTTCTAAGGTTGGTATGTAAGTGTCCAATAGACGGACAGCTCCTTCCTTCCGCTTGTCCATCAGGTCGTTAGTTACGGCAGTCATGGTGACGAGAGAAGCAGTCGTCTTTATCAAAGTCGTTGTTATCGAAGACATCCCTATCTGTGCCGCTTTGGTCCACTTTTCTTCGCAGATCGAGAGGGAAATAAGGTGTAGCAGCTGCTGTTTAGCAGGACAGTGAAAAGAGCAAAGCAAAGTGAGCGAATGGAGGGTGCGCGATTCAAAGCCGGTATTGCTCGTTGCCCACTACTGATCAACGTATTTCTCTTGAACATCAGGTGCACGCTGGTCTCCGAAAGCGTAATCTTTAACGACGGCGGTCTGGAAGTCTACGCCCGTGAACACAAAACCATTGGCCTTGTCAATAGCCGCGATGAGCTTCTGCAGTGTTGCGGGGTCTTCGATCTGCACCGGCAGAAAGCTCACAAGGCTAAAGTCTTCGATGACATCGATCAAAGCCTCGTTCATGAGGCGAAACCGCTCAGCAAGTCGCGAGTGGGGGATCGTCGAATACCGCGGCTCGAGCGAAATTTGCTGCTCATCGTCGGCGTCGTCCGGCTCATCCAACCGATCGAGCAGGTACCGCAAGTCAAGCACGTCCGTGTAAAAGTCCAAGTTGAACGCTAGTCAAATGAGGACCAACAGTCGTCAGACAAACAAACATGGGTCAGCGCGCTTGAAGCCGATCAAGTGTACCTGTTTTGCCGTACTGCTGCATGAGGTCCATCTTGGAGAGCACGTTAATATGCGGCAGTTCCAGCCGTACCATGGACGACAAGCTCAGCATGACCACCGACACGAACTTGGAGCTGTCAGTGCAGTGATGAGCATCTACGAGGTGCACCACCGCCAGCTGCAGCAACAGTAACACCAAGTACGAGCCACACACCAAAGAAAGTCACTCCTCGTCTGACTTGATCAAGCAGAAGAATAGCAAGACATGGGCCACGGACTCGGTATCTGCTCTTTTGCAGCTTGTGCAGAATGCTGTGCACACTGTTTTCGTTCGTGTAGAGCTCCACTTGTCCTGGAAAGTCGAACAGCACGTACTTGTCCTGAAGCGTCGCAAGTTTCTTGTCCAGCCAGTCAAAGTTCACGTCGATGTAGTCCATGCAGTACACGAGTCCTGCAGACAGAAACGCACCTATCGTTAATATCGACCCACTTTTCAGTGCAAATAATAATAATAATAATTATTATTTTTTAGGGACTATTTTTTTCCAAATCGATTCAATTATATTCATTTTCACAGGTCACTCCGTGTTTCGCCTACCGCCATTAGGACCGAGGTCCATCTCCTCCATGACGTTCTCGAGACACACCAAGTCGGACACGTCCACGTCAGCGACATACGGCAGCTGCTCATTGGCCGGATCCATGTTCACGACCGCCGCGTCTCGTCCATTTGCTTGCAAGAACTGCTGCATGCCATTGCAGTACGTCGTCTTGCCTGAGCCAGGAGGTCCTAGCACAACTTGCGCGAAAGGCATGGAGCGACAGTATTGGTCAAAAAGAGTGAAAGCGTACCTTGTCGTACGCGAACTTAGTAGCGTCGATGGGTTTATAGCAAGTAAGTACGCCGTGGATGGAAAAACGGGGTTGTCGACTGAAATGGTACAACTCTGTTCGTGTGTACTCTTTTTAGTGCTAGGTGTATACTTAAAAGTGTATTGTCAGTTTTTTTGCGCAATGAGATGGTACTGAGACAAATGAATCATACATTGGATATTATCGTCATGAACCGTTTCAGATACTGAAGGACGAAGAGCTGTCGAGCACCTTTTATTAGATGAGAATATGCGATAAACGCAATATCGACTTTGTGGGCTCTATCGGACGTGAGAAGCATAGCATAACCTACAATCTTGTAGACATTAAAGGTAGAAATAAGGACATTACAAGCACAATGTCGAGTTTACAACCTCCCGTACATTAAAAAGTGACCTTTACTACAGGCTAGCGTCTGCACCGACATTCGACTGTATGTAAATCTGTCAAACTGAATGCATCAACCCGCCGGACACACTCGCTGTTTTTATTTCGTAAGAATAGTCCTCAGGACTCCACGCATTATGTACCTCACATGACACTTTTCGTCCCAACAGGTTGCGTAGAATGCGTGTTTACCATGTTTGGCGATTTGGAGATAGTACCGAGCGAGGACATTAAGTAGATAGCTGTACAACATGTACGAACATAAACGCGACCGATACTATCGAAACTGTAGTACTCGAATAAATGGAAACTTGAACACCCTGATCTTGCTATTCAATTTTATAGGCGTATCGAATTGCCCATGACTGAAATGCAACACATCTCACACTATGCGAATGGTCATATGCATAGTCCAGCTAAACTGTACTACGCTTGCAGTGCAAAATTGATGCCGTCTACGCATTAGACACTATATGTGCATACACTTTATCCATTCCGAGTCGGAATGACCATTGCTATCCACAAAATGCACCAATAGAAGGTAGTCTCCATTGAGTGACGTCATCTTTATCTAGCCATGGCCTCTTCGCAAATGTGGTCTCCACGTTTGAGCTTTAGGATCTACTTAGGCTACATAAGAACAGGCGACTCATGTTGTGATCGCATCCTGGAAGTATTATAACAAGTGCTCCTGTCGGTTTAATGCGTACATTTGATTGACTTCTGGTACGTCTCGCATTCATTGTTTGCCTGATGAAGATTTCTATGCAATTTGCGTTCAGTTCTAGGTATCGTTCACTCAGGGATTTCTTTTCGAAAAGTGGATGATAGCTGTTATGTACGAGCATGCGCTGCAAAGCTTGCTAGGGTGTATTTTTGAAGTCAAAACGGGCATGTGCAGTTGACCTATAACCTTTGTTGAATTCAGCAGCATATTAAGCGTGTCCAATACTGTCGTCTAGCAAGCCCTTCAAATGAAGCAAGACTGTCAAGTCATTACAGCGCCTTTCAGTTTCACAGCCTTTTTCCGCATCATGTGGCAGTATCGCCTACCTCCTCCTTTTTCATGCTCTCGCTTATGCAGACTAAACGTTTCATCGCTATCGAGATGATATATGACATGGCTTCCTAGTGTCAGCATCATCTCCGTCATAAGGCATTCGTAAGCGATTTCGTCGAGTGGCACCTCAAACATCGCAGAATAGCACATGTATCTCTTCTCGACGAATCTGACTCAGCTGTCTCGAGCAACCAAATTCTGTTCATCTGTTTTGGTGCATACAGCGATTCTACAATACGCGCAGCCTCTTCCTGAAGTAGCATATCGTCGCTCATCTTTGATGCGTCGTTCGATGCATTTCGCGCGCACAATCGGTAGTGCAAGCGCGCCACACGAAAAGCTACTCAACTATACGTGTCCTCCTGTTTTTATCGTTGACTTTTATAACGCGTGCTGCGTTCGCTTTTTCCTACACCCTTTGTCTCAATTGCCTCATGGCTATAGATTTTACACGCCCCACCAGCGTGACACTCATCTTTCCTCCATCCAACATACAGCTTCTAGCCTATTGTACCAGCACGAATGAAACGTGATGAGCGGTACGATTCGAACCAGAACATGCTCAAAGATTATGAAGTAACGCGCTAAAGGCCACTTCACATTTGCATTTGCCCGCTCCCACCTTTTTCGAGTTGCCAACACAAAAAAAAGCGACATCATCCGAATAAGTATCCAAAGGCCCGCAAACGCCACTGCGAAAAACAGGCGGAAGTCAAAACAGTGGCAGACCATAAAAGCCAAGAAGATTGAAACAGCTAATAAAAATCATCAAAAAACCCAAAGCAAAGCTCAAAGCTCCCAGTCTTTTAAGATTCTCCCTCACACATCCGATCTCCAGCTCATTCGGCTTTTTCCGCTCTCCTACGAAAGTCCCCAATTACTAAAAAAAAACGATCCAAAAAGGTCGGATCTAGCTGCTCCTTCTCTACCCTCGCACTGGTAGACCATGCTGTTGCACCGCTCGCTGATCTTCTCGGCATTGCTAACGATCGCACACAGCGTCTCGAATAGCGATGCAATGATACGCGTGCCACTGATCAAGCGGCAAAACGACGAGTTCGTGGCATCCCTACTGAACGAGGTGCACGCCCTTGAACGACCTTCGATTTGGACCCCTTCACTCGACGCTGTCGAGGTGCCACTATTGGACGCAGCTGTTCCAGGCACGGGCAATGTGATTGTCCGGGACTTTCAGAACGCGCAGTATTATGGGGCGATCGCAATTGGGCAGCCGCCCCAGTCATTTGCAGTGATTTTCGACACGGGGTCGAGTAATTTATGGGTCCCCAACAAGAAATTTGGGTCGCACCATGTGTACGACCACGACAAGTCGCTTACGTACAAAGCGAACGGCACGTCGTTCAATATTAAGTATAGCAGTGGCCCCGTGTCGGGGTTCTTGTCTCAGGACACCCTTGAGCTCGGGGGTCTGTCAGTACCGGACCAATTTTTCGCGGAAGTCAATGTGACGCGGGGATTGGGTCCGGCCTATTATTTGGGTAAATTTGACGGCCTTTTTGGGCTCGCGTTTGACTCGATTAGTGTGGACCACCTGAAGACGCCGTTCCACCAGATGATCCAACTGGGACTGCTGGATGAGCCGGTGTTTGCATTTTACCTGGGAGACCGAAAAGATGGCGAGTTAACATTTGGAGGCGTGGATAAAGCCCATTATAAGGGAGAACTGACGTACGTGGACGTGATCAGCTCGACGTATTGGCTCGTGAAGCTCGATGCAGTGGAGACTAAAGGAGAGAAGCTGATGGAGGTGGACAAGGCGATCGTGGACTCGGGCACGTCTCTGATTGCAGGTCCGAAAGACCAAGTTGCCAAGTTGGCCGCTCTAGTGGGAGCGCACAAGTTCATCTTGGGTGAGTACCTCATCAGCTGCACTGCTGCCGCGCCGGACATTTCGTTCGTGCTCGATGGTAAAGCCTACACGCTGACCAAGGACGAGTACACGTTGAAGACGGGCCCTATCTGTCTCTTTGCCTTTATGGGCATTGACATTCCGGCTCCTGCTGGCCCGCTATGGATCCTGGGCGACGTCTTCATGCGCAAGCACTACACTGTGTTTGACTGGGGAACGGACTCCCGCAAGCCGCGCGTCGGCTTTGCGCTCGCTGTTTAAGTACGGGGCAACAATGCACGGTTGTCGTTGCGTATATCCGCGCACTCGCTCACAGCGGTTGCTATGACCAACAGGTCGAGAAGCAAGCCAAAGGTGACGATGCAAGCTGTGTGGATTGAGATCGCGTGATGCAGAGATAGCAGAGGCCGAGCATGCGGCTCACTAGGCTGCAAACATGGCGTTTTGAAACCTTTTATGTGTGTGTGTGATTTGTTTCGTGGTGTTCCGTCTCTTGCTTAACAGGTTGCCACGGTTGACTAAGTCCAATGAGCAAGCCACGCATACTTATCAAACCTGATACTGACCAGCTTCTCTACCAGACTTTGTGTGAGTATATCGCTGCTTCAGGTACGGGTCATCGAGATTCACGCTGTTTGGAGCGGGTAGGCAACAAGTTGTTGGAGATTGTGTATGCCGAAACGGAGACGAGTATATGTGTAAGTGCTATTAGCCGTGAGAATCTGCGATCCTGTGACTAACTTAGAGCATGTCGGTGCATCAGCATCATTTTGTTCGATATCGAGAGGTACCGCGATCGGCGAGTTGATTCCAAGTACTAAAGCCATGTTCGTTGATGCGAATTGTGGCGTAAGAAGGCAGGGACAGGTATGCTGCAACCTTATGAAATGTGCATGACCGATAAGCAAAAAGGAATGATCGATGAATCGCGCTACCCTATTCAAGATAGAAAAAGGAGGATATGAATGGTAGATCACGACGGCAGAGAACACAACGTGCTGCTGTATGCACGAGAACTGGAGCTGTCAGCTTAATCTGTTGATGCTGTGAGACGCAATTACGTGCTAAGACGGAATACGCGATGAGTCGTACTGAGACTTACCTACTACTGAGACTTACCGACAGGGTGTTGTGTGCGGTTCCACCCAAAAGAGACTTGGCGCCCAAACCTAAAGGATGACAGCACCAAAGCAGTCCAGCAGATAGGATCGTAATCGACGATAAACTTTGTGCAGAAGCTGAGATGTAATATATCCATGGATTGTGCTGCGCATATTGAGAATGTGGCGTTCCTAGAATCGCGTGATGTGAGTAGGCGTTCCTAGTCATCATCATAGTAACTTGCCTTCCTGCTTCATCGAATGACATACAGACTTAATCGAACACAAAAGACTCGAAAGCATACTCTACGATATGTCCCGAGCAAGCAAGAAGTAAACAGCTCGCACTCCATGACATGTGACACCTTGTCGAAACAAGCGCACGCAAATATAAGTAGAGGTCACAGATGTAAAGCCATGGTCCGCTTCAATTGATAGTCGAACCAACAATCTACAATGCAAATCGATCTTTGGCATCAGGCCCTTCCGAACCCTTCCGACAACGACATATTCTGTTCGAGAGCTGGTGGAATATTTTGGCTAGATGTCCGTCTCGTGCCATAAAGAGCAGACGACGCACAGCATCACATGCAATCTGATCAACGAGACACTGTGCTCTCGGCTGACTCTACCATCAGAATAGATGCGCTGGATAAAGAAGGCCTGGACTCGATGGGTTCTCTTGATGAGCCACTTAACAGCGTCATTGAGATGTTCCGCGTAGCTACATGCATCGAGCCATCCGCTTTTTCACACTGTAATTCTACCACCACGGACTCGGTCTCCGCAATGACACTTTGGCGCCCATGATCGATATAGCATTTACACACAGTGACTATGTCTTGCATGAACCTATCCAGCTTATGATGTGTGCAAACACTACGCTGCTTCTCACTCATCAGTACAAGTACGCACGGAAGTGTACAGGGTGACAAGGTTATTGAGGCGCTTTGGTCAGGACCAAGTTACCGGAAATTCTTTTATACCTGCATACCAAAGTATATCTACTTGAAGCCTGTGCAACGCTTGGTCCATTACAGCACATTGTAGATAGTTTTGTCACCCTCGCCGTTGCCGTCCAACCTGCAGCCGTCAATGCGATTGCTCGCGGATCTTGCTGAGAAGATGATCCTGCTGCAAGTGCTGGCTTTATACCACGAATGCCACCCACAACAGACAGCTCATCAGTGCGACCGAATGCATTAGTTTTACTTTGTCGCTGTCGTCTTCCGCTTTGTCCGATGACAACCGTTATGGGACTACCGCAGGTTGGACACATACGACACAGGAGCACCTCAAGCGCAATCCCAAGAGTGTTCGAGCATTGAGTAGTACGGCCACACGACATTCAGGTATCGCTGTCCAACCGAACGCGTTTTTCGATGCCAGTCGATGCTTCGAGTGAGGTCGAGCAGCTGCTAGTAGTGAAAACTACGAGCACCCGTGCATTCCCAGATTATAAAGCCAAATCCGAAGTCTAGGTCTTATTTACTTGTCTTGATTCATGACACTGGTACTCAGATTCGCAATGATCGCTAGGTACCAGTCCGGCTACTTGTCCAGGAGGCTATTCATCCATGCACAACCAGAAGGACGATCTCTCACCTCCGGTCTTGAGGCCGATTCATAGCGAATCGAGAAGCGTTTGCCTTACCTTGTGCCAAGAACATTGCAACGGACGAGATGATAACAACCATCGGTTAGAGCTCAATTACAGTTGAGTGAGACCCGGAGACTGCGTACCCTACAAAACTACATCGTACGAGCTTCTGGGAACGTCTGTTGGATCGATGTTCGAGACATCGGCAGGCTAGAGCAAAAGTTGTTCATTACAGAACCGCTACGATGCGAAGCCTCCAAGCCCATATTGTAGCTGTTCACCTGAGAAATCGTCTGTCATGCACCAGCAGGTGCCAGTCTGTCGCCGTACGCTTGGCAGAAACACCTTCTACCTTCCGCGAGCTGTCAAATGAGACGACACGGGTGCTACTTTGACCGTAGCGCGACAGCGGCAATGCCACCACCAATCAAGATAGCGGCAGTAAGTAGCGCCAGAAGGCCACCTGCGAAATGTTCACAAAAAGTTCTTGGCCGTACGTTGCCACCTTCCTCGAGCCATGCTTTTTCTTGCGTTGCCCGTTCAGTCAGCGAAGTAACCTGCTTCGAGATAGTATCAGCGACATCAGCAGCGTTGGCCATTCTCTCCTCCTGGATGTTGCCCTCCACACGAAGCTGATTATCTTTTGTGCGCTCGTTGTTGAGGTCTCTTGCCGAGTGCTGATCGACATCAATGGAGCTGACGTAACCCACGATGAAGGTCGCTACGACTAGAATCAGGGCCAAGCAAAGACGCATGCTTGGTGAGTGCTCTAGCCGGGTGGCAGGAATTTCTCGAATGAGCTGGGATGGTTTTTTTGCTCACATGAAGATAATTCCCCGTGTGAGGTTACCAAGGCAAGCCTGTTGCAGCACTGGGCGGTATTGTAAGGGTTCATGGCGAAACTTCCGGTGATCGTAGGGAGTCTGCTCGTTGTCATGGTCAGAAAACGAGGAGGACAACCGAGCTGGGATGAATGAAGATCAGAACGTGATTTACTGATTGGACTTCACTAAGCATGTACTGACCCCTTCTGCTACGATATGCAGCACCTTGTCCACAGATCAGTGCAACCAAGCATCCTCAGTTGTCCTGTTCAGCTGCCGACAATGTTCCACATGAGTGAGAACGGAGGTAACAAGGCTGTGCAAACACTTCTTGCGGGCTTACGTCACATCTGCCTGTGATCAGCAAGAGTGTTCTGGTCATACTACAGCAGTATCTCACGGCCTGGCGCAGATGGACTCATGTAGCGAAGCGAGCTCGCTGTTCGCACTCACCAAGCTCTGCATCCGAAACCCAAAGCAGAACACAAAATAGTACGGAGATCATGGAGTGCAAATCTGGTGCAGGGCCTCGAAAGTTACTCGCACCACCATCCGACCAGGCGCGGACTTCACTCGAAGGGATGTCGAGTCAAGTCTGCGCGCATCATACTCATCTGGTAGACGAGGCAAGCAGTTGCTGGGAAGAGTGGGAATGGACAGTACCATGGGTAAGTCTCAATACACCTGCACGTATCGCTGAATACGCATCCACGCCGCTTACGCTACCTATTTGACTTACATCAGCGATGTCCACAATTGCTCAGAGAGCATCCACAATCTAACAAGAGAAGGTACACATGGACTTGCAAGAGGAGTTCATGAAACTTATGCGTCAAGCATCATCCTTCCGCACTCGTCAACCATCTTTTTATCTGCACTAGTCGGTACAGTACACAGCTTACAGTTGCTAGTAGCATGCGTGGTACTAAGACCGCTCAACCTCAGTTGAGCTCGAACCGCCGGCCAGAACGACGCTCGTATGTATTGATTAAGAAACGCCGGTAGGAACCCGACGTTGATGTCCCGGACTTATACATCGATACAAGATTTGGTTAGATCGCGACGTATTCATCACGCACTGTCAGCATGTGGAGACATCCAATTACGAAACTTGTAATAATAACTAGGCCACTGAAAGCGACAGGAGCACGCACCATGTTTCGAGTACTGCATCACGCCTCATGGTGTACGTCTTACTAGATGGAGAAATGTCAGTTTTCGGTCGCTCTGTTGTCTTTATTTCCTGTTGTAAGTGCTGCAACGAGCTTTCTTCCATACTCTACACACAATGTCGCCTTGTTAATATGCGTCGCCGATTCTATGTGACCTAGCGACGACTTCTGGCATCTTGCGTAGTACACGATTTGTACTAGGAAGCACAAGGAAACTGCTGAAAGGATGGAGGACTGCAAAGGTAGTGAGACTGTTACGATTTGAAGCCCCAGTGACGTATCTTTTGCAACGGGTATGTTGTGGAAATGTGCGTAAAGCAAGAATAGTAAAAATGCGAGGGAGTACGTCTTTGTGTGGGAAGTGCGTGCGCACGGATGCAAGGCCACGAGTCAAACTCGGACCAGTAATTCTAAGGTCCTTAATCTAGCAAGAGGTCACAACCATCGGGCTCGCCATGCAAAGCAGTTCATGCGTCTGAGACTAAGCACAATCCGTCAATGTATGAGATAGCACGAATCAAAATGCAGCAAGCTGGCAGAATGGTAGATTGATTGCATTAATCATAGCATGACAGGGTTGATAGGATGCTGGACTGGATTCTGCGCCTGTCGAAATTTCGTTGGTGTCTGCCGTCTTGAAAGTAATGCTAGGCAATGTCTCGAAGGATTTCGTCTAAATAACATGTTTGGATTGTATGAAGACAGTGTGGTACAGATGAATTCATCGTGGATTGTTTCGTAGGACTACAGTACTCCCTCTGATAACTTTCCCCCCATGCCTATAACATCCGTTATTTTATAGGTTTGAACTTCCACCCCGGTCGTTCTAATGTTGTTGTATGGGCGCTAACTTTTAACAAATAGCCACGAAACAAAATATAAGTTTGCACATCGAGAATTTGTGCCAAATGTGGGGAAGTGAACTTATTCAATCCAAGCATCGAGGGTAATTTGTGTGGCACTGGTACTGTAAATGCCCTTCTGTAGGCAGTGGAGTAGCTAGGACTTACAAAGGTGGGTTTACGGGGACAGCTAAAGCAAGGTGCAGGCACTACCTAAGATTGGAATCTGGTCTTACTTGGTCAATCTGTCTGCAGCTACCTTCTCCTCTACTTCAGCTCTTTCCTTTTCATTAGTTCTCATCCTATACTGCGTTCAGAATCCCTCGGCATTACGCTCTGGACGAGCACTCTCGTCTTCTTTACTGGAGTTTACTACCTCATTAATGAAGATTCGGTCAAAAATTACATCACTTTCTAACGAATAACAACAACCTCAGCAAACGACCAGGATGACTATGTTTCTCTGATGTTAAGGCACAACCTGAACTAATCTATAAAGTGAAGACCCTCGTCTTCAGTAAAATTGAGGGCCTGTGTTAGTGGTATGTGGGGCTGTTATTTCGCTGGTTTTGGGTAGATTTTATCAGGAATGGAAGCCCAAGAGGTGTGAGTGGCTCTGGGTGAGCTTTTCACTGTTTAGTCTTTAGAATGTTGACTTTATCATAGTGGATCTAGCTAATAGTTAATTTTTCTAGCTCATGTCATAATGTACTATTTTATGTAATTTGATTGGTACAATACCGTATGTACGACAGCACCATAATCTGATGAAAAACAAACTTTGCTAACTTGTAGGGAATTTGTCAACCGAGGATAAAGTTAGAAGAGGGAGGCCTTGAGAAGAAAGAAAATTTGCACTTCTGCGCTATAGGACTCTGTGCTTCTCCACTTTAGGAATCTTGCAGCAGGGATCTGCAATATTAGAAGCTTCGCAATGGGAATATACACACGGAATGCTGTACTATGGGACTCCGCGCTATGGGTCACAGGCAAAAACATACGATAAGGTTTAGGGCATCATACAGAGAGGAAAATCGTTATATCATCATGGCCTCAATATGTTTCTGTGTGATGGAGCAAAACGAGTGAAATGGAGTCGTGGGTATAATTTTAAACTAGCACAGACTGTAACTGAACGCTCAAGTATGACGTCGCTTGTAAAGGGCGCAGGGCACCCACTGCAAGCTGAAATCTGGATAACCTATAAAAATCGCTAATGAAAGACGCTTTCTGAACAACAAAGGTCTCACGGATACAATGCTTGCAACGATAAAGGAGAATCTCTAAGATGTTGATCACGAAAGGACGACTCTAGCGGATAAGTTGATTATTGTTCTTTCATACATGCCTAAATACAAGTTTGCTTTGCAGCTATCTACTCATCACTTCGGTGCGCACGTATGTACTGACCCGGACTTTTTGGTTGACATTAGTGCCATTATTGACCAATGAGTAGATTCATTAACGACTGCAGCCCAATGTTATCGGCTATGATAACATTATGATGATATGATGTTTTCGTTAAATAATTTTCACACGTGGTTGTCACCTAAAGAAAATATCATGCAACGGACACCCCTTGGTTGTCACCTAAAGTAAATACCCTGCAAAAGACTTCCCTTACATCAACCCCAAACATCAGTTACATTAGTGATTTATCGACAGTTGAATCACTGTGCCAAATTTTCTTAGAAAAGGAAAGCATTTGTTAGTCCAGGCTGTTTACTCTAACAGAACCATTACATCATTAATAAGTGAATACAGTACACTACGAAGGCCGCTCAAAAAAACGTGACCGTACGAATCAGTGCATATTTCGTTATGGGGTCATAATAGTGGCAAGGCAGCTACAGCTCGTCTAATCCTGGCACATCTTATCCTGCAGCACGAGTTTTTATAGGCTGAAATGGTGATGCACCATCTATTAAAAGTGGTTATGATATTGAACTTGTTTATTTTTGGCAAGATGGACGATAGGCACGACTTGGTAGTAGCCGGCGGCCGATTGGCACGTCTGAGGTGGCTTAAACGGATCCAACCAAGTCTTCTCCTCATAGTGTTCTCATTAACCTGAAAAGCTGAGATATCTTTGGATCGTCCGAAAAATCAGATGATCCACCTTCAAGTCCAAGTCGTTTGTGTTATCAAAGAAGGTTGATCGACGTGGCGGCTGAAATCACTGTACTACTGGTGAAGGTGATGCAATGATGCATCACAGCCGTATATTTACTACTGATATAGCAAAGCATGGTGTAGGTTCTTCTGTCGAGGTCTCGCATTAAGCGAGGCATAGCAGAGCAATGCGCATCGCTTTTAAGAAGAAGCCACAATTGCAAACTCTGCGAGTTTATGATCGCCTGTCAACTGTCACAAGATATCTTTGTGCAGTGCGTTTATTTGATTCGCCAAGACTCCGTGGTCTCTACACTTGTGCAGGGAATTTTGTTTTGCACTGAACATGAGTTACTCAGCGATGCTCTTTCAAGTGTAAATTACATAGAGTAAATCAAAATCCTTATGGCCCCCCGCTGATACAAGATAAAACCAATTTATTTTAAATGTCGCAATTATTCAACACAAAGCCTGGATTTACACAATTTGGTAGCTTGCAGCAGGAAAAAAGAGTACTAACATCTTCACGAAACAAGTTCAGCTGTTGTCAAGAAATCCTGAGCTACCATGTTTCTCACGAGGCGGCTCGTGTCTTGTTGTATCAAAAAAATGGACGTGCCCCTAGGAATTCTTTTATCCCTGATAAACCTACGCGGATTGATCGATTCTGTTACGATTACTCAATTCCGACTCTCCACTAGTGCGCTGGAATTTTATCCTCTGAGTGCGTCTGCGACATTGGATGTAATCCGTCGTATTTCTCGAAAAGTCTCACCACATCCATTATTAGCTGTGCTCGGGGACTCCATCTGTCTGCCAACCGTGGCTAGTCGTGTCACCAGACAAGGTGATTCTTCAAAGTCATTTTACGTGATGATGATTTAGTTGGCCCTCCAAAGGGAAGCTCCGACCGCCGCGCAAATTCAAAATGGATGAGGTGGTATACGATACACTTTCTCAAACGCATTGTGTGTCATTCAGATGTTTCTAATTTTATTTCGACCCCGTAAGTCATGATTTACACAATGACCTGAAAAAACGAGAGGAGTAGACGCTTTAGCTAGGTTAACACTGTGAACGACAGTGCTCCAATCGATCGTAATACTGGTCTTAGTTTGCCTTTGCCGCATGCAAGAACTCTCAAGAGCAACGTGCCTTCCATATAGATCTTGTGGAAGTGAGCTATGTGGGAAATTCGTTTTCATCATATGACCCTCTTTTAAGCAGTCGTCAATAAACTTGTCGGTAGAGATCTCTTGGTCTATTTCAGTGGCCACTACTTTATTATAATGTATGGAAGCTGGTTTCAGCTCGATCTTGTAACGAGTAACTTTATGCAATGTCATTACACGGCACTGATTCAGAGAGAAAACATTAGTGAGTCGACCAAATTATCGTAGCGAGGATTCATCTCAAAATCGCTCTAAAATTTAGATGTGTATTGCACAATTCTATTCTTTACAAAAAAACAGTTTCGTCCTAGGCTTAGTTTAAAAATATATTATTATTCTACAAATACCTTGGAAGAGCACTATAGGTTACTTCGTTGTCCTCTGCGACGAATACTCAGATCAGCTTGATGTTGCCACTACGAAGATCACGCAAGTATATTCATTGTTGATGCCTTGACAACCGAGAGATCTACAAATCCAAAATAGGAGGCGCAATCATATCAAGGTCATAAGCGCTTGCATTTTATTCGTAAATCATTTATAGATTCGGTGTATCGGTTATATGCTGAGGACTGTTTTCATCAGGTGTCTGAGACTCAGTCTCACATCATTTTTGATTATGACTTTTACCCTCGATAACTTTTAAGATTAATTCGCCAGTTGAATTCGGATTGTATTGTTGTTCATTCTCTACATCGTTCTCTTTAGTAGTTCGATGCTGCCTTCTGGATGAACATTTAGAACTAACCCAACCCGGCCTATTCGATTAGAAGGCATCTGAAGCTTTACGATGTTCAACAAATGAACGTATCGAATTCTTCTAAGTACAGTACCGTATCACAAACGTTTCTTGTTTTGTCGTACTAGCGACCGTACCTTAGTGATACCATCGCACTCACTAGTATTATATCCACACGCTTGCAGACGCTCCAAAATGTTCGCTCAATGTACATTCGGAGAACAAATGGCAGGCATCTCAACGGATTGACGCTGCAGCTGACTTGGAATTCGTATTCTCTGAGCCACGGTAGACCAATGATGACATCATATTTTCGTCGGAGCCCACGACGATGAAGTCATCGTGACGTTAACATCTTCTAGCGTGTAGTTAATTCACGCTACACGCTTTACACTGTAAAGAAAGTGATTGCGCAAACGATACTACGTTCTTGTTAGAAGGACGTCGCACGCGACGAACTTGATCCAAATCATCTACAAAGACTGACGTGTAAACATTTGTTTAAAGTGCTACAGCCGGCTAAGGATTAAAGCAACACATCCTTACTCGATGCGGTCATCGATTCGATGAGAAAATCCCACTATTAGGATCATCAATAATCATGTGATGAGGTCAACACTCGTTGGAAGGTCTGCAAGTTTACTAAACGTTGCTAGAATCAGTAGGATTACCCGGATCAACTGACCCCGACCGCTTTTAACTTTTCTTTACATTACTACCTCTTCACTTCAGTCGAATACCACGTCACTCTACCTTTCTGGACGAAGTAAATCGGTACGTACAGTGTCTTGAGCCATAAGATACCGAGTACTACAGTCGTATGCTTTGTGCCCTACCACTCGTAATCTATTGCATTACTAGATTTTTATTATTGGGAGAGCGTTACTTTTTTATTGCTAATTGAGATGTCCACAGATCATAAACTTTTTATTTTAGAGTCATCTCGTTCGACTAAACTAACTCGAGCACGCATGGTCCTGTCTTAGCCTACGTTACGCTTTATACGCTACTAGGCGTAACAGATAGGTCTTGACGGGACCATCCACAAGTCCTGCATGAACGCCGTTATCAACGTGTGTTCATGAATGTGGTTGGACGTAATGCAACTCGAAAAGTGCCGTATGGGCTGGACATATTCGCACACATCACGTCCACCCCGACCAAGTTCAAGCGCTCAAATTGAGCCCTAAGACCACATCAAAGCTGACAAGAATGTGTCTAAGCTGAGTCTTTGATACCTATAACAATTTAACGACATTAGCTCAAAATAGGTTGAGCTTTAAAGCTCAAGGCTTGACGCATACTGACAAGTTCAACTGTAAAATGCAACTTGCATTTATTCAAGACGATACGACAGGTTTTTATGGTCTCGTCCAGATTGACACACTATCTTATCAGGGAGTTTATCTCGACTCTTTCGTTTCTGGCAAAGTCGATCTCCGAGACTTCGGACGAACGCATGTGCTTCGGACCGTAGACAAAATCCTGGGATTTTTTTTGTTTTAAAAGCTCAATATGTTGACCATCATGTGGGTATAACAGCTTGGAATGTTGATAAACCTTGGCAGGTAAGTAAAGCAACATTTTTTTGCAATGCATCAAATTCGATCTGGATGATATTGGCGACAGTGAAATGCATCCTTCTCAGAGAAAACAGCAAGACGCCGACGCCGTCTTCACTGATGGTTGAGCTTTTACGTTCGAAATCATTGCATAGGAATTCTTTCATATCGGAAACTATCTCATGCATGAGATAAGATCTATCTTCATCGTCATCGTGTCCATGTTAGATATATGGTCATTCGACTGACCATGAAGTACTGACATAGTACAAGTGAAATACGCCGATGATAGTGAGTAAAAATTTCTCAAAACTTCATATCCACGTAAGTGAAGAGGAATTTTAGTCTAAGAAGTAAAGATGGTTTGAAAGGAAACAGCAGAATTGTAATGACAATAATACATACATCGCATTCAATAGTCCTTTTAGCATGCCTAACGACAAGTGGATCTTATAACTATATGAGCACCAATAATTGCGCTCGTCTTTCGGGCTCGGGATCATAGGTTGAAATCAGCGCCTACATCAACCAATTAGCCCATAATTACCAAATGCAATGATTAGTACCTGATAATATAGGTTACCAGCTTCAGAGATCAATTTCACAATAATTTCGCAAGAGATTTTATTCAAGTTCTATAATTCGCGTACATATTTGGGTGGATAGTGGCTGGGGAAGGGGCTTTGCGATATTGTGGAAAACGCTACGCGGATTCCTTTATGTTTGGTCCCACTTGAAACATTCAAGCTTGAAGAGACCCATCTATCTAGATTAAATACGGTGTTTTGAAACTCGTCTATAGAAGTCCCCAAGATGTAGCAGTACATGTCGGTACATGTATCAACGATATATGACTATGAGATGTGGGACTCGCCGATATGGTACCCCGAGACGTGAAATTAGCGGTACGGGACTCGACCAAAATGGAGCTGTGGTGTAGGAATTCGGCAAGGTGAACTCTTCCAAAATATGTTGTGGGGTAAGGAATCATAGTTGAGGCAAAGCTGTCTGTTACATTCAGCATGAGAGTGGGCCGACAGAAAGCTAACATCAGCGACTCCTGGTCGGCAAAGCCCAGGTCATCCATGTAGCCTAGATCGGCAAAGCCAATGTCGCCGAAGTCTGGGTCAGTAAAGCCTAGGTCGGCGAAGCTTAGGCTTACGAACCAAGGTCGGCGAACGCTGGATCGGATAAGCCCAGGTTGTTGAAGTTGAGGTCTTCGAAGCCAAATTTGTTAAAGTCTAGCTCAACAAATCCTAGATCGACTTAGCCCATATCGTTGGAGCTTCGATCTTCAAATCCTAGTTCGGCAAAGCCTCGGTTGGAGTGATGAGATTGATGGACGCGTGCCACCAGCAGAGGGTGACAAAAGATACCAAAACGTATAGTTAGGCACATTCATTGGTAAATGGTAGAGCGAATTGTAGAGCGAATTGAAGGCTCATAAAACGGCTTCACAATGTAGCAAAAGCGATAAGACTAGAACAAAGTACTGTTGTTTAAGTCAACGACACGCGTACACTTTTTTGGCAAAATTTTGCGCAAGCTAGATTATGCCTGGCGTGGAACCTCGAGAGACATAGCTTGTAGATTTTTCGAGTTGGTAGCATCAATAGATTAGAGACCCGGGTCGGGGCTGGGTAACACTTTATACCATCGTAAAAAAGAGCTTTGTAGACAAAGCGCAGTGAGCATCAGCAGAAGGCACCGTTTTATAAAACTTTTGAATGACGATCGTGTGGGTATCAGCCGAGGCTCCGTTATTCTTCCCTTCTGCGTATACTGCTCACCGTGACCTGTGAAAGTGAGTTAAGAGTCAACGTCCATTCGTCGGTGTCAGGTAATACGAGTGTGAGGTTTAGAAGCTGATAAGCTCAGGCAGTCTTCTGAAGAAAACAAGGTTGTGAGAACCGGTTACGCTAAACCCCGACAACGAACCCGAAGGGCGAACCACGAAGGGATTCATCTAAACGTGCTAGCACTTTTTTCTGAACTAGCTTGGCGAATGTTTGAGTTGTGCGTTGATGCTTATTGACTAATGATTATCGGCTACTGTACCACATTTGTGTTTCGTGATAAAACGTGAAAGTACTGCTAAATTTTGCGTGTCGAAGCTTTTTGAGAATGAAGGTGATGTCTGAAGGGACGAATATGAGAATGGATGATGTTGGATGTTCCTGTTTAATAACTCTTGTAAGGGATAATTAAAGCCAACGATATAGAGTTGATTAGTGAAAAAAGAAGAAATAGTGTAAGGGAGCTCCATTTGCCACCAAGAGACAATTCTTACTTTTCTAGTTACACAGTATTACGACTAAAAGATTATACATTTACTTTTAGTTGCTGCGGATGCGAGATTTTAGCTGCCTCTAGTGTAGCGCATTGCTTGATATCTCTCTGTGCGCCCTTGGTCCCTTTATAAAGCCAATACCGTATGGACATAGGTGCTTATGCAAATTCTAATCGATACGTAGGCGGGCGCTTAAAGCTGCCCCGCACTACCTTAACACACACCTTCAGGTACCTGCGAGGAAGCGGTTTTACCGTCTTCTGTGTGCAGCAAGGTTCAGGTGGGCGTCTCACGACCGCCTCACCGATAGATGAACGCTTGCCGTTCGGTGTGGCTCGGACGCGGTTTCCCGTCCTCCAGCCCGCTCGTTACAAAGATCGCAAATTAAAGACTGATTGCTATTGCATGAAATAAACAGAAGTCTAAAGTGTCATTGGATAGAAGACAAATGATTGACCGCGCGCTCTGACGAGACGCCGTCTCTACTGCGCGCTTGAACTGAATGTATGCGCGCTGATGACGTATCTCAATGAAATTATGTAACTACGTCAAGTAGTGGCGTCATCCGTGTCTGTGTACAAATTTGAGGTAGTGAAGCAAATGCTGTATTCCAACCGCATGAAGGTCGAAGTGTGTACCGCACCTAGAAGCTTCTCAGACTCTTCCATGCCTTTACACGGAAAGTCTCATGCAACGGTTCAACCCCGTCATTTTCTATGCAATCGCAATTCGGGGCCCACCCGAAAAGTGACGACACCTACAATGCAGATTTACATTTGAGGAGGGAGCAGGCTACATCGCACTTATTACGACGTGTAAGGTACACCTAGCGCTATTTGTACACTCACAGACGCACACAGACACACAAACAGAATGTAGGTTTTTGCTTCACCCGTCTGGCTTGCCATGACGATATTCCAAGAGGAATGTTTTGACATCGCATTCTCACTGTTTCGACCTTCTGTAAAAATCGTGGAACGGCCACACCCCGTTACAATTTTCAGTCGAGACATTCTTCGACAAGCTCTGGAGTTAAAGGACCGTGATAAAATGGTTCATCACCCCGAACTGCTTTATGTATGATCTCAGCTGCTGTAAGTGACTGTGCGCAAGGTTGAATGTCGAACTTTTTAGTCGTACTTATCTGTGTCGGTCTGTCGGTCTGTCTGTCGGTCTGTAAATAACGCAGTTAGGTGTACCTACCCGTACTAAGTGCGATCTAGCCTGTCCCCCCCCCGCAGGTATCGGTAGATCCGAAGTCACTCTTTGGCTAGGTCACTATTATGGTGCAATAGTGACCTGGCCAAAGAGTGACCTCGGATGCTTGTGATTGCCTTAAAATCGATCAAAGGTGAATATGATCACATGAACAAATGCTGGACGCTTGTAAGCAAAGGCCGATCACGTTGCCTGAGTAAACTGTACTAGGTTAATGTAGACAGTAACAGCATCCTTCTTCAGTGACTGCTGCTGTTGTATAATGTTTTGCAATTTGATTCATTTCTATGAACGGAAAAACTCAGGTCAAAGGCCGAGCTCCAGAGCGTGCTCCCCTATCTGAAGCACTGTAATGCGCAGCTAAACGCGACTTTGATATCAGCACCACCTTGCGAGTACCGCAATAAAAGCACCAAGCTCACAAAAAATGAGCGATCGCGCCTCGCACCGTGTATCAAACAATCACAAAGCACACAATGATCAAAAGCAAGGTTATGCTTACAAGGATAACGCGTGCAGAGCAGCCACTTTATCGATGAGTACAATATTCTGGTCGCACAGGTTCTGAGTCATGAATGCAGATTGTTCAGCTCCGTCTCGAGGCCAGCTGCATTCTTCTGAGTAGACGTCAGGTAACACCTTGTGATAGAGAGTCCGAAAAACTGAGAACGCGCTTCATGTAAATACATAGATCGGCACCGCAAATTCCCTTTTGACCGGCCAACATTGTACATCACCGTCGTTTCAAGACAGCCAATGCTGCCAGTGTTGACCCAGTGATTAATTCACCCCTTCAGCCTTCGTCGTCTTTGGCAGTAGTTGCCGCCACGATCAAGTTTTTCGTCATCAGCCCCGCAAATTTCACCATCCGGGAGCCCCATTCCTTCCTTTTTGTCGCCTTTTGATATCTTGATTCGTTTCACGAACGTTCTCTTAGCAGTACAGATCACCATGCGCCAATTCTGAAGCGCAGTTACTCATGCTTGAGCTGGGTAGTAGTACCTTGCACCACACCACCGGCAAGGTTTGCAACAGTTTATCGTCATTCACCGGCAAACTAGCACTGACAGTCTGTTTCCCGTATACCTGTCCCACATGCGTGCGCAAAACGTGCGAATCACCTTTCAAGCAATCCACGTGTTGCAATGTTGTAGCTTCGCTCTCTTCGTGTGAAAGTCAACAGAACTCTCACAAATGTCAACTAAATTCGTGCAGTCACCATGACCCGTCTTCTCGTACCCCGCCTTCCTCCTCCTTGTGACCGTTACCAACTACCGTCGCTGATGTACCAACCATATTTTAATAGCACATCCATGGTGACCCTCTTGTTGAAGACCAGTTTACCATCCTGATGGACAAGAGGCCCCAACGAACTGATACAATGGGTTTTCTTTCCCAATCTGTGGTAGACCCTTTCCGCGCAAGAAAACTGAATAAGGCCCGGTCAACGTAATAGTCGCGTCAAGGATATCGCGTCAGATTTGGACACGAACTGAATCCACGTAGCAAATATTTGTTCGTTAAAGGTATAGCTTCGCAAAGTACCGAGGCCACAGCGATTGGCCATGTACTATCACAACTACCAGCAGTCCAATTTCAGAAGTCCATGACCAGTTGCAAAAAAAGTCGTGCGATATTAACTTCAACAAAACCAGATCCTTGCAGAATTTTCCACTCATGGCTTCTCCACCAACTCGACCACAAGTTCAAAAATTCATTTCTGGAACAACGTGTCAAGCAGCAGTCAAAATCAATTTGACGCCTAAAAAGTAAGCTTCAAATTGATCCCGACTGCTGCTTAATTTCCACCACGGCCAAGGACGACGCTGGCAGTCAGTGCGTTATGGCACGGCTGTAGACGTTGACGATGACGAGGCACGAGTAGCAAAGTTTCGCGTCATAATAAAATTTTCATACTTAGCGTTGATCTCGAGCGTCCTCTTCGCCTGCTCTTCTGGCGAATTCCATAACTTTGGCATTTCTACCACGTTTAATGCCATGGACTGGGCACGGGGTAACTGAAAGCGCTTCTTGTGCGGCAAGTTACCACAATACTTGGGCAGTGACGACTCTTTTAAGTGTGAACACGAGGTCAGTGACGCTCGCTCGTGATCCACTCTTGCTGCGAGCTCTGCACTCGCAGGATCGTACGTGTATAAAATCTTGGTTTGGGGCTGTTTCTTGAGGTTGCCGGATGAAGCAGAATGAAGTAGTTCCAATTCTCGTAACGAGAACCGTGGCGGGTGGTGTTGCGAGTACTCAAGCGGTTTGTACTTCAACTCCCCCGCACTACCTTCGTCTTTCGTAATCTGGTGTACAACTAGCCGCGCCTCGTAAGATAGCTTCATTTGATGCACCGGATCATAAACACGAGCAATACGCGTCGGATCCAGGTCGCACGTCATGCCTTTCAGTGGCAAATTACTGTAAAAGGCTGATACAGCAGCCTCGATTGCATCTGTTGGTACGAACCTCGGGGCAAGTCGCGTGGCGCAGTGTGTAAACTTGGGATCCAAGAGTACGTGAAACACATGGACAAGATTGGAAGGCGTCAATGCATCTAGCTCCAACGGTTCGACACCCGCTCCTGCTAGGACTAACGCCTGACCCCACATTCTCTGAGTGATGTTACGCAGGACCACGCATGCAGGTTTTCCTGCAGACAAACACGTAGACGTAATGGAAAGGTCCCCCCAGTGCATTGCAGCATGCACGTGTGGAAGGATGCGTTTTACTGGAAAGTGCTGGTCAATCTCAAACACTGTGTCTGTGCCACCCACAAAGAATGCAGCATCATCATTGCTGTTTTCGTACCCCTGGAATATCAGTCGCACATTGGCCTTTTGGGCTGCCTTGTGGAGAGTGCCAACCAGATCTTGTACGCGTCGTGGGTCCCAATCGCCACACTGGAAGCCAAAGTAGAGAAGCGGCATATCAGGGCCGTTCTCAGCAAATGACTTCAGCTCTTGCTCAATTTCATCAAGGCCGGTGTCGTCAGGATTACTCTCTGTAAACTCTACATAACCTGTGATTGCAATTTCACTTCCCCAATCGTGAGGCTTCGGCAGAAGCATTGAGTCCCAAAGGTATGTGTGCGGGATGCGCCATTCAGCAAGTAAATTATTCGCAATACTTCTATCCGTGAATCCCAAAAAATACCGAAATTCGTCCAGCACATCTCGCGAACTGTCCCACAACAGATGGTCGACCACATCATATGATGCTGCGTTCGTAGGTGAGTAACGATACGGTCTGTATAGCCTCATGTTGGAGCTGATCAGATGAGGAAAGGCCTGAGTGCGAGATTGCGGGTTGTAGCTCATGCAATGCAGAGGCACACCGAGACGCTCAGCCACAATGGTCTGCCCAAGCAGATACGGATGTGCAATAATGGCATCAGCTCGAAAAGCCTTTCCAGGCTCTAGTGGGTCTACATCCACACACGCCGGCCAAAGCGAGAACACGAGATCCCGTAAGTCATTCACTTCCGGGAACGGCTCCCGCCAGTGGCTGAGCTTCGCGTGAGCTAGGTTGAGCAATCGAGACTTGTGACGAGGCTCACTCAGGGTCCGCTGGTACAGGTACTGCAGAAAATTTCCAGTTGTGATAGCGCTTCCACCTAGAGGATAGAAGTTGAGACCAGCACTAGCTATGCGACTTCGGTAGCCGCTAGTAGTCGCGATGCGCACACAGTGACCATCTGCTTTTAGCCGCATTCCAATAGCGACATACTGTTGAACACTCTCTTCCCAGCTACCTGTTGTCATCATGCAGATGTTCATTTTTGGCATCTGGTTGCTGAACAGACTCTCCAAACGTTCTTTCTGCATCGTTTCTTCTCTGTGTGCCTCAGCTGCTAACTCCCAAACTTCAGCCTCGTGAAGCGCTTCGCCAAGCTTTTCGCCATCGTTAAATGAGATTTCAAATGAAGTACTACCACTATAAGTGGCTCCGCCCACGTTCGCAGAATAATCCGCTGAGATCAGTGGCGTGCTCTTAGAAACATCAAGCAATTCTAGCCTGTGTAATTCGCGCTCCTCTACAAGCGCCATGAACCGTCCCTCTATCTCGCTCTTTTCTTCTGTTGTAAGCTGAACCGCGATTTGCGCAGATAGTTGATTATTCGGATCAACTTTTTCATCGGCACACATCGACCCATTGTAAACATTGTTATGAGTCTTAATACCCAAAGCGTGAAGCAGCTTTTTGTTGTCCGCAATAAGTAAACCCTTCCTGTCGTCATCCCCTCGAACATTGTTGTACGCCCCGGTCGCAAAGTGATCAGCAAACACTACCGTGCCTACCAATGGGCTGATGATCAGTCCACCCAATCCTTTTACGAGTCCAATCACAGCGCCCTTTGCCCCCTCCTCCCGGTAACCTTGCGCTGGCTTGACAATCACATCTTTTATACCCGATCCGAACACGTGGGCAAACGCACCCACGCCAGCAGAAGCACCCTCAAGAACATTTTCTGGGCCGCGTGGCGAGTAGTCGACAAAGGTGTACTCTACGATATCCGTCGGCAGATTTTCAGAACGAGAAGTCACGACATATCGACACTCATCACACAATCGGATTTTTTCTTTTTGGCTCCACGTCGTTGCAGCTCGTCCGCAGTCCAAGTCACATCGCATGTGATGCAGAGGCAAGTTTCGGTAGAAACACCTCACAGCTTCACCTGCGCCATCCTCATGGCGCATAAGCTCCTGCAGTACTTTTGCGCGCGCACGAAGCTGCTGACTCTCTAGTGCCGCAAATGCAGTGCAAAGTTTTTCCGTTGTCAGTTGGGAAATTGGACAAGGCTCCACGCCAACACCAGCATCCAGGACGGCTCGGCCCCAAAAAGGCTGATCTCCGAAAAACGGAACGACAAAAGTAGGTTTGCCTGCAAGCAGGCCTGCCGCTGTAGTGCCTGCTCCACCGTGGTGCACTACTGCTGATACGCGTGGCATGAGCCAGTCGTGTGGACAGCTGCCAAGAAAGAAGACATTGTCTGGAATCGTGAGATTCCCTGCCATATCGCTCCAGCTTGATTGAATCAGTACCCGGACATTGACCTCCGCAGCAGCGTCGATGATCATCTTTGTCACACCCTCTGGGTCTTGAATGACCATTGATCCAAAGCCCACAAATATTGGTCCATCACCCTGATCGAGAAAAGCCTCGAGTTGTGGTGATGGTTTGTACGTGGAACTGGGTCCTTCCAACGTAACTGTTCCTATGACATCATAGATTTTGCCCCAATCGTTTGGTTTTGGTACAATATGCGGACTCCACATGAAGGCATGCGGAATGGCAAGATCCAGTAGAAGGTCGCGACCTCCATCCCCCTTGCGAATTTTGCGCAGCTCCAACTTATCTCTACGGAACGCATTGACCATTCCTTCGGTTGCCTGCCACATGAGTAAATCAACCATCTTGTACGACATGTAGTTTACCTTTGTAGCCTTTCCAGAGTACGGCAAATTGGACAACGGGTGCGGAAACGCTGTCGTGGGCACCCACGGCTGCGGGAACATAATATGCAGCGGAACGCCGAGTCGTTCAGCGACGTGAATGTGTCCGTACGTGACAGGGTTCGAGATAATGGCTTGTGCTCGAAACGGCTCGCCCGGGATGCCGGGGCCTCCACCGTCGGGATCCGCTTCAGACACTGCAGGCCAAGTGGAGTAGAGAATCTCTTCAATCATCTGCATGTTCCGTGGCACGTCTTTCTGGAGTGCTTCCAGGTTAAAAGGAATGAGATGGCCACCTGTCTTGACCATGTAGGCCGAGAGCTCTTTCGGGTCTCCTGCCAGTGGATAAAACTCGACGTTATGCGACATGACCAAGTCACGATACGCTACATGAGTAGCCAGCCGCACGCGGTGTCCATCGAGAATGAGTCTCTTTGCAATCGCCACAAATGGCTGCACATCTCCGTGAGTGCCGACAATCATGAGACAGATGGTCATAGCCGGCACGTCATAGTCGGCTCGACTGCTCCGACTCGTCGAGCGCGTCGACTGCTCCACGTACTTGTTGGCTTGTTCCTGTAGCCCCGAAATGTCATAACTCTCGTCGTCTTGGGCAAAGTCCATGTAAATGTGGCCGTGGCGATCATAAGCAGCTGCCGCCTGTACGACATCCGCAACAGACAAGCGTGTCTTGTCTCCACTAGCGCCTCGTCTCTCGTCTGTAATCTTCTGTACAGCACGTGCGAGGGCTTCTTTCCATCGCTGCGGATAGAAATGATCATAACATGGGTACATTTCTATACGTTAAGACCATCACTCTGTCTTTCGTTCCGCACTCATCGTCAGTGGACACACCTTTGGCTGCTGTTCCTGTTCTGATACATCGACTGCTGTCTGCGCGTCATCAACTGAGTCACCTTCTTGCGGGTCCGCAACGTGCGTTGCTGCTTCTTCTCCGTGCGTCTCGAGCGTCGCCATCTTAGGCGTCGCCCTCCCCTCTCACTCTCTTTTCTATCTCTTTTATCTGATAGCGTGGGTGCCCAAATTGACCTGGACCTTCACAACGTGATAGATTGAACCCTTTGAAAGCTGATCGTTTCGATTCACGTGCTGCAGCTTTGGTCGCTTTCGAGGGGCTGCTTTAGAAACGACATCTGGTTTCACAAAAGTGGGTGGGTGGGTTTGTAGAGAGCAGCCACACTGTGTTTCATTGGCTGAAATGTCGCTGCAACTTGACGTGTGAGACCGCATCAGGACGTCGCTGGCACTATTGGAAGAAAATGGTGAGACAAAGAGTGGACCGGTTACATCACGCCCTTCGGAGCCATCCGGCTCCTCACAACCCTACTCCTGCAGTTGAAGTATAGACCGTCTGCCCATCTTTCATTGGTCGTCGACCCAAGCGACTTTTGATCCCAGACAAATGGATACTTTTTAGTGTACCCATGTGTCAAGTCTCTTTTGGCATTGTGAGACGTCGCGTTCGTCAGTCTCCATTAACCCTCGAGCTCCATAGCGCCATAGCGTGTCTTACTGTTAGTCCCCCTTCCAAGACCCTGAAGCTGCTGCATGACGAGCAACAGTCGACGGCCGTGCTCCTCCTCAGTCTCTTATCGAGCCGGCTCGATTCTACGGCCACGCTTGGACCAGACCCATTCCACAAACAATGGCGAGTTCCGCCGCCGCTCGTCTTCTCCTCAAGTTTGCTCCCTCCAGCGGCGCGCTGACAGCGTCATGGAGCGAATTATGAACCCTCAATTGGACCGCAAGTCACCCTCGCATGGCCGTCGATACTGGCCGCGGCCGACTCGATCGGAACTTCCTGCATCATTTGACATCGTTCTTTCGACAGCTTCACCTCGCTACACGACGCAGTTGTCGACTGGCGAAAAGGATCAATCGACGTACGCAAAGTCTTTGGCTTTTGATGAAGGGCTGCACTCGGTCTATGTAGCAGACTACCCAAGAGGGCTGCGCGGTCTCTTTGTGCTCGTGCAAAGTCCGCTCCTACTAGTTGCTATCGGCATCTTTGCAGGGAGTGTGGGACTTGTGGTTGACATGTGGAGTGCCGAGATTGCTCGGTACTACCAATGGGTCGGTGACCACGGATTTGGCCTGTTCGTGGCGTCCGCGCTCTTTGCTGGAGGCTTCTCAGCTCTTCTGACTCAGTGTGTTTGTCCGCAAGCTGCAGGATCAGGTCTACCATTCATGAAAGTGGCCATTTCAGGTATCAATATGAGCTCGTACCTCTCCTTTCGCTGTGTTGCTACGAAGATCGTCGGACTCATGGCTGCGTTGGCCGCAGGGCTGTCAATCGGCAAGGAGGGCCCTTTGGTCATGATTTCATGTGGGTTTGCTAGTGTCCTAATGAGCTGGAGCCCATTTCACCGCATTCGCGACGATGATGCTAAGCGTTTAGAGATGTTGGCGTGTGCTTGTGCTGCTGGTGTGTCTGCTACGTTTGGATCCCCTTTTGGAGGCGTGCTGTTTGGGGTCGAAGTGACGTCGCATTTTTACCTTGTTCGGACGCTGCCCCGGTCATTCTTTGCGGCCATCGTGGGAGCCTTAATAGTGGGGTTTGGTGCAGCTAATTCACGATATGGACTCTTCGGTAACCGAAGCATTGCAATTAATGCAGACACTAACGCCGTGAAGGGAAGTGGGGATCTTTTGTGTGCGGACCTCTGCTTGTTTGCGCTCATGGGTATATTTTGTGGTCTTGCAGGTGCCTTCTTTAACTATACCTTGTCGATACTGGTGCGAGCTCGCGACCGCTTTTTCCAGCCTTCGTTGTCAAGCTCACCGCGTGTAGCCTGGTGGAACGCTCTCGGAAAACGGTTGGGACTTGTGTTAGCTGTAACGCTACTGTCATGCTGGCTTGAATTCTACGGAGACAGTGCGTGGTTTATGCTGCACGGCTCTCCTCGGCGCATTCTTGACGAGCTGTTCTCGAAACATAAGCGGATCTTCGCCAGTGACAGCGCTCGAAAAAGCACGACTGAACAAAGCTTATTGCTTTCGAGGTCGCTGCTAACCTTTTTACCGCTTAAGTGTGTACTCACGCTCATTAGCATTCTACTGCCCGTACCGGCGGGTTTGTTCACCCCCACTTTCGTCATCGGTGGCATTTTTGGCCGACTTGTTGGCGAAGTCGTACGTGCGTTTGATTTCATGAGCACGAGCTATGAGCCTTTCGAGTTTGCAATTATCGGAGCTGGAGCCTTCTCCTCAGGTGTGACGCATGCTATATCGACAGCAGTGATGATCATGGAAATCTCACATACCGATGGACTGAACCTGCCCGTTTCTGTGGCAACTCTAGCAGCGTATTTCACGGCCAAGCGATTTACCGAAAACGTGTACGATGTTCTTATCGTGACGAGCAATCTGCCTCGACTGAAAAAACTACCGAAAGCTGCTTACGACATTTCGGCCTGGGAGGTAATGAAGGATGTTGCTGAGATGGGAGTGCTCAGTGCTGACTCAACCTATGAAGACGCATTGGTGCTGCTACAGCGCTCCGACATGGACCTTGTATTTCCGATTGTAGACTCCCTCGAAAATCGCTTCCTGCTGGCTACAGTTACGCGTTCCCGGCTTGCAGACGCTGTGTCGCTTTGTCAACGCCAATCTTCAATGCTGTGTCCGCTGACAACTGAAGACTTGCGGCAACCGGTGGAGACAAGTGAAACTTCGTCGCTTCTCCTGTCTACTTCTCAGTCAGCCTCCTCACCCATCGCGAAGACAACTGGCGACAGCTCAGGGAGTCGCGCAGTCGCTCGAGGATCGTATGGAGCCATTAGCTCGATACCCCGTGACGACAACAGCGGCAGGTCATTTGACGACACAGTGGTGGACGGTCTCGATGAACTTAATGTACATTCATTGCGGACCCCCATCCATTTTGCGTTCTGCCGTGGTGGTAAAATCCTGGATTGGGTCACGAACGAGGTATGCCATCCGTCCGAGCTGACGGTGTTTATTGATCCCTCGCCCGTCCAGTTGATGGAGATGACGCCAATGCGTCGCGTGGATATGCTCTTTCGCATGCTCAAGCTCAACAACGTCTTCGTTGCACGCTCTGGAAAGCTAAGGGGTGTGATTAGCCTCGAGCGTATGATGACATTTCTTGGCACCACGACACCTTATCGGGCGCCTGGATTGCTGCGCACTCTCCGAAGCCTCTTCGTTCGGTCGAATGGTTCCAGACCCCATGAATGATTCGGCACTTTACTGTTTGTCACAAGGAATGTGGTAAGCCTCAAGGAGCTTAGTGACAAGCATTCTATTTCCACTCCAGCTCGTTCTGCAGCCGCGCGGTATGGGACAATGACATTGCAGGAATTCTCCACTTGGCCGATAGTGTGGCAGCATGGTGACCTGTGCAGCATGATTTCGACAAGTCCACAGCACTTTAGATTCCAGGCTGAACATTTTTTATAGTCCATACATTTCGCACTGTGCTCTTGTTCGTGAAAATGCACCTCCTTCGACCAGCCTAATGGGTACTCGGTATGTTTTGTACGTGCTTAGTACAGTGTGGTCTTGCGTACTCGGTGGCACTTGTGTTTCGACACGAGTTGGGTTGAGCTATTGCCATTCTCTCTCGTCTGCTCCATAGTAGTCCACTAGTACCTTCAGTAGCTTACCACCGCTTTAGCGAGTCAACCATCGTCAGGCTTGTAAGAGATTTAACTCATTGTCATGTCTGTGCTTACATCTTTCTAGCCGAGATGCTGAATCAAAGCCCACGCGAGAAAAGTGACGAGGGCTGCAGGTTCGTGTTGACAAGCAAGTTTCAGATTGATGATCAGCATGTCGTACGTTTATTGAGCATGGATTATCAGGTTTGCCTCGAACGGCTACGAAGGTCGCACCGTGTGGAGTGCAAAGGCGTTAGAGAGAGATGCAGACGTAGTGGCTTTCTCTGCCATATTAACTGAAGCTGCGAGCCGCAAGAGAGCAAAATGAACACCACTTCATCTTTCGGTTTCGAGTGTAGTTGCTATTATTTGGTTGCGATCACTTCCAGCATAGATCAGCCCAATATATCCAAGTTGACGACGTACCAGCTTGGAGTTGGCTTTTTGTGGATGAGAGCTTGATGAAGGCGTTGAGCCATTCGTCAAATCGAAGTAGGATGGCTCCTGCCTCTCTGGTTTTGCGGAGAGTTACTACAATCGACAAGTTGGTATATGTCGGAGTCCATCGTCCACATTGTAATATGTCGCGTGAAGAATGCTGGAGATGTTGGACACAAGGATCAAGCCAGCCCGAGCAATGACCTTATGCACCGAAGGAAGGGTATAAGGTCGAATAGTACCAGCTCACGTATACATCTTGTGGTCGCTTTTGAGCTTTGCTCTTCTATGGAGATTGTGTGGTCGCGGGTGACATATCGAAGTACGCTCCATGCGAATGGTACTGTTGGCAGAGGCCATCGACCATCGTCTGGATCACTTCTGCGTAATGAATGCATCGCGGTTAAAATTTGCAAGACGCGAAGATGTTTCCAAGCAATCTGATATTTTGCAGTTGTGATGTCGAGGAGAGGCAAAGCCACGGCGAGAGCTTACAGTTTACGCTTGAAGACATTCTGACTTCTAGTGGGTCAGCAGGAGTCTCTTCCATCTCCTCCTCCTCCCCGTTCTTTCTTCGTTACCTGTATCAATGGCAATCGCTTACATCATCTGACAGCTCCTCATGAGTTGTGATGCCGCATGCGAAGAAGCCTTGTGCATGACACCAGAGAGAAATGGCTGTGCTAACAAAGGAGAAGGACAGAAGGCGTGATGTAATCCGTAGATACGGCCTTCATATTGTTTTTGAGTGACCTCATGCCCTTCGAAAATGCTGCAGTCATCCAGGCCTAGCGTCATCACGTTGCTTTGGTACTTCTCATCAGTCACTTGGCTACCGTCAAGGTCAGAAACATCACTGTAACCTGACCATAATCAAGACAATCGATGCCACAAAGCAGGTCAGACAGCTTAATGATACAGTCTAAAGTGCATTCCACTCTAAGAAACGGTCGCTCTCATCTTTCGGCTAGTGCGCGTGGCCTGCCAGCGAGGTTAAATTACTTTGTTGAGCACGAGTCGAAGCGGTTGACTATTCTGTATGGTAGGTAGCAAGCACAACTGTCAAAAATGGACTCAAACACGAGATCTCATTGGCACTTCCATAGAAACCCGTCCAAAGCGATCTGCGCCTCACCACCAACGTCGACAGTCTCGGACCCGAGAGCGTGAGTGCAAGCAGCAACTTAAGCCACTCGAGTCCGAAGAACTCTGACACCTCTCGCCTCTCTCTAATTTCGCAAATAGAGCACTCATTCTACAGAGACTCAACGCACTTTGACTCTAATTACAGCTGCTCCTCCACGTCGTGTCTTGCGTCCACCGCCATGAACATGAACCAGCTCAAGAACGCGTCCAACCTGCACGCAGCTAACGCCACGAGCATCGTCGGCAATTCCATGGCCATTCCGTCCCGGTTGGGCGGCGCAACCAACAGCTCGATTCTTACTGCTGCACAGTCCACTGGAGGTCCCATGACCGTCTCTGCCGCCCAATTGAGCCAACTGAACCTCAGTCATCACGTTCGCAGTACGGCGTTCAAGTCCGGTATACCGGTACCAGGTAATACCGTGGCAATGGCAAGTACCGGTACTGCGTTGGCGGTATTAAATACCGCAGGGGCAGGGGCCCTCCAGCTATCCGGACGCTGGTCCCTCGACCGAGACGCCTCGGATTCGACAAATGACTACCTGGAAGCCATGGGGCTGCCCTTGATTGCTCGTCAGGCAGCTGATAAGCTCGACCTGATGGTCGTAATCAATCAAAGTCCTGGCGAGTTTGTCATCACTCGACGCACACGCATTTTCACCGAGACGAAGCAGCTGAAATTTGGCCAAGAAGTGAACGTCAAGAACAACCTCATTACCGTCACGGGGGACGCCACTCGGATCACGACTGTCACGCAGCTTTCCGGGTTTCGAGGGGTGCTGACGGACCTCCGCACTCTGGATGGACGAGGCCGGATGCACGTGGAACTGACGCTGACATTGCCGGAGAAACCGCCCGTGATTATCAGTCGCTACTTTACAAAGACGAGCGAGTCGACGTCGTTGGAAAACCTTCCAGCTTTCGACATTAGTCTGGAGACGGCAGGGGATGTCAAGCGCAGACGCTGAGGCTGTTGGTTTTGGTTCAGGTGGAGATTTCGGTCGAGATGGGTGACGCCGGCACGCCGGAACGGGGCAGTCATCTATGTGTACAAAAAAGCAGGGGTTCTTTGTATCGCAATGGAATGAATGATCGTTTGATTGTGCTAGAAGTGCTCGTGTTGCTGATTGCTGTGTAAGTATGTTGCTGATTGCTGTGCAAGTAAACGGGGGAACGTCGGAGAAGGTGCCTCTATTTTTTCATCTCTCGTTCGCTACTGCTTCCAGTGTGTTGCGACTCTGTAGGGTGCAACAAGTGAACGGCTGATTACTCACTCGGCACTGAAGAAAAGCTCACGGTGGACGTCGAACGCGTTGAAGCGCTTGGCTGCGTACGCGAGAAAATCAAAGTCGATCTTCGAGTGAGCTGCTTGGACGAGGGCCCAATAGCCCCAGAAGAGGTGGGAAGCAAGAGTGTAGCGGTTCACTACATTGTATAGCGCGTGGAAAAATGCCTTGGACTCACGGTTTGTCTCGAGTTCGGCCAGTAAATCGGGTGCGGCCGTGCTCATGTAAGCCCTGAAAAACGCAAACTGCTTCTCCATGCTCGGGTAAAGCGCCAGGTCCAGTTCGAAACCACAGTTTTCGCAAAAGTGGTTGGCAAAGTCGAAAGCGCGGTAGTTGTAGCCACCGTACTCGTAGTCAATAATCTGCACGCGATCCCAGTCTGGGTTGTGCAAGATATTCCCGCTGAGTAAGTCGTTGTGGGAGAACACGACGTCAGACGCAAACGCCTCTGCCTGTTCTGATATCTCGTCCGTGTCAAGAGATTCCAGTAAGTCCTTGCCGTTACGATTTTGGTTCGAGGGGAGCACTGATTTGAGCCACTGCAATTTCTGATGCAATCCTGTCAAGTCCACTTCCTGCAACGCCGCATTCTTGACTGGATCATCGAGCTTGGTCTCCATCGCCAGCTTCTCGAATCGCTCAATCTTGGTCCACAACACAGGCGCACGGTCCTCTAGGATATCCATGACGTGCATAATACCGAGTTCTCTTCCAATCATCTGCAGGTAATTGACGGGCTTAATCTGACCCATCTCCTCAGGCACCAACGGCCGTGCATCCAGCCAGCCTTCAATGCGGCCGTTTTTAAAGCGACCATAGTACGTGGGTGCAAATCCACGTTCTGACAGCAACGCAAACAGCACTATAACACCGCAACGGGATCAGCATGAAAGTCAGACGATGGAAACCCCAACGCTTTGCAGAAACAGATACGAACGTGCACGCACTGTTTTCAATGTCACGGTCAATGAACTCCTCCGTGTGGTCGCCGTAAAGACGCACAAGCACCGACTGCAGCAAACGTGGATGTCATACCCACAAGAATAGTCAGGTACGTGCGCATCAGCCAGGTCAGCACGACGTGGCAGCTATAGCCTCCAGAAGCTTTTTTCAAAAGACACGCAGTTGATCATCACACCTTGTTTCGCCACAGAAGGCGATAAAGGCGGTTCGTAATGCCACCAACGATGATCTTGACCGAAATATCGTCGTTTGCTGCGTCACTCCTGTCCGAATGGACACACTTTAGTAAGCCAAAACACCTCAGCCCTCGTCCACTGTGCACTGCTCTGTGACCATCTCTCACCAGTCAAGACAAATCTTCTTGACGACGACCTTGGCGTCAGTAAAGTCGTCCAGATCTCCAGCCCCCACGACATAGTCCAGACACGCATTGGCGTTGTTCAAATAGACCACTTGGAACACCCATTAGCACAACAAACAAACCACATGTTAGTAGACAAGAACGAGAGAAGTATTGCTGTAATTAGTGTGCATCAGAAAGTGTATCTATTTTCTACTTTTGATGATCCTATTTTTCGCACCGTCTTTTGGCATTATATCGTCGAAAATATCCGAGCTCGAGGATGGTTCAAAATGGCGATGATTGCTGTTGTGCTTGCTGCTGTATCGATGGGCGAGACGGCGGTTCAATCGAAAGCTTTTTCTGTCGAGCAGGAGAAAGAAGCCAGCGACAGTGAGCGCGCACGTGGTGGCGGAGACAAGGACGAGGGCGCGCCAGTTGAGGTACTGACCGGTCGGTGCGACTGCTGGCATGGATCGCGTGTCAAAAGCGGATTAAAATTAAGCTGGATGGCTGGATAATCCGATCGACGCAAGCGATTGGTGGAAATCGTCAAAAGATGAGGCTGCAAATAGGCGACGAGTTGAGTCGATGTTTAGTCCAGACTTGATTTTGTACGTCCAGACCCATTATTGTGCCATGTTATGGAAGCGAACACGTCGATTGGGCAAAGACCGGTATTGAGGTTTATTTCACGACGGCTTGGCAACTAACTATCAGGAGATCTTGTAGTATGCAGCACACAACTTAGCAGATAAGCAAAGGTTCGCACTGAATAGCTGCATTCTCTAGTTCCTAGGATGAAAGAGTCGATGAACCAAGACTTGAAGGATGTACCACCCCCAAGTCCTGTAGGAAAGCAAGGGATTTGTTACCTTGGTGGATTGGAGATTCGGCGCGATGTGTCGATTAGCGTCATTCGTTTAGATAGGAAGGCAGAGCGGCTGCGTAGCAAAATGGGTGGTGTGGATGGCTTTGGAAAAGTGTCAGGTAGAAGAGAAGACATAAAATGTGAATACAGAATCTAATCGTCTTTCTACTGCGCATACTACTTCCCACAGGTTATGAGCCCAAGTGCTCGCTGCAGACACCTCACCAAGGACCAACTTGTGCGAGGGACACCCCGTCAGAGAAGGCGCTCGATGCACGAGTAAGGCGCCGAAGAATTCATCGACAGGGATCGTTGACGGTGCGCGTGCAGTCGAAAAGGGTTTGTGCAAGGGTGGTGACGCGAGATGGTCTGAATGCGCGAGTGCTATCGAAGGAAGAGTCAAGTCAAGTGGTGACAAGTGTATTTGTGGTCAAGAAGAAGTGGAAACTACATGCAAGGCGAACGACGACTACGAGATGTCAAGATGTGACATGGTGCTGGACGATGGGGGAGCTGGAATACCTGGAACGCTCGGTATCATCGAGGTTGGCTGGAGCGCAGGGGCAAGACTCAGTCAAGATTCCCATGGTGCACGGATGCAGCAGTGAGGATTACAGGCGGGTCGATACCAAAGTGGTCTGCATCTCATGTCGTCGAGGGGGAGTGTTGTAAGTGCATGATGCACTGGATTCGACATCAGAGATTCGACCCATGATAGGGTATGTCTAGAATGTTCTTTAGGGTTCTATGCATTATTTTAGGTCGTACGGCAGCTAGACGTATGGATAGTTCTCACTTGTAGATTGACAAACCACTGATGAGGCCCCCGGCGGGGGGCCGAAACGCGTCTGGTGCGCGGTAATATACAAGTCATTTACTTTACTTAACTCCTACTTCTTACAGGTTATGAGTCCAATGGCTAGAGAAACTGAAGCGACCCCCAAGACACCAGGAGGTGTCGCGCGAGCTGCGCCAGGGCGTGTCTCGCCAGCGCGTGTGCCCTCATCGGGGGACACGCCGGGAGTCGTCGAAGTACCGCCCGCTCGCGAAAGGAGCGAGGCAACCGACGACAAGATCCTCGCGGCCCTCGCCGCAGTGACCGCCCGCCTGTCGAAGCTCGAGTCTTCACAGCGCGTCCGGGACGAAGATGAGAGGATGCTTGGAGCTGTCGAGAGCGGCATGTTTGCATCCAAGCTTGGAGCGAACATGCGTGGACGCCCCATGACCATCGACGCGCTTAAGTCGCTGGAGGAGAAACCAGCAGCACATCGCGCGCGGGAGCGCTGGCCAGAAAACGGTGAGTCGATGTTCGCCTCTCTCGCACCGCCGCGTGGACATCCGTCAGCCCAGCATCGCATGCCGGAACGATCGGCCGAGCCCATGGTCGCGCCGCGTCAAGAAGCTATGCCACCAGCGATCGGACACTACGGAATGCCGAGCGCTAGTCAGAGAAAGCTCAACATTCGCAAGTTCGATGGGACGGAGCTTTACAAAGGGCTTGGGAGCGGGTTCTTTGACTGGGGACGCACCTTCATGCGCGCTGTGAGCCTCGCTGAGGCGTCTTGCGGTTTCTCCTGGACGGAGGACGTGAAGGTGGACCTACTCGGGCATTTCTTGGCTGGTACGGCGGAGCGCTACTACCACAAACAGGTCGACACTTGGTGGGTGCAGCAGCCAAGACTCGAGCACGTCATGGAGCAGCTGCACCTAACGTTCAAGACGACCATCACGGCGAGTCAGGCCATGAAGCTATTCATGACAAGGAAAGAAGCAAGACGCACCTGGGCTGAGCACTTTCTTTACATGGTGGCTGTCAGCGACGCGCGCGGTGGCGCCGACTCGCTTGTGCTCGACAACATCGTCCATCATGCGTCGCCAGACCTGATGAATGTCATGCGCGCTAAGTACGATCCAACGCGGTCCGACTACCTGCGCCACGCTGAGGAGTTGGCGCACTTTGCGCAGTCTATCGAGCTCGGCAGTGGCGCGGTTGGTCGCGAGGTCGTTGCGGCGCATGTTGAGACGAAGCGTCAAGACACGCGAACGTGTTTCCGATGCGGGAGGACGGGGCACGTCGTTTCCGAATGCAAGGCAAGAGTTGTGTTTGATGATGAAACGACAAACACGAGTGTCAGCGGCGATATGGTACTTGCGCTCATGGAGAAAGGGTCAGCGGCTCGCACGAAAGAATCCAAAAGCAAGAAGAAAAAGAAATCGCGAGGCAAAGCGGTTCGTGCGAATAAAGTGCGAGCTGCGAACAACGCGGGCGGATTCGTGCTAGCTGCAAATGATGCGATTGGCATCGATCGAGGCGACTGGATACTTGACAGTGGCGCGAGCAGGCACCTCGTGAACGATGAGTCGCTGCTGAACGACTCGACCGCCTGCGTCTACGAGATCGCCATGGCAGATGGGGAGTCACTGCGGCTGACGCGTGTCGGGAGTGTGCGCCTTGAGGTCCTCGCGCGCGGTGTGAAGGTGACTGTGACTCTGACAGAAGTCTATCTTGCTCCACGTCTGGCGAAGAACATCGTCTCGTACGGGAAGCTGGAGAGCAAAGGTTTTGCCCTCGTGTACGATGGCAACAAACGAGCGCTAGCGCGGCGCAGCGACGGTACAGTCGTGTTTGACGTAGCGATTGACAGTAACGTGTTATACGTTAAGACGACAGCGACACGCGAGAGGCACAGAGCTGGAGATGCGATCGTGGCTGCGCTCGAAGCGCGCGCGATGGATGGTGATGCGGATGACATGCACGAAGCCTCGCTGCTGCACTGGCACCAGAGACTTGGCCACCTCGCGTTCGATACGATCGAGCGTATGGCGCGAGATCCGTCATCGGGTATTCGATTGACCAGCAACAAGCGCATGGCATGCGTATCATGCCTCGAGGGCAAACAGACGCGCAACACGCAGTCACAACAATACAGCGGCACCAACTCGCCAATCGACAGGATCGGCGGCGTCATCTGCTCGGACCTTAAGGGTCCCATGACGCCGCAGGATCGCCTCGGCAATCGATATATGGTGAACTTTATCGACCATAAATCGAACTATTGTCGAGTATTCCTTGCGCGCACGAAAGACGCGGCGGCGAAGCAGTTTGAAGCCTTCCTCGTCCACTTTGAGAAGCTCTTCGGCTTCAAGGTACACGTTCTGCGGACGGACGGAGGAGGCGAGTATGCAAACGTCGACTTGTTCTGTAAACGCACGGGTGTCGCACGCCAAGTGTCGGAAGCTCGCAACCAGGCATCGAATGGCAAGGCAGAGAGGATGCACCGCACGGTGCTAAACCTCTCACGCAGCATGATGTTCGCGAGCGCGCTACCGTTGCAGTTCTGGGGCGACGCGGTGCAGTACGCCGTCCACATCTTGAACCGCAGCCCGACGCGAGCCAATGCAAAGAGAGCGTCGCCTATCTAGGTGCTGACGGGTAAGTCGCCGGATCTGCGCAGCATCGTCGTCTTTGGGTCGTCGTGTAGCGTCTACCGGGACCCGCGCAAGAGCTCGCTACAGCGGCGCTCTCAGACTGGCATCATCGTGGGCGTCAGCGAGGAGACAAAGGGGTACAAGGTTCTTCTCCAGCGAGAGAACAAGGTGGTTGTAACACAACATGTGAAGAATATCTCCACGCTCTCGGATGCGCAGAACGCACAACTGTAGCGTGCGCTGGAAGTTGGCGATCGAGCCGATGGAGAGGCTGTAGTGGCGACCCGTGATGACAATATACGAGCGCGAGATTATCGCGGTGCTCACGAGAAGAGTAAGAAGCCGTGGTCACGACAAGCGCACGGTACACGAAGCGCATCAAAGCGCAAGCAAGCAGTTACGCGCCAGGAGGAGAGATCTGCAAGCGACGAGGTGGTCAACGCAGCCTTCGAGCGCGACCCATGCAACTATGGCGAGGCCATGCGGAGCTCTAAGCGCGCGGAGTGGCAGACGGCGATGCAAGAAGAGATCGCCGCTCTGGAGAGCAACGATGTGTGGCGCGTGACGAAGCGTAGCCCGGGCGTGAACGCTCTTCACTCCAAGTGGGTCTTCAAGACCAAGACAGGGGCCGATGGAGAGCTCGAGCGATATAAGGCGAGGCTTGTCGCATGTGGCAATGAGCAAGTGCTCGGCGTCGATTACAACCTGACCTTTGCCGCAGTGATGGACATCTCGACGGCAAAGGTAGTGCTGGCGCTCGCAGCAACCTGGGGCGTGCCGGCCAAGCATGGAGACATCCCGAACGCGTACGTGCGTGCCGAGAAGGAAGCACATCTCGACATCTGCTTGCAGGTGCCACGCGGTATGACTGTGTCAGAGAGCACTCTGCGCAATGTTGGCGCTATGCATCCAGGCGAGGTCGTCTTGGAGCTGCGGAGAAGCCTTTACGGGCTGAAGCAAGCCGGGCGCCTCTGGAGCCAGTTGCTCCATGCGCGACTCAGCGATGCGGGGTACGTGCGCTGCGTGTCAGACATGTGTCTGTACCACAAGCGCGACGGCGAAGAGCTGGTCGTAGTTGGCGTCTACGTCGATGATTTGCTGGCGACGGGAACGAGCGTCGCGGCAGTCGAGAGCTTCTTCGCGAGCCTGGCGTCGCTGTCAATCAAGGATCTCGGCCATGTCCACAAGTTCCTGGGAATGCGAGTGGAACTCGGGAGCGACGGCGCGTACCGCATCGACCAGGAGGAGGCCATCAAGGAGCTACTGCGTGCTCATGGGATGTGCGATGCGAATCCGACGAAGACGCCGATTGGAGGTGACTGCTACGAGGTCGTAGGCGACGACGCCGCGCTTCTTGGAACAACGAGCACGGGCGGTGGTGCAACCATCAACGCGTTCCAGTCCCTCGTCGGGAGCCTGCTGTGGGTCGCACGGTGCTCAAGGCCTGACATTGCCTTTGCAGTGCATAAAGCAACTAGGCAGACACATGCGCCGCGGGTACTCGACTGGAAGCTCGCCAAGCGTGTTGCTCGGTACCTAAAGGGGACAGCGATGCTCAAGCTCGAGATGGCGCCAGAGCGAACGAGCCGAGACGCGCTGCGTCTCGAAGCCTATAGCGATGCCGACTTCGCGGCTGACAAAGCGGACCGGAAGTCACTAACTGGAGGCGTCGTGCTTCTAAATGGGATGGCGGTGTCATGGACCGCGAAGAAACAGGGCGGAGTGAGTCTCTCGACGATGGAGGCCGAATTCGTCGCGGCGTCGGAGGTTGCGCGCGAGCTCATTGGCTTGCACCAGATGCTCGGAGAAGTGGGCATGGCGCCGGTTGTCCCTATGCTGATGCACGTGGACAACCAGGCAGCCATCAGTCAGATCGAAGGCGAAGCCTCGTCGATCAAGGCCAAGCACATCGACGTGCGGCACAAGTATCTGCGCGACCTCGCTCGTCGTGGGATCATCACGGCGCAGCACGTTCGATCCGAACTGATGATAGCGGATCTGATGACGAAGGCCGTCGATGCAAACAAGCTGGCGGCGCTGCGTAGCCTGATGCGGCTCGAGTAAGAGCGTGATGCGTATGAAGAGCTGGATGCGCGAGATGGCTGTGTCAGGGTATGGGTGTGGTGGAGGCACGCGTGAAGAGCTTCAGGATGAAGGAGATCGAGTATGGAGGAGATGAAGGACAAGGGCGTCTGCAACGTCCAAAAGGGATCGGAGAGGAAGAGAGAGGAAGAGAGAAAAGAAGGAAGAGACGAAAACGAAAACGCACTCGAGGAGGAGTGTAGGAAAGCAAGGGATTTGTTACCTTAGTGGATTGGAGATTCGGCGCGATGTGTCGATTAGCGTCATTCGTTTAGATAGGAAGGCAGAGCGGCTGCGTAGCAAAATGGGTGGTGTGGATGGCTTTGGAAAAGTGTCAGGTAGAAGAGAAGACATAAAATGTGAATACAGAATCTAATCGTCTTTCTACTGCGCATACTACTTCCCACAAGTCCGGTATCGTATATACCAGTCAATGATCCATTTAATGTGAGCGGTAGTAGTCGATTAAGTAGCCAGAAGAATGGACAGAAGAGGAGACGGACACATGTTCAGAACCGAGTGTTGCTCAGATCAACCTCTTGCAAAGAAGTACAGTTGTTGCAGTCCGCAAAAGATCATCTCCTCTTTGTCACTGGATGTTGCCCGAGCAAGCGCAAAAACTCACCACTGCTGCATCCATCGACCTGTATCATGTCGTGTTTCCATATCCCGCGATTCATAGTGCTACGTGTCGCTACAAAGCCTGGCAGCAATCAACAAGCTCGTGTTCGCGAACAATCGTCTTCGTATGTGATGCGTCCTATCGCCGAATGCATCACTACAACAAAATATTCGCAGTCGTTATGAGTAGAGCTTATTGGTTCAAGCATGCTAGCTCTGGTATTCCTGTACCACGTCGCCTCTACTACTTCGAAAAAGAGTCTAGGTGAGAAATACTGAAACAAACTGATCGATCATTGCGCGTCACTCCTTCATTGACGAATGGGTATCACCCCAGTCGCGTCCTAGACCCCGCTAATGCTCATAACTGTATTGAAACCGCACTTTTGCTCAAAGCAGCTAGCTTGTATCTACTAGACCAAATCTTTTGATAAAAATGCTCGTGATCCTGTCAGATAACATCGCCGCAATGTCCGCTTCAGATCTAATAAAACACAGTTGACAGCACCCATCATGCGTACCTACCGCCCTCTCCTCTCTTATACTCCCCAACCTCTCAATCTCCCCCCCCCACATACACACTCCAAAAAGTCCCCAGCAATCGCATTTGACAGGGGTCCATCCATCACCCACTCCTCCACCCAAAACCCACCCATCGTCCAAAACACTCACTCACTCACCCACCGTTCGCGCGCTTTTTCCCAATACAACCCATCCCAACGTCCAATCACAAGCCACTCACTGTCATGGCCGACGCCGTCGACCCCGCGCGCGCGCTCACGTCGCCGCTCCGCGCGAGTCTCTCGCGCCTCAAGCACGACGTCGCGACGTCCCTCTCGCTCTGCGGCCGCGACTTCGGACGCCTCGGCGCGGAGCTCGTGGCCGCTCTCGGTCGTACGCACGCGCGCGAACGCGCAACAGCCGACGCGCTCGCCCTCGAACGAGCGGCCCGCGGGTTGTTAGAATCGCACTTAAGCGAGAAACAGCGGCATCTTCGTGTTTTGTGCCGTGTCCGACCGCAGTCAAATTTGTCCGACCAACGGCCGTCGTGCGTACACGTCGCGTCGGCCCACGAGCTGAGCGTCGCGTCGTCGTCTCCTGGTGACGCTGCGACAGCCAAAAGCTTTTTCTTCTCGCGCGTGTTCCACGAGGAGCAGTCGCAGGCGACGGTGTTCCAGGAGGTGGCGCCGCTTGTACGATCGGTGCTGGACGGGCACCACGCGTGCGTGTTGGCGTACGGACAGACAGGGGCCGGCAAGACGTACACGATGGAGGGCTGCCACGAGGACGGGGGATTGTACGACCGCGCGGCGGCGCTCATTTGGACGACTGCGGAGCAGCAACAGCACGTCTATGACTACGGCGTGCAGCTGCAGCTCGTGGAGATTTACAATGAAGAGATTTATGATTTGTTTGCACGGTCGGACAAGGACGGCGACGGCGGCAGCTCTGGTCGTACAACTAGTAGTACGATTTGTACGACTGGTAGTGTGGTGTGTACGACGACGAGCAGTGCTGCTGGGACGAATGGAGGGGATCGAGGATCGCCGAGTGGTGCGTCGACGGTGGAGATTCGACATGGAGGCAATGGCGTCTACTTGAAGAATGTCGAGTCAGTTGCCGTGTCGAGTGTGCAGGAATTTCAGGACGCGATTGCTCGAAGTAAAAGCGGTCGGACGGTAGCGTCGAGCGACCGCAGTCATCGGTCGCACACTGTGTTGATGATTGAAATGCGACGGACGAGCAAGGCAAGCGGTGAGACAGATTCTGGCAGGTTGGTGCTGGTGGATTTGGCAGGTTCGGAGAGGCTGTTGAAGACTACGACTACGTCTGCACTGACTGTACGGGAAGCGCAGCATATCAACAAGTCACTGTCGGCAGTTGGTGACGTGTTGTCAGCGTTGCTGGCAAAGGAAAAGCACGTACCGTTTCGCAACTCGAAGCTCACGCATTTGCTGCAGGATTCGCTGAGTGGTAGTGGCAACCGCACGCTCCTGCTTGTACACGTGTGTCCTCAGAGCGACGATGTAAACGAAACGGTCAACTCGCTCAAATTTGCATCGCGCGTGAGTCATATTCAGATTGGGAAGTCGCAACGCACTGAGCGTGCTGAGATCGCGCGGCTGAATGGCGTGGTAGGCTTGCTTGTGGTGGTTTGCGGGCTCGAAATGGAGGGAATTGATCTCACTGGTATTTTTACACGTAATGTAGGTTGCGAACCAAGTATCCCAGATTCAAGCCCTTCAAGGGAAACTGAACGCAGAGCTAGAGCTGCGAAAAAAGTATGAAAAGCGACTGGCAGAGTACCGCCAGGACGAACATCGCCGCAGATCGAAGGGTGATGAGGCTAGGCGGATATTACAGCAGATGCGGACTCCGTCTCCGCCAGAACTACCACCCCCCGTGTCTGCGCGAAGGTGGAGTTTATACACTCGAAAGTACGCAGATCGATGTGCCCTGCGCTCGATGTTTGCTTATTTGCTTGACGCGTGCATCTAATCGACTTCACGTGCTATTGCCTGAACAGGACGAATGCACAAGGACTCAATGGTATTGAGAATATAGCGGAAAACATATTGCGTGGCAATGAGTCTTCGCCAGAAACAGTGGAGATGAGGGCAACGGGCAGCAGTAAGCCGAGTGGAATCTCTCCTCCGACAAATTTCTCGCGGCGTCTGAGTTTATCGGCCCTTGATCACAAAGATAAAGCTCCAACACGAAGTGTGAAAAGGAAGAGACCGTCAACGTCTGAAAACATCCGCAGGTACGACGAGCCTGTTAGGTGAGAGTCGTTATCACAATCTGACATCCTGACTGCTCTTTTGCTTCCACGACCAGTATTCTAAAGAAGCAGCACGGGAGCAGCGACAATGTCCATAGTCCCACGATGGATTATGCGAACGGTGACGGTAGCAACACAGCATCGAAGCAGGTTTCATTCGATTTGTCCGGTGTAATTATCGGATCGTCGTCTTGTGCGTTGCCTTCGCGTGAGCTCACCACGGCAAACACGCGTCGGGTGTAAGTGTGCGTACACTAGCTTCCGTCTGTCCGTTGCTATTCCCTCATTTGCTCTGATTTGCAATGCAGTTCTATTGGAGGAGCAGTGCGAGTACTTGCTGCGAACCCATCCGTGTCGGGAGCAATAGTAACCCAAAAGGTCGCGTCAACCCCTGCAAAGCGTGCCAAGCCAAAATCGATCGGGTGGCGGTAAATTTTTGAATCGATTGCAGACAAACACGAGACCAGGACAGCCAACGCGCGTGGCACGGGCGCGTATTTGAACGTGCGCATTCGTGAGCTCACTTGTGGAAAGAGTTGGCAAAGTAGTCAGCCGAATCCGATCAAAGCTTCAGCGTATCTGGCACAGTATTTCATGGACGACTATGACGGCGTTAGTGACGTTTGACGCAAGTAAAATAAGGCAAATTGATCCTTGTTTGCGATTGCTACGGTTCGTCAAGATGTCGTCGCTCTTCAGTGGTGTGTTTGGTGTGGGGACGTTCTAGAACCTGGCCGGACATCTTCATGGTTGCTCCATTACTCGACTTTGGCAGTGGTTGTAATGTGTTCAACCGACGCATCGTCAACCGTTGCTTTCGCCGTGCAAGTTCATCTGCAGCATCGACTTCATTGCGTGCTTGTTGGAACACCTACCAGAGATTGCATACCAAATGTCAACGTCAGTTGCTGCCTCCTGAACGAGGCCAAGGCAAGTAGGGAAAGCGCACCGTGCAGAAAGAGGCAAGTGTGGTAAAGAACTCGCTGGGGTTTCGATTCGGGTCTTCCCCAAAGTAGTCGAGCACACTTGAAACCTCCTTCCGTGCTCGCGATATCCCGTCCCCAATCATTTTCATTCGTGCATCGATGTCAGCAGCAGCAGCTTGCATCAACATCGTGGTGGCTTCCAAACTTCTTGTCTCGACAGATTGCTGGATTCCATGACATTGCAAGCATGTTAGTAAGTTCACAACGTTCCATCCTCAAGATGATTCGACATACCTTTTCTAGCATCCGTTGCTCGGTGGCGAGACTCGTCAGCCCTTTTTCCAGTTTCTTAAACTCTGCGTCTATTGTTACGAAAGACTCCCGTGCTGCAAGAGGAACACTTGGCAATTCCGCCTGGAAGTCAAGAACCTGAACGTGATTTTTCTTCATGAGGCGAACTAAGTAGTGCAACACTGTTGTCTTCTGATTCACCGCTTTGGTATGTCCTAAGCGGAGCAGGGAGTCGACGGTAAACCCCTTAATTCCATTGTCCTCTTTGCTTCCATTCAAAGTATTGCCCAGCTTGAGCACGATCGCCAGCAAACTTTTTAGCAAGCGGCTGCCCTTCACCTCTTCGCTAGCCTTCTGCAAACGTGACAAGGAAGTCGAAAGCTCTGCACTGCGGGACGAAAAAGACATCTTGAATATCAGACACTCCATTCGACGTCCGTAGCGTTCAACCTTTGCAATCTCAAGAGCGAATTTCTCAGCCTGTACTTGTCAAACATCATCCCAGAAATGTTAGCAGGCTAAGGAACACGCCCGCCATTTCCAGACAACTTACCTCGCCAAGCATCTCCTTGTCACCAGTATATCGAGAAACCAGCACCGCTTCATCTGGAGTGGGTAGACTTTCGTTAATGCCGATAAGCTGCTGTATCGTAAGACCACTTGGATCGAAATTCTCTACAGCTTTGGCAATCTCGCGATAGGTGAGCTTGACTCGCGCTAAAGAAATGGCAGCATTCATTGCACGTTTCCCGTTGAACAACGTGACGGTTTGCTTTCTGTTCAGCGCTTTACTCGATCCTCGCAAGAAATCCTTCGTTGCACTACCCGTGCTTTGATGAGCGAAAAAGAGCGCTTCGAGTTCATCCATATCCACATCAACTTGAACATCTTCATCCTCGTCTTCCCAGATTGTTTTTTGCAGATTGAGATTTTGCAAACGGTCCTCCGATATGGCTTGCCAGTGCAGTTTCTTACGTGCTCGCTTGAGCGGTTCTGCTGCCGCAGTCACAGCACTAACACCAGAATTTAACTTTGAGAAACTGGCACCGAGGTCTAGCCCCTGCACTTCAACACTATCTGACAGTATCTTTGACTTCACCGCATCCTCAGAGAGTCCAGCCAAACATGTTGCGTCCAGTAGATCTTCATCAAGCTTTACGTCGCATGTTACTCCATTTGTATCCGAGATTGGCACATTCCTCCTGCGATCGAGAGCACTTTCCTCAGTACCATCATCCTTCATTTTTTGGTGACGTACGTTCCCATCATGAAATACCGTCCTTTTCATCGCACATGAGTCGGATACGAGGACATTCTCTTGCAGTTCGACACGATTCCCACCGTTCGAATTCGGAACCTGCCAATCCACGGCATCCTCCTTGACATCTCCTTCATTCACGCCACCGGCTTTCATCTCTTTTTGGACAGCAACTTCCGGTAAGCTTGCTAACAGCGCTTCACAATGTTTTGTATTCTCTGGATGATGCATCAGGTTCATGCCGTCCACTGTCGTTGTAGTGAACCTTTTCTCTCGTGTTTGTTCTGGTATCGCCAAAAGAGAATCGTTGCCGCCCTTGTCCAAAGCGCGCATATCAACACCGTCAGCCTTCATCTTTTGGCGTACAGCACCCTTTGGAACTCCCATCTTTAGCATCATGTGATATTTGGTATACACGTTGCATTCCTCCAGCGAGACTTCCGATGCAGTGTCGCTCCCATTGACTGCAGTAGACGGCTTCTGAACACTTGTTTCAACACCCGTAATGCGATTCTTCACCTCATCATAAACAGCATCGGATCCAAGATCCAAGATGACTGGATCGATTCCATCCATTGTGATCTTCTGTCTCACAGCTTCTTCCGGGCATCCCATGCGCAGCATTCGAAAGTAAATGGAGAATTCATCCATGTCTTTGAGACTTCGTTTCTGGATTCCTTTTGCTTGGATGGCGCTACGAAGACCAGCAGTGGTGCTCTTACTCGGGACCACGGCTTCCAAAGTTGACGGATCGACGTTTTCCCTCTGCATGCAGTTTTGAACTGCCTCGAATGGAACACCCCGCTTCAACATCAACGTGTACTTGTTGCCTGTCGATTTTCGTGCAAACATCTCGCTAGAATCGTTCATGTTTCTGAGAGTGCTCTGCCTGTTTGAAAACGTATCCTCCGTGTCTTCGTCGGATGGACGAGACAGAGTCGAAGCGTCTGCTGACTTGAGAGTATTCGCAAATGACACGGCAATAGGGGCGTTCACGCTGCTAAGACCAGTGGTCGCTTTTGTAAGATTGTCACTGGACAACCTACTCGACACAAGATCTTCACTCAGACGCCCAAGCTCTCTTGACACATCAACAGTCGCTTGATGTTGTCCAGCCATAGCGATGGACATAATACCAAGAGCTTTCGAGCCACTTCTGATACTGCTTTCACCTGCAACACCTTGGAATTCAGCAGGCGCAGTGCTAGGTGCTCCATCAACCAGTCGCGTGTTCGACATAGTGCCATAAACTAGATGGGGATTCTGGCTGTCGCGATTGGGTTCGACAGAGATTCTCTCGGCTACCCTCTCCTGTGTTTCTTGGACAAAACAGGTAGACAATGGATTACACCGCAACATCTCCAGCGCCAGACTCGGGCTATTCTGTGAGCATTGGAGAGCGAACGTAGTAGGCGTGTCGCTAAAGCCCATGCGCATCAAGGCCGAATGCATGCTTGGGCCCGGCAAAACGATGTGGTGCTTGGTAATTTCAATCAAACCTTGGCACAAAGCGGAGTTCCCCGAGTAGTTCGTTCTCACCATGTCATGTGGCTGCTTGGTGCTATTTTCATGCAATTCCAGCTCGACTGCGAATTCATCGTCGTCAAATCCGTGCTCGTACCGCTTCATCAAGTCTAGATCATGTCTCTTGAGCGTTACCAGTCCAGGCAAGAGAAAAAGCGTCGAGTCCGTGTATCGAAACAGCACTCTCGATGACGCGTCCGTGTCGCTCACATGGTCGTAGTCGCCTCCGAAGGAGCACAAGAGCGAAAACCCTCCATCCAACTCAAGTCCGCTTTTCCACGAGATGATAAAGCATCCATCCTCTTCATCCCAGTCCAGTACAGGCTCTTCCTCGCCCCCTCTTGCGTCCGTGCAAAAGACGAGTTTATAGTCGTTATAAATCTGCACACAAGGCTGGCGATCGACTGGCAGCTTCCTCAACACGACCGTCTTCAGTAGAATCGGCTTGTCATTCCGTGGCTTGCGTCTCTCCAGCAACTGGTAAAACTCTGCCAGAAACCGCTGAATCGACGGTGGTGTCTTCTGCCGCAGAGTCTGCGCCGTAAGTGACTTCAGGTGCCACCGTTTTCGGTAAAAGGCAGCAAGACCATCGATCGGATCGTGGCTCCGTCGTGCAAAGAGCAGGTAACAAGCCACGACAATTCCGCTCTGGGTTTTGCCCGTCGGACAATTCACCAACGCAACGTTCCGTCGATCGAGAGAGAGATACGCGTCCAGCGCGTAGCACATGCGAAAAAGGACGTCAAACGACGGCGTGTGCGCTTTCAGGTTACCTCGTTCCCAGTTGAATTCGAGCATTTGGCCGTGTAGTTCACGGACCTGCGACAAAAAAGTGTTTCCATCTCCAGCTAGTTCTGCAGTGACCGTGTCCTGCATGACGTTTTTCTCGTCATGTTGAAGGGAGTTACAGCTGAAGAGCATAAAGTGGTGGCTATAGTTCGTATCTAGAAAATGCGCCAAGTCGGTCACGTTCACGACATTGAGCTTTGGATCGGTTGGGGCGAAACTTGGGGTGCCCATAACCACGAGCTGCTCGGTCATGAACGTGAGATTCAGAGCCTGCGCGTCCAGGACATTGACGTCTCGCCGGCCAGTGAACGTCATTTGCTCCAACAAGGAGGTGCTGAGACGCAGGAGCGATTCCATTGATGTAGTAGTAGGAATGGGTTCGCGTCTTCTCGTTTTTTTTTTCCGTCTTCGTTCTCTTGGTTTAGTTACGGGTTGCGTTGTGTTATGATGGACTTGTACACGAACGAGATTGAGATGGAGAGGAATGTCGAGACGCGATTGGTCGCTTAACTTGAAGGTCGTGTTGGAGAAAGACGAGCATAACGATGGAGTGAGTGGCTGCAGCTTTTTTACGAGTTCTTGTCACGAGCGCTACGATGTGCAAAGGGTTGACCGAATAAGGAGACAAGACGGATGAGGTCTTGTGTTATTGTGAGTACGATGTAGCTGGCGTGCGCAACTAGCTGATGGGTTCGTTGGTTCTTGGTTGGTGGATTGAAAGAAACACTGTCGCTTTGTCGTGCTTTTTTTCCAGTCCGACTACATCGGAGAGGCTGATGCAACGACACATGAGCAGCATGACGCAGAGCTTGAAGTCCATTGTTACTGACATGCGTCAGTTCGTGGACTTGGAAACAAGCAGCGAGGAGGCAGCACAATGAGGGCGGCGAATGAGTTGCGGTGAAGCTGAAAGAAAACAATCTATCTGTAACGGGGTGAATCGTTACATAACAATTTATAAGAAATTGTTAATAGAATATAACTATAAGAGTTATATTCTCAGAATATTGTCATAAGGACAAATATTCTGTAGCACTTACGAGTAGTTCCTAATTGGTTGATATAGGCCATTATATCAACCAACGAAGACGCGCCACGACAGACGCACGCAATGAGTGGTGAGCAGATAATTGATTTACACATTTGTATTTAGACATAGTTAGATGAAGATAAATAGTGATTTATTGCAGACATTAACTATACTAAATACAGTTCTACTTTTTACTCTAACCAAGTACTCGCTTCTCCTTACCGTCTTCCTCTGCACGTACCAGTGTACGTAAAGTTACGAGGCACCGCCTTATTCTGTCGTCATAATAAGTAGCTTGTACTGTCATCAGTGCAAGCATCAGGGTGCCCCGTTACACCCGGTAGCACTTTGTAGTCCGTCCAAGGACAACGTTCACATCTATCATGAATATTTTAGATGGTGAAGACGACAGCTTTCACGTCACACGTGACGGCTACTCCCATCTGAGTGACTCAGAATGGGAGGTAGTCGGCCGCATAAGTGTGCCCATGGTTGAACCCGCCATCAAAGGCATGTTGGAGTCTCTAAGCAGAGACCAGCAACATGCTGCTAGTAACAAGTTCCTACAAAGGAAACTTGCCGTCGAACGACAAAAGATAGCCTTGCTACAGCAGCAAGGCTCTCATCAGTTGATGGGCGGGCCGACGCACATGCGTCGACCCGAAACCTTGAAGATTGATATCTCAAGGTACAAGGGAACCGATGAAGATTCCCTTTTGAGATGGTTCGTCGAGTTGGACGATGCCATCAGGGCCCGTCACATCGAGGGTGACGAGTTGCAAGTCACATTCGCCCTGTCAAATTTGACGGGACAAGCAAAGACTTGGGCCTAAGGGCTCAAGCTTCACGACTCAAACGTGTTTGAGTCGTTAAAGATCTTGAAGTCTCGGCATAAAGAGACGTTTGAGCCGCCGAGAACCGAGTTCAGAGCACGCTCTGCACTCATGAGGCTAAAGCAAGGTAAGCGTGACGTGCACGCTTACGCACAGCACCTGCGCTACCTTGCAAGTAGCGTTACGGAGAACCCTGTTGATGAGCACACGCTCATCAACGTGTTCATCTAAGGCCTTGTGGATGGGCCGGTGAAGACCTACATGTTCCGAGAGGACTTCATACGCTGGAAAGGGCGATAGCGCATGTGAAACAAGAAGACTTCAGTCTGAGACAGTCTCAGGCTAACTCGCCCAACTATCGTCCGACGAGGCAACAGGAAACGGGAGGTGCCGAACCAATGGACATCTGGTACATCAAGAGCGAGAACTCTCGCTCTCAGAGTCACAAGCGAACGGCAAGATGCCATCTCTGTCAGAATATTGGCCACTACGCTCATGAGTGTAGTATCCCAAGCACCGCATCACATCCAAAGACAGGACGTGATGACCGCCTTTGGCCAAGGAAGGGTCCGAGGCGTGGGTCCGACCATTTCGCCCAGCCGCGACAGCAAGTCGGACCGTCAAAAAACGGTCAGGGTCAGTAGGGGCGGAGCGCCCTGCTGATCCAGCAACGTCAAGAGAATTTGCAGGACTTTTGACGACGATAGCTCCCAACACGCAGTCTCTGTGTGTTACCACCCTTAGTGATGAGGAGTATCTCATCACTTTGAAGATCGAAGTGACAAGTGGAGTGTCACTTCGCGCCCTAGTTGAATGGGGGGCGTCGAACAGTTTTATTCGACGCCAGTCGCTAGGGGATATTAGTCTCAACTATGTTGAGCGAGAGTTTCCTCCAACGAGGATGACGGTGTGCCTTGCTACAGGCGCATCCGTAACAGTGGACAAAAATGTAGTGGGAATCTACTGCACGCTAGAAGGAAAACAATACGATGATGACCTTATCGTATTAAATTTGGATGGCAAATTTGATGTCATCCTTGGTCTGCCATGGCTTAGAAAGTCACGGCAACGGGTTAGCTGGCAGCATCGATCCGTGAATATGCCTGCCGTTTGTTCATCGGATGGCCATCTGATGAACTTCTTGGGGCGTTTACAAGCGTGTGGATGTACTACGAGTGAGTTGAATGGCCTCACTTGTGGTACTGTCGTTAGTACGATTGCACAAGATCACAGTGTAGAAGGCCACTGCACTGTGGAACTAGCTTTCGGCACCTGTGTAGAGACACGGGCTGTACCGAAGGCTCACCAATCGAAGAGATCGAGTGGACTGGAACACGGATGCACACCAAGAAGGGTGCATCCGAGAAGAGAAAGTAGTGTTGTTCAGGATGGACAACACGTTGAAGCGAGTTCGACTGTTAGAGAGTCGATCGTAGAGCAAGCCCGATCGACTGAAAGAGAGTCGATCGAAGAGGACGCGACCGTGATAGTACACGTAACGAAAGAAAATTCCAGCGTACCTGGGAGCAATAACTCCCGAGAGACTTATGCTGAGGGTGTGTTTTCCCGACCACATGCGGATGTGTTTTCCCAGGAAATCACCGAGTCAGAAAGTGTCTTGGTGAATGACGGATCAAGTGTAGGCGCTTATACACTTAATCTGGTTACACCTCCGACGTCAGCGTCGGAGGTGGTCAAGTTTCCAACGCTAGAATCTAAAAGATTCTTGCGAGATCTGCGTCGTGACAAGATCAAGCAGATCTGCGTGCTCGTCCCAGAGGACGAGTACGTTGCCGATATTCGGTCGGCACAAGTGTTTACTGAAAAGGAACGGATTCTTAGTAGCTCATCGATGGATGAGAGTGGCCTCGATGAAAACACCCGGACTGAGCGATACACGTCTCAATCTTGGGAGTCTTTGAAGACAAACACTTCGTATAAGGATTTGGATGAATGTAGGGATGTTTTCTCTGAATCCATGACATGCTAGCTGCCCAAGGACGAAGGCACTTGGCCTGAGATCGAACTGAAACCCGGTTCGAAGTTCTGTGTCATGAAGCAGTGGCCACTGCCTCGTGAACAGGTCACAGCGATCGACAAATTCTTTGCCGATCGATTAGCGGCTGGTCATGTGAGGGAATTAACATCCCCACACAGCTCCAACATTCTGTGTGCGAAAGGCCACGGGGGGTGGCGGATAGTGCACGCGTTCAACAAATTGAACGCTGCAACGGTACCGGCTTAAACGCCGATCCCAAGAAAGTACGTCATCATAGATGGTATGGCAAAAAGTACCATCTTTTCATCCATGGATCTATGGATGGGTTCTATCAGATCCTCATGCATGGACAGGATATCCCTTACACAGCAGTGAGCACCCCCAGTGGTATGCTTTGGGAGTGGCTAGTGATGCCACAGGGGCTAAGTAACGCCCCCGCAACGTTTAACAGATGTGTTACGAATCTGTTGCGATCGGTGCAAGATTTCGCACCGACTTACTTTGACGATGTCTTCGTCCATATCCTGGCTATGGATGAAAAGACGGACGTGGAGGTTCATAGAATACACGGCCCGAAGTTTCTTACACTTATGCATGTTCCTAGGTTGTTCGCGAACATCAAGAAGTGCATATTCGCAGCGAGCGAAATATCACTTCTTGGCTGCATCGTGGGTAAAAACGACGTAAGCCCTGATCCGGAAAGATCAAGGCGATTAGCGACTGGCCCGTGCTAGTAGACGTCAAGGGACTTCGAAATTTCCTTGGCTTAGCGGCGTACTTGCACAAGTACTCGCACAAGTACGCCGAAATAACCGTGCATCTCTCTCGTCTGCTAAAGAAAAACGAGAGGTGGTCATGGAGTTCTTCGTGTCAGCACTCCTTCGAAAGTATCAAGAAAAGCTTGGTACAATCGTCTGCGTTAGCGATTGCAGACCAGGACAGACCATTCCATGTGGTCTGTGAAGCCAGCGATTTTGCAATCGGCTGCGCGTCAATGCAGTACAACTCAGACGGCGTTAAGCGCGTCGTCTGTTATCAATCGCGTCAGCTGCAAGCAGCAGAGCGAAAATTACCCGGTGCATGAAAAGGAACTCCTTGCCATGAAATATGCACTGGCCAAGTTTCGGGTATATTTCTTAGAAGATAGGCCCTTCATCGTTTATGCCGAGCATGCGTCATTACTCACGGCCGTAAACAGTCCACACCTCTCGCAACTAATGGCGAGGTGGCTGTCTTTCTTCGCGGAGTACAACTTCTCCGTCGAGTATAAACCAGGACGACTTAATGTCGTCGCTGATGCTCTTTTGCGTCGGCCCGATTTTGATCCGACTGCTCAAACCAACAGTAGGGGTGATCCTACTGTCGCGACACTAACAGTGAGTGTACCGTCGTCGAATCTGCTCGATGACGTGCGAGAAGCGTACACAGAAGATGAGTCTCTTCTGCGGTTGATGGATTATGTGGCCCATCCGTGTAATCAAGCTTTGAAAAGCTTGTCGTCTCAATACCGCTCTTCTACAGAACGTTATTCTGTCCGTGATGGAATGCTGTACTATACAGCAGTCAACGGCGACACACCCCGTGTCGTCGTTCCGGCTCATAATGATTTGCGATTGCGCATCATGTATGAGTGTCTCGATGCCCCAACAAGTGGGCATCGTGGTATAGAAAAGACCTACCTCATGGTGAGTCGTGACTTCTACTGGCCCCGCCAGTATGAGTTTGTGCGGAAATACATTCGCGCTTGCGAAGTTTGTCAATGGGTGAAGCCTAGTCCTTCATCCCGAGAACCCTTGCAGCCTCTTCCGATTCCGGCAGAGTGTTGGCAGTCCGTATCGATGGACTTCGTCTTCGGGTTTCCCAAAGACGATCACAAGAATACTGGTATTCTTGTGTTTGTTGATCGGTTCAGCAAGATGGTACATCTTGTTGCTGTACCGGAGTCAATCACAGCCCAGGGCTGTGCGCTTGTCTTCATTGATACTATCTTCCGACTTCACGGGTTACCCCGTGAACTGGTGTCCGATAGGGACCCCCAATTTACTGCTATGTTCTGGCAATCCGTGTTCCGTTCACTTGGAACACGTTTGACAATGTCAACTTCTGACCATCCCGAAAAAAATGGTCAATCGAAACGCGTCAACCGCGTTCTCGAAGAGATACTTCGAGGGTATGTCCACTCGTTTACGAGTTGGAGTAAGTTCTTGCCGATGGCGGAATTCGCCATCAACAACTCAGTGCATGCGTCGACAACGCATACACCGTTCTTCGTGAATGGCCTACGCCATCCACGTTTACCCGCCTTCTTAGAGTGTGACTCTAGTTTAAGGGGGGGACTCTCTCGAACAAAAACCGATCTGGTTCTTGCTCATCACCCGTCGACAATGGTGTTGACGTGATGGATGCCGATGTCGATGGGATTGATATCGATGATGACGATGACGACGATGCTGGCATATTCAGCATCGCCAATGACCGCCAAAGTGAGGACGATGACACCCTCACTGGTAAAGACAATGTTCTTTCAGCAGTGCACACGAAGAGCACTGCTGTTGACAAGGATGAATCAGCAGAGGAATTTCTGCTGACTCGCGAAGCGGTTGTCCGCTTCGTTCAAGATTCTATTGCAGATGCACTAGACAGACAGAAGAGAAACGCAGACAAACATGGAAGAGCAAATGTTCTTTCATTTGATGAAGGAGACCTAGTTTTACTGTCTACAGTAAACTTACCGAAACACGCGGTGACAAACGTGGGCAGCAGTAAATTACTGCCCAAGTACATCGGTCCATTTCGTGTGTTGCGCCGAATGGGCAACGCATACATGATTGAACTGCCTCGTGGGATTCTTACGCATTCTACGTTTTACTTCGGTCTTCTCCGCCCTTAATATCAGTACGAGCCCGTTTCGAGATGCGAAGAACACCTCCGCGTTCAAGGGCCGAGACCACCTTCTAGTGGTCCCGTTTCAACGAGCCAGTCTATTCGACGAGCGAAGCGACCTGTTCACGCAGTTCAGAGATGTCTCGACGAGCTTCAGCCAGCTCATCACGAAGAGAACAAGTCGAACGTTCGTTGTTAAGTTGCGCGAACGCAAAAGCGGCACGCTCGTCCGAACGATCGTGCGTTAGGGAATTGTAAATATCCTTCACAAGATCCTCAAGCCCATAACGCCGAGTTCGTTCATGAGCCAGGTCATCTTGCAACTGTTCCGTTACGCGGTTTAGTTCTTGAACATCAAGCTGATCCGACCCTCGAGCTGTATCAGGTGTTTTCACCGCCACCACACCCTTTGGTGGACTCTGTCGGTGGTCAACGCTTCCTAGTGGAGCGTGTTTTGAATCACCGCGATGTGAATGGCGTCCGGACAAGTGACCTCGTCCGCTGGCGTGTCTATCCACCGGTGTGGGACAGCTGGGAGCCTCGTGCCCCGCTGATTGTTGATGTCCTTGGTCTCGTCGAGCAGTACGACGAGACCCACCCGCTGCGTTCGAAGAAGGGCCGTCGAAAAATGACCTCCTCGAACGCGAGTACGGGAATTGCAAGGTGTCAATCCCTTCGGCCATCTCGGAAGATATGCGCGCCCTCCAGTATGGATCATTAGGGAGGAAGGCCTCCCTAGGGGCACGGCTCGAGTTGTCGAGGCAACCTGGACACGAATCATCCCACGAGAGACAGGGTTATCCTATTTCTCTTGAAAGCCGGTGCAACTTGTATCGCGCCCCGACTAAGTTGCATTTCTCAAACCTGATGCGAACTGCATCAAGTTTGGCGAGCCAGGCCTCACGGTTAATACACTCGATGTTGTGGATGAGGGCATTCCATCCCTGCACCAAGGCTTTGTCGTCTCGAACACGGCTACCATTGTACAACCGATGTTTGGAAAACGCATCGGTGAAGAATTCTTCCTCAGCAGGGATAGTATCCGTGCTGGAATCAGGTGGGCCAAATCTTCCTGCAATCGAACAACGGGATTCGATATCGATCGGTAGTCATGCCGGCCAACCGGTCCAACTCTCTGGATAGCGGCATCCACGGAGACTCCACTTGGGGAGCGTGGCGCAGGACATTTCGGTCCCTGGCCTCTTGATTGGTGCCAGCATGGGCTCTGGCACCAGTGTTACCCCGATACCTTGAGTTACTTCGCTCGTGGTGATGTATAGGTGCATCACCACCATCCCCACGCATCCTATCGTTAGACGGACATGCGTGAGGCGGAGAATCATCGGAATAATCACTCGATCCGAAGATTTCGGTCATAATACCGCCGCGTTGACCAGAGACAGTCGACCTGGCTCTGGCAGTGCCCGCCACGGGTGATTCGAGGCGTGAGGAGTCGCCTTCGAGTCGGATGCATCATCCGACTCGCCGGAATAGATGAGCTCTATCTCAGACTCGTCTGGTCTACAATTCGAGGTACCTGCTGCAGACGCAACGGATGTACCTGCCGCACGTGGTGACTCACCACGTGAAGGGTTCACGACAACAGGCGACGAATCGCCTGCTGCTGAGGCGTGAGAGGCACTTTTCACGGCCGCACGCATGCGTGCAGCCGCCCTTCTTGCTGCTGCAGTAGCAGCTCGCGTGGTCTTTGAAACCATGCGTCGGATTGGCAAATGAATGGAATTTGACCATTAAGTGCTCCCTTTCCCAGAGTGATCCAACGGTGGTCACCCTGTCCCAATCAATTTTATTCAATCAACGGGTGATTGATGGTTAAGGGGAGGGTGATGTCACGGTGTAGCCCGTTACATGAAATTGACACCAGACGGTGTCAATAAGAACATTATCCAGCATGACAATATTCTACCAATATTATCCGAGATGGATAATTTCGAAGGAATATTGTTCCCTTTTGGATAACATTCATGAGCTGCTCCAAGATTGGTTGATAAAGACATGTCAACCATAGATTGCCACCAATCGCTGCTAGACGCGCGCAGTGAGTGGTGAGCAGGTTGTCGTCATACGACGGCGTAGTTTAATATAGTTAGATAAAGATCAAAGTTACATTGATAGCTTAACTATATTAAATACAGTTCTCTTTTTACCTTTCCTTGACCGAGTCGTTTAAGTAGATTAGCTTCCTCTGCACGTACTAGTGTACGTGAAGTTTCGCGGCACCCCACACAAAGGGTGCCCCGTTACAGCCACGCAGACGCATGAAAACTTCTGGTTGCAGCAGTTAGACCTGAACCAGGACTTCCTTATAAGCCTCCAGCAAATGAAGGACAAAATTAAGAAGATCAGGACTAACCAACTGGTACCGAAAAGCCCATCTTAGTACTCTTTCCCAAGGCCCATTAACTGCTTTGCACTCAATTTCAAAGTCCTCAATGTAGTGAATATTAGTTTACAAAATTTCGGGGACCAGCCTTTGGCTATCGAGTATCAGTTTAGGGAGGTTTACTTCATGAAATTTGGGTCCCAAGTCGGGACCAGAAAAGAATATCATCATAGGCAAGTTATTACATTAGGTAGTATTACTTTAGACAGGTTCTTCCGTACCACATCATTTTGTCTTGATCATCAGAAATGAGGAGCTGCACACAATCATGTACCGCAGAGGTTCTCCCGCGAACATTCTACACGCACGACCTTCTCTACCCAGGCTGGGCCAACGATAGTACGATCCAACCAAGCAAACTCACTGGTCTGGACTCTTTTTGGCCATCATCTGGTTCTGAGCACTGCTTATTAGCAGCTGCATCAAAGAATATCTGGTCTGGACGCCGATGGCATTCGCCCGGTGACGAGCAGTCAGTCTTTTCTGCGATTCCATTGCAGTACATCTAACCCCGGGCCGCTGCACTATATTCATTTCCCAGTTCGCGGTCTGTTGCCCTCGACCACTTCTAGGTATCTTCAAGGTCAGACGATGAGGCTCTCTTGTCTCTCTGCTACCTTCATAAGTCTTGGGCTGCTGGCTTCTGTTAATCCCGCCTCGTGCGTCGCTGTGCGAAAGATCGTGGCGCCTGGCGCTCGTGCACTTAAGCACACGACGGCCAAGAGAATGCTGAGGGACGACGGAAAAGAGCAAGAAAATCGGGCAGCTCCCATCGATGTTAATGCGGACGAGCTATTTAACATCGCAACAAGACTAGCTCCAGCAGCCCTTGAGTCATTAGAGACCAACCTGCGCGGCATTCCCGCTGTGTTGTCTAGATCAAGCGAGACCAGATTCCCCTTTGAACTGTATGACGCATTTCAAAGGGAACTCGCCAAATTTCGGATCCTTCTTAACAGCGAGCAAGACACTCCACCTGAGGCAGTCTTCAACTTATACTCAATTTCGGTCGCGTTCATCGCGAGTCTCCGTCCTCGTTTTGCGGCAGGTCATTTTTTCGAGATGTCGCAGATTGAAGCGGACATTATGAAGGTTGACGTTTTAACCAACTACTTGAGTGAGAGCAATTTAGCGATCATGGCCCACATGAGTTTGGACTCGAGTGACGCACGTGACATTGCGAGCAGGATCCAACAGGCGCTGTTCATCAAGTGGTATAGAAACAGTGAAACTCTTGAGGCTGTTGAAGAGAAGCTCAAAGATGGTCGCACGGAAGATAGACTCGCTCGAGTGATAGCCGAGCCCTATATTCATTTCCACGCCATGAGATCTCGTCAACTTCTCGAGGGTGCGTAGTCCTCACGAAGAAGAATTAACGTTGCCTTCGTTTTACTTTTGGAGCGTAACTCCGTTGTCGGTTCTTCTCTTGCATTCACACTTTATCCACCTGTTCGATTTGACGTGTTCGTAGTCTTGGTTGGGCTAACGTCCATCTGGATGAAAAAATAAATGTCATCGACCGTCGTGGCAACCTTGATAGGCGGCGTACTTCACAGTGTTCTGTTCTGCGAATCCAAAGAGATCCCTTCGACGCATGTGCTCTTTACTGGTGTGGTGAAAGCTGTCAGAAGCACCCGCACAGGTCGTAGGACAACTTTTTCAGTCAGTGGTGTATGAGCCTGCGTTTGAGGCGATTCGCTGTCGCTTGCCAATGCAAATAAGAGCCTTCGTCGCAAAAGTGTTCATCTTTGAGACCTTCGACATGACTAGTCACGCAAAAAGTACTGGTATGGCGCACTCCACACGATTGACGGCCGTCCTACAACTCATGCCTTTCAGCGCCCCAAGCTAGGAAAGTAAAGACTAACTAACGCATCTACAAAGCTCCACGTCGCTCCGACTTGTAGACATCTCGATTTGCTACCAAGTCCTCTCCTTGCGTCGATGATCCGATCATCAGTATCGGAACTCAGCTATCCTCGCACTAGCTCCGTTTGTTTACTAGCACAAACACGAATCATGATGTTCTCTTATCTCGTATGAATCGCTCGATCATCTCCGCAACGACTATTCTGAACAACGTCACCATTGCTACTTGTCTTGTGTAATTAGTTCTGTTTACCATGGCGACCTTCTGGACTTGCCCAATCGCGGCGGGTCTGGATCCGCACTCCGACCACTTTCACTACCTAAACGACGTGCACCACACAAACAAACCCCAGCGCTGCTTCGTGGCGCTTCCAGCCTCAACCATGACCAGCTCCTCCTCCGCCTCGTGGCTGAGCAAACTCAAGGGACTCGACGCGTACCCCAAGACCATCGAGGAGTTCAAAGTCCGCACGTCCCAAGGTGGTTTCTTCTCCCTCTTGGCGATGGGATGCGTCTCCCTCTTGCTCGTGTCCGAGCTGCGCTTCTACTTTGCTACCGACACTGTGGACAAAATGGTCGTGGACGGCGGCCGCAACCACCTCCTGGCCATCAACTTTGACGTGGAGTTTCCGCTCATGCCTTGCGCCGTTGTGGCGCTCGAGTCCGTCGACATGGCGGGGAACGTGCACCACGATATCGAGCACGACGTGGAGAAGACGAGGCTGGATCGACGTGGGAAGGTGCTGGCGGAAGGCGTGCGGGACGTTCTGGGGGGAGCGATGATTAATAGCACGGAGCTGCACAAAGAAGCGGCCAAGTAAGTGGGGCTGCTGGACGGGATGGGAGGCCTGATTTGGTTCACTTGTGTTGAAATTTGAGCAAGAAATGGGGAGAAGACGGACTGATGCGGGACGTTTTGGATTGGTGGCTGCTGGGATTGTTTTGTGATAGGATTGTTTGTGGGAGCTGCTACTCTGCTGGAGAGCCAGAAGAGGTAGGTAATGGGTATGTCAGGGGTGAAGTGCTTGTGGACTGACACGATGTGTGTGTGTGTGTGGTTTTTGCTGTGGCTCTGCTTTCGTGCTAGTGCTGCAACACGTGCGCGGACGTAGAAGCGGCTTATGTCCGCAAGGGCTGGTTGATGCCGAGTCTTCACACGATCGCACAGTGTCAAGAGCTGGAGGTGGAAAAAGTGCTGCGTGGAGAAGTGGAAGAAGGGTGCCGGATCAAGGGCACGCTTGTTGTCTCGAAGGTTGGGACGCGATGGACTTTTTGATGACGATAATGCGTGGAAGGTGTATGTTGACCGTTTGATTTTTTGGTGTGTTGTATTGATAGGTTGCTGGCAAGCTGTACTTTGCTCCGTCTAAGATTTTTCGCACGGGATACTTGTCGTCGCAGGATCTCATTGACGCCACTTTCGACGTCTTTGATACGTCGCACACCATTCATTCGCTGTCCTTCGGCGAAGCGTATCCGGTAAGAAGAGTGTGATTTGGTTGATCGTTGCGTCTCGCTTCGATTGTAACACTTGTGCGTTCATTACACGATTTACTGCATCCATGCGATCAGGACATGAAAAACCTGTTGGATAATCGCCAGAAGAAACTCCCCGAGAAGTCGGTTCGTGGCTCGTTCCAGTACTTCCTAAAGGTATGAGATATGTGGGACGATGTATGTGTGTTCTGCTTGCAGTCACATACAGTGAGCTTTTTGACACGAGCATTTGTGTCGCATCAGGTAGTGCCCACGGAGTATACGTTTTTGTCTGCAAGCCGTATCATCACGAACCAGTTCTCAGTCACGGAACACTTTCGCCAGCTCACGTCTACAAGTGACAAGGGTCTACCAAGTAGGTCTATGTAGTTGCACGCACCTTTGGTTATTCGCGTGGGTTGACACTGAAACTTATGGGCGGATCTTGTCTTGTATATGCAGTGGTTTCGTTCAGCTACACGTTTTCGCCAATCATGTTTCGCATTGAACAGTACCGTGTGGGCCTTCTTCAGTTCCTCACTAGCGTCTGCGCGATTGTGGGAGGCGTGTTTACGGTACGTACTTGTGACGTTTTTCCGCTCTAACAGTGTTTGCAGCGACACTTACGTGACTGCACGCTCGTGTGCGTTATTGTAGATTCTTGGCATCATGGACTCGCTCGCGTTTCGAGTTTCGAACAGAACGAGCAGCACGCCGCTGCTCTGAGGGGTCCGTGGCTAATCTCAAGTAGACGCAAGCTCGTCTTGTATCTGTGTTCCCGAAATGCTCTTTTGAAGTGGTGTGTTTGCGATAGAGAGACTCGGCTGAAGCTGTAAGATTTGTTGACAGTCTTGGATTCGTATGCTCACGAGGTGGGTAACACGTTGTGTTCATATTTCGTAGGCATGCGCTTTTCGATTGAGTGACAACATTGTGCATTGAAGCAGAGCTTGTCGGCTACTTGACTGCATCTGGCTGGAAATGAACAAACCTCATGTTTGCGCTAAGGACATTCGATCGAGGTGACCTGACTGACGGTGGGACCAACTTAAGTTCGCTGCTTAGCTAAATGAGCTAACTATCGGGAAGGATAGCTAACGAGCTTGCTAGCTACAATTTGCACGGCTTCGTCATGGATAAACGTGTCACTTTCAGCACGTATCGATGCAAAAGTAGTCTCAAGTCGCTTCAAAGATCAATGCAAACGCGGGCGACTCAAACAGTCTGTGCATCCAAACCCAACCGATATTGACTCAGAATCGAGCAAAAAACACACGACGTTCTCCAGTTGGCAAGCAGATGCAGTCGCCACCAAAAAATAGTACAAAAAGTCACAACCGTCAGGGTCGATCCCATTCATCGTCGCGCTCGCAATCTGTTAAGTCAGTAGAAGATTCCACAACCCACGCTACACATTTTCAAAAAACGGCAATCCTGCTGCTACTTTTGTAAAAAAAACTCCAACTCCTCATCTTCCACCGCAGCAGCTGGCGCAACTTCAGCGCCATGTGGTCGATCCAACACACACGTCACACAAATGTACCCACTCCTCCCCTTAAGTACGTCCTAGCGCATCCCCTGCCCACTCACCCACCCATACCCACATCAAGTCGGATGGGAGACGCCTACGAGGCGCTCGCTGTCGCCCAGAGCGCGCAGTTGTACCTGCTCGTGGGCCTCCTCGGCGTCGTCGTGTACCTGCTCCTCGTCCTCACCTTCTTCTTCGTGCCGCACATCAAGACGCAGCACCCGGCCGCAGACCTCGTGGCCTGGCACGCGAGCTGCGGCTTGATGACGTCCAGCGGCTTTGTCTTTGGCTTTGTATGGCAGCGCCAGCACGAGATCCGAGTGGACGATCCGCTTGTGCACCGGCAGTGCGCGTTCCTCGCCCCGTTCCACCAGTTTTTCTTCCTGGCAGGCACGTGCTGGTACCTCATGCTGACGATGGACCTGCTCGTGGCGCTCGTGAACCCCTGGATGGGCTATCGCTGCAAGAAGTGGACGTACCATACAATGTACGAGGTGGACAGATGATGGGGATAGGTCAATTAAGTGCTGAAGTAGCAGCAGGGTAGCTGAAGGAGCAGTAGAAAGATGGATGGCATGGTAGATTTTTTTTTATTTGCTGGAGGAGGAGCGTACGGACTTAAGTAGTTGGAGACCTGGTGCATGTTTTGTGAGGGGGTTGTTGCAGTTGGACTGATTTGAACTGATTTGGGCTCTTGTGTCTTGTTGTTGCTGTTGTGGGTGTGTGGTAGAGTGTGGAGTGTGAGTGGGGTTTCGGCGCTGGTGTTGCATCAGCTTGAGCTCTATGGTCTTTCGTCGCTGAATGTGTGCTGGGTCAAGCGCACGAAAGATCCAGCAGAGATGAATGTGGCCAATTGGGTCTTTCTGTTTGTGGCTGTAGGGGTTACGTGCTGCTTGTCACTTGCAGTGCTATTATTTGCGAGTTTCCGCTTTGTGAGGCGACAACTGGATGTCACGTATCGCGCCAAGCGTCGGAACTTGATCCAGTACTACCGCTACCTTTTAGTGTTCGCAGGACATTGGACGGCGTGCGGAGCACTCTATTATGCTGCATATCGCCAGCGATTTGAAGGCAAGATGGCAAAACACTGTGAGCTCGCGTTTGCACTGGTCTTCGGGTCGTATCCCGTACTGCTGCTGGTTGTCTGGGTGCTTAATACGGAACTATACCAGAACTTTTCCAGTGAAAACAATCTTTCTCAGTCCGAGCAAGGAGCTCGACACTTGACAAGTACCGAACATTTCAGTGCTGCTCTGCGGAAAGATTTGATGCGCTACACGACGGCAGGTATTCGATGCAGCATCGGTGAGTCCCCGATGGATAGCTTACGCTCTCCGCTGCTCAGTATGTCGCGAGACCGCTTTGGATCAATCGATCGTACCGCTGCGCTGACTTTTTTGCAAATGGAAGAGGGTGGAACGGCTGGGTTGTATCACGAGAAAAAGCGGCTGGCTACGACTGTGTATAATGGCGAGTATCGGTATTATGAGAAGCTAGGCTTCACTGACTACGCACCGAAAGTGTTTCAGAATATTCGCGAGATCTGCGGTATTGACAACGAAATGTACGAACAATCGTTTGCCGACACGTTGCTGGAACGTGCATCGGAAGGCAAGTCGGGGATGCTGTTCTACTTTACAAGCGACCGCCAGTACTTGGTGAAGACTATGACGAAGAAAGAACACTCGTTCCTGCTGCAAGTGCTTCCGCTGTTTCATCAGTATATTCTCAAGCAGCCGAACTCGCTCTTGTGCCGCTTTCTTGGATGCCATTCGATGCAACTTCCGGTGGGATGGAACAAAATGTTTTTCGTTGTGATGGAAAACATCTTTCCTGATGGACCGGTTGATGAGCGCTACGATCTTAAGGGGATCTTTCACCAGTCCAGCTTTCGGTGTCAAGACGCTGTCTCAACACCAGGGTCAAGTGAATGGAGCCGGAGTGGCAGGGAAGAATCAGATGTCGTGAACGTGTTCGAAGACGAGACGACAGCGGCAAGCGAGACTCAAAGCGTGGACAGTGCATCACGACATGTAGCAGAGAAGCAGCCGCTACTACGTCGCGGTCGCTCGCGCCCTTCACTCCGGTATGATAACGACTTTGTAACACGTCGGGCTTCACTTCGTGTGAATCCTACAACTCGCGCGAACTTACTCGCGCAGGTAACTAGCGATTGCGGATTCCTCCAAGAGCTAGGAATTATGGACTATAGTTGCCTTCTCGGCATCCGGAACTACAATTGTCGCATTGAGTCCGAGGTGCTGGGCAATCTGGCGCACAATGCCGTTGTTTCCGCAGACCAGTCTACTGTGTATTATCTCGGGTTCGTGGACATTTTGCAGCACTACAATATTGGATGGAAGCTACAGCACTGCTTTCTCGCAGCGTTAATGGACAAGCATCAAATTACGGCGCTTCCTCCTGCAGAGTATGCACTGCGCTTTTTGAACTTTATTCACGAGTACCTGCTGCGAGATCCAGAAGCATCTCAGGTCCGCTCGTACGGGAGTGTCGAGTACTCGCCCTCCAGCTTCGTCCGTCGAGATCAGCTATGAATGCGAGACGTGTGGTATCTCATGCCATCTGTATCGAGGGGACCAAGTCAAGAGAATGATGAGCCAGTTGTATAAATTAAAAGTCTGGTCGAGTGCAGAAAAACGACAGGTTCAGTGGGGCACAGAGCATGCTTAACGAGCTATGGCTGGTGTCTCTTCGCTACCACCTTGCTCGATGACTGCAGCGTCATTTCTAGTTGCTTGCAATCAGACGCCCTGGGATGACCGGCATAGTCTACACACTCATGGGCTGCACATCAATTTCTATGGTGCAGCAGCATGACACCAGAATCGAGAATGATCTTGATAACGAAGCGCTCTGCTAGGAAAGTGGCGCTTCACTCACGTTGATGCCGTCAGAGTGGGTAGGATACCTCGACGGAGTGAAGTTACGACCAAGCAGTGGAAGTTGAAAGCTGCAGTGTTAGGAACGCTGTGTTTGACCACCGAAACGTCATCCATTTTTGCTTCTCAGCAAGGCAACGTCATTGAACTTGCGACAATTGCTGGCACGCAATATGTACTGCTATTGCGTACGAGCGTGCTATGGGGGGGGGAATCAAAAAAGCGTGTGGTGAAACAGGAGTGCTATCGTCGTTTGTTTAATGGGTTACCACAAGAGGTGAGTTGTGATCGCGATCGATTATGTTGTCCGTTGTCACCTCCATTGTAGTATATTGCTGTCATGATGACGCTCGGCCGAGCAGGTGAATGCTCCATATACAGGTTCGAAGGTCATTATGGCTCGTCTTGCAAGGAAAATAAAACGATGAGGTCACTCAGTCTTCTGCCGTTACATCAAATCGTCGGTCACTTATGGCATATCGAGTTGGAACGGGTACTTTCACTTCTGTTATACGATGCTTGTGAACTCCAGGTGGAGCGTTTCATGCGCGCTGATGTATTGTGCAACGTAAGCTTTGAGCTGGCATGTCAGATATGCTATGAGTGGCGTGGATAAAGCTAGACGTTACACCTTGAAATGGAACATCTACTACACAAGACTGGCCTCGCGAAGGACTTCAAGTGTACATGCCAGCAAATACTTTACAAGGTTGGCCTTGGAGAGGGTGCGTTTATAATGCCAGCACGGACGGGATGGAGAATATTGAGGCTTCTGTGCGACCCCGCTTCTCTGTGGTTTCGAGTCCTGCAGGATCGGCAATCGTCCAGAACGTCAACGAACATCTTTCCTCCTGTTGTTGATCTCAATGTCAGTGAGACTGTTTGTTGTCATTCGTAAAGTCTGCTATCGTAATGGATGAGGTAAGGGTGCGCTTATGTTCAAGTGCGACGTCTGGCTATAGCAACCTTGATGTGAAATGATTAGCTCTCTCATCCCACCGGAAAATGATACCGTCAACGGTGAAGTTATGACTCTTAAGATCATCCGCCCTCATCGGCACACATGCACTCGGAACCTTTGCATCTCGATAACGAAGACAGTCTTGGATGTCGTTGGGGCACGATACGTCGTCTGCCTCGATTTCTCTCGCGAACAGCCTGATCTCACCTTCTATTGATGTTCGCGTTGACACCTCGTGTCGCCTACTTAAATTGCGAAGCCTCTGATCAGTCGTAAGTGATATCTTGGTAATGACCAGCATCATGTCGCTGCTTGCCATCCGCAACTGGAGTTTGCGTTTTTACAGATAATGCTGTTTTACGGGATGTCCATCACCAGGGTGCCTGTCGGGTACTTTGATACGAGTCGGCAAAGCCGGATCAGGCTTACGTCCTGATCAAGTTGAAGTCCTGCACTCGAGGGAAAACATACGCAAAGTTGAAACCACCGGCTAACCAAAAACCAGTCGTTGTCCTTACGACTGTCTTCAACGCTCATCCTGAGTACGCAATGGCAAAGTCCATTCAAGACCAATGCTTGCCGGGTTGTCACCCATCGACCAACTGAATGAGCTAACATTCCGAGCTTCTTGACCCAGATTGATGCATTTCTTTGCTAAGACTAGAGCTTATACATGCTCGAATCAAAGCTCTCGAAATGGTAAGGTCGGCCTCACTGTTATCGATTCGATCGCTGAGATGTATACCGCATTCGCATCGAATATACGGCTCTCGCTCGCGCAAATTGTCGACTCGACAAGCGACATCGATTTCTAATGGATCAGCCTCGGTAAGTCATGAAAGCTAGATCATTCGATGTAATCCAGTTTCGTGCTCTCCTTGTCAATGTCATTGATTTTGATGACCTTTGCAGAGCTTACTCTTTGCCATACCTCACATATGCAGCAGATAAAGTGACCCCGCAGAGCTCTCGGGCTTGGGTTTATTGACTGATTCACCGCAGCAATATTATCATAGCTGCGCAATCAGGCTTCATCGTATCGCGTCTGCCCACTTCAACAAGAAAGTTACGATGACAATGACGGCTCATGAGAGCGGATCCGGATCTGAAGTCCACAATACCATAACTTCGGTCTAATCACGATTCAGACCACCCGCGGCTACGACTTTGAACATCAGTCGGACTTGTCGGGTTTGCGAAACCCAAATGTACTCGCCATTTTACCAGTTCATCTCTCATTCTAGTCCCGTACTACGTGAACCTGCTTCCAGCTCCGTTTGTTCACAGACGCTGATTAGCGCGCCCAAGATTGTGGTTCACTTCGACGGCGGTTCGGAAGGGCCATCCAGGTTTCGTGTGTCCAACCAAAGTCTATCCTCGTGTCCATTATTGCACTTCCAAATGACCCCGAGGCCACTATGACGCATGCAACAACGGGTTTACAGTGTAGCGAAACATCATGTCGTTTCTTCATGACCAGCGGATGACAACATGGCACGCCACGACCCGCTGCACCATGTTTGCCGACGTTGCACTTGCATGTGATACCTAAATCTACTCCAGCTTCTGCGTCAACGTCTTTGTGATTCCCATTTCGAAGAGAGCTCGGTCCGATGTCATCCTCGATATCGATGCTACAGTTGTCTAATCGGTTGTTTTATCACAGCAAGTTTTCATGGTCCATCATCGACACGAGAGGCGTCACTTCATAATTATAGGCACCAACCAACCTGCGCGGCACCAATGACTCATGTCGCCTGAATGGTTTGGCATCTTGCTCTGCGCAGTATGCTGAGCCCCAGTTTTTCATGTTATAACTCCTGCCGAGTGTCTGGTCGGTCTCTCTTTTTGCTACATTTGTCCGGGTGTAGCAAGATCCGGTCCATTTCATTGCGTAATCGGTCTGGAACATGATACCCTTTTGCGCTATCAGACGCCGTTCCAGTGATATCCGTGCATTCGCATCTGCTCAAACCATTCGCTTGGCCTCGTTGCAAGTCGCTATCTTTCTACCATGGTTTCATCCATGCTGTGGACACTCACTCGTTACAATCGAGATAGGCCCGACACCTTTTTCTGTGGGAAATCAAATACTTGACGATCACATGACGAGACACCTGTCTTGTGCAACTCCTTGTGGCAATGGATATGTGGTAGTTGGAGACCCGGCTTTGGTTTTTCGGTAGTACGATCTCAGCAAGTTGTACGAAGCCCGTTCGATGAGGAGCAGTGTGCACTGAATTCACGCGAAAGGATGTGCGCATTGCGCTCGTATAATTGCAGTACTCGTTATTGAACGGATCCGCTACGTCATCGAACCATTGTTTTCATGGCAGGTATAGATGCTTCTTGCAGCTCGAGACAGACGAAAGAAAACTGCAATTGACATCACAGTACCCGCTTGTTGTAGGCAACGAAGCAAGCAACACCAAAGACTTTTTGCACCACGTCCATGTCATTGTGCCACAGTGCGATCGAGACGTGCGATCCATACCTTTTGGCAAATGGCAAAGGGACACGCACAAATGAGATAGGCACCAATGTGTTTGCATCCGATGGCAAACATCCTCGAAAATTCGACGAATATGCTCGTGCAATAGTTAGTACAAGCATCCTGTAGTATTTTCAATACTGCAACGTCATCGTTTATCTTCGTAGCAACTGTCATACGAGTGTCATCCAGTCAACACTAGCAACACGGCATAATTCATAATGATCCAACTGGTCGTGCCAAACGGTGTGTGCAAGTCTTCTCTCGACTGTCTTCGTAACATCGAAAACTTTGTCGATATGTTAATCGCTAAAGTGATTCGTGAACTTTATTCGACAATCGCCGCCGTTCCGTGCTGGTAGAAAGCCATTGCACATACGAGTGTTGCAAGATAGATGGGCCGGATCCAAACGTTGTCCGAACAACAGCTCGAATTCCAAGTTGAAGGCGACTCGGTACTTGAAAATGACGCAATCGTCCAGCACACCTTCAATGTGAATGAGACGACGAACCACTCGTAACGGGCTGACTACTGACTCAGCATCGCTTGATACAGAAATCGGAACTTGCCACCTCTGTCACGTCTTTCTGTACGTATCGTATTCACAACTGCGAATGGTTTATCTTGTAAGGACGACAACACGTATTACATCGCTTAAGATCCAGTCAACAACGATTGACGGCTCTTCGAACGAAGACGATTGATGTCAAGTACTGCTGTACGTCACGTCTCGAAGTTCTCCGTCCTGTCAATCGTGTTGTATGATAATTTCTGTTGACCATGTGATAGTATCACTGTGCACTCCACCTATAACACCTATATCTAGTTTTCATGCTGCCACTGCAGTCCTGGGATCCGTCATCCTCTGACTGCACGTACAGCGGGACAAGAGAAGGCGACGCAACGACACAATCAACAGTATCACCCGAAGAAGGCGCCTCAAAAGTGATAGCCACAACGACACTCAGAACTGGTCCTCTCATGACAACGTCACGAAGTTCGGTATCAACATCTCGCGATCAGGTGTAGCAAAATCCGGTGCATCTCCCATTCACGACCTTCACCTGGATGGTAATGCTCAGACATTAATCTTTTCGTGGTATAGTTCACCAATATATACAAGCGGTATATTGGTCCTCCACGCTGCCCAGACCTTCGAGATAACGACGTGGTACGGCACGAAAGACCGGAAAGCAGCAGTAGCCCGAGGGCGGCTGAAGCTTTCGCAAAACAACGACAATGCTGACATTCGCGCGCATGAAACCTGGCTATGTGATGTCAACGCACCTCAACCATTACTTACATTTCCTTCTTTGTCCATTCACCAAACATGTGCTGATAGTCTTCCAGTTGGTGCTGGAAAGAACCATACACAGACAGACATCGCACACCATAAGTTTAGTATCAAGCGCCCCATTAGCACATCGCCGATTGCATACCAACACAATTCAATCTCAACTATACCAGCATACCAAACAACCTACCTTAAGCTGAGTATTCTCTTCCATAAGGCGAAGATAAGCTTCTGCTTGACTGTCAGTCTGACGCTTGAGCGCTCTAAGAAAAGCACCACAAAGATACACACATTAGCACCATAAGAAACGAAAGGAAAAAAAGATCAAACGTAAGGAAGAACCACCACCCAAAGGTAGCAAAGCTGGACTCACTCCATCTCTTTGTCTCTCTGCAGAGCTTCCCCCAGAGCTCCTCGAAGACAGAGTTCCAATCCACGAGCGTAAGCGTCAGCTGCTTTCTTGTACATGGCCAACCCATAGAGAGCTTTGCCTTTCCTCGAGTACGTCTTGGCCCATTCCGGGTCCAACTTGATCGCTTCATCAGCATCTTCTCTTGCACTTTGGAACTGCCCCAACGCACAGTACGCAGCTGAGCGGTTACTGTATAAAGTGGCAGTGGGCTTCTCGTCGATCCCGAGCGAGTACGCGCGGATCGCCGCCTCGTAGTTCTTCAGCTTGAAACAATCGTTCCCGCGCTTTTTATGCTGCGACGCATCGTCTTGAGACGGGGCACTGCGACCTTGAGGAGTGGATGCCGACAATTGCACGTTTCTGGGTACAGCAGCAGATGCTGAAGAGGAGGAGAAGAACCAGTTCATTTGGTTTGACGGTCTCCGTTATGGCTCAAAGCAGTGCTACTATTGACTGGATGGAACTGACTGGCTCAATTTATGTGGAATACGGTCACGTGTGACTCGTATTTCGAGTGTACACACGAGTTAGGTATCGAGTTCCGAAAACTCGAGGTTTCGTGGATAGTGGTCAAGTTGACATGGAAAGAGAATGAGCGCTATTTGAGGCAAAAAGCGATCCAGAGAAGTCGAATGTACTCCCGCAACGGTTTGTTTACAAAGGGTTGAGAACCGCACGCAATGGTATGTAATGAGCTGAAGATTGAGGTATTGCCATGCCTTTTACGTGATCGTGTTGCGTTTAAGCCTTTCATGGGATGCGTTTGTACAATAGCTGTCAATATCCAGTCTCATGAAGGAGTTTGATGTTTGAGAATTGACATCGTCGTCTACTGCTGGAAAGGAGAGAAAAGCTGCACTTGTAGACCACTTAAGATCAACATCCAAGTGGTACGATAATAGTAACCAGTGCGTTGACAGTTGTGGAGTGCCGTATGCGTCAACGCAAGCACTAAAGTTTGGTGTGAAGCTCACGAGGAAGGCGGATACCGACAAGCATGTCATTGAGGATTTTCGTTTTGTTGACTTGGCACATTGCAAGGATGCCAAAGTGTATTATGAATCGCAGTGGAGAGCGCAGATATCCTGCGACAACAAGACGGCAAACGGAGTCAGTTTTGTGGACCGCACCGCCCGGGATGACTTTTCACCAATGTAGACCGAATCACAGTCGGCGCGTTTCTTCAACAGTAGATGGGAACGTTAAATTGAGACTTGTAGTTCGCAAAATCTCGTTTTCAATGTTGCCGTGACTTGCCAGCATGACGACAGCAGTGCGTTATGTGCGCTCATGTTCGCTTCTCATCGACACTCGAGCGATCAGGCGAACAAGTAGCACGCGCCTTCTTTTCTTTCCACCTAGTATTCCGGATGATACGTGTGCAACAAGGAACTCCTTGCTAGCAATAGCAAGGAGGAAACGAGAGGAATGTAGCCAAACAAAACCAGAAACAACCTGCATCCAAAAGCCATTGTTCTATCATAGCGAGCGTGTGCTGGAAACGTTGTGGACCAGTAAATGAGGGATCCTATAACATCAACACCCTTGTCTACCGTGCGCATTGCGGTCGTACCAATGTTTTAACATCACAATGCACTGGCATCAACACCTCCGTACATAGAAATAATGCAGTCAACGATGCGGTAGATCCTTTAACCCCGGATAGGTCAGAGGTCGAGCGAGTTTCATAATGCGAAAGTGTCAAGCAGACCGGTCTAAGGTCTGCAGTGATTCCATAATGGTCAAGCGAAGGGCCAATAGAGTATGCGAGTCAACCGTATCGAGGTCGTTTTAGAAGCGTTGCATCGTCAATAAGGCGCTTTATTCGGTTTCAATACCGGTATCAACACATTTATTTGGAGCGATACGTATTTAATGGAGCGCAAACGCCAGCGCGTGGCTAACGACACGACCGCGAGTCCTCCCAGTAAGCGTCTAGTCCGTGATAAGAACGACAAGCCAGAGATTCCGGTCCATTCAGAGGTCGAGAACGAACTCTCAAGCATTGACGACTTGCTGCAAAAGGAAGAGACATCGCAACGACGTAAGTCATTGAGTGCGTTCTAGTTAGAGTACTCTATTTACCTGCTGCGGTATTTTTGTGTGTGTTTTTAGAAACCTGGCAAATTGGGAAACGGGTGAAAAGGCTATTAGAGCGTCATGAGAATTTACCCATTTCGAAACAGCTGGATGCCTATTTTCTCTGGGGTACAGCTTTGGCTCGTCTAGCCTCATTAAATGAAGACCCGGCTTTAGCTGATGCAGCGGCGGACAAATTCCAGCAGATCTTGGAGCTGAGTGGAGACGGGGCGGAGCTTGCAGATTCCGTGGATGCCGCTCTGGGTCCTGTGGGTTACTCGCTCTGGGGCTCGTCGCTGCTAATTGTCGCAACGGAGACGCAGAGTCGAGAGGTACTGGACCAGGCACTGGCCAAATTTCAGAGAGCAGTGGAAGTGGACGGAGGTACGACGTTTGAGACGAGGTTCCAATACGCAAAGGCACTTAAGGAGGGAGGAGATCTGGTGACGTTCTTGGAAGAAGACGAAGGTGCAGCAGGAGATGTGAAGACAAACAGCTACTATGATAGGGCCTTGCAGGTGTGTAAAACGCTGGAAGACATTTATCAGGTGGAGTCGAGAAAAATGCAGAAGAATGACGATGAGGAGGAAAAATTGAAGGAACGTGAGGACGGAAGCAATGGTCGAGAAAAGAACGATGACGAGGAGGACAAAATGACGGTGGAAGACTTTGGTGAAGTGAGGTTACTTGAGGCTGTATTGCAGGGTTTGCTGGACGATCCGAGCAGTGTTGATAGCCTTTACCGTACTGTTGCACTTTACCAGGCGGCTATCGGTGAGTCTTTTATAAAGTTGAAATGTGTGGAAGTGGTCTGTCTGACATGTACATTTTGTTTGAAAGCACTGCATCCTGACAATGCCAAAGCCTTGATGGAGACAACTGATTATTTAGCTGCGAGGTGTCTGGCAAGCAGCAATTTCGGCACATGGCCGTCAGCAAGTGAGTGGATTAAGCTGTTCGATGGTCTGGAAGCGCAGTACAAACGCTTGCTAGCCGACCGTGGCTTCGAGCTGCAAGAGTGTCATGAAATCTGTCATCGTAAAGATACTCACGATCAGAACGAGCCAGAAGAGAAGGAGATTGATGAAGAGGTGCCCTATTTGCTCAATGCACTTGGAAAGGGCTTGACGGCATTTGTGCGGAGTTTCCCACACTTCGATGGTGATGTAGTTGAAGAAATGAAGAAATCGAAGCAAAAGTGTCCGGATGCGAGTAGAAATACACGCTTCACTCACGCAGTTGAGATACTGCGCTCGGCTCATCACTTTCACGACAAGCTTGGATGTTATTACTTGGCGTGTTTGTATGCATCGCCAGCATTCGAAGATGAGAAGGTATGCTTGGTTGAAAGCCCTGATTTGGTAGCGTTCGAATTGCTGACGATGTTTGTGATGTGTGCGTGTAGGAATGTCGTATCTGGCTTGAAACTGCGGATAGCTACGGTGCGTTAGAGGATGAGTTTGACGTCCAAGAATTTGCAACAATGCACGAGAAGGCCTGGTTCAAACACTTGGCACAGCCACCAGTCCAAGTAAAGGAGATTGAGGGTCAAGAGCAAGGAAGTAGCGAAGAGGATGACGGATAGTTGTCGCTTGATACCATGGATGTTTGATGGAGAAAGCATGGGCCTAATGAAAGATGATGTACTTGTCGTATGCCAAACAACAATTGGCTTTGCTACGTAATGAAAAACCACTACCGTTGCCATTGCCAGATAAACTCAGCTAAATACACCGTACCCATTTTATTTTGTAGGCAATAGATTAGCTCAACGATTTTCAATGCCACCTGAATCAAAACATCCAAACCTTCTCTCGCAGATCCCTCCTGCTCCAATAACCGACTACCATGCACCCTACTCATAAAAAATGTCCAGCCTTTTTACCGATCATCCGAGTTATTTCTTCTCCACGAACATGCGTCATACCAATGAACAATCGCGGCAAAGACACCCTTTATGCAATTTCACAGTTTCAACGACATCAATGCGCCGTTAAATCAGTACCTATTCCAACCAGACAGCAACTGAATGCTCGTAAACCAAAGCTGTGCACCATCCAAATACATAACTTTTGCAATCGTCTTTCTGTCCGCCCAAAATAGCAAAAATGAGCCAATCAGTATCGCCCATATCTCGAGCGTCTCCCTCCCTCTCTCCTGTCATCAAAAACGACGCCATCCCGACTCGTGGCCTCGCCTCCCCCTTCAGCAGTCATACCCGGTCACTATTTCACGTGCACCACCTCATTCCAGGCGCACTCACCTTCAAATGAAGCTCGTGCGCCTGCTCGTCGGCCTGCTCGTGGTCGCGCTGCTCTCGTGCTCCGGCAACTTGTGCATCCTCGCGTCCAAGCACAAGGGCCGCGTCCTCTACAGCAGCCTGACCGTCACTCTGCTCACTGAAGCGCTCAAGGTGCTCGTCACGGGCGGCACGCTCGTGTTCACTGGCCCATCGCCGCCCCCGCGCTTTGTATCGACGGAGACGCTGCTGTACGCCGTGCCGTCGGTCCTGTAAACGATCGAGAACAACCTCAACTACGTCCTGCTGCGCTTCATGGACGCTACGACACTCGCGGTGCTCTGGAACCTCAAGATCGTCGTCACGGCCGTGCTGGTCCGATTCGTACTTAAGCGGAAACTCTCGGAGCTGCAGCACATTGCGCTTCTGCTGCTTGTAGTCGGCGTCCTAACGAGCCAATCGAGTCATTTACGGGTGAAAGACCAAGAAGACGTGATGACCGAGGAAAGCAGCAAGAAGGAGATGCTGATGACGAGGGACTCGTTTGCTGCTGACACGAGCACTCGGGACTTTGGTCCGGGCGTGCTTTTGGTGCTCGTGGGTGTCACGCTGTCGTCCTGTGCCAGTGTGTTCACTGAGTGGGCGTTCAAGAGGAAGTCCGAGTGTCCGTTTCTGTGGCAGAGTCTGCAGATGTATTCATTTGGCGTCCTCTTCAACACTGCTGGTGTTCTGCTGGTCGAGAGCGACGACATTGTCACGAAGGGATTCTTCCATGACTTTAATCACTGGACAGTGGCTGTGATTGCAGTCCACAACATGGGCGGCATCGGCATCGGCTTCATCCTCAAGTACCTGGACAACATCGCGTGCGTCTACGCCCATTCCATGGCGATGGTGCTCACGATGCTCGCATCCATGCTCTTCTTCTCCTTCTCGCCAACGCTCGAGCTCGGCTGCGGTCTCACGGTGCTCCTGATCTCCGTGTACATCTATCATCACCCGCTGGCCGCTGCTGTCGATGCAACGGTGTCGGAAGATGCTGCAAAATCGTGTCACTCATCGACGACGAGGATGGGCTCCGATATTCAGGGAAGGAGCGCAGACTCGAACAGTGCCGAGACGGAGCGAAGGATTTCGATTAAACTGCAAGAAATGGATGATGATGACGACGATGACGATGACGATACGGACACTTGCTCCATCCTCTCGAGCTCCAGTGACTCGTTGTCGTCCATGCCACCACGATCAATGCACGGCATGCAGCTCAAGAAGACGCAATACTCGATGCTTGCAAGCGAGGCGCTGTAAAAAACGCCATGTACCATACAAAAGAACACATGATAACGGTACGACATTTTGAAAAGTGTACAAACTGCTACAGAGCTGTCCGAGATGGCTACATACGATATTCCCTTCGTGCGCCATGTGGTGCAGAATAGAAAAAGCGTGACTGCATCTCATGCTTTGTTTATAAAATGTCTCAATCCGTTCATCATTCATCGGTCGCCTCCACATACAAAACCCAAGTCATTTCTAACGCCTTCGACAGTTTTCCAATCTCAAGTGCAGCAGCAAACAAGCGGAAAAACGCGCTTGGCGTCCCCTCTCCGCGTCCCCAATGATCTCGCGTCTGCGACTGGGCGGCTCCGCCAACAACAACGCGAACAATAGCGCGGCCAGCACCAGCTCCAGCCTCTTTGGCGCCGCGGCGTCAGCGATGAGCAGCATAAGCGGCGGCGGGAGTCTCTTGCCAGGCAACAGCAGCGTCGAGAGCGCAGCCGCCGCCGCCGCGGCCAATCATGCGACAAGTACCGGCTCTGCTGTGGTCTCTGGAGCGACAGGTACCCTTTTATTGACGAGATGACGACATTTTCAGGCGTCTGATTGGTCGAGAGGCTTGTGTAGCCATGATTGGGCACGCACTGGTCGATAGCTTCAACTGCGTTTACAAAAAAGCACTTTTTTCCTGCTTTTTCTAGATGGCTACACTTGATCCGTGCATGTTTAGGATGCTGTATTGGTGTTTATTTGTGGTATCTGACTCTCTTTTTGTTATTGTTGTTGTTGTTGTTGTTGTTGTTACTTTTGTATTGTTGGTGTCGTTGTTGTGGGATTGTCTTGTACTTTGCGTGTAGGTGTGGAGACCCCCTCGACTAATGGCAAAGCTACTGGTGGAGGGTTTTTTGGCGTCTCCCGCATGGTGGCGCTCGTGAATCAGGCAAACAGGAGTCTACAGACGTCGTTGCAAGGCACGACGGCAGTTCCTGCTGGCAAAGCAGGTTCACAAACACGGGGATCGGGCTTGCAAGACGTCGATCGGGATGGTCAAGTGGTTGTCGAGATTTTTGAGAACGAACGGCTTGAAGGGAAGCTGCAGGCGATGGATCCGAAACATTTTAGTGATCACCATGCGGCACCGGGTGCCGGGCATGATGAAAGACCGGAAGGAGATTTGCCAGCTGGTCATGAATGGGTAAACGACTGGGAGATTGACCGGAGTTACACAGCAGTGGATCGTGATGGGTGGACGTATGCAGCGGACTTTGTCGAGATTGTGCGTTTGCTTGGTGATGACCTGAGTCACGCCTCGCGTCATCCCACTGACGCAGTGCGTCGTCGTCGATGGATTCGCTATCGCCAGCCTGTGGATGAAAATGCGCCACAGTCTCCGACCGAATCAGGCGGATCCAAGTCGTTAGCTTCTTCTGTTGACACAAGCAATTGGGCCGACTCGACAAACGGGCAGGGCAATGACTACATGACGGAAGACAACGATGACCCGTTTATGCGGACTGCTCAGAAGACACAGACGGGTTTCCGCGTGAACGTGACTTTTGCTCATCGCGGAAAGAAAGATAACACGAAAGACTACCAGAGCATTAGCTTGACGGACGTGATGTGGCTTGTGAATGCGCATGATGTGACAATTGCACCTACAGAAGAGTTGATGCGCGAAAAGACGGCAAATCTCGAAGAACAGATCAAGGAGGCTACTTTGCGGTCGAAGTCGCTGGAGAAAGAGCTTCGTGCTCAGCACGATAAGCAGAGTCGAGAGCTTGTCGTGCAGCAAAAGAAGTTTGATGCTCTTGTGGCACAGTACAAGAAGGTGCAAGCGGAGAATGAAAAGCTCCAAGTCACCGCATCGGAGCATCGCGTTAAAGTCGAAGCGCTACGCAAGGAAGCGGTACGTACGTGATTGGCACGAGTCGCTTAAGGTGGATAGAAGGGGTTCTCACGTGGTTACGATGTCATGTTATGATATGTACAATCTGACAGACTGAAAAAGATATGCTGGCGGTATGGATATGTATACGTACCATGGCTTATGTTGTAGCTACTGAAGTACGTACCGACGTTGAGTGTCCGTTTTGTCGATAATGTGTAGAACGAAGAACAACGCGCACTAAACGCCGAGACTGCGGCGCAAAACCAAACGCTCGAAGAAAAAGCTAAAGCTCTTGCAACTGCGCGCATGCGCTACAAGCGTGACAACAAGCGGCTTGCCATGGCAGTGGAGGAAGCAAAGAAGCGTCTCGAGCAGCACAAGGCCCAGGCCAACATGGACTCGCAGGATCCTGTCGCTAAGGATCTGAAGACCGAAATGGACAAGGTACGACAGCTTTACGCTAAGTTGGAGGCCGTTCGTCAGCACCGTCTGGTTGTCGAGGAAGAGAGCAAGGCGCTGTTCAACCAAGTGGTAGAGAAGAAAGCCGACTTGAAGTTCAAGTCAAAGAAGAAGGTATGTCCGCTGCTACTATCTCCGAGTGAGGTCATTTTGTTGTGTAAGGCTATGACATTAATGGCTGGTTTGTGATTGCTGTAGATGGAGACAGCTTTGAGCGAGGTGGATGCTAAGATCAGTACTTTGAAGGAGGAACAAGCGTCGCTGTCAAAGAGCCTAGCTCAAAAACCTGAGGGCGATGCTTTGCGCAAGATAAATGCCCGAAGGAACGACATCAGAAGTGAAATTGGTGCATTGAAAGAGAGACGGACTATGCTGCTTGCAGAGAAGCGGAAGCAGGATGGCGTCGAGCTGTAGATTCTGCTGAAATGGTGCCAGTATGCCGTGTTTGATGATGGCCATGTTACATATGTCTGAAGAAAGTGTCAAAGGTTGGTTAACGAGCTATTATTGAGCAGTGTAACTTTTCTGATGTTCTCCTGACCACCTGCGTGCTTACACAGCCTACCGCTTGACGACTTCGCCATTCCTAGCCCATTCTTCGGGCCAAAACTCCTGTTATACCGGACCAGATCGGTGCACTGCAGCGATAGCGTCGTCGCGAACATTGACTTCCTGATGCGTCACATCGTTGGTCTCTCCACCCGCGATATATCCAGTGACGAGCACAGCGTCTCAATGGCAACGTCCAGCAAGTCGTCCAGCACGAAGGCAACGTTGGAGCCGAAGCAACTGACATTGAGTACCTGCGTATCCGTGCTGCAGCCCGACATTGCTGCCACCACACCAGTCTCGTCGAAACCATACGTTCGTCCACTGAGTTTGATCGCCCGCCACCGATCCGGTGACACGATCAGCGAGTTGTTCTCGAACGATGGCACACAACGCACATCCATGATGAGACTAACCTCCTCAGCTGTCTCGCAGCAGCACCAGAATGACATCTCTCCTGACGCAGATCCACTAGACGACAAGACGAGTTGCGTGAGCCCGTAAGCACTCGCCCGAAGAGCGTCCTTTTGAAGTCTCACGAGCACAAACGACTCGGAATACACTGCAACAAGATGCAAGCACGCGGTCGTTAACACAGCACTGGAAAGTCAACAGCAACGTGACAGCATGCGTATCAACTCAACCCTCGTACCTGTGAGGAACTGGCCGTCTCCTACACGAGGAAGTTCCAGAATGGCCGCCTCGTCACTTCCTTCCTCAGCATCAGTTGTTGTTGCTACCTGATCATGATCAAGTAGTGCGCTCTCTGCATCTCTTGCCTAAGACCCACAGCAAAGAAAAGCATTCATGCACATCATCAAACCTCGCCACATGTGAGATACGTCCCCGTCCAACCCGCACCTCTTTCAAGCCGTGTAATCCACGAGACAGCTTCGACTGCAAACACAAGATCGCCGCGTCCAAATCCACTTCTTGAACAAACATGACGTCCGTGTCGTACGTGCTCATGTTGAGGATACTAATGCGTTCGTCAGCAAGCAGCTTGGACAAGAAACTCACGACACCCGGAAACTCCGCGACCATGGGCCCCAAGTGGATCTGCGCAACAACGTCATTGCAAACATGAAAACTACAATCCGATCGACCACGTCTGGTTACCAGACAGCAATGCACGTCGATTGAAGGAGTGTCCCCAGTGCTCACCTGAATAGCCCGCCAAGACAGCGGTGCGACGGTAATCAAGTCCCCCATGCCCTTCAAAACAACACCACAAAAGACAGCAGTCAACACATTACACGATCAGCAAAAAAACAGCTCCTCAAGCTCGGTACAAAACAGCGAAAGCTCCATGATAAATAACGTCTAAACCACGTACGGCACGTCGAAACATCTCAATGCCATTCGGGTCCATAAACAGCGTCACGCCTTCTCGGTCCGACACCATGGAGAAGATTTCCGTCACCATCGAGCGACACACGTGGCTGTCTGTGCGCCGACAGCCGCGCTCATTATCGTCAAAGCTGCAGCCACTATACAGCAACAGACTGGCAAACAAACACACCAAAAAAACACACGTAAAAGAACGCGTTCAACACCTCCCAGCAGCCTTAACTGTCGGTATAACCCGAAGGAACCCGCCCAATACAGAGACAGCTCACGCACTTGAGCAGCGGCCAGCTACTGCGATAAATGTGCTCTGTCGGCACGAACACGACGCTCACGAGACCTGCAGCACACACACACAATCAAACAACCAACCAAACAAACAATCAATCAATCAATCAAACAAACGCAATCAAACAAACAAACGCAGCGTAAAAGACGCCGTGGCAGTCAGACGGCCTAGAGCCAATCCGTGGATAGAGACATGAACACAAAAGCAGTACCTGGCAATAGCGTCGCGTGGAAGTTCGACGTGGTTACAATATCCACCATCCCGTGAACGAGCTCGCGTCGTGTTTGGTCCAATCGGTTGTCCAGTCGGTGGCACAACTTTTGACTGGCCGCCACCAAGCGCACTCGGTGCCATGAAGGACGCGACGAATCAGAAGCTCGAGGCGCTCGTGGCCAAGGCAGGCGTGCCCAGACGCGTGCTAGAGGACCCGGAGCTGGTCGTGTGTGACGACGTCTGGACATACGAGCGCGCGAGACTCGCAGAGAAGCATCTGCAGCAGGACAAGTCGACGATTCCCAAGTTCTGGCAACGTAAGTGAGTGATTGGTGGAAAATCTGTCGACTCTCTTGTGGTATTATTACTAGATGGAGGTTGCGTTGTGTGGCACTAGACAAGTACGAAACGGAGGCGGCCAAGAGCTGGGACAAGTTTTATCGCCGCAATTCGAGTCACTTCTACAAGGATCGACATTATCTCCACGTGGTGTTTCCAGACCTGGGCGTGGCTCCTCCTGAGGACGGTAGAACAAGCACGTTGCTGGAAGTTGGCAGCGGAGTTGGGAATGCCGCTCTGCCGCTACTGGAGGTGAATCCAGCGCTGCGTATTGTGGCGATCGACTTTGCCGGTTCAGCTATTGAGCTGTTGAAGGTAAAAGCGGGTGCACTTGTGTCGTGCTGGAAGTATCTTTTTTTCAAAGAGGTCAGTGTTGGAAGGGACTTACTCGGATGCTACTTGGTCGTGGGATGTTGATGCTGTAGCAACAACCTCTGTACGACGAAACTCGCGTGCAGGCGTCGGTCTGTGACATCACACAAGACGATCTCCCTGCAGCAGCTTTTGCACACGGTGGCGTGGACTTTGCGCTGTGTTTATTTTGCTTGTCGGCTTTGCATCCGGACAAGATGAAGCTCGCTGTGAACAAGGTCGTGGCTGCGATCAAGCCTGGTGGAAAAGTCTTTTTTCGCGACTATGGCCGATACGACCAAGCGCAGCTTCGGTTCCGGCCTGGTTGCAAGCTGCAAGATAACTTTTACGTCCGTCAGGACAACACGCGGGCGTACTACTTTACGACGGAAGAGGTGGAGGACATTTTTACAAGCGCTGGCCTTGTTGTAGTCGAGAACGAGTACATCCGTCGCCAGTATGCTAACCGACAGCAGAACGTTGTGCGCTTTCGCGTATGGGTACATGCTATCTTCGAGAAGCGTCTCACGACCAAAACACCATGTGAGAAGCAAGTAGAAGACGACGGATGCTGATGGCAGAGCTCATGTGAGTTGCGCTTCTACTACTGCAAATATGTACCTGGAACTGTTTGACAACTATTAATCTACAGTCCGCAGTTCCGAATCGACGAAGACGCTGGTACGTTTTCTATACTGAAAACAAAAAAAATGCGAATCGATGATTTGACCACTTTCATCTACAAGCAGTGAAGTGTACGAAACTTGACGTTGTTGTGGTGCAGTAGGACAGCCCGTCACTTAGGAGGCGTATGTTTACGTCAGAGATTGACAAGACGAAGTCAGTACGATCCTCGAAGAATGCAAGCGCGACCTAGATATCTATCTACATCCCGTGTGACCGTGATGACATACCGAGTGTGAATCTATGTTAATTTGCATGGCATATTGAAAGTGTGTGGAAACATGTAGGCTACTGAGCGATTCAGTCGTCAAAAAAACAGGCAAAACATACCCAATGGCGCTTGTACAGACACGCCTCACACACGATGCATCAGTCACTTGCCACGATTCCGCTTGACGTTAACGCAGACACGAGAGTTGGGCGTACGTCTTCGCATAATACAGAAACTCCATGTCCCATGTCCCATGTATGATACGGAAGCCGTTGGGTATCATCAGTATTCGGCATTCGTAATTTGACGAGCCCGAAACGAATTCGTGGCTTTTAGTCGCTACGCCATTGCAACGTTTGGTGATAACTTTGTACTCCAGCATTGTGACTTCTCCAGCATCGGATCGAGCAGCTCGTTTTCCACGATCAACACCCATTCAGTGCGTCTATTTGTGTAGCTTTAGTCTATGATTAGACTCAGTAGCACTCAGTCAATCTACTGACCTACACGCTCAATCTTAGCGGTAGACTCTCCCCTGACGTGCTGGATGGCGGCCAATACGTAGTCAACCACGTGAAAACGGACAATCAGGTTGAGATGGTCCCACCAGTAGCTTACCGATGTCCATATTCCACCCTTTCCTGCTTCAGCGGTACCTGAGTAGAAAGTGGAATGTCCACTAACAGCAAAAGTGCCCATGACGTAAAAACGATCCCTGCACACGGCAGCAACCTTGATCAGTATAACAGCGACACTTGTAGAGCAGCGCAATTCGTACATGGTTGATCCTCCCAAGTCCTTATTTAGAGCCCGAATCATGTTGTCCGTTCGTAAGACGAACAACATGTCTCTCGGAAGTTGTTCGAGAAAGTCAGTAACCTGATAGCCATAATGCTAGTAAGTCCACTGTAGCCTTTATAATGCAAACTCGCACGACAAAGTTAACACGTACGCTCGATACATGCATCGTTTTGAGATCCTCGGAAAGTTTCTTGCGCTCCGACTGGCTCATTGCCGCATCAGGACGTCCCTTGCTATTAATCATCCGGGACGTAAACAGCAGCGGCAAGTATTTCGTAACCTCTCCAATGTTTAACCGTCGGCCACAGTCATCCAAGAGAACACTGTCACGTAATAGCATTGCTCTCCACAAATCGCAGTAAGCTTTACGGAAATTCCGATCGAATTCGCGGTATAATCCATGGTCCAGCAAGACGAGCTGCTCTTTGCGCTTGCCTTGAGGATCGGGATTACGGCGTACGAAGATGTTCCCCGCATGCGGATCGCAATGTACAAAGCCATGACAAAATACCATTTCGCTGAACACTTCACACAGTAAGTGTGCAACTTTAGGCGGGTCAAGGCCGAGTTCCTTCATAGCCTCGACTTGCGATATCTTCGGTGCATCGATAAACTCCATCGACAATATCTTCTTCGTGCTCAGCTCGTCGTACACGATGGGCACATGAACCGAGCTGTTGTGTTTCAAGCAAGCTGCAATGCGCCGACTATTTTTCTTCTCGTTCTCAAAGTCTAGCTACGCGTGACAAGAGTTAACACGATAGCAACAAACCAACAACAACAACTCAACCTAGCAACAATAACGTACTTCTGATAAGAGCGCACTCTCGAAGTCGGGAACGAGCCACTGGATCCGGACGTCAGGAAAAAAGTACTCGGTCAGCTGGAAGGCCCACTTGATAACCCGGATATCAACCTTCATCTGCGACTCCAAGTGATGATACTGGACCTTGACCGCCACTTCACGTCCAGCGTGATCGACTGCCTGATGGACTTGTGCGAGCGATGCACAAGCGATTGGCGTCTCGTCAATTTCCTGGAACAGTTCCTGCCACGGCCGTCCAAATTCTGTCGCAATGGTCTTTTCGACCATCTTGAACGACACGGGCTTGGCTTGATCCTGCAGCTGGGCCAGAGTCTCCGTGTACTCCTTGGGCAACCCGTGATTGAACGTCGCGAGTTGCTGACCAAACTTTATATAGATACCTCCATTCTGGTAGCACAAGTGAAGGAGTCGATGGGCGATGCGCTGGTTGAGACTCTGGAGCTTGGGGCGGTAGCTCGGATCGTCTCTCTCGGTCCCTTGAAAGTGCAGCCGGTAGTCCCACATGACTTGACCCCCAGTGACTAAAAGCCGCAGCGACCGGGACCAGACTTTGCTGTTTCATAGCAGAACACGAACGAGTGAACGGGTGGTGGGACTGAACGATGAAAAAAAAAAAAAAAACGGTTTGAAACAATCACGTACGCCTGGATCTCATCAGCTGCGTAGACGCCGCCAAGGAGCAGCGAGAGCGTGGCAAGTGGTTTTCTCGCACGGACGAAGAGGAGGTGGGGTATCATTATTACAACCGATTCGGGGATTCAGGTTGGTAGGTTGGTTCTGGGCTGAAGGCGACCGTCCAGTTGGGTTCGTTTCGGATGATGCTATTGTGGGTTGGATCGGAGGTTTTTTATTATCAGTAGTAGTGGTAGTAGCTGTTCACGAGAGGTATTCGTGGAGCCAGCAGAGAGGCACAACTACAGCAGCATCATACAACGCGTCATATCAGTGCAATAACGACCGAGTCGAGATGTAAGGTCGGTCATATGGCAAAATCGAGACCATTTCGTTCGACCCGTTATTGGCAAAGGTCGAGTTTATTGAATGGGCTTCGACTGCAGATGCCGTTCGGGTGGAAGCCCAACACACAAGTTGCCGGTGATAAATGAGATGCGACGGCACCTGGTTCAATAAGGTGAGCCCACTTGTAATCAAGACCAGTGTTTTGCGATGTTCTTTGAGATGCAACGTGCCGATACTTCCTGGATGATTGGTGTCGTACCACGAGCACTTGGCGTTTGACTAGCTAGTTGGTACGATGCTGCAAGAAATTGCCAAGATGCAGCATCAGCAACAGCAGCCATTGTCCTCAGCGCTACGAAGCACGAGCTTTGATGAAGTTGCGTGCCTTTGTTGCAGGACGCAACATGCGACGAAGATGATCTATCCACGCGGACAAAATGGCTACATTTGCTAATTCACGCCGTTAAGATGTTCAATACTTCATGAGTTTGGTCATACACGTGCGACACGAGTGGCTGCATCTCTCGTCATGATGACCCATCTTCAGCACGCTTCTTTGCTATTTACAACGCCATAAATTTAGCAAGACGGCCCTGCAAAACTCGAATCGATTCGTTTGCTGAAGCAACACCCAGGCGCCGAAGTTGAAGTGTCCATTCACCTACAATAGTTGTAAAACCATCATGAACAGATAGCAGATCCCGGAGGTTATCAACTCCATTTAAAGGGCAGTGGTCGGGACCGACATTTCTCGTAGTTTTCGGAGGATGAACCGAACACATCGTTAAAGTGAAGCAGGATGGCTGCGCCGATTGTGCGGTGTCACGATTAGAGTGAGTAAAAATATAGATTCACTCTAGTCAGCACGGTGCAAGACGTTTTTGATTTGTTTCATTCGTAATTGGTTTCTGACATGGAAATAGCCTTCGCTCGGACTTTGTCGCTGCACTACATACTCTCAACACATACGATAACACTTGGTACAGCTTGTGCCCATTCGTCCTTGATCGTTCTTGAGGAAGGGAGAGACTGTTGTGGTCCAAGACGAACTTTACACGCAGTCGTTTCTGCCGACAAGGAAAATGCCGTCGATCGATCTTTCGCAGCCGGCCTCACCCGTAATGGGGCTCCTGATAGGACCGGTTCCAACGCCATCGTCCGTGCCGTTGTTACTGTTGCAAACACACATAGAGAGAAATACACACACATTAGCATTACAATGTCCTGATTGCTCAAGACTTGGATAGACTTACCTCCAAAAGAATGTCCAGCAGTCGTCGTCAACGACTAGATCGTTCTTGGACGGCCCGTCGCATGTATACGCAGAGCACGTGCCGTAAGGGTAGCCGTGGTTGCCATCGTACTGGTGATCCGTCACGAACACAGCATAAGTCTGCGGAAGGTGGGTGCGCGTGTTGTGCGAGCACTCGGCAGCCTGGATTGCCTTGGACACTTTAGTTACTTGACAATTGTAGTTGCCTGGGCGCATGCCTTTCGTGTTGGTGTAGGCCGGCGCGAGCGTTGCTGACACGAAAGCGGGAGCAGTGAGAAGAGCGAGGGCGAGAGTACAGCGCATGACGATTTTGCGGAGAGGAAGGGAGGAAGTTGTTGCTTGGTGAGGTATTGCAAAGTGACATTGTTGGTCTCGTGACAACGAGTGCGCCTCGTGCTAGGAACAGCTCTGTTAGGACAACACGCCTGTCATTGATTGCCAGACAAAGTCCACCGTGCGATCGACCGCATGTGTTTTCGGGTAAGAAAGTAACAGATGAACAAACAATTGACACGCTAGCAATGCTATGGCAAGTGCGACTTCAGGTAGGGAGGAATAGAGCAGCTTTTATGAAAGCAGTCATGGTCATCATTCGCGGCAATACCGTCGGTTTATAGGTTTGTGTCTGTGCTAACACTGAGCCATCAAAAGACTGCATCAGGCACAGATAGTGCTACGCTTTGTGCGTGCATCGAGTAGCTAGAGCGCGACCCAGAGAGGCACCAATTATCACGATGATAAGCCACGGTAGTAAACGCTCTTTTTAGTAGAGGATCTCCATCCTTCTGAAGTGTATGAGATTCGTGTTCGCGTGGTTGTTCGACCTGACGAAGTAAGAGAAGCACATGACCGATTCCAGCTTCCTAGATGGCTTGACGCTGGTATTGTAGTGTCGTTAAACATGATAGTAGGAATTTGACACATGGTCGAACTCCTATGCTAGCCTCTCTACCTCAATCTGGTAGACATTTCTTCTACGTGCCGCGCGCATGAGCGTTTCATACTGGCCCGGCTCGAACGACTAAAGGTTGATCTGTACATGCACAGCGCTGTACACTCTTTTCTCCTCGCTACGTTCTAATTGAAAGCAAATGCAGTCACATGACTAAAGAATTTGACAGCACGTGACGCTGTAGAAGCAGTATCATCGTATGTAAACAAAGCAGCTACGAATGAACGTCGATTGAGTGGATCAGTTGAACAGTCACATGTTCCCGAATTCCAGTTGGACCGTGATGACCGAACGTCTGGCCCAGCTGCTTCCAGCCAAACAGACAACTGGCCCGACTTCACACTGTCCACATGTCATACATAGACTCTACAGTTAAGTGCTGTCATCTTTTTACTGCAGATATCGCGACAAAACGATCTGATCTCGTTTTTGCGGTATCGTTAAACGAACTCGGCGTGCCACAAGACTGCTAGTGTCGAGCCGGTCACCTTTATAATAGGAGTCACTACGTATTTTTTGGCGAATGCTAAACGGCTGCATTTATTTTTATTTGGCTGGCTGATTTGCGTGCAGGGTAAACTGAACAACATGAGGTTCGAACCTCATGTTGCTACGTCGTTAAATGACCAGTCATTTGTCAGATCCGACCTGTGGTGACCCCCTAGCCAAAGAGTTTTCTCGTGATGGATCTCCGTTTTCGCATCTACTATGTAGGGTCAACTCCGGTTGGGTCAGTACTTGTGTCTTCATCCGTGCAAAGATCCCGGCGATATGAAAGCCCTTTCGCGAGATCGCGAATGCTAAAGTTTACACATTCGCTATCCAACTACGATCGCTAATCTTTACGTCTCAGTTTACATGGCTAATGTTCGAGTAGAGTCGGTTGCGGCGATTCCAACATTTACAAATTCGGTAATTGCTATAGTGGGTGAAGTATCATTCAAGAGCGCGCCACTCAACTTTTGTAGACGTGAGAGACCGTCCTTTGTGAGCGATCGCAATTGCTTCAATGCATCATGGTTCGGTGAACGTGGCTGGCTATGAAGCTAGGTGTTGAGGCGAGCGTTCACGCCCAAAATGACGTAAAGACGACATATTTCTCGGAAGAGAGCTCTAGCAGCAAGAGAGTAAGGACTGGAGTAGGATTATAGCCCCGTATTGCACTAACATCGTCATTTTAATCTTTACACTGGCAATTGAGTGAATATTTGTACCGGATTGAATAGACATGATCTATTCTTCATCAAATTAGGTGTAAGTATTAGATGCCTCTCCAACAAAAAAATAACAAAGCTGAGCAAAAAAGGAAGGCGGCCGTTTAGCATTTGCCTTATTTTTTAGCCAAGTCGCAGTTTTGTTGCGAATGGAACTCATCGTATATTACATCTGTTATTAACCTAACTTGATTCGCAGACATACATCTCCAATCCCGGGAAGGCAGCTAATACAATCGTACAGTTGGCTGTGCACACAGGATTTGAAAATAAGCCGTATTGCGTAACTTAGAGCATCTTCAGTGGTCTTGGGATGTACCTGACAAAACAGCGAATAGGGCCATCCAAGTGGTGCTTACACGGTAGGCCTTTCGAAATCACAAAAAAGTATCGGCCTGCCCTTTGGAAATTCCATGGACCGACTGGAAGAACGGGCGGGGCGGGACGAATGGCAACGCGCTGCACTATTTCAAACACCAAAGCAAGTATGGGACCATTGTCAGGGCCTAGCGGCCTGACAGGTCCGGACGGGATATCGAATCGCGTCGAGGCTACTCCATTTGCATCATGCAGGGCAACTTGCGGACAGTACATGTCGTAAGCAACCGGGCTGTCGGGGAGAAGGGGAGACATTGGCGCACTTGTCTGGTATGCACGTACGCCTCAGCCTTTAGAACAATCTGGTGGAGCATTGGGCGAGGGAACGTGCATCACGCTACAAAATGGATTGCTTTTTTAGCGCGTGTGTCAGCAGACAGGTCGGTAGCGTACCCGCAAACCGAAAGGTCCTCCTAGAGGACCGTTTCCAGGATGATTGGGAAGAGGCTGAGCGTATGTGGGAGCGAATATGGTATACTTTATCGACGATGTGTCAAACTTCGCTATGAACAGACCGGAATGACGTAGTTAATTAGGCTGTCACGAAGGACATCACAAGCGCCAGGACCAATTTGTTGGATACGTGCATCCGGCAAGTACGCGCAATAGCGCTACGAGAGCATAGCATCATGTAATCGAGCATTAGGAGTTTCCACGCTGTATGCATGCATCGAATGACTCGAGCATGAAACGAGAAGGTTGCTAGGCTGTACAGGGGCTAGCCCTCGTAAGACCTCGGATCATCCGGCACTGTCAACGCGGATACGGCATTTCCAGAGATCTTGCAAATAGTTAATTTAGTGTAAATCGACCATTTACAACAACAACAACGACAACAGCATCTTCAGTGATGACTATCACTTATCTATTTGCACACCAATATGAAATCACTATAACTTCCGCTCAGCCTTATAAGCTTATAAACTTCACAGCAATTGGTGTCGTTTTAACATTAGTCTGTTTTCGGCTCAATGTGTTTGGTACAAGTTTGGTCGCTTTCATCATCGTTTAGTACGATAAATGTTTCACGACAGCTTTACCAGTATTGATTCAAACTCGTTGTGGCTTTCAAGTCTATTTCTTTGGTCGAATATCTGCAGCCAGTGACATGCAATTGATCTTAGCCGATGATCTGATTTGTTTTAAATTCCTCAACCGATGGCATGCAATCTCAAAATTTATCTCGGGTGTCGCAGAACTGCATTCGAATTAGCGGGTTAGCTAAGAGCAACCTTTTCTCGAGTCATTCCCCAAGTTCTTTCGCTGTTCTGCCGTGCTTTCATTAGTATAAGACAATAAAGTTTCTCTCATCGAAGCAAATTTTAAGATGTACTGACTACTCGAGATGCTCTTTTAAAAACCAATGATAAGAACAAGAATGAAATCAGAAGGGGCTAATGGTACTTTATCGCGTTCAAGAAGTTGGTACAGGCATAACTCATTTGCCAAAAATCGTTGTTTCTTATCTCTATATTAGTCATGGCTGTAGTATCGTCTTACTAAGCAGCAAAGTAAGAAGATCTAATATTATTTCGCGCAACGGCTGCATGTAGCTTCCTGACGAACCTTACAGTAGTTTTTATTGTAGATTGTCGATCACTTGCAAGTAATTCGTGCAAATCGTTGGCCGATGTAAAAATTAAAACCGACGGGACGCTTATCATACGTAGGTCTTTCTTTCACCGACAACAAGATCACGCATATATGCGGCGCCAAAAACTGATCGCATTCACGGCTGCAAGCTCCGTTTCTAGAGCTCAATCTTGACACGATTATTTAAAAATGAGGTGACAGAAAGCTATAGCAATACGTACAAGTGCACTCGTTGAATACGACATCATACGCTGAATTACCAACAAAAATGTGATATCAACTTTTAGCAAGCGACAAGCAGGTTGGGAAGTATCCGACAGCATGGTCTTAAGACATGATCCAGATGATGGCATTACGCACACATAATTCATGGATCTGCGTGGTTTAAATGAATAACTCACACGAACCCCTCCGTTGCGAGCAAAATCATTTGTTTATCGCAACTTACTAGCGCGCGAGGCTTTACCACTGCTTGCGACCCCGTATTTTAAGTCTGGCTTTAGCGCTATCTCGTGTGTGCTTATATCTAACGTACTAAAGGTGGTAATGCTTGGATACATCTGTACATTTGTAAAAACGTTTAATGTGGAGTATTTGACTTTACTCATTCCGATTTTTTTAGACGTGTACGCCTCATCTTAGTGCCTATATACAAACTAGATATCTATAAATAAGCTACTGATTAGTCGCTTGATATTGACCAAATACATAATCGTCGTAATATTTGTGCCGTATTTGTTCTTCGCGACTACGCGGTTCTGCTTCAAATCTACACTGCGAGATAACATTTTCGGTTCAAGCATTACAAAAATCAATTCATACTAAAAAAAGGTAGGTATGGATTATTGTTGTAGTGTTGAAGCTTATACACGAGACCATTATAAGTCGATAAGTTTTATTCGTATCGTTTATCTACTGATGACTCATTTCATAAGGTTACTGGGCAACTATATGCATAGCGTTTACATCTCTAAGCTCCTACCCCTCAATTATATGATAGTGACCTTTTTCATAAACATTCTCCAGCCATTATTACACAGATACTGCGGGGTTCTCTACTATAGTCGCTACTCAGATCACTCGTAGGCTTGATGCAGACAAATTCAGAATCAGTCAAATTATGATCTACGTAAATTTATGCTTCACATTTTTGTGAAAAAGGAAAAAAAATAAACTATCGGTTCACTTTCTAAATCACATATGATCTTGTCTTAAGTACGCCGTACCAATGCACGAAGGTTCGAGATCTGAAAGCACAATGCCAAGAATCTAAAAATTAAGACTAAATATTCGGATAAATTGGGCTTCCGTAAAGTTTGGAGCTCAGATCACCCAGAATGTTTTCTTTCTCTTTCTCAAGGAGCGCACTGATCATATTCTATATTTGAGAACGATTTTCCCGAATTTTTTTTGCGGTCGCTTATAATCCAAAGCAGAAGGAAGACCTGATAAATTGGTTAGATAATAACTCCAAACAAGAAATGTTTCTCTAGCTGTAAAGTATAAATGGCAAGGCCTCGGTACTTTCTGGACGCCTAAGCCTACCTGAAGACACCATCAAGATCTCCACTGGATAGTCGCAACGCTTCCAGTAGCAATATGAATCGCGCAGAATCAGGAAATACGGAAAGTGTGCTTCATCAAATGACGTAGCCCTGCATAAATCAGTACGCGTACTTTGGGATGTAATAGCGCGCTGTGACGCCCAGAGATATTTGCAAAATGGACAAAAATGGTGCGTGAGATTGAAGAAATCTTTATCTAGAAGGATGTCGTGCAACATTATTAATAATACAGGCCGTTCTCCAGCGTAGCTCACATAATACAGCTGCTTAGAAAGAGTTTGAGGGTCAAGAAATAAAATGCCAGGGTTGATTTACTATACAAACAAAGTTACAAGTTTGAGCCCTTTTAGTTTAATAAACAGCATACTTTCCCTTTTTATTGAGGCAAAGATCTCAAAGTTTTGCGATTATATCCTCAGTACACTTCTATTTCCCTTCGAATAAACAGCTTTGGACGTTATTACCGGACGCTCCGTAGTTGATCAAAATCTACCAGGCTTTGCTTTGCCTTTAGTTTTTACTTTCACGATCAAAAACCTGGCTTGTGTTCTCGCTACGTTTAGAATGCACGGAGCTCGTTGGATGCAAGCCTGCTCACCACTACTTCCTATTGGATCCACAGAATCTGGTTCCTCACCAGCAGGCCTCCTAATTCCTTATGTTAGTCGGTGTTTTTTCGTGCTGTACCAAATTTCTGTTTAGCGAAGAAATTTCTCCGTAAGGAAGACTGTTGGGCATTACGTAAAGGGAAATTCGGATGTAGTTGTATCCTGTTTCCATATGTGACATATTAGCGAGCATTGCAACGCGTTTCCTCAGCTTAAAGCTCCGCTTTTTCGTTTATTTTGGCGTGACTGAGGGACAAGGGCTCTAGTCTATTAGACGAACCACAAAATTACATCATACCCATGTGTGATATAAGGAGCTGCCATATCATAAAAGCTATCATTAGTACTCTACCAATTTCCGCCTCAAAGAAGGTGTGGCATGCGCAAAATATTTCGGTTCCGGATTCGTCAGTGCGAAAATCATCCATCGAGATGGATGCCTTAACCAATTCCGATAAAGGGTCAAGCTGCATGGCAACGATCCGATTTCCCAACTCTTGGCATATTTTGAAAGTGATTTTTTGCTTCGACGGGCAGTTAAATAGTGATAACGCACGAGACATGCATGATTCGGAGGGCTGTCACAAAGGTCATTGTTGCCTTATCATAACCATGTTTTTTCTAAAAAAAATGAAAATTTTGTCCGCAGATGTAAGATTCCGCTCACTAGATCGACAACCAAGTCGGACATTGTCAGATAGAGTCTCTGCTGCTACGCTTTAAGCGTGAATAAATTCACGTTCATTTTCACTTCTTGAACTCAAATATGTCATGTCTGTCCATTCCTCATCGTCTTCACACTTACGATATAGATGCAAGACTTTGGCATATCATCCTGCATTGGTAAGTATGGATCAGGTATTGCAGATTGTTAATAATTATGGATCTGTCGATTTATTGTGGACTCTAATTGCATAAGGGGATCAATAAGTACATATTATTCGCCTGTTCTTCTTGAAGGTATTGAAATCCACTTGCTCGTTCCGAATATTATGAGGTTGTCAAGCGCCAATCGTCGGGCCTCGGAGAAGTAATCCTTCGTTTTCATCTACTAAGAGGAAATATATTTAAAGCTACCAGGTACCAATCAATTTCAATTGATTCTAATTGTAGATTATCTACTCTAACTCCTTATAAGAGGAAGAATTTTTCTCACTTGAGGAGTGACTTCTCGTAATAAACTATCGCGTACAGACATACAGAGTATAGATCTATGTAACATATACTAAACTAAATTTTGAGCATCCACCAAGCTCGTAGAGCTTCTAGTGCTGGTGAAAGGGAGAAATGATTCGCAGGAATAGCTTGACACAAATGCCTAAGAGTTCGCGCCTCATCGAAGGCTCTTGACTATCTCAATTAAGCAAGTCCAAAAAAGACGCGCGTCTATTTTAAATTTAAAAGGGAAACTGATTTTTAATGATTTGTTGCGATAATAATGATCATCTGCGTATCAAAAAATTATAACTTTTCTACCTGATGTTGAAATTTTATATAGTTTCTTTCTGATCTTACCATACCAGAAACTACTATTTACTAAAAAAGATTTTGGTGATAAGTACCATCTAACCATAATCGAACGGTACGCTTTTAACGTGAACATTGTAGATATAAGAATACGCCTATCAGATTCAATGATATTCTGCATGTGTCGCACAACATACCACTGGTTCTACAGACCGTCTTATTACTTCGTTACAGTATATGTAGTAAGTAGGAGTAGGAGTTCAACTCTCGTCTTTACACAACGTAATCTGTACAAAATGTTTAAAATTTTCGAGAGCTAAGCGGGCAATGCATTGTGGCTTGTAGCCGGATATGCCGGAATTTCTAAAGAGAGCTAGGATGATACACGGCCTATATTTCCAAAAGATACCTGACTCTATGTGAAGAGCTCAGCTAACCTGATTAGGCATGTTTATAATCCAACAAGATAAAACTTAGTAGGAAAAAGAACATCTACAGCTCAAGTCCCCCCTCTCAATATAGGATCTTTGTCAATAGGGTGCCCCGATGGACCACAAATTAACATATTAAGACACGCGTGGAGTTGTAACCTGTGCTCTGCTATTGCTACAGGAAATTGCACGAATTGATGCAGCCTTCAGCTGAAAGAAGTCGATTTTTAAGTACTTTGAGACGCTCATAGATGACGATGTTCGAGTTACCTAGCCACAGCACTTCTGTCGGCCCATTTATGTACTTGATCTATGGTCTTGTAAATTGGTGCGTTTGAATCATAACTCGGCTGCCGTAACGCCTTTGTTCCAACCTTTTGCGGTCGCAGAAGTCCACATTTATAAATTGTTGAATCTTTGACATTCGCACAGTGATCTAGTATCATGTACAAATGACCTGAGATAACTCTTCTCTCTCGCCAGCCAAGCGAATTATCTAAATGGCTTTTACAAGATTAATTTTTTGCTACCCCATAAATGTTTGCGGCAATTACAATTAACGGTTTTTATTTCTCACACGAATCATATTCGCCTAGAACAGAGTTAGCAGATTGGTTGCTATGTATAAGATCGTTCATATTTTATGGTCATTGAGACAGATGGCGTGATTATGCACTTAGGAAGGACTTGAATACGTTGCCGTATCTATCGATCCGTGACCGCGTGCATGTCGAAGCGGAATAATTAAGCCTGTGATGCTGGTTTCATTTTACGTGTAGAGAATTCAAATCTATCTTCTCTCGCATTCAATATTGTAACCTTTTTTACTTACTTCAAAATCCCTTTAAGTAGCCGAAAGGTTCTGGAATGTTTAACGAAAAGAAATTGGTAATGGGGATCTTTCTTTCCTGTTCCAGTATATAACCTTGTCGTCACAAGAGCTCTGTACTCTTAATTTTTTCCCTAAAGATGCCAATTTATGGCTTTCACATCTCATACAACTGAATTTGTGCAGCCCTGGAACGGCGTGTATTATTAGTTATATGGTCTTGGATCCATTTCCAATCGTAGTTGTGCAAAAGTGAAGGTTGGTGGCGTAGTTCAACTTTAGACCCGGCCAGTTCTATGCAAAATAAATGTCGTGTGGATGCTATCATGATCGTCGCTGCCCCGCCGTACTAAGCAAAGTAATTTTTGCTGAAAAAGCATCGCTGAGATCTGAAAAGTTTAAGGCAAATCGTGTGGCCCTTGCGTTGTGTGCAGAGCGATGTATCTTACATGGCAGTAATTTGTCTAACTTGGTTTGCGTATGTGGATTGCTATCGGACCCTAGATTTATATCAATCGTCTTTTTACAAATCGTCTCCAGATGCAAGAGATAGCCACCCTTCTGGGACCTATAAGGATAGTGATATTGGAAGTCAATCAAGTGCAAGAAGAAGGAGGGAGAAGACGGGATGGAGGTGTCGCTCGTCAATTTTTCGGTTGTTGTGAAGTTTGGCGACGACAATTTGTCGCATAGGGAGCTGCTGTAATTTAAACTGTCGTGCGAACAACTAAAAAAGAACAAAAACTGGTTACCTACATTGCACATTCAACCACCTCATTCTATAAAATGTTTACAATGATATTTTATAGAGCCGTTTAGCCTTCAGTTTCCGCTAATGAGCCTTCCATATACATTGAATAAGTAATCGAATTTAAAACCCTACATCATCGAACTGTTCTGTTAGAATTTTTATAAATAGCTTGAATTAATTTCATTTAATCTACTATATCGTACCTTTGGTCTTCCTTCTTAAAATGACATAGAAAGCATTAGCTAGATTACAGGAGAGCTGTTTGCTTCTGTTGACAGCGCTTGTCATACTCTTGACATATGACACTGCTGGGGGGATGCGCTACAACAAATTAAGGACAACAGAGAAGGATGAAAAACAGCAAGTAAAGGAAGGTTAAAGTTGTGAACCTCCGCAATGCTCATGCAAAACTGTCTACAATAGGCGATTCGCTAAGATGGCCATGTCAAAGCATTCAAGCACATCAGAGGTTGGTAAGCATACGCCATATTCATTATATTTTCACGATCGTCTATTTACACGCTGATATGGAAGATGGTCGGTATACGTTCGTACCATAAACGAAGTATCGTCGTCGGAGCCTTTTGGGGTGGTCCTTTGAGAGTGAGAGAGAGGTGGAGTAGAGCGGATAATATGCAACTTAAGTAAGCTGGTGCGAGTCTAAAATTAGAATGCTCTCACCTGTCGGAAGTAATGCTTTTTGTGGAGATTGCGGATACGATTGGATCAGTCTTAACGGTGAAAATTTAATATTTGCAGCATTCAGTAAATTAAAGCAATTTGAGAATTTAGGCGGTTTCAAATTGAATTACTCGATTTATATGTGAGATGAATGCTCATCAGCGAAAACTGATGGCTCATTAACGACTCAAAGAATTTATCATTTACTTTAAAGATTTGTTATTTCATACCATTTTGGAATAGTCACTCCCTTTTTTGTGATGTGTACTATCGAACTGGCAATTGTGATAGGAAAATTTTGTGTGAAACTTTTCCGTTTCAGTATAATATTTAACACGGTATAATCTTAGCCGTATTAGAGGTTAGGTAGAGGGTGTGTATTCACCTAAAGATCGCACCTGGCAGATGTCTGTCCACTACACAGCTCCCTCTTCGATGCATTAAAATGCCTCCGGCAATACAATCTAATATAAACTAGCTCCTGTCTACCATAAACATGTAAATTAAACATTGAAAAATGACGCATAAAAACTTGTTCCGAGAGGCAACCCTTACATCGACTCTCCGTCTCTGAGCAGAAAATTTTCTTGGCACAATGACCGATAGAGTTTTACTAATGGGGGAGCGCGGAACTCGTCTACACAAAACAAAAATTGGTGATGTAATGATCAGATATAGCTACTCAAGAATACTGAAAAGGAGAAAAATGGCAATGTTCAATTTTGTGTGATGTTCAATAGTCTTATTTACTCCTCTTGTTTATCTAAATATTTGTTGATGCTGATAATTGTATAGCATTGTATGTTGTGTCGATTAAACGCATTGTATTTTCAGAAAAATGTCTTTGTCTTATTCTCGGTATAATTCTCTCTTTTCGGTTGTCTTAGTTACTCTCTTATTACTCATTTTTTCTTATATTCAATGGCATTTGAAGCTGCACCTGACTATCTTGACTTCTTATAATACATGATGGTGTAGTTGGTCGTCTAAATGCAGAGTCATGGCCATGAGGTCCAGTCTGTAGAAAAAATAATAGCTCAAATATTTTCACGTGACGCTAGATGCTTCTTGTGCTTGATACTCACAACCGTACACTAAAAATTGCGCTATTGACTAGGTTGCTATTCCTACTATCTATACATAATTGGCATCGCCTTATACCAAGATTTCATTTACCAATAACATTAAATTTAGTCGTGTATTGTGGAGCTTGCGGGACATTGCAAAATAGCCTATGTCTATTGCATTAAAAAAATCAAAAATTAGGATTGCTAAGGTTCACACAATGAAAAAATTGAGTGATGTTAGCCTCAAAGAAGGTGGATGTAACATTTTCTTTACTTCATGACTTGTCCATAAAAAAGTTGGCGCTCTTGATGTACGGAATGCTATATGCTAAGTGCAAATTCGCCCCAGCCAAATCAGGGGTAATTTTAAAGCACCTAACTTCATTGCTTAATACACATACATGATTTGTGGGCTAATGATTTGATTAAAGAAATATCGATGGAAATTTGAGAAAAAACGACTTTTAACAAGAGAACGTAAAATGTTTAACAAGGGACACCTGATGATTAGCCTCAGTCAGACTTTCGTTTAATCTTCGTAAATTTATCTTCTACATGACGATTAGCCTTCATGTGTTTGCCTATGGTGGATTAGCGTTTGATGTTAACCATTCAGTCGCTCCTGCATCGATATCCTTTGCTATTCTTGATACTGCTATAAATGTTGGCGCATACACCAGTGAAGGCACTACCGATAATGAAATTCTATCAGCTTTATCATGAAGTCGTGATGTTGTAAATATCCCTACCGATCGGGCCATTCGGAAGTCAAAAGAAATCTATCCGTACCGTGAAGCAGTATGCTGTGCGCCAAATCTATGTTATCAGCATTGTTCACACAAGGTCGCGTGGCATCATGCGCGTTCTTCCTTGTTGCTTTAAAAGAAACCTATCATAACTCAACAGGTGTTTGTTGTCGTTGCTAGACCGCGGAACTAAACTCGCTTGCAGTTTGTGTGATCTCACGACCATTTTTACAAGAAGTTGCGCTTAATTGAGGCCGGTCAACAGTTTTAACTACTTCCATTTTAAAAAAGTCCGACGCAAAAAAAACAATATCGGTGGCACAGGGTGTGCCACGAGAAGGAGGCTATACGCAGGCCTCATTTGTCCAAAACTATCAATACGTAGCTGTCCCGTAATTAAGTGCGCACATGTGATAATGTGAAAGTACATATTATACGTGTTATACACTTTTTTTCAGTTCAGGGTTACTGACCCACATATAGGAGACCAACACATTACGAGAGCAAAGTGATGACCACAACCACTTCCGATAATATATCTTGACGTCTCCGTGCATGAGAAGGAATGCATATTCTTAACCAAGACCTTGATTCTTTTGCCTCAATCCTTTTTCATACAAAATTGTTCGACCTACACTACGTCGTCAATGCTCTTGCGCTCGTTAACGGACAACTTTCAAAACTGAAAAAGAAAAGAATGCAAGTTTGAGATTTTACGCTTTAAGGAGGTCATCGTTACGTTTAACAAAGGAGTTTGTATAAAATTAACGTTATCTTGCTAAATTCTGGCTGTTCTCTTGTTATGTAACGGATACTCTCTCAGCTTTGTCATTTTAGTTTATTGAAGCCAAATGTATAGCCTATACGTTATCTAGGTGTATTTAGCAATAAGTGGAGGTGCATTTAGAGTTACTTCCCAAACAGTGCAGAAAAATCACGGGGTATGGGTGATGCGAACTCGAGCCAGTTGTTTGTATTACTATAATTATTGGACTGGACGTTTGATCGCGACTGGCTTCAACTAGAATTCGAAAAAATATGTACCTCGATCAATTGCCTCAGTACGTAATATCGACGTTCACATCAGCTTTTTAGTTGATAACTATCCTACTGCTCCTACTGCGTCACGGTTGTTAAAGTCATTAATATTGTAACGAAGGGTTGGTTTTAGGGTCCCCGGGTATTACATGGAATCGGCAGACCGTGCAAGCACGAAATCCTTCGATAAAAATCCACACTATTTGCTAATACGTGGAATGAGCAACACAAGTATATTTGAAAAGGTTAGAGAGAAGGGAGCTGCAGCCTTGTGAGCACCAATGCAACAGCAACCAGCTCGATTTCTGCGTGGGAATGAGTTAGATCTTGCGGAGTCACCTTCTTTCTTCCATGCAACAAAACCTGACGGGAAAACTGTACGAAATTTTGGTCCGATTGTTGCCCACGTGCTCTTGGTCCGATTATTTTAGGACAGCGGATAAGCAGGAAAGACTATGGCCTACAAGAGATTTAGTAATATCACGCCTTGCACGATAGCAGTTTCCGCGCCTACATCGTAATAAAAATTCTGAAGATACATTATCAATACATACCAACGACGATGCATTAACGAACCATGCTGTGTAGCTGCAGATTAGCGATTTTAGTGAGCAATATAGAATAGGACGTTGGCACGTCACTTCAACTCCGACAGTCCCACCTGCTGAAACTACAAATTATTTAAGTCTGGGAACCCTCCACGAAATCGGAATGAAAGGTGTAAAGGGGCACTGGTAGCTAGTACTGCTGCAGTATTAGTTCACCTACACTTACAATAGTGTAGGTATTGCCGCGCGTAACTTCACGTACACCGTACGTGCAGAGGAAGGCTAGCTAATGAACGACGCGTCACAAGGAGTAGAAAGGAAAACTGCATTATAAGTAACTAATTCCTAATTACACGTACTTATGTTCAGTCCTAAATTCATTTTATCTATCTTAAAAGTGTACACTATAGTCTTGCTCATCCCCCATTGCTCGCGTTCATCGTTATGTGGACGCTAGAGCTGGCTGATATGATCGCCCATATCAGCCAATCGGTGAGTGTCTCGGAATAATACCCCATATAGTAATATCCACGAATATGATCAAATATTATGATAATATTCTAAATAACAAGTATCAAGGTTAATTACATGTTACAGGCTCACCCCGTTTCAAGAGGGGCCATCGTGGGATCAGGTCGGCATCACTGGCGTGTCACCATATTGGATCAAGTAAATATTGGCATGATCGTTGTCGATCGCGGAGATCAATTTAGAGGACCACCATTCGGCAGCCGATTGCACGACGCATCGACAAGCTTAGGTTCAAAAGGCATTTTGTAAGATAGGAGAGCAAGTTCTGGAGCTCGCCCTTTGATATATGTAATCCAGATTATAGAACCGAATTAAGTTGCAAATAACGATACAACAGCAGCAGTCACTAACGAGGGAGTATGATGCTTTATATGTCTGGATCGACCCAGAACAGTGAGGTAGGGCAACACAATCAGTATTTGATTGTGAGCGTCCAGTGTTTGCTCAAGTGATTGTAATCGCCTTTGATAGGTCTTAAGCCAATCACATGTGTGCATCACAGTTTGACCGAGCCAAATAGTGACACCAATCATGTCGACCTATTGCAGGGGACATGCTAGATCGTACTTAGTACGTGTAACACACACTAAACTGCGTCATTCACAAGCACATAGACAAACGCACACAGAGATAAGCACGATTCAAAAGATCGACATACAACCTTACCCACACTGTGACGGGGCACCCTAAAGCTTGTACTGGTGACAGTACAAGCTACTTGTTATGATGACAGAATAAGGCGGTGCCTCGGAACTTCACGTACACTCGTACGTGCAGAGGAAGACGGTAAGAAGAAGCGAGTACTCGGTTAGAGTAAAAAGTAGAACTGTATTTATAATAGTTAATGTCTGCAATAAATCACTATTTATCTTCATCTAACTATGTCTAAATACAAATGTGCAAATCAGTTATCTGCTCACCACTCATTGCGTGCGTCTGTCGTGGCGCATCTTCGTTGGTTGATATGATGGCCTATATCAACCAATTAGGAACTACTCGAAAGTGCTGCAGAATATTGTCCTTATGACAATATTCTGAGAATATAACTCTTATAGTTTTATTCTATTAACAATTTCTTATAAATTGTTATGTGACGGTTCACCCCGTTACATCACCCCCCTTAACCATCAGTCACTTTAGTGACTGATTGACTAAATGGATACTCGTCCCAAATCAGTTGGGACAGGGTTTGCACTTGTTGGTCCGAGTCCACTTTCCAACATCTCATCGCATGGTTAACAAGCCCATGCGATGCGCGAGCAAGGCCGCCGAGAGAGCGTCCGCACGTCTCTGTGCGGACGCCGAAGCAGCCCCCACAGCAGCTGATATCTCATCGGTTGCTGAAAGCGACTCATCCTGTGTCACCTGGTGATGCAGGCGCTGGTCATGAAGACACTCATGTCTTCACAGAGTATGAGCTCGGTGTCTCATACTCTCCTGATACGGAAGACGGATCCGTATCGACGGCGATCGAATCCAAGCCGCCTGCCAAGCGTGGCATGGATGATGCTATGCGTCGTAGCATCTTTGGTTCATCTAATGAATTAGATGAACCATCGCCGAAGCGAAGGCGCTCGAGGTCGCGAGACTCGGGCGCTAATAGTGGTGTCGGTTCTCCTATTGACACCACTTCGCAACGAGGTGCCAGTACTTATGTCGGCACGTCGCAGGAAGAGCGGGACCGCAATGTCTTGCGTCTCGCTCCAGAAAAGAAGGCATGGATGCCTCCCAAATCCGTCATGGATCACTTGTCGGCGACGACGAGTGATCGTTATCGAACACGGTTGTTCGATTCATCAAGGATCCATCACCTTGACCCCAGTGCGAAAAACTATCGCGCAGAGAATAAATTCGTCATCGATGCTTTCTTTAGACATCGATGGTGCAGTGGGAATCACAAGCGCGATGGTCCCTCACTACTTCAAGCGTGGAACGCCTACATCCATAACCTTGAGGATGTAGGTCGTGACGTTTGGAACGACAAACTTATCAAAGCTCGTGATAAGTTTGAAAAGCGAACCCCGACAGGTGCACGCTACAAGCTGCATCGTCTGTCAAGGGAGAAAGGATTACCCTGCCTCTCTTGGGGAGAATCGTGCCCATGTTGTGTGAACAACTCTGCACGAGCACCTAAGGAGGCTTACCTCCTTACCAGCCCGTGGTGGCGCGTACGAGTCTCTACTGAGATGTACGAAGGGATTGACAACCTGAAATCCCTTTACGACCGTGCCGGGAAGACTTTCTCCGTCGTTCCTTCTGCGGCACAGGATGTGCCGCGTCGTACTGCTCAACCGGACCCAGTACGTCAACCATCAGTTGGGAGCGGGGCTCCCAAGTATCCCAGGACGGGGGATAGCCGCGCCACCGGACGAGGTAACTCGTCCGACGTCCGTTCACGTCGCGGTGGTTCAACAGCTGCTCAACTAGATAGCGCTGGCCACTGCGAGAGTCCTCTAATGGAGGTGGAGGAGGAGGAAAGTCGCTCTCCACACGATCATGTGGATCGTTGTGTTCCCGAGAGCTTCTTTGATCGCGTAACGCAAGGGTTACGCGACGATCTCGAACACGAGCGGAATAGGCGTCTCCAAATGGCGGACACTGCCTCGAAGCATCGAGCTGAGTTTGCCTTTGCTCAGCTTGAGAACGAGAGATCTCTGACATCTCTTCGTGACGAGCTAAGGGTAGCTCGTGGGATTGTTGATCGGTCTCGGGATGAGATAGCTGCTCTTCAGACCCTTGTTGATGCCCACCGGGCATTCGGGAGCACAAGGCTCTCTTCGAGATGCTTGAGCGTAAGGGCGTTCTTCATCGGAAGAAGCAGCGTACTGATGGTACGGCTTAAGCCGACCAACGTAAAACGTGGGATGCGTTCGAATCTTACGTGGTAACTCGATCGTGTATGCATTGCCTAGGCGGTGCAATACACGAAATGGGACGATGTACTTGGGTAGTAGTTTACTGCTACCCAAGTTAGTCACTACATGCTTTGGTAGATTAACCGTAGACAGTAGGACTAAGTCACCTTTACTAAATAAAAGAGTGTTTGCCCTTCCATTCTTGTCAGCGTTTTGCTTTTGCTTATCCAACGCTTCGGCGGTGGAGTCTTGCACAAAACGAACTACCGTTTTCACGAGCCAGTGTGAACTCATCTGATGACTCGTTAGCTTCAGTGCGCTGTGAGTGCACTGCAGCAACATTAAACTTTTCTTCAGTGAGGGCTTCCGCACGCTCACTGGCATCATCTTCTTCGATATCGACGTTATCGATATCGGCATCAAACGCAATGACCTCTTCGTCAGAGCGTGATGAGCGTGAACCAAACCGTTTTTTGCTCGCGCGAGTCCCTCCACCCCTTAAACCAGAGTTACACTCTAGTAAGGTGGGTACACGCGGATGGCGCAAGCCATTCACGTAAAACGGTGTTTGTGTCGTGGGCGCATGCACCGAGTTGTTAATGGCAAACTCTACCATTGGCAAAAACTCACTCCAACTCTTAAAGGAGTGTACGTATCCTCGAAGTATCTCTTCAAGGACACGATTGGCACGTTCCGTCTGACCATCTGACTCTGGATGATCAGATGTCGACATCTTCAAGCGCGTTCCGAGTGATTTAAACACGGAACGCCAGAAATCAGCAGTGAAGCGCGGATCTCTGTCTGATACGAGTTCACGGGGCAACCCATGAAGTCGGAAGATGGTGTAAATAAAGACACAAGCACAGCCACTTGCTGTGATTGACTCGGGTACAGCCACTAGGTGTACCATTTTGCTGAATCTGTCAACAAATACGAGAATACCCGTATTCCCGCGTGCGTCTTTAAGTAAACCGAAGACGAAATCCATTGAGATGGATTCTCAGCACTCAGCCGGAACTGGTAGAGGCTGTAAAGGTGCACGCAGTGAAGGACTTGACCTCACTCGTTGACAGACTTCGCATGCGCGAACATACTTTCGCACAAACTGATACTGGCGGGGCCAGTAAAAGTCTCGACTCACCGTGAGATATGTTTTCTACCGGCCACGATTTCCTCCTATAGGATCATCGTGATACTCGAACGTGATCCGCAAACGCAGATCAGTATCATCTGGAATGACAACACGTGGTGTGTCACCAGTAACGGCTGTTTAATACAGTAAACCGTTACGAGTAGTGTATCGATCTGATGTAGATTGATACGCAGACGACAATCGTTTCAACGATTCTCGAGATGGCTGTGAGAGATGTGTCAACAACTTCATAATCTCACCATCTTGGGCGTATGCCCGCCTCACATCATCATACAACGTTGTAGATGGGACTGAGGACGTCATAACCGCAACAGTGACTGTCTCATTGTTGGGTTTCGCGACTGTTTCAAAGTCGGGAAGACGTGAGAGTGCATCAGCGACGACATTAAGTCGTCCTGGTTTGTACTCGACCGTAAAGTTGTATTCTGCAAAGAATGACGACCATCGCGCCATTCGTTGTGAAAGGTGCGGGCTGTTCACTGCCGTGCGTAATGACGCATGGTCAGTGTAAACAATGAAGGGTCTATCTCCTAATAGATAGACTCTGAACTTCGCGAGTGCATACTTCATGGCAAGGAGTTCCTTGTCATGCACTGGATAGTTCCGCTCAGCTGGTTGCAGCTGACGCGACTGATTGCAGACGACGCGTTCAACGCCTTCAAGATCGTACTGCATTAATGCATAGCCGATGGCGAAATCGCTGGCATCACAGGCCACATGAAATGGCCTGTCCTGATCGGCTATTGCTAGGACTGGGGATTGTATCAAGCTCTGCTTGATACCATCAAAGGAGCGCTGACATTCAGCGTTCCATAACCACCTCTCGTTCTTTTTCAACAAACGAGAGAGGTGCACAGTCGTCTCGGCGTAATTGCGTGAATACTTATGCAAATACGCCGCTAGCCCAAGGAATTTTTGAAGACCTTTGACATCAACCGGCATAGGCCAGTCGGTGATCGCCTTGATCTTTTCGAGATCAGGACGTACACCGTTCTTACCAACGATGCACCCAAGAAGTGGTATTTTGCTTGCTGCAAATATGCACTTCTTGAGGTTTGCATGCAATTGATGCTTTAGCATGATTGTAAGAACCTGTCGGACGTGGTACCTGTGAACCTCAACATCCGACTTTCCATCCATAGCCCGACTATGGATGAACACGTCATCGAATTAACTCGGCGCGAATTCTCGTACTGGTCTCAACAGATGTGATACACATCTGATGAACGTGGCAGGGGCATTACTAAGCCCTTGTGGCATTACTAGCCATTCCCAGAGCATGCCGCTAGGCGTGCTAACTGCGGTATAGGGTATATCCCGCTCTCGCATAAGGATTTGGTAGAAGCCATCTATCAAATCCATGGATGCAAAGGTGGTACTCTTTGACATACCATCAATGATTACGTCCTTCCTCGGTATCGGCGTCTGAGCCGGTACCGTTGCAGCATTCAACTTGTTAAGTGCATGCACGATCCGCCACCCTCCTGTTGCGTTTCGCACACAGAAGGTCGGAGAGCTATGTGGGCAAGTTGATTCCCTCACATGGCCCGCAGCTAAACGATCGGCAAAGAACTTGTCGATCGCAAGTACTTGTTCACGAGGCAGTGGCCACTGCTTCATGACACAGTACTTCGAGCCTGGTTTAAGCTCGACCTCGTGTCGAATACCTTTATCCTTCGGTTATTCGCACGGAACAGTTTCAGGGAATACATCCTTGAATTCAGTCAAATCTTTATAGAGATGATTTGTCTTGAGCGATTCCCACAATTGGGGTTCATATCGCTCAACTCGTGTCTTTTCATCTAGGACACTCTCGTCTATAGATGAACTACTGAGAACTCTCTCGCTCTCATTAAACACTGTTGCTGACCTTATGTCGGCTACACACTCGTCGTCAGCGACGAGTACGCAGATCTGCTTGACTTTGCCACTACGCAGATCACGCAAGAACCTTTTATGTTCGAGCGTTGGCAGCTCAGTGATCTCCGTGGTCAACTTCGGAGGCGCAATCAGATCAAGTGTATAAGCGCCTACACTTGATCCGTCATTGACTATGACATTCAATATCTCTGTCATTTCCTGGGGACTATTTCCCTCAGGCATCCTTCGGCTTCCCGGGGACTTATTCCTTCGGCTTCCCGGGGACTTATTCCCGCGGGTTTCGAAGAACTTATTTCCGCCGTATTTGCAATATTGGGACTTATTCCCTTAACTTCCTCTAGCTGGGGTTGCGCAACCACAGCGAGATCCTCTACGAAAGACTCTCCAGTCGATCTAGGATTATCGTTTCGCTTAACCTGAGCGGTCGATTGTTTCTCTTCTAGATGCTCCCCGCTAGGGATACATCTTTGTCCCGGTCCACTCGAATTATTCGAGTGGTGGACCTTTGGCGCAGCCTGTGTTTCCTCACAGCCGCCGGAACTTTGCTCCGAAGTGTAACCGTTTGTTACACTAAGGTTTAGTGCAGTCGTACTAACGACCGTACCACAAGTGAGGCCATCGCACTCACTCGTAGTACATCCACACGCTTGTGGACGCTCCATAACGTTCATCAGATGGCCATCTATGAACAAGCGGCAGGCATCGTTACTGTCCGATGTTGCCAGTTTACCCGTGGTTCGTACCTTCTGAGCCACGGTATTCCAAGGATGACATCAAATTTGTCATCCAAATCCAATACGATAAAGTTATCGTCATATTGGGTATCTTCTAGCGTATAGTGAATCTTCACTATACGCTTCATGACGGTTACGGATGCGCCTGTCGCAAGACGTACCGTCATCCTCGTAGGAGGTGTGTCACATTCACTGAATTTAAAGTGACCATCTTCTAGCGATTGGCGTCGCACAAAATTGTTGGACGCCCCACAATCGACTAGAGCTCGAAGGGACAACTTATTCGTCACTTCGAGTTTCAAGGTAATGAGTGAGATCTCATTACCTAGAGCAGCAACGCACAATGTCTGTGTGTTGGGAGCAACCTTCATCAAGAGGCCTACAAATTCTCTTGACGTTGCTGGATCAGTAGGGTGCTCCGCACCTACTGATCCTGTCCGTTTTTTGACGGTCCATCTCGTTGTTGCGTCTTTGCACCAACTGCGGACCCTCGTCCCTGCCCCTTTCTCATGGGTGGACGGCCACTACGCCCAGTGTTGCGAGACACTGGACGAGGGGCACTATACTCGTAAGCGTAGTGTCCTGTCTTCTGACATCTGTTGCATATCTGCAACTTCTTGTAGTCTGTAGAGCTAGCCTTCTCGCTCTCTACATAACAGAGTTCCATCGGCTCTGGACCTCCGTTGTCATATCGTCTCGGTTGACGATACGATGTCGAGCTGGCGCGAGCCTGTCTCAGACTGAAGTCTTCCTGTTCCGCAATGAAAATGGCTTGTTCTAGTGAATCTAGTTCAAGTCGGAACAGGTGAGTCTTGACGGGACCATCCGCAAGACCCTGTGTGAACACCGAAACCAACGTGTGTTCATCCACCGGATTGGAACCTATACAACTCGTGAGATGTCGTATATGTTGCGCGTAAGCGTGCACATCACGCTTACCCTGCTTGAGCTTCAAGAGTTCGTTTCGAGCTCTGAACTAAGCTCTAGGCGGTTCAAACGTTTGTCTGAGTCGCGACTTGAAGACTTCCAACGATCAAAACGCATCTGGGTCGTGCAACTTGAGCCCCAGTGCCAAGTCTTAGCTCGTCCTGCCAGTTTTGACTGGGCAAATGCAACTTGCATATCTCCGTCGTCGATGCGACGCGCCCTTATGGCGTCGTCTAATTCGACGAACCATCTCAAGAGGGAGTCCTCTTCGACTCCCCTATACTTGGAGATGTCAATCTTCATGGTCTCGGGTCGATGCATTCGCATCGACCCACCAGCAGCAGCCTGCTGCTGTATCAACAGTTCAAACTGTTAAGCACCCTGTTCTCCCAACAACTCTGCTTGTTGAGAACCTTGTTGGTGAAGCAAGGATACTTTCTCGCGTTCAGCGTCAAGTTCATTTTGAATGAACTTGGCGATAGTAGCATGTTGGGCATCTCTATTGAGAGCCTCTAGCATGACGCTAACAGCATGGATGCCCATGGTTGAACCCATCCGTTCAACCGCATCCCATTCGACATCGCTCAAATGGGAGTAGCCGTCACGCGTAGCGTGAAAGCTTTGGTCATCTTCATCATCCAACACATTCATGTTAGATGTGAACGTGGTCCTTGGACGGACTACGAAGTGCTACCAGGTGTAACGGGCACCCTCAAGCTTGTACTGGTGACAGTACAAGCTACTTATTCTGATGACAGAATAAGGCGGTGCCTCGTAACTTCACGTACACTCGTACGTGCAGAGGAAAACGGTAAGAAGAAGCGAGTACTCGGTTAGAGTAAAAAGTAGAACTGTATTTATAATAGTTAATGTCTGTTAATAAACCACTATTTATCTTCATCTAACTATGTCTAAATACAAATGTGCATATCAGCTATCTTCTCACCACTCATTGCGTGCGTCGGTCGTGGCGCGTCTTCGTTGGTTGATAAAATGGCCTATATCAACCAATTAGGAACTACTCGAAAGTGCTGCAGAATATTGTCCTTATGACAATATTCTGAGAATATAACTCTTATAGTTTTATTCTATTAACAATTTCTTATAAATTGTTATGTAACGATTCACCCCGTTACACACACTCACTTATAGCTTCATCCTTCGGGCTCGCAATCATGCGCACTCTTTCGTCCACGGAATACCTTGGAGCGTGCTTGATTCTATTACAACTTCACACGTTTTTGCTATTGAGAAACGACTATTTTGTGACTTGTGAAATTTAGGCAGAGTGCTTATCCTACGGTGGAGAAGCTCCGCCGTACAGCATCCAACAGCGTATGGCACTGCGCAGCGGTACAACTGACGCATACTACTTTTGGGCACACGACAACAATCTTACGAAGTACCAGATGCTGATTATTTATCCAGTTCCAAGACGGCAATTGAATTGCTGTTTAATAATCAGGCGAAAATGTGACGTTCGTGGCCGAGAGGAACAGTGATGGATTGGAGATTGGAGACCGTAGAGCACACTTCCTGGACGTACGAGGAAGCTCGTACATAACGTCTGACTTCCATTGTTATCCTGTTTCGTATCAAATGAGCTTCCGTCAGCAAGGCTGCACGCACAGTCCGGTACTTACGACATTAGGTGCCGTTCTGGGTAAGGCAGTCAAGGAACACCCCCTTCGAGACCATCCTGAAGACAAGAAAGCATGCTGAAGGAGCGGCTGTGAACTGAACTGTTCAACTGGACACAAGGGAATTGAGAAGCCGTCACTATCGCATTGCGTCACACACTTTTTGGAGTGTAGGTATGCAGACAATCAGGGCCGTTCAAAAACGGATCTTCAGGCGGGTCGACAAGAATCCTAAAGGACCACGCGAGGTGGTAATCAATGGCCTGTCAAATGTGAGAGCTTTCAACGCGGTGACAGCCTCGTACAAATAGTAGGAATTACAAGAGGAACCGAAGTAGCTAATGACGGTTAGGACATATCACACCCTCTGCAACCACAAAAGGTGAATATACAGTTGGCTGCCTCTTTCAATCGCGCGATGGCAAATGCTTTCGTCAGTACGTACCGAGTGGAAAGTGTAGACAATTCAATGGATTTAACTAGTCCGGTAGAACAATGGCTGGGGTAACAAGTGGTCGTTTGTGCTGAGCCGGTTCGAGTGACTCACGTGAGCGGCACGTACGAGAGAATGTGCTACTTCGAAGCAACGACAGTACCGGGGTTTGACCATACGTAGATTCCCTAGCATCATCTGAATGCTCAACGACGCTGCAACCTTAAAGTCAAACCATCCGGAAAAATGGAATTCAAACGCGCTCCTCATCGTCGTGTGGAACGACCACGCGGAAATGATTCTTTAGAGTGGTGAAGATCGTCTATGTACTGGGCGTTTACAATGTGTGAGTCCTCTGAAAAGTCTCGAGCCAGGATGTAAGTGGTGGTGGACTTGAGGCGTACCGTGGCTCGTATTCGTAGAAAGTGGTGGCTCTGTCTCTCTGGATTGCGCTTTAGTCACAAGATACATGCACAACGCACATCACCATTTGCGGCTGACGCAATCTTGCGATGGCTTGGATTCAGCATGCGGTGACATGCCGCGCCAATATTGACCATGACAGCTCTGTAAACAGCTGCATAATTGTCGACTCTAAGTCGTGCCTGCTGTCGTTCCGTTGCAAGGGCGTGCGATATGTTCGTCCAATCGCAAAATTCGACCCCGTCAACACGAACGGTCAATCTAAACAATCGACGCTGTCTGGCACTATCACATGCGTGCCAACATGACCGTGTCGTTATGACGACGCACGTCAACTTGTGCGTCTTGCACTAGCCGCCGCTAGTCCGACAATGTCAGTTCGCAATATCCCACCAAGCAACAACTTCCTCTCCCTTCCTCTCCGCAAAATCGTCATGCGCTGTACTCTCGCCCTCGCTCTTCTCGCTGCCCCCGCTTTCGTGTCAGCAACGCTCAAGCCGGCCCTCACCAACACGAAGGGCATGCGCCCAGGCAACAACAACTGTAAAGTGATTGAAGTGTCCAAGGCAATCCAGGCTGCCGAGTGCTCGCACAACACGCGCACCGACCTTCCGCAGACGTATGCCGTGTTCGTGACGGATCACAAGTATGATGGCAACTACGGCTACCCTTACGGCACGTGCTATGCATATACATGCAACGGGCCGTCCAAGAACGATCTAGTTGTTGACGACGACTGCTGGACATTCTTTTGGAGGTAAGTCTATCCAAGTCTTGAGCAATCAGGACCTTGTAATGCTAATGTGTGTGTATTTCTCTCTATGTGTGCGTGCAACAGTAAAAACGGCACGGACAAAGGCGTTGGCACTGGTCCTATCAGGAGCTCCATTACGGGTGAGGCCGGCTGCGAAAGATCGATCGACGGCAAATTCTTTGTCGGCAGAAACGACTGCGTGTAAAGTTCGCCTTGGACCACAACAGTCTCTCCTTTCCTCAAGAATGATCAAGGACGGATGGGCTCGAGCTGTGCCAAGTGTTACCGTATGTGTTGAGAGTATGTAGTGCAGCGACAAAGTCCGAGCGAAGGCTATTTCCATGTCAGGAACCAATTACGATTAAATCAAATCAAAACATTCGGCAATGTGCTAAGTAATGAATCTGTATTATGCTGACTTTATTTGAGACGCCACGTAGTTCGTGGAGATGAAACTGCTTTAACTGAACGAATTGTCCGGGCAACCCTTCTAACTACGAGAAATGTCGGCACCGTTAGTCTTGCGAAATAGAGCTGACAAACCTTCAAGATCTGCTATCCAATAGATTTTGTCCAACTTTCGTAGAATCATGAGCGTTGAAAACTTACAGGCCTAGGTATGGTTCAATCAGCGCATTGGTACGAGCTTCGCTGGGCTGTCATGGTGAAAAGTAGGTCTAGATGGAGAAGTAGCGTACTGAAGTTAAGGCTCGGTGGAAGAAGCAACCCACCGTGTCAATCGTGTATGATTAAACTCATCATATGTCGAGCATCTCAACGAGATAAGTCAAGAACTTGTGGCCATTCTGTCCGTGTTTGGTAAACCATTTCCATCAGATATTAGCTTTCAGCGGCAAAGCACGCCACCACACCGATAATCTTGCGTCCACAGTGTGATTAACGACGGGGGTCTGCTGCCGCTTTTGCTGCAGATCGACCTTTTATCCCAGCGCAGTACGAACTAACCATTCATTGCCTGATTTTCGTCCTACAAGACTAAATCTATAAGAAGCATCAGAACGTTGTATCTGCAGGGTGTTGCTAATGGTATTTTATGGACGTAGAACCACCTTTGACCCGGACGGTACTCGTAGTTCATCGTGGACGACGAGCTGAGCACGAAGAAGATATTGTCGATGGAGTTTATCGATGCACCGAAGATAGCGCAAGTCGAGGCTATGGAGGAACTTGGCCCTGACCCGCCTAAGGTTGCACACTTACTGTGTGAAGTGTTCAGCGAAATGGTATTTTGTCATGCCTTTGTGCATTGTGATTCGCATGCGGGGAACATCTTCGTACGCCGTAATCCCGATCCTCAAGTCAAGCGCAAAGAGCAGCTCGTCTTGCTGGACCATGGATTATACCGCGAATTCGATCGGGATTTCCGTAAAGCTTATTGCGATTTGTGGAGAGCAATGCTATTACGTGACAGTGTTCTCTTGGATGACTGTGGCCGACGGTTAAACATTGGAGAGGTTACGAAATACTTGCCGCTGCTGTTTACGTCCCGGATGATCAATAGCAAGGGACGTCCTGATGCGGCAATGAGCCAGTCGGAGCGCAAAAGACTTTCCGGGGATCTCAAAACGATGCATGTATCGAGCGTACGTGTTAACTTTGTCGTGCGAGCTTTGCATTATAAAGGCTACAGTGGACTTACTCGCATTATTGCTATCAGGTTACTGACTTTCTCGAACAACTTCCGAGAGATATGTTGTTCATCTTACGAACGGACAACATGATTCGGGCTCTAAATAAGGACTTGGGAGGATCAACCAGGTACGAATTGTGCTGCTCTACAAGTGTCGCTGTTATACTGATATCAAGGTTGTTGCTGTGTGCAGGGATCGTTTTTACGTCATGGGCACTTTTGCTGTGAGTGGACATTCCACTTTCTACTCAGGTACTGCTGAAGCAGGAAAGGGTGGAATATGGACATCGGTGAGCTACTGGTGGGACCATCTCAACCTGATTGTCCGTTTTCACGTGGTTGACTACGTATTGGCCGCCATCCAGTACGTCAGGGGAGAGTCTACCGCTAAGATTGAGCGTGTAGGTCAGTAGATTGACTGAGTGCTACTGAGTCAAATCTTAGACTAAAGCTATACAAATAGACGCAGCAAATGGTTGTAACAAGACTATAGTCAACAAGATGGTCGATGCAAGGTTAAATAACCGCAATGTGTTCTAAATGCAATCGAGATAAATTCAAGCCCTTAGCAGCTCAGCCATGGATCAAAGGGGAAGCTGAAAGTATAATTATCGTACTGTCATAATGCTCTTAAGTATAAAGTGTTCACTGTACATATACATCTCGCTATCATAGGGGTTAAATTTCACGATTCTTGTTTCAGGCTAGGCAGGTCCAAAATATTATCAGTGTTTTCAAAAAATATAAACTGCAACTGCTTGGGTGTTGTTTTTTATACCCAAGCAGTTGAGTTTATATCACACCCCTTCTTTGCTCTGCAGTCACCCCTTAATACAATAGCCTAACACCCTAGCTAAAATTCATGCACAACACGAATAATTAACTCGGGGCACACCATCGTAGCTATGGCAAGCAATGCACAGAACTTTGCCGAATTCAAGCAAGGCTGGCGCAAATAGGGATGTCGGTCGGTAACCGCCGCAATCTGGAGCTGTTGCTGTGTCGCATACAGTACGCGCCACATATCGTAAAGACAAGTTACCTCGACCAAAGTCGGGGCGGCTTTATAATGTCCAGGCATGAAGTGCCACGGCGTTTTTGGAGATCAATCGTTTTCGCTTGGTGGACGAGGTCTAGGGATAAGAAAAGTGGCGTTTGCTATTTGTCAAAACAAGTGGAAAGGAAAATGTTTCCAAGAACGACGTCACTTGAGAGGCTTAATCATTATTTAACTCGTATGTGGGAAAGCGTGATCAACCGCAATGAGCTTGGTGTGACATCAGATATATCTGGCTGTAAATTGTGTTTTGTGCAAATTATTGGACTAATTGGCAAGAGCCATCAGTGGGTAAGATTGCGCGTCTTTTTTCATCCTTAAAGGATGGGTATGGATCGGCGCAACGTAACTCACGCAAAGTGTCCAAGCAGCAACTGCATGATAGGACTTCGACTACGAAAACATGCTTGTGCATCGGAGTACATTTCGAGGAGTTTATATGCACAAGATGAACGAGAATGACACTTGTTTGAGAACGACAACCATAAATCCGCCAAAGACCGCCAGACCTGACACAAGTACCTTTAGCGACGGTGCAATGGACATGATAAAGATTTATTTGGTACCCTTGATTTATCTTAGAGTCCTGTCACCGCTTTCAGCGTAAAGCATCTATACATTTTAGCAGAAAAAGAGATTTCGGTCTGACCCAGGGGGATACCGATCTATATCGAAGATGCAAACTGACCATAAAAAGTGACCTACTTATTAAGACAAAGAATGCGCTAGTACGTACGGCACGTGAATCAATTTGACCAGTTATGCACTAGGCAAAGTAATTATCTCATTATCGTTCACGCTTCTCTAGCCGTCTGCAGCGTTTGCTGACATTTATGGAAAATGATAGTGTCGTGGTGTTTCTTGGTGCAAAAATTAACCACAAGGTGGACTGAGTGCATTACAATTTTTGGGCACTTTGTAAAGGGTGCTTGTACATACAAATACTTAATTGCCCATCTTATCATGGGTTGCCGTGCTGTACCGTGGATCCGAAGTCCATAGTATCAGTTAAGGGGCTAGCCTAGAGAAAATTCTGACACGCTTGAGGTGAGTTGTGGTCCAAAATGTCAGAAGGTGCTAGTGTGTTTTAGAAACATCATTCGCCCATTTTATTATGTAGCCCTGTGGCCACTTCTCACGCTTGAACTTCAATGGTTGTCTTTTTTTAACAACACGGTTCAGGTAGATAGTAGTTTCGCTGCCGCTTGTGCCGCAAATTGAGCACGTCTGTTAGTGCTGATTGTGAACGAGCATTGGATTGACTGTCGCTCTCCAGAACTGCTACCGTCGATTAAGTGTGCAGGACAATTGCAAGCCACTGAAAAAATCAACGGAAAAGTCAAAAAAAAATACAAGTACGTTTATACATTATTTTTGTACACCCCAGTGTTTCTTCACAGCTGTTTGTGCAAGCTTTTCAGATGGCGGGAACAATGGCCGCTGTGACAAAAAAACACTGTAGCGCTAAAGACGATAGCCCAGAAAAGTTTTTGTGGGAGACTTTTGACTGTTGCAAGTCATTATCATAGAGGAGGCCAGCGCTGGCACGATTTTGATCTGAAATCGCTGACAGTATTGGCAACTCTTTCGATCTGCGTCGAGGTGACACCGACACCACGTAAACAAGGTTGAAAAAATTCTGTGCCTTTAAGGTGCATTTGAAATTGAGAGCAGTCGTGACGCTTGTAGTTGAAATCTTTTGACAATAAATGTTTGTGAATATGATAAAGCACGCGCTTACACTTCCGTGGGAAACGTGTGAATTCGACAATCTCTTCTTGCATGCCTCTATCTTACATAGAAACTAATTTTATTTGCAGCCTTGCAGCGCTGCAGCACACCTGATCCATCCTGATAGCTCTATTTACAAAAAAGACCAGGCGTAATTGGTAAGCGGTCAGCCTGGCAAGATGTAGAGTCCCCAGAATAAACTTAAGTAAAAACTGTACACCCTCATATTTTGTATACAATACCAAATCGTCAAATTAAACGCTGTTATTTTGTCTAACAAGAAAGCTTGCCACACAAGAAAGGGCGGCAGTTTAAATAATGGAGAATTCACACTGCTCCACTTCTAATAGGGCTAGCGCTGTAACGGAATCGAATTATTGCACGAGACTTTCCGTGTAAAGGCACGGAAAAGTCTGGGAAAGCTTTTAATTGCGGTACGCACTAGAGTCTTTCATGTAATTGGGATAAAGCAGTTGCATACCTACGACGAAGTGTGTGTCAAACACGGATGCTGTCACTAAATGACGTCATTGACGTACTTGATCGGTGCGCTTATATTTACTGCAAGTGCTATGTAAAGACGGCATCTCATTAGAGCACGCGTCTAATTTTATGTCTTTTAGCCAAAAACAATTTAGATTTTCGTTTGATTCATTAAAAATCAATTTGTCTTTTGTTTGCAATCTTTGTAACGAGTGGGCCGGTGGACGAGAAACCGCGTCCGTACCACACTTGACACAAGCTTGCATCGAATGATGAGGCATTCGTAAGTCGTCCACCCAAGCTTCATTCATTGCACACGAGAAAAAATCGGTAACATCACTTCTTCACAGATGCCTGAAGGTGTGTGTTGAGGTAGTGTGTGTAACGGGTTTTCACGTCCGTTATCGTTTTAGAGGGATACGCCTTGTACATACGATACATAATCTCAAGTTTTATTTGAGATGGTTAACGTGGTTGATAATCTCCGTCATCAACTGTTGACAGATTGGTGTACTACCATCAATCATTTAAAGACTAAAGATTACCATACGAATAAGTTCAATCTTAGTACAAGGTAGTTAAACGATTTTACTACAGATAAAATAATAAATTATAGTTCGGTTCTCCTTTTGATCTATTATTGGCACGTGTCTACTTTAGACTTCAGCATATCGTTACGAGTAAGATCCAGCTTGGGCGCATACTCGAGAGCGCATTGTGCGTGCAATTTCTAGAGTCTTTGTTAGTCCTTAGAACCAATACAATTATCTCTACGAGCTTTAAGAATTTCTGAGTCTTTGATAATTAATTTCAAGAACTAAAGACTTTTAAAATAATAATGGTTTAGTTTTGTAGAATTAAGTGACACCGGTGTAGTAAGTCTTCCTCTGACTGAAGCTGTGTTGCTCCACTACATATTTCGCGGTAGCTTCAAGCGCCCACCTACACTAAGCAGCGCTAGTAGCCCTACCCACTATCCGTCTATATGAGCGTATCAGTTAGGATGAGCCTCAATGTTTATTAGGCTAGAATTACACACCTGTCCCAACATCAGGGGGAGGTGGCTGAACACATGGCTCAGGGACTTGGTGACTGAATCTGGCTAATTTGTTGAGTTACCCACCAGAAAAGCTCGTTCCCCAACTAGACCTGTTTTAAAAGATCGTGCTTGGAAAGCGGATGACCGCGTCCTATGCACAAAGCCTTGAAGTGGCAGAATCCATCATTTATACTCATGGTGAGCTTCTGTGCAAGCATTCTCGGTACGATGCACTAAACAGAACTGCTGAGTCGTTCTAGGCCCGGTCTATTCATCCAGGGCTTCATAGGATGGACCCCACAGATTCGATGGCACTGCCGCCTGCACTATTGTACACCGTTCATTAGCCGCGAAGGCGATGTGCTGTGGTGCGGCTTATTAAGGACGAAGCTAGAATGATATCGTACGCAATGTCCCATTTGCGGGGTAAGAAATCGGAATACTCCGCGCTTATAGCCGACAGAAAAGAGTTTCTGTCATGGACGATCTTAAAGACAGAAAATGTTACCATGTATCAGCCGCCTGAAAACATAGTGCTGCTTCAGGCGCGCTTCTTTAGCTTGCGACAAGCGCAGCAATCTTTGTACGACTATCTGGAGGAGATGCGCTCTCTTTCAGCGTCTATTAGTGTGGGTCCCGACACCGAAATAAATTGAGGTGCCCATAATTCTAAATGGACTGCAGTATGTCCCAGCGCCGCAGGCCCTTTGTAAAAAGTTCCGTCGATAATGGAAGGAACAATTGAAATGCTCAAGATGAAAAGAAATCATACAACACTACTTCAGCAACGCCTTGGCAAGAACTGACACGCGAAAGGCTTGCAGCGCTTCCAAATGAGCTGGGTAACGCAGATGTTGTCTGCTATATCTGCGGCAAGTGTTTTCATATTATGGCTTGCTGCTGTGCAAAAGTGGGCGCTAGCGCGAAAGCGTTAAGCAAAAAACCTATTTACCTGAAGAGCGGTGCGAACAATCAGCGGGAAGCTTGGATTTCGCCCTGACCAAGGAAGGGTCGGGAAATGCGATGGCACAGTATTGGCGGGCTGCCCCGCTAACGAGGACTCTTAAGATACACCAACGTTCAGATTTGTTGAAAAAATGGGCATCATAGTACCCGAGGTACCAGACAAATGGTCTTTAAACATACTCGTTTATAGCGCTTACGTACGACGCTATGGCCAGAAGATGACCTGTCTCGTAGATTCGAATGTATCACACAACTTTGCAAATATCGCGTGTTATGAAAAACGTTCTGAAGATATGTGAAAAGCGTTGCCGAGATGGCAAGCGTGAAAAGCGAATGTTTGTCTAGCGGACGGTACATTAGCAAAGTAAGAGGGAGTTTACGCTGAACTCGTCTTCAGCATCGGTAACTATTTGTGTAAGAAAAGTATAACAGTGCTTGGCAAGGAGAGTCCGTATGACCGCATCCTAGGCATACCGTACTTGGTAGATACCAACAATGTATAGACTGGCGAACACGCACATTAGCTAACTCTACGCAAGACACAAAATTTTTGCTCTTGCGAGAGGCTAACGTAACTGATGCTTTGCTGAATGCAGTCAAGGTTGCGTCGACAGTGAGTCACGTCACCAAGAAATACCCAGCTAGATTTGTCTTAAATAGTTAATAGCGCGCTAAAAATCAGTCAAGTGTCGCAGAAACTGAAATAGAGACGAGGGCCTGGGTTGGATTGTCAGGGATACGTTAGCTGCAACAGCAACGATACCCAATCTCAAAGTCAAGGAATGTCGTAATGCGACGTGTGACGCGCACAAGACGAATCACAAAGACGATCAAAGGCATGTCATAAAGATGTACCTTTGGACCAGTCTTGATCTAAGAGGACAGAACTACAAACGAAATGTCCGAGGCCGTCGAAGACATAATGCCGGAAGCATCCTCAACGAAGGAGCTCAGCATGGCTTGGCATCTGCCGAAGAGATATTCAACCTCTTAGAGATAAGGTGGGACCTGTTCCTGTTCGAACTAAAGAAAGGAAAGATCCACAAGATAGTTGCGCCATGTCTAGAGGAGCACTTGGTGGACTGATGATCTTCGTCCAAAATAAACGATAATGTCTTGGAGGACGACAAAAAAACGATTAGTTGCTCAAGGCTAAGGTGCCTTAAAAAAGCAGTCCGTTTTAATGAGTTTTGTGGAAGCACTGCGGTGTCTTTAGTAAAGAAGTTGCGAACCCACCGGCCGTAGGGGAATCCGGCACGAGATTGACTTTGAACCTGGCACCAACTATTTTGTGACCAGGCAGTGGCCATTGCCGAAGGAACACGTCGCCTACATCAACCAGGTTTTCGACAATAGAGCCAAGGTGGAATATGTGCGTGAAAGCAAATCGCCTCAGCTGCAGTTTAACAACATGTGTGCGTAAGGCTAGAGTTATTTGGAGCTTAATTCATTATAAGATAAGTTAAACACAGCCATCATCCCGGCACAGACACCGATTCCGCGGAAATGTTCTGCTAAATTCAGTGTGTAGGTAAACCATCTTTTCGCATTTGATTTAATGAATGGCTACTATCAGGTACTCATGAATGAGACAGATGTAGCTAAGACGGCATTTAGCACCCTAAGCGGAATGCTGTGGAATGGACTAGTGATGCCGCAAGGGTTTTAATAAAGCACCAGAGACATCCAACCGGATAGAAGCTCATGCTATACGTCCGCATCGTGCCTACGCGCCTCATGATTTTGACGAGGCGTTCGGCGATATTAGGGCCAAGGACGGATTCAGTGAGATAGAATAGCACAAACTTCATTTGGACATTGTGTTGAAGAATTCGGGTGACGCCCAATCGTACGTCGACTTGCAAGATTCCGTCAAAGGGGTACCCGAAATACACGTACTGGGCTTCATTATGGAAAAACAATGTGATAGAGCAGATCCAGAAAATGTCAAAGCTACGAGGGGAGTCCTTCTCACGATTCAAGAAGATTACGCGTCAGTTACTTGGACTTACTCATTACTTTCACAGATATAGCAAGATATATGCAGAGAGAATTAAGTCAATGTCGGACTTCTAAAAACGATGCAGAGTGGAATCGATTTAAGGCTCAATTAACTAATTTTATTTTATTGAAGCAGTCACTTGTACAGGCAACGGTATTTGATTTTCCAGACGTGATAAGCCCTTCGTGTGGATGAGGTGCTAGTAATATTGCTATCGGCAGTACAATTGTGCAATGTTGTGACGACGGGTAAGACCGTTCTACCTCGTATCAGTACCAACGTTTAAATGTTGAGGGGTTCTTTTAACCTGTGTAAGACATGGAGCTACTTTCCGTACAGTATGCATTTGTTAAGTCTCGAGTGCACCTATTGGGCATTGAACCTTTTGTAGGTTACACGTATCACGAATCATTGCAGACCGCGATAAACTCGCCGCACCTATCACCTAGGATGTCGAGGTACCTCATATTCTTCTCAGAATCTAAAGATTGAGCTGTACTCAAGACGAAAAATTTGAATGTCATGACTGACGCTTCATTGTGCAGACCAGACTTACAAGAACGACACCTGGAAGACGCGTCTCTCACTAAAGTACGAAGTTAGTCTCCAATACTGGCAGCCTTATAGGTTGACCATGCGCAAGACACTCTGGTCTCTGATACAAAGGAGAGCTGCATGCAGGAGAAATCATTCTCGCCTGCTTAAAGACCACTTCGGTAGACGAAAATGTGATATTTCAATTCGCCTCTAATCGAAGCTTAACCGCTTTCGTTATGGTGATGGCCTTTTAGGGTATCCACTATCACTTTCAGATCATTGCGGATCTATATTTCCCAAGACACAGATCTCATACAGAAGATCATCTGCAAGCTCTATGATTCATCATCAAGTGGTCATCTGGGCCGTAAGAAGACACTATTACGAGTGTCAGATAAAGATTGGTGGTCACACCTGCACAGTGGATAGCCAAAATTTAATCATCGAAGAGTGTTAGCGCTTAAATTTCACTATCTAGGAGTGCGCCAATGAAGCCACTACCGGTACCAAATTATTGTTAGAAGTTGTTAAGTTTTGACATCATATTTAGCATGCCGCCTTCCCCATTACGACAGTATTGGTCCCGTCGTCTTTGTTGACAGACTGAGAAAAATAGCATTAAGCACCGTTTAGCTCCAACAATATTAAGAAATAAGGTAAATTTATTGGTCCTGGATCACGTGTATTGGCTACACAGGATGCCCAAGTCCATTATTTTGGACCGGGTCCACTTTTTACGTCAAACTATTGGGTCCATAAGTATGACCTGCTTGGTAGCAAGCTCCGCATGTCTAACGCCGGGCTTCCCTAAAGTGATGGATGTACCGAAAGGGCCAATCGCGTTGTGGACGATGCATTTTGCGCCGAACAGCACTCCAAAAGAATAGAGCAAACATTTTCAATTCACGGAATTTGCTATTAACAACAGCGTTCACGCCAGTACGGGTGAAACAACATTTTATGCTATAGACTGTGCCATTCTCGGACGCCAGTCTCATTTGTGCGCAGCTAGAGTCTTAGTGAAACATGTCCTCTTAATATGCTCAGATAAATGCGGAAAACATAGTAAATTCACCAATGTAATGATAGAAACCCGCTAATATTGTTAGTGCCCTAGGGGTCACAACACAAGAGAGTGTCAAGTCGGAGTCACGGCAAACGTTGTATGTGCTTCAAAGTAATTACGATAGGTCACCATTAACAGCAACGGCCCCTGACCGACCTCTTAGTGGTGTCATTGGCGAGCTAGATGCTATGAACATTAGAAGATTCTAACGCTTGTGGATAAGCGATTAGCCATTACACGTTAGTTTCGTGACGCTATAGCAAGTGCACGAGACAATCAAAACAATAGGCAGACTGTTTTGATCGAAAACATATATGTTCACTTCAAGGTAGTTGATAAAGAACTATAAAGTACTAAGAAGATCTTTGACATGCAATTTTGGCACTACCTGATGGTACCACGAGACTATTGCCACGATTAATCAGGCATCCACGGTGGTATAGGAAGTCTGCAACCTAACTTATCAGCTTTTTTTCTTTCAAAATACATAAAAACACAGTCCGCCTTTTACGTGAGTCACTTGAAAGGTTATGTAGATCCACATGAAATTACATATCCGCATGGATGGATGTGAGTAATAACGTCGACAATATTGCGACGAACGATGGTGCCGTGGAGGGTAAGGCGTTGATGTGACACTATCAGCCGATGGGCGACCCCGCCTAACTTCTTACTTGCGGAGAGAGAAGGTCTGCGCGCCGAATGAGCGCCTCTCATCAGCAGTTGCTCCTGAAGGTAGGTCCCGATCTCTTCAACCAGTCGTACCTTTTATGCGCCTTCGTACGGACATTGTGCAAAGTCGAGTTCAGTTGCAAAACTTTACTCTCGAGAGTCACGCAAGCTTCTCGACAGCAGCTTCGTGCGCTTTCCTCTGAGCGATCGACAAGTGGCCCGCGAGTGCATGAGCATAGTCGATGTTCGTATCTGGCGCCACCATCCCTTATAGAAGCTGAAGAGTTATAAATCTTTCGTGTAGGAAGGTTGATTGCCGTCAGGCGGATAAAGCAGAAGGTAAGAATTCTTTTTCAATAAAAAGGTTACCCCCAGCACTTTGACTCTTAGGAATTGGTTGACGCGTTGCGTGTCGAAGCGTGTCTGAGATGTATGCCGCTTAAAGCAGGCGCACCAGTTGCACCCGCTTCTCATAGTCCATATGGTCTAGCGAAATAAACGTATCTTGAGCAGGCAGATGGTAAGTTAGCAATCAATATCTTACGCGCTCGCTCGAGGGCAAAGTTCATTCGCTGCTACTGCTACTTGCTGCCTTAAGGTGTGTATTGATACTTTTTTAGAATCCTGCTTCGTATCAAACGGTTGCTCAATCAGGAACAACACGACAGGAAGTGGGATATTACGAACAAGCTGCTTTCCTTCTTTCATTTACGTACAAAAATTCATAATAGTTATGTGCGTCTATAGTCGCATGTGCTGAGAGCGGTGCAATGGATTTATCCACCACCTGCCATAATTTGGAAAGTACAACAGTGGGATGCTACCGAATTAACAGCAATTTTCTGATCAGCGCGCTTGCAACAAAGATGGACGTAGGTGCTGTGTTGTGATAAGAGCTTTATGCTCTATTCGTCGAAGTCAGAGTCCCCATTTTGGAATTTTGCTGTTCTGACGGAGATCTACACTTAAAGAAGCTGCTGATCCTTCAAGGATAGCGCCTATTTTGGTAATCGTCGAGCTAACGGTAGCCTACTCAAAATGCACAACTTTGTTGGTAATTTATTCTGTAGTTGACAAAACATCAAAAGACTTGTGTACAGGAGCGGTTTAAGCATCAGTGATGGAATCAGCCGATCCATCTTCGTGCTAAATACGCTCACTACCTTCATCATTCATTGGTAACAAAAAAAGGGTAGTCTCATTAAAGCCTACCATTTATGCAGGGTCATTCTCCGCATTCGATGCGTGAGGTATATTACCACGACCTGCTTTTACGCTACCGCTGCACTAGCAATCGCCGTCATTGCACTAGCATCTTGTGTCGTTTTCTTTAACTCACGACGCACACGCTAAGTGGTCGGAGGTGCTAGCATCTTTGCAGGCGAGAAACCTTCATCCCCACGTTAAGATGGCATTAGTAGGCCATGCGGTGTCTCTCATCTTTGGTGTAGAAGAGATTCTCTTTCTGGGGTACTATGGAAAGCGAGGCTATCAAGCGGAACTTCCTCAGGTAAGGGCCATAGTCGGTTGGCCGGTTCAATATTACCAAATAGGTCTAGGTAAGTAGCTTGGACTTTCCAATAACTTGCACAAGTGAAGTGCGAATTACGCAGATATGGCTTGATCATTATTCATATACGAAGGATGTGGAGTGGTGTTAAAGTACAACGAACATATTTATTGAACATAGTTATCGAGCTTTTAAGGAAAGTCTCCTTCACGCGCCAATACTGGCTTTGCCCAATTATGATATCCCTTTCAGTATTGTCTGTGTAGAATCTGATTTTTCCATAGGCAGCGCTCAGCTACAAACAGATATCAATGGGCGCAGACGCGTCATTGCATTCGATTCTTGACGTCTTAAAGGTGCTGTAATTAGTATCCAGTACATGACAAAGATATACTTGCTATAAAGTACGATCTATTCAAATGCAGACTAACTTTGCTTGGCTTCAAACCATCTGTGATTCATACAGATCATGCTTCATTGCGCACCTGTTGCCGCATCGCTCTCAGAGAACGGCTCGGTGACTTTCATTGGTTTCCGAATATAATTTCGAGTAAAATATAAGCCAGATAATCAAAATACTTTGGCTGATGCGCCATTTCGCCGACCTGAATATGGGCTTGCCCACGTCAAAACGCTGTCATTGTCAGTCACTGACTTTATCCGTGCGGCTTAAGCTACATATAAATAATGTGTAGCTTTGATACGGGCACCTGGAAACGGGGATTTTAAGACTCAGACATTGGATTGACGGCAAGATTACGTGCGAGGCTACATCAATATTCTATCAATGATTCCTGTTGTTCTATCGCACAGATATTAAGAGTAACTATTATATCGTTGTCCCCCATGATTAGGGGTTGAAATGTCGAATCCTCTATGAGGCACATGATACCGCCATAGGTGGTCATCTCGGTCGCGAGAAGACCTATAGCTCAGCGAGGCTTATAAATGACCTAAACTATACAAGTGGGTGAGCATCTACGTGCGTACGTGTGAATCGTTTCAGCGATTTAAAACATCGTCACATGTGGCGGCGCCGCTAGTCTGCCTGTACCCACTAAGTGTTGGAGGTCCATGAGTATGGACTTTGTGTTTGGACGACCAAAAGATTTGGAAGGCAACACGGCAATTGTGGTCTTTGTTGACCGATGAGCGAGATGGATAATTGAAGGCAGTGCCGGACCCTATTGACGCCGAAGGTACCGCAAAACTTTTTATCGACCGTGTATTTCGACAACATGGTTTGCCAGTACAAATTGTCTCTGATAGAGATCCCCAATTCACAAGATAGTCTATATAAGTCAATATCCAAGGTGCTTAACACGCAATTGGACATGTATGCAGAGGATGTCCGTAGACCTATGGTCAAACTGAGCGTGTTAATTGAGTCATTAATTGCTTTTTGCGCAGTGTTTGCACTGATAGGGCTAAGCGTTGGAGATCCCAACTCGACATTGTTAAGTTTGCGCTGAACGACGCTTTTTACGCCTCTACAGGCTATTATACGATCTACGTAAACAATCTCGCTCACCCTCGCGTTCCATTAACGCTACTACTATGCGGTTCAGGGCTTAGCGAATAAAAAAAAATTGCCGATCGGCTTGCTATTATCAGCACTGCTACTATTCATAAGCAGGTAGGCGAGTTTCTCGTAATGCGTTGAATTGATTAAGACATGTACGTGACGTCATGGATGAAAAACAATGCTAATACAAACAAGAAGAAGATACTGAAATCAGAAGTTGTATTGAACGTTATCAGGTCAAAGGCCAAGTATTACTTTAAGCTAAAAGCCTACCTACAAATATATTGTCCGCTAATTAAAAACGAAGTTTCGTCTACGCTTCATCGGACCATTCACGTTCACTACCAAGAATGGATTGCGTATACGTTACACCTTCTTCGAGAATTGCGCACGCACCCAGTTTATACGTAAACTTTCTCAAGCCATGCCGGCATTCTTCCCATGTGAACTTGGAGGCGCTTGCGCCGATGACGAGAGCTGTGCCCTAGATTGCTGTCAGCGAACTAACAAATCCATCTGATCCTTGCTCCTAGTTTGAGCACGCTCCATCGCCTGAAGATGGATTCGCATCGCATTTAGCATGCACTGGGTCTTACCTAAGGTCTCTTGGAGATCCTTGACTTCTAAAACCACATTTTCGTGGTGCGCCACCATAAAACCAGCCGAATTCGACGCTGCTCGATGAGCATGGGTGTCGTCAATCACATTTCGAAAAAATACTGATATGACGTCTTCATCATGGCCGATACCAGTATCTGAAAAAGTGACGAGGGTTTTCTGAATCAGAAAACTCATAAGAGTACGAGATACCCATACGGCAAGATTGCCCATACGCCTTGGATGTTTTTTTTTTTGAACATCGTGGCCGGTGTTGGCGGGTTGGTGGTCAAATTGTGATTAGCCTTCGCGGCTACCGTAGTAGCCGAAGCATAGCGCGTGCGATCGCGCAATTGGTTTCGGGCCTTTAGCTTGTCATGATCGTACCAAATTTTGCGTTCGATATCATATCGGCCACACTTACACTATATATCAGAGTGTACATACTGCTAAGGCGGCGGTTGAGGTACACCTAGCGAATGAAGTCGTCGTTTTCTTCGTCCTAAGTTTCTGTTACGAACAAGAGAATGGGTGGATTCTTAATCGGTAGAACCGGTGCACCACGTGCTTGCATCTCAATGCGTGCCTTGTACTAAATTATTTGCGCTTTCTATAGATGACTTTAGGTACCTTTCACGAAGTGCCTGGCCACTTGCCAGTTTCTTAGGAAAAATAGCTCCAGGTCCGATGGTCCACGTTGTCAACGTTTGGACAGTCGTTTAATTTATACATTTTTACACACTAAGTGGAGTGAACACGTAGTCACACTGGTTCTCAAGGGTTCTATTCATTTGTGCATGGCGTCTAGCGAATTCTTTCCTTTAAGCAGTCAATTGTTCCTATTCATCTAGCGGGTCGGTGATGATAGCATTATCCGAACCGGGAGATGAATGCGGTCCCAATGGCGCATTCGCATCAACACGTTCATAGAACGGACTTAACGTAGTAGTAGGTCGTACCCCAGGCATGGTTGTATCGTAAATTCTCCTTGCATTACTCGGGACACTGGTATTACTACCATATTCCACTGCCTCCCCATCTTTTAGTATGCACAGAGCGTATTTGACTCGTTTAACGATGAGGAAATGGTGATTCAGCTTTGCGTTATCATGAGGTTAACCGCAAGCCCACCGACCTCGTTGGGGAACAAAGTCTAACTGGCGTTTGGGTAAACGTCAGTATGAATAGAGTATGAATGATTTACACATCATAGGGTAATCGGTACACTGTGTCTTAGACACACGGGATGGTATCCCGCTGAAAAAGATCTAGAATCTCTGATCGGTTTATTGAGGCTGACGGGTCTCAGCCACAAGATAGGAAAGGTATTGCAGATACTTAACTTGGGACATGATTACCATAATTTGATTAAATTATTATAAATAATCTCTATCGTCAAACAGAAAAAAGCCCAGATCCTCTTTTGAAGTTGTCCAAGACATGGTCCTGCAATATTTCTCTAATTGTGTATAAAGATTAAGCACTACCTTCCTGAGGTAACTACTCTTGAGCATCAAGTGCTACAGATTCACTGAATCGTTTGGTCCCCTGGAACACGGACCTTACGCTTCAAGCATTTTGACTTATTGAGTCTAGTTGTTTAGAACTTAAATCGCTCTTCCTTTGACAAAAGGAGCTGTGTATATCCGCTACACTTGCACTTAAACGTCAGCAAAGTTGTAATATGTATGCGCTGCTTCCATTTGTGCTCATACGCTGCCCTACCTCGTCGATATAGCCGTTGCAGAAGTGTCAACGCAGCAAGCCGCACAATGCATACTTCCTCTGCGGTATAAGGGAGGCAACGCCATTAGATCAGTCAACCAGAGTGTGAAGTTACATTATCAGTAGTGGCCAGGAAAGTGTTTGTTCACTTCACCTTAATATTCCGTCTACATCATGTTGCTACAAAAGCGTGACTCTTTGGACGATTGTTTGTGCATCCTACAGAGTTAGTAATGTCTGATCAAAGGTTTTATCCGTCTGATAGACGCTACACATTCTGGTTGTCCTATCGCTCTCACAACGCCGATTCGGCAGATAACAAAAGTAGTCAGTCTGGGATGAGAAGGCCAAGTAATTGGAAGTATTTACATGTGTGTACTCGTTACAATTTCTCTTATAAATTGAGCACGTTCTGAGCCAGCTTAAAAATGACGTCTTTTTCGTGCACCGAGCATGTTGTTTACTGCATCACCGAGAGTAGACCCTTCACCCTTGGCGTCAATGATGAATAAACTTCGTGCTCTAACAAACTAAAGTGATTATACCAAATATGCTGGTACATAAGGTTGATGTGAGGCACTACGAGCCTCTAATCCGTACTGCTGTGGCAGTATTTTTTTTTCTAAATGTCTAGCGACCGGTGGACAAGATAATTGATTTTTTTAACAATTCTGTGTTTAAACTTAAGTACGTATCGACTTGTCCAGATATAAATGTCAAGCGTCGACTTTCGTCAAACAATTCCCATAGTGGTGTAATTTTGTTGAACTAACCCTTGTATTCAGATTCTTTCTCGTCGCTCGCGAAGATAAAATTGTTGGAGATACGCTTCTCGTATCCTACACCACATCAGCGGGCTCACACTATACGATAATTTACTTCATTGGCTATAAGTGTAACCCACAAAAAAGCTTTTGTAATGCTTACGCCTCCAGTCACATACCAAAGCGCCACATAGAACATTCTTTTTTGTCGAATTATACAAGCAACCCGCACATATATCAGTCTTTTCCGACTATGGTTTTTTCCATCAATGTCACGTGCATTGGATTCTTGCAAAGGCTTCGTCTTGCTCTCCCCTTCTTCGTGCAGGAATATAAAGACAATTGCCGTGGGGTAGTTATATGTGAGCGATTTGCAATAGAACCAGGTAAGTGACCTTAACTCATGTTAAAACTTTCTCCCACCGTCAATTGTAGCCACTCCTTGCTCCTCGAGTTCCATGTTAAATACTTTCTCCCACCGTCAATTGTAGCCACTCCTTGCTCCTCGAGTGTATAGTATAGGCAGTGGCTGAAGAACAAAATACTATGCGTCGCCGATCTACTGTATAGACATGCGCATCAAATTCTGAATCTAATGTACTGACTATTTGCAAACATGATTTTAAAAACTTATAAGAACCGTGATATTCTTAATCCTACCAATTAATAGGCGTGAACTGCGTAAACTATGAAAATATATATAGGGGTGATTGGCAGTTCACGAAAACCATGCGGGTGTTTTCTGGTTTTCCTTAGATAAATGTTTTTTTCATAACCAAGACTTAAGACAAATTGTGAAAACTTGATCAGAGCGAGTACTGATTTTATCGATCATAATAACATCCACGGGTATTGAGATCTCATTATTCAGTTTTTACAGAATCCCTAATCGTTAATCCTCTCCTGTTAAATAACATACCATAGGCGGAAGCCAACTAAAACAACAGAAAATAGTCTAGCGTCTATAAAAGTCTGATGTATAGTCTTGGGCAATTCTGTGAGTAGTGAGTGAGTAAGAAGATGAGTTATTCGTTTTTCAGGTACGCGTCTGACCAGCTATATCTTTTGCTTAGCAGTACATATATTGTACTGACTAGTAATTTATTTAATCCGTAATATTGGCCCTCGGACAGCAGAGCGCCGTCAGTTGGCATCTTGTCTGGAGATATACATTTCACTCGGCGTTAGCGCCGGTCCCTTAGTACGTGGATTTTGGCATAAAAGGACTCCAACAACGATTGACACCATTGCCGAGCAGGTTTAAGCCCCCATAACAACAACCTGGTCTGAAAATTTGTGCGCTTATAAAAAATTATTTATATCATACAAACATACGCTATTCGATCCGCTGTTTTTTTCGTACGTGCAAACATAATGTCACCGGCTTGATACATCGAGATTTGAGCCATGTCCATCTGCGAGCAGTATTTAATGCTTATAATGTATAAAGGCAATGTCCATACAATGATTGTCACTGGACGAATTTTATTACCGTGTGATGCATTCTAATTTGGTACACATCAGCAATAAAGCTAAAGCTAGAGAAAGGATAAAAAATAAAGTTCTAAATCAGGTGGTATTTGCAGACCTTATGTTTCCATCAAGAAAAATGGCACCAAGTATACGGCGATTCTCGTCATAATAGACGAAAAATCACGCTATCTGACATCTTATCTCCCTACAACGAAGAATGAAGAAACAGCTGTCAATTGATACAAATTAATTTAATTGGGTAGAGAGACAGGATGGACGATGTACAATGAGAATTTTTGTCGTCGCTGGTATGTCGTGGAAAAAATTGTGTTTACCTATCCACAGTATTTTTAAGTATAAAGGTAGGGGCAATGAGTGTATGATTATATAATGATGCTTGGTGTAAAAAAGGGCATCGAGCATGTGAAGGTCGGATTGGATTGTTTACATAATAAGTCTGTGTAAAGACAGCAATAGTCATTATGAATAGTACAAGGACTATGCTTCGTGATTTTGTTCTGTTGCCAACGCTCTCATCAGATGCATTTGAATATAATATGCACCTGCTAAAACGTGTCTGCAACAAGACGGCATCCTGCATACCGTACAAACGGATTTTCAGTACAGAAACGATCTTTATCATCTTTGTTTTGGGTGCTTTTTGCAAATGTTCATGTGTCAAAGAACTTAAAACTACCATGAACGAGGTAAACGCAAAGATTGGTTTCGCACTAGGTTATAAGGAAGATCATATTATGTACAGTGTATATTATTCTCAAGATTAAAACAAAAGCGGGCTCCTGATGTGGTCATTATGGATTCTATAATGATCATGTTTGACACGATGGTAAAATATAGTGCACCTTTTTTACCGGCTTCATTTCTCCTCCTATGCGACCGACGTCAATCGACTAGGACCAGCGTTCGCTACTACCGATGCCCTTGACCCAGTGATCAAAACAATGAGGCAAATAATGTAGAAGCTTTCATCATGGGCGATGCATAGATTGACATATACACTATGGAACAAATTTCATTAAACTAGTAAGAGAAGCCAGTCTTTTTAATGAACAGTGATTTTTTTACTTCTCCTGACACCGTAAAAAATCGCTGGACGAAAGATTAGATAAAAAATCGCTAATGGGAGTTTCGGAAATACAGTTGCTCTACGAGAAGAAAGTAAGGGCAGAGTTTCAGTTGGTGTAGCGAAGTTTCAACATTTTCGCCAATCTAAGAGAGGCTTTTGGGTAACACAAATCTAAATTCGATGTTGAGGCTTTGTTGTCCTTACTACAGATGCGAGAGTTTTTAACAAGGCGGGTAATCTTATGCGTGCGCGTGATGTCAAGATGCCACGGAACAATAATGACGCTGAATTGCAAAGATACAAATCTCTTTAGAGAATTGTGGAGTGCAAAAAGGATCTATGCAAAGAGAAGTAAATACTGAAGAAACGTCTAATACTTATAAACCTCTACAATTTGATCCAACCAGGGCCAAGTAATTATGATCCCTTAAAACCGGACGTAACTAAGTTAAACCACACTTTATTTCAATGAAGACTTTGGATTAAAGCCATTTGTTCTTAAGGATCTTTTAATTCGTCTCACTAAAATTGACAGAGCTTTTCTCCGGACTTACATCCTTAACATCATAAACTAATGGCTCTGACACAACGACGTCTTGCAGACCGACCGAAATAGCCAATAGTTCGCACCTGTATTGCTATCAATTTTTTGTGCGAAAGTGGGTGATGACTTTTCAAAGCTCTGCTGTATCATTCTGCATGGCGCCTATAGTTTTGATCCTTCTAATCAACTCAGGGGTTATGGAGTTTAAGCCAAGCCATACCAAGAATGAGAATACATCTCTAGTCGTAATCCAAGACAAGACAAAACCAAAGGCTACCGAAAGCCGTATTAAGAACTTTTTAGTTCAATGGAACTTCAAAATTGGTAGCTCGTGCTCATATCGCTATAAGGACCGTGAAGAAATCATTTTCTTGCGCTGTGAGCGCCTCAGCATATCATTGAAGCCCTTCAAGGAACTAATGTCCAAGTCATGCACCTGAGCTATTTACAATGTACAATGGCCCCGTTTTTTCACTGTTGCTATCACAATCGACAAGCCTGACATTTATCCACGATCTATGGTCTGTCCTACGGACCTTATTGGGGCTTAACACTGTGGATGAGGAGTCGACGGAATCTGGAACCTAGGTCAAGATCGCGAGAGTCGACCTTGGGGCGTCTATGCCAGCGATATTAGCTGCTTTAAGGTTAGGATCAAGTGGGCATAATATGTGATAACTAAGAAGCATGTTCCGTTAGACAGCAATTATCCAATTCTTGTATTAGATGGTGCGAAGACCATTAGGTAAGACTTGGCCACCAATAGTTCGCAAGGCCATGGTGGCCTCCATCAGCTGGCGATGCTACACCGTCTCGACCCGATGAATAGACGCTAGCTGATCTCATTCCTCTACAAGTCTTCAAGCCAGCTTGTTAATATTCCGGTCCCTATTGCAAGACACCACATGCAAACTTTGCACTCATCCGATCTGCTGAAACGGGGTGGTCTGTTTGCTGAGCATCACGCGCGCCCTACGTTTCCAACATAATAGTTGCCTTCTTCAGAGAGCCCCAATGCTTAGGTTTTTTTCAACGCAGACACACACCAAATCTCCAATTCCACCTGAGTCGCTTTGAGCCTAGTACGACATCAGACCAGTTCAGCGATCACTGTTACAGTAGCGGAGCTACACAGCTCCTTAAGTCAGAGAAAGACTTAACGCTCTACGAGCAACTTAGTTCCAAAGAACTAACGACTTTACGAGTCAACAAGCTTTACAGCTTCAGATCCCTGTTTCAGGGGACCTATCGATTCAGTGAATCGACAGCACTCAGTGCTCAAGAGTAGCTACCTCAAGGATGTGTTGCTAACTCTTTGTGATCAGTGATCAACGATCAAGACGGCTCGCAAGCCACGTGTCCTTTAGATCTAAATAGGAACTGATTTTATTTTTGTTAACGCTTATAGAATATCTTAATCCTACTCAAAGATCTTTCGTACCTAATGGCTGACACTCGTCAGCCCCTACAAACCAATAAGATATTCTATATCACCTTCACAAAGGGGTGACCTCAGGTGTGTAACACTTCTGGTACAAAGTACCATAATTTCGTGCAACCCCGTTACACCCTCCCCCACTAGACTGACGCTTGCCAAAACGTCAATCGAACTTGTGCTCTCAGCGAGAACAGTGCGCGTACGGTGAACCTCACGGTAACGTACGCTCTAGCACGATGTCCTCACCACCAAACGAGTCAAAGGCTCTGTGTGACTACCTCAGAATAGAGGAGGAGGTGGACTATGGTAGCGATACCAGTGTCCGCGGTGATACAGGTACAATGTCCGGCTCACTGATGCCTGTGGCACAACCTTCGAACACCCCAAATCCGTTCGCTGAACGTGGAGATGCGAGCGCGCCACCAGCGCAGCACGCAGCATATGGGTCTGATGAGACTATCATCACGAACCCGCTCGATGAGCAACAACAATTGCTTGTCCAATTAGAAGAAAATGCTCAGCGTTATGTACAACTGGCTACAACCCTTGAACGACAGCGAGACTATGTGTTCACCCCACTCAGTGTGGAGGAACGTCTACGTCAAGCGGCCGGCCAAACATTGGCAACGTGGGTCATTGGCCATGGGCCTAAGACTCCTGAGGAGGTGGTGAGCTGCCAGGCACTTCGTGAGAGGTACCTGGAGCCGCACCTAACGACTCAAAGTCAATACAAGGCACGCCTTGACATGCAAGCACGTGGTACACCGGTTCCACCGATCAAGGGTACACCCATTCTCTTGCTCGCAGGCGAAACAGACAGCGAAGAAGACGATGCCTTCGCTCACTGGGTGCACTATGTGCGTCGCCTCAGCAACATTTTAGCTCTAAGGGCTAGTGACCATGCGGCTGATGTGCGTCTCGAACGCAAGCTTCGGTATGATTATGCCAAGCTTAAGGCCAGAGGCCAATTGCGCAAGCGCACGCGCTATGCTTCGGCTACTAAGGTAGCCGCGGGTGCTGGTCAGTCTGTGGCCAACAACCCGCCAACCTGCACCACTAGTGGTGGGGAACGGCCTTGGTCTCGAGATGACCATGGCCACGATGCTCAAAAGCCTCCAAAGCATATGGGCAGTCTTGCCGAAGGGGGACCTCATATTCCCATGAATTTTCAGACTCAGGGTACCCAAGCCACTTTACCAGATACTGGTATTGGCCCTGACGACGACGTCGTTTCAGTAGTCTCTCGACATTTATATTGACGACACCCATGCTCATCGAGCAAAGTCGGTGGCGGCCGGTGTACCGGTGGAGGCCCACGAGAAATTGGTTCTCGAAGTGAAGGGTCTTCAAGAGGCCTTGGGTAAGTCTCAGTGCATGCTGGATGCGATGCAAAGCCGCCTTCAGGCGATGGAGCAAGCTCAAACTCGGAGCGAGGTTCAGTTGGACTTGCTGATTCGTCTACAGCAGCCCGGGGCAGTGCCCTTGTCGTCGGCGCAAGCGCCTCCAAGTTCACATGGGAAGGATCCCGGTACGGCTTAAGTAAGCCTACGTAGAACACTGGATGTGTGCGCAATTTGCGCGGGAGGTTTAGCGTATACGCAAGTCCCTTCTTGGCCGTGACCGTAAACGGTCCAATAAAGCGTGGACGCAACTTTGTCTTAAAGACCGCAGACACTACATTTGTAGGTAGATTTTTAGCATTGAGTAGTACTTGGTCTCCGACCTCATAACGTTCAATACACTTTCTGCCTTTGGCATCAGCTTGTTGTTTTTGGGTATCTTGGCTATCAGCCATTGCGTCACGCACATGTCTTAAGACATTTAATCTCGTTGCGAGAAACTCGCCTACCTGTTTTTGAACAGTAGCAGGGCTGATATCAGCAAGCCGATCGGCAACCTCTCCCCCACCAAGCCCTGATTCACGTAGTGATAGCGTTAACGGAACGCGAGGGTGAGTGAGACCGTTTATATAGAACGGAGTAAAGCCTGTTGAGGCCTGCACAGCGTTATTCAACGCAAACTCAACAACAGGGAGCATTGAGCTCCAACGCCTAGGCGTATCAGCACAAACACTGCACAAAATATCGTTGATGACGCGGTTAACACGCTCAGTTTGACCGTCGGTCTGCGGATGATCCGCTGTGGACATGTCCAACCGAGTGCCAAGCACCTTGAAGATAGACTTCCAAAACTTCCCAGTGAAGCGGGGGTCTCTATCAGAGATAATTGCCACCGGCAAGCCATGTTGGCGAAACACACGGTCAATATTCAGCTTTGCTGTACCTTCAGCATCGATGCTATCCGGCACAGCCGCTAAGTGAGCCATCTTGCTTAATCAGTCAACAAAGACCACAATGCCAGTGTTGTCTTCCGAATCTTTTGGTAGGCCAAACACAAAATCCATGCTCATGGACTCCCAACAACCAGTGGGTACTGGCAAACTAGCCAGAGCCGCCGTCGCATTTGCCGAGGGTTTGACTCGTTGACACGTTTAGCACGTACGCACATAGGTGCGCACCCACTTATAAAGTTTGGGCCACCAATAACTTTGGCTCACCGAGCTATAAGTCTTCTCACGACCGAGATGACCACTTAAAACAGTATTATGTGCCTCATAGAGGATTCGATACTTTAATTCCTTATCATGAGGTACAGCGATACGAGGCTTATCCTCAATATCCGTGCGATAGCACAACAGGCCATTATCGATGGAATATCGATGTAGCCTCGCACGTAAACGTGCCGACAATTCTATGTCCGAGTCCTTAAACTCATCGCTCCCAAGAGCACGTAGCAAAGCTACACACTGATCATCCTTGGCACATGCCGCACGAATTAAGTCAGGGACTGACGACGACAGAGTCGTAACATGAGGAAGCTCATAGTCAGGTCGACGCGTTAGCGCATCAGCCAAAGCGTTTTGCTTACCTGGCTTGTACTTCACCTCGAAGTTATATTCGGCAAAGAAGGAAAGCCAACGAGCCATTCTCTGTGAGAGATGAGGCGACTGTGTCGCAGTGCATAATGACGTATGATCTGTATAGATCACAAACGGCTTGGAGCCAAGCAGATGAACTCTGAATTTGACGAAAGCGTGCTTCATAGCAAGTATCTCTTTGTCATGAACAGGATTGTTCTTTTCAGCAGCTTTCAGCTGCCGAGACTCGAATGCGATGACGCGTTCGCGTCCATCGACATCTGTTTGTAACAGAGCACTGCCTATGGCAAAGTCGGATGCGTCACATACGACACTGATAGGCCGACCAGAATCGGGCAAAGCCAATATTGGCGCATGAAGAAGAATCTCCTTAACTGCTTCAAAAGCATTATGTTCGGTGTTACCCCAACACCAATCCACATCCTTTTTAAGGAGATTGGACAATGGCCGAGCCATATCTGCGTAATTCGCACTGACTTACGTAAGCATTTGGCAAGGCCAAGCCACTTACGCAAGTCCTTTTGGTTCTTGGGAACCGGCCAATCGACTATGGCTTTCACCTTAGCGGGATCCGCTCGAAGGCCTCGCTTCCCAACGAAGCACCCTGGAAAGGGAATCTCTTCTGCACCAAAGATGCACTTCAATGCGTTAGCATACAACTTATTCGTTCGCATGCACTCGACACAGCTCGTAAATGATCAATGTGGTTATCCACATCTGATCGCCCATTCATTGCACGACTATGGACAAAGATAACGTCAAAGTACGTTTGTGCATAGCCTCGATGAGGTCTGAATAGTTGCGTTACCAGCCGGTTAAACGTAGCCGGGGCGCTAGATAGCCCTTGTGGCATAACAAGCCACTCCCAGAGCATACCGCTCGGAGTACTCAACGCTGTTAGCGGAATATCACTAGCTCGCATAAGCAGTTGGTAATAATTATCGACTAAGTCGAGTGCACTGTACACTGTACATCCTGCCACATTGTTCTGAAGCACATCCTTTCTAGGAATAGGCGTCTGCGCCGGTATAGTGGATGCATTAAGCTTATTATGAGCATGCACAATACGCCACTTGCCATTTGGCTTTTTGACACAAAATGTCGGTGTTGAATGGGGAGACTTGCTCTCACGAACCATTCCAGCCGCGTGCTTAGTACGAAAGAAGTCGTCAATGACGTCACACTGTTATTTAGGCAAAGGCCACTGCCGTGTTACACAGTATTTAGTCCCAGGAACTAGGTCGATCTCATGACGTACACCTCTATCTGGAGGTAAGGCAGAAGGTGGGTTGTGACATGCCACATCTTGAAATTCCTTAATTAAAGGATAGAACGGATCCAAAGGATCTTTAAGGATGGAGGATCCGCTTCGTGCACTAAGTGCCGCCTTTGTATCCTCCAGGACAGACTCATCCATTAACGAGGAAGAATTTAACTCAGTATCAGGTCTAATGACCGCTAACTCGGATAACTCTCCTGTCATCAAGGCCTGGCTAAACTCGCCATCAAACATTTCGTCTAGCTCACAAAGAGCGTCCACAGATGGAAGGGTTTTAAGGCAAACGCTGCCATCAATTTGACCAGTCACACCCTCAACAAGTGTATATAGTGTATTACTATTATCACTATGTGACTGTGAGGACGCCTGGCGCTTAAAAGTTGCTACCCGGCGTCTCGATCGTCTCTTCGAGACCTTACACCCCTTAGGGGTCGGGACAATATTGTCCACATGGTTACTACCAACCATAGTACGCTCTATACGAGAGCTTTTGTCTTGACCGACATCCGGTGAAGTGTTACGCAACTCGAGCACTTCACCCAATGGATTGAAACGTGCCACTCCACGTGTATTATGCGGGCCTAGCCCCAAATTTAAGGGCGTCTCGCCAATAAGGTCATTACCGACATTAGGTGTGGTGCCCTCACGGCCGTCCACACTATACGGCGTATCGCCAACAACGCCATTACCTGCGTTAGGCGTGGTGCCCTCACGGCCGTCCACACCATACGGAGTATCGACAACAATATCATTACTGACATTAGGTGTCGTGCCCTCAAGGCCGCCCACACTACATGGCGAATCGCCAACAACGTCATTACCGACATTCAGTGCGGTGCTCTCACGGCCGACCGCACTCGGTGTTCTTTCACGTGCCACCATACACACATCAAAGAAATCACATCCTTGATCACTAGGCCCTAGGCCAACCATGCTTTCAGCATGCAGTGACTCGTTATCACAACGAGCAACACTCAACGGAGTACGTGCCGTTTCACTAGTTTCAGACGAGCTAGGCTCGAAACTTCTGTTTGTAACACTGCATTTAGATAACTCAGACATTCCAATATCTAGCACATTGACATCTTCTGTCAAAGGCTCGCGCCAATAGCGCTTCTGTTGCCTAGCGAAGGTGGGTTCATGACTCCCCAAAGCTTCGCTAGGAACATTGCGCGTAGCGCCTAAGGTCTTAGACCTCCAATCAATCCAGGGCTCATGGCGTTCAAGCCAAGCCATACCTAGGGTGAGATCATATCTCGAGTCCAAATCTAGGACAAGATAGCGTTCAATACTTTCAAAGTCTAAAACTGTATGCCTACGGAACTTAAGGCACAGTAACACGACTATTAGTCGCTAAACGGACCGTGGTAGAATCACCCTCATGCGCTGTAAGCGCCTAAGGATAACGCTGACTCCCGTCAAGGGAACGGCGTCGAGCATAATTGCAAGACGCTCCAGAATCGATCAATATCGACCAAGGCTTCTCACAGCCCTTAATTTTAGCCTCGGCGACCAACAAGCCAGACTTGTATCCACGCACCATACCTGTAGGTATGGTACTCTTTGGGGGCTAAGCCCTGCATTCCTTTACCTTCTAAAGGTGTAACAGAACATATTTCTTCCCCAGTAGGGCGCCCCGCGCCTACTGGGTGTCGGCATTTACCCGTGCCATGCCAGACTTCTGACTCGGGGTCGAGTGTTGGCTCGTAGCCTGGCGTTGCTTACGCAAATAGCAACCAGGCCGCAAGTGTTTAGTGCTTCCGCACGTAAAACATCGTCGTACGACATGTTGCTGCTCAGCAGCTTGAAGCTCAGCTTCCCCTTCATCTTCAGCATAGCTATGTTCCATCGGTTCCGGCCTATTTTAGGCAGTGGTACCCGAAAAGTTTGCTCTCACAGAGCGAGGATTGAATCCATTCCAACCAAGTCTGACCGACTTGAAGTTATGCTCAGCATTTAAAGCAATTCTCACAGCCTCTTCAAACGTAGAGGGGTGAACCCGAAAAACCTCGGTTCTGGCAATGCCAGTACGTAGACCTTCCATGAAGATAGTCACATGGACTGCTTCAGGCAGAGGGTCAGACTGCATTGCAGCCATGAGCGTTCGCAGCTCTTGGACATAGTCCGATAATTCATTCTTACCCTAGTCGGTAGAAAGAAAGCGTGAACGCACGCGGTAAGCCTGGTTAGGTGGTGAGAAACCCTGTACCGATTGTGACTTGAGCCACTCCCATGTGGGAAACGCTATGTCCACCGACGGGCTACACGTCAAGGCCCATTCTCTAGCTCTACCATCGAGCTTCGAGATAGCCAGTGAGACCTGTTGATGGTCAAGCGTGATCAGGCCTGAACTCTTGGCCATCTCAATCTCACGGATCCAAAGGATGAGGTTCTCACCCTCCTTACTGGAGTAGTATTTCACTTCCACTCTAAGTGGACGAGGATTAGCCTCTTTGTCTGGTACAGACACGTAGCGTGTGGGCATAGCCGACGCTATTTGGTCTTGGACCTGCCCTAAAAGGGTCGCTTCATACTGCATGAAGCTTTCAACACGTGCATTAAGCACTTAAGGACCTTGTGAAACAAGGAACTCCACGTACTCTGGACCCAAAGATGCGGTCAGCTTATCAAGCGCGACCTTTTGGGCCCCAGATAGGGGAGGGGAGTTTTCCATCCGCACAGAGGATCAGTCTTAAAGACTCAGGCATAGATTGACTGCAAGTGCTACCAAGTGTAGCGGAGCTACACAGCTCCTTAAGTCAGAGGAAAACTTAACGCTCTACAAGCAACTTAGTTCCAAAGCACTAAGGACTTTACGAGTCAACAAGCTTTACAGCTTCAGATCCCTGTTCCAGGGGACCTATCGATTCAGTGAATCGACAGCACTCAGTGCTCAAGAGTAGCTACCTCAAGGATGTGTTGCTAACTCTTTGTGATCAGTGATCAACGATCAAGACGGCTCGCAAGCCACGTGTCCTTTAGATCAAAATAGGAACTGATTTTATTTTTGTTAACACTTATAGAATATCTTAATCCTACTCAAAGATCTTTCGTACCTAATGGCTGACACTCGTCAGCCCCTACAAACCAATAAGATATTCTATATCACCTTCACAAAGGGGTGACCTCAGGTGTGTAACACTTCTGGTACAAAGTACCATAATTTCGTGCAACCCCGTTACAGTTACCATGCATTGTCGACACGCAGCACTATCTCTTTCATTATACGCAAGATCAACGCAGAGTCTGATAATCGAGTCTGAATGGTCAGCAGGGTCGAACACATCACCAATTACGAGGGTCAACAGATCGGCCAGCTAGTATTCCCGCCTGATCTAATGATGCTGCAAAGCGTCTTAAACTAGGTCTGATGGTCAGTAAAAGCTAGAATATTATGAAGATCAGCCATGGTGGCAGAGACGGAGACATAAATGTCCGAGAGGTAACCTGCATGATTGCGTGAAGTGGAAACGGCGACGGGGCACGACTATACGACGCCAGCACCACCCCAGGCAAGTCAAAATGTAAAATCAGGGGATTCAAATCTCAGCTGCTGCTGACAGACTGCAGTCTCAATGCGACCAGGCAAATTCGGCTTGATGACCTCTATAGTCGACGAATCGGCGGCAGCGGAAGGAATGCCGGGCGAAGGAGTATCTATGTCCGATTGAAGAGCGCTGGATGACCTAATCACCAATATACTGGATGACAGGCCGCAGCACCACTTCAACAGGAAGTCGATACAGAGTTTAGAGGCGAGTGAAGGGATATCAAAATCTTCTCACTAGCCTCATAACTATGAATTGACTAACGAGCGTCATTGAGAGACGCATGGGGGCGAACATAGTTGTTAGAAATAGAGGATTTGAAGGGACGGGCTGGTGGATCTAGCGAATGAGACAAATTTACACGGAACATACACCGTGAATAGATAGACAAGGACCCGGGAATAGAAAGAACGAAGTAGGCGAAATCACTGGCGCACAAACACGGCTGTTGGCAAAGAAGAGGAATACGGCTAGGCGAAAGAACATTTTCCTGATTGACCGCATTTTACAGATTTAGGTACATGTCAGTTAGGTATATATCACGACCGAGCTAGTTGTGGTTAAAAAAATTTACTTGTTTCTGCTCCTATCGGCAAATTATGAAGATCGGAACTCGACAAGGTAGATAGGATGGATGCTTGTCGAGTTGAGTTACGTCAAGGTAAGACCCGACGAATTAAGATTTATCGAGATGGGATTAGAAGAGTTATGATTCTTCGAGTCAGGACTTGTCAAAATAGAATTCGTTACATAAGGATAATGTAAATTAAGAATCAGCGAATTATCCGGACACTTGGCGTTCCAAGTCACCATGTAACTTTATAGAAAAAATTGGGAGTTGTGAGGGAGCCACATACTAGGCTCTCTTTCAAAGAAAAAGAGACATTATAAATAGAAAGCAAAATAAGACGAGTTCAAGACACGTGTAAACTTTCTGGTAATTTCCTGCGTCGGCTAAATATGCCTGCCGTCGAACCTTGAAAGGCATAGCTTGTAGATGCCTTGACTGAAAGTGTCAAGATGTGAGTCGGCCCAGGTGAGTATTACTCGTTTCTAGCAAACAAAAAGTGTCATTGCACAGCGAGACGGTATCCCAATAAGCGTCACCGTTTTGAGTCTCGTCAAGCTACGAGATGGTGGTTTATAACCGAAGACACCGTAAATCTTCTGTTCGGATGTATACTGCGCCCAATGGCTTTAAGCTCGTTAAAACGCTGACATAAATCTGCGTGAAGATACATGATTTGAGTAAAAGAAGCTGCTGAGCTTAGACAGGATTATATGAAAGTGAGATGGGTCGTGATTACTCAGCTAGGGCCGCAACTGAACCCGAAGGGGCGAACCGCGCAATTTTTATCACGACTAACTAGCCCAACTGTGCTGACTACATTGGCGATTGTCGTGTTCTTATGTTATTACTATAAATCTCACATACAACTTACTACTGTAACGCACTCACGCTTGTCTGAGTCGTCAGTGCTGCAAATTAAAGTGACCGTTACAAGGACTTTGCTCATTATCTATCCGTTAAATTGTCGTGAAGCGTTAGTCTTACCGCCCAGGATGTTAAAAGTCCCATTTTGTCCATGCTAGCGATGTTAAAAAGCGGTGAACCTTCCACGCTTTTCCAGATAGCGTCGCGCTGCGCGGGTATATTGTTACAATTTTGCGCAAACTACATGTACAACCCGAACGCTGGTGTTATGTACACATCAAGTGTTAAGTGCAACTGGTAGGCTTATTGTTGTTTCACATACGCTAAGCGGTAATATCAAACCTTGTCGATGTGATGTCATTGATAAATACTTCCGTGATAATCACAAGGCAGGAATGTTGCAACGAGCTGAATGAGGACACTACAACGAGCTTAATGCAGACACTTTTCTGGCACAGACACTCATTCCCTAAAATCATTTTCTTTAAAACAACATGGTTGGTTGTACGATGCAAAGCGCAATCAAATTAGTCGATGCAGTTAGTGATATTTTTCTTACAGCAGTGATCTCTCCGATTAGTATGCTATGTATTTAAATGGTGATGTCCCAAGGACTGTCTAATGCTTCAATTACATTCAATCGTACGGTGACGCCACTTTTCTGCCCACATCGGTAATACGCATTAACGTATTCTATTGACAAATTTGTCCATATTCGTGCCGAAAAGGTCGTTCAGATGCTGTCAATCGCATTGTGCATTTGCGAGCCGTGATAGAGTGCATGTCCTTAAATAAATAATGTGCGAACGCGTCAAAGCGCCTTTTTGGTGCAGGAAATACTCCTTTTCTAGGATATTTTTTTGCTAAGCGAGGCCTTCGATCGGATCCCGCCAAGGTTGAGGATATTATGGACTGGCCGATTTCTAAGACTCTTAATATATGCGTAAATAACTCGGCCTTGTCAATTATTTACACAAGTACAGCAATAATTATGCCAACATAGATCGGCCATTAAGTATTCGCATCATGAAAGGACACAGATTGGCGCTGAGAATACACCCATGCTGACGCATTACGGGCAAAAAAGAAGAGTCTCCTTCATGTTTTAGTTTTGGCTTCGTCAAATCCTGAAAACAATTCAGTGTATTCTACGATGGATCTAAATTTACTAGGCCGATGCTATTACAAACAGATAACAGATTTAGCAGGCCTCAAGCAAGTTATCGCATTTAATTACTTCATCTAGAAGGTGCTGATAAAAACTATCCAGTTCATGGCAATAATTTACTTGCTGTAAAGTATGCCTTCGTCAAATTTATAGCTCACCTGATTATCATCAAGCGATTCGTCGTCTATATGTATCAGGCCTCATAACGCACAACTACACAGTCGCATCACCTCTTTCAAAGAATGGTTCGTTAGCCATGTTTATTTGCGGAATCTAGTTTCGAGGTGAAGTAAAAGCCAGGCAAACAAATTTGTCGGCAAAGGCCCTTTCTCGCCGACCTGAATATAATGAGCTTGTTCATGTCACGGCACTGTCGTCTCCTTTGAAGGTTTTAATTCGTGTAACATTTCCACATAATTGTAAATATGTGGCATTGTTTCATGCTCTTGTTAGTTAAGAATACAAATACTGGAACACCTCTTTGTTAACACGGTTACTTGCCAGCCTACATTTATAATATATCATTCATGGCTTCCTTTGCTATTGCACAGCTATATCGGATGTTCCTTGCGTCTTCGTGCCTCACGATGAGGACTTATAGTACCGAATTTTATCTGAGGCACCTAAAAACGCCTTCGGTTGGCATTTGGTCCGGGAAAAGTTTTATGGCTCCGTGAGTCAACACTAGTGGTGGACCGAACTCAACAATTGGGCTAAAATACACGTACGTACATGCGAAGCGCGCCAGCGGGTAAAAATTTCGGCACAATCGGCTGCGCCACTCGCCAATTTGCCTGTGCTCACAGTTATAAAAGTACACGGGTACGATTTGTTTGCTCGGTCTTTTCAAAGACTGTGACGGCCAAACGAGAATTGTGGCTTTGTTAACCGTTAAAGGAAAACGGCTCACTATGCGATAATTTAGGATTTAATCGATGGAAAGGTACAGCTATGCTGTTTATCAATCTTAAGTTTCTTCAACTCGGGTAACCGCTAGCAATCATCTCTGATTGCGACCCTCGCTTCACCGGAGATTTTTGGACTTCCATTTTCAAGGTGATCGGCACATGATTAGACATGTCTGCAGCGGATCATTCGCAGACCGATGGTCAAACTGTGCAATCTATTAGATTCAACGGCGATGTGTTTAGCAGTGTTTAATCTATTTCCCCACGTACTTGAGCCTCAAATCTCTCTGTCATTTGACTTGCGTTGAACAACGCTGTCTATGCAACCACCGGCTTTAAATTTTCTATGTGAATAGCCTCACGCATACCCGCGTTCCGCTCTCGTTACTCATGCGTGGTTCTGGGCTTGGTGGGGGCGATTCTGCTGACAAGCTTGCTAATTATAGCCCTACCACGGTGCAGAAACAACTAAGCAAGCTTTTTTCAACACGCTTAATTGTATTACGACGCGTGCGTAGTGCATTGGGTGATCTCCAGGACAAACATAAAGAAATGGCTGAGGCTAAAGGCAGAGTATGTACCAATTTCTATAAAGTTGGGGATCAAGTCTAACAAAACGATATAAATACCTACACGTATAGTCTATGGCGTTTTCAAGACAAATGGCGTTCGCTCTTCATTTGGCTGTTCAAGGTCACCGCTAAACAAGGCCTTACCGATACAATTGATCTTCTGCGCAAGATGCACACACACACATATTGCTTACGTTGGGTTACTTGAGACGTACCATGAGATTCTCTCGTAAACAGGAAGGTGCTTGCGCCTGAGGAAGGGACATCATCCATTATCAATGAGCATCAGGTAAGAGCCCCATTTAACCGTCCAGTCGATGCAGGTTGCAAATCACCTTCCGTAGTCGTTTGACGACCGAGTCAATCGATCCGAGACGATTTATCGGCCCAATCAACTAAGCCAACTGAATCGATGACTGTTCACGGGCGCGCTTCACCTAATCGAAGATATTCCGGTATGATTTTCTCTCAGCCACATACTGATCCAGTGCATTCTGCACGTGAGCAAAAGACTCGTGATGCTTCGTCACCTCTGACACCATGTATTCATGAGCCTTAACGACACCCTGACCCGCTCCTGCGTCGTATAACCAGCAAGGTAACTTGCAGCTCCACGTGGAGAGGCTATACAAGCGGCGTAGTCACAAAAGCTAGTATCAGTATCTGGTGAAGTGGCGTGGATCCCCTGGGTCTGAGAACTCATGTAGTTTGAGATACCCCTTTAAAGAGATTTCTTGTACGCCGTTATCATTTTTTGAGCTTCGCGCTGAGGGTCAACTTGCATCTCAACGTGCTTCTCATTAGTAGTTTTTGGGGTGCACGGCTCGCCCACCGAAATTGAGTGACCTGCGACTGTATGCACAATCGAAACAGTAAAGATTATCCAGTAACTGTTTTTGCGTACCGAGTACGATACAATGAACGTGGTTGGCCTTTGTCCTACAGATTAGCAAATTTATATTGCAGTTTGTGCTCCAAAGAAACGTCTTACTTATTGGCATTATATCGAAAGTTACTTATGCTGAACAATCAACGTGTTCCATAAGCTTAGCAAGTAATTGTGCTTTCGTATTCGACCTCACTTTCGCTTGGTTACCAAACAATCGTGACTACTTACTGCATTGGCATAGAGGCACTGTGGCAAAGTCACTACTCAAATTTTGTACGAGGATCGGTGGCCACATCTTTATAGCGCCGCTTACTGGTGGAAAAGGAGGCCATGAGACTCGGCGATCCAATACGGAGGTGGAAGATGATCTTAACGGGATCGGCGAACCGATCCAACTGTCGTTAGACTAATGGGTATGGATCGACCTGGGACGGAGCGATCTGGAACGATTTACATGGAACAATCTGGGACAAGGATCTGGGACCGGGTGATGGGATATGACTCTGCGACGAAGGTGTAACTGTGGTAAAGTCACTAATCAAATGATGGGACGTGGATCGGTGTCCACCCAGTTAAGATGTCACCCACTGGCGGAAGAGGTACGCCTAGGACCAGGCGATGCAACGTGATTTGAGACGGGGCGTAGCAAGGGGTGATTCCAACAATTCGATCTGGGACGAGGGACTGGATTGAACCGAACGACCACTCTAAAGGCTGATCAAAGGAAAGGATGTGGATGTTGAAGCAGAATCATTTGAGAAAAGTACGCCTGGGACCAGGCGATGCGACGTGGTTTGAGACGGGGCGTAGCAAGGGGTGATTTCCACGGTGCGATCTGGGATGAGGGACTGGATTGAACCGAACGACCACTCTGAAGGCTGATCAGAGGCAAGGATGTGGATGTTGAAGCAGAATCATTTTGATAAAGCATCGGAGTGCACACAATGAACGGAAGAACATATATGGCCGGATTGTACTGTGTCGATCCTCAACAATCTCGAATTGGGCATCAGATCGGTCATGATCCCCACTGATTATGGATGTATCGTTGATGAGAATTTTGGATCATGACAAACATGCTTGTTGAAGGTCCATGAGTGATGTCTCAAAAGTTCAGATCGAAAGAGCCAGTGGAAGCCGGTTAAATTGACGTCGCAAAATGGATTTAGACGCCTTCGGCATTTGGGCACTATTTTGGGCTTTTGGGTACCAAAAATGGGTATTTGGTACCCCATTTGGGATTTGGTCCTCTTTTGGCGTTCAGGTACGGTATCGGGAATATTGGCGCTATCATTGGAGTACAGGGCACGAAATTTCGACACGTGGCAAGGAGGCGATCCAGATTCAAGGCGATATCGGTTTGAAGAGTGACCTATAGTTAAGAATAGGCTTAAGGGTAGGTTGGATAGTAATTTGGTTGGTTAATAAACAGACTTGAACTCTACTTCTTCTGCTCACGACGCACGTTATCCTCTCCTCTTCTCCAGGCAAGATTGATTTGGCTTCCCCGGCGGGTTAAGGCACGCGTGTTACAGGGACACAGAAGACCGATCTTGGATTGTTGGCCAAGATCGAGAAGAGCGATCCCGGGATATCTGGCCCGGATCGATCAAGTACTCACACTCAACTCAACTGCTAGGGTAGCAGCACACAACGGAACAGGAAAAGGATTTTGGACACAGGATCGCGAGACGGCTCAAGTGGTCAGAAGATCTGGACAAGGCGTTCAAGACAAGACCGAGCAGGATCGAAGCGATCCCCTGGACAGATCGGCACGTTTCATTTTGGCGAAACAAGACACCGATCTACCCAAATTGCGCACTTCCGGCAAGATCGGCCGATCCCAAGACCAGATCGGACCGATCCCAAGGCAAGATCGACGCAGGACTTTTATTTGCTGAGTGAAGATTTCCGCACAGCAAAGACCCCGATCTCGAAGACAAATCAAGATCGGTGCGATCCAAGATCGGGATCGCAGAACCCCCGTTCGTGGTGTGAAGATTTCCGCACCGGAAGCGAACCCTCAACCCAACCTCTCAGCGAGATCTACATCTCCCAAGGCCGTTACGAAGAGCTCAAGCCAGCCCAACCGACGGGTACACAAGGTGAGCACAAGGTCATACAACAAGGCACGGATCGGAGTACCCCCTCCGTGAGTCGGCAAGTCTGGGCAAGTGGAATATAGACACTCATACAAGCAATTTTGTGAGATCGACTTCACCACAATGGTGCGCGTGCCCGGATCTTCTGAGGCCTCTGGATTTCACCGTGAGTCCACTGGCGAAGATGTCAAGATTAAGCAAGGACCTGGGATTGAAGTGTCAGCGACAAAGGGATCGACGCAGACACGCAGAAGCACAAGATCCTCAGATCATCAGAGTTTTGGGAGGGGCTCTGATGAAATGAAAATGAAAGAGGAAGATCGAGAGATCGATCTGGAAGATAAACCTCAATTTCCTCCTAGGGTCCCTTCGGGGGCCACCGCAGATCGCTCTGCAAAGAGCGATCTGCTGGATGAAAATCCAACGGTGAAAACCAAATCGGCGAAAGCCAAACCCTATATCTTAGTCGATAGATCGCCCGACCTCAAGCCGAAGAGCACAATCGCGAGATCGACCACATCAGAACGATCCGCGACGAGATCGATGGGATCAGATGTCAAAGATCGCCAGATCGGCCGAACCGTGCAACAAAGGTCGGAGCTAAAGAGGAATACGATGAAACACCAGATAAGATCGCGATGCCAAAGACGGAATATAACCCAATAAAGATCGCGTCCAGGGAGAAGGAGACGACGGGTGAAGCGCGGGAGCGTGCAAAATGGCAGTACTATTATGGCCAGTTGAAGACGCTGCTCAAGACGGACCCAGTGTTCAAGATATTAAGGCCCAAGGTGATTGGTCCTCTGGATAGGCCGATCTCGGTCCCACTTCACGGGACCAACAAAGTCGACGAGATCAATGTGATTTTGCAGATGTTGGACGACATGGGTATCTGCCCTGACGCTTTTGATGGAGATGAACTGATGAGTTGCAGCTTGGAACAGTTGAAGGATGCGGCGAATGAGTTTGTAGAGATCATGATAATGTTGGTGGGCAAAGCGAATACTCCTGAAGACAAGATCGGGACGCCCTCGGGCTCGCTCTGTAAACACCCCGCGGGATCGCCCCGCTACGCCTCGGATGACTCCGAGAGCGAGTCAGATGGATCCATCAGCATTCGTCAGATGTCTCTAGGACCATCGGGTGGAAGGTTCTTAAAGGACAAGATCGGACAAGCCAAGATCGACGCCTATAAGGGACAATCCAAGAGCAACATGCCGCAGAGATCGGCCAGTACCCGCACTGGGCTGGAGGATCAAGAAGAGGGCGATCTAAGTCGGTACTTCAATTCAGCCATGAAGAAGTACGAGGCGGATCAACGTACAGCTCAGCGAATGAATCGACAGCCAAACCGCTACCCAGATCGACGTACTTTGCACCAACCTTCACACGAAAGCCTTGACATGCTGGATGTGGAGATGGAGTCGGTGGGGTCGGACATTTACCAACATATCCATGAGGGGGCGGAATACGACCCGGATGATCTATGGATGCTCGAACCACGGCGCCCTCATGTATCCGCGACCGGTGCGACTACCGGAGGGGGAAGCATCACGCAGAGGATCAGAATCTCAGCGATTTCTGAGCTGAAAGAGTTCTCAGGGAAGGATCGGGAAGAAGACAAAGCACGGACCTGGATCGGCAAAGTGAAATCAGCGTTTATCCGGGACCAAGCACCGGATGAGGAGAGATGTCTGGTCTTCGGTGATCTCATGGTGGGCCCAGCCCGCTACTGGTATCGACAGCTGAGTAGATCGACGAGATTCAATTGGAAAGAATTGATGAACAGTTTTCTTGTGGAGTATGCGGGACACGGGATGTCCGCAAGCAGGCAGTACTATCATGCAAAGAAACGATCGGAGGAAGATCCTTTACAGTACCTGTATCGGCTTAATGTGATGGGAATGCAGGCGAAGATACCGGTGATGGCTGGATTGCCAGCTGCGCGCAAGGAACATGTCAATCATTTCATTGATACCTTGGACGACCCCGATCTGTCCAATCAATTGCTACTGCTGAATGTAGAAGACGCGGAGGCCATGCAAAAGACACTGCACGGATATCAACAAGGGAGATCGCGTCAAGGGAAAGTGATGATGGGATCGTCCAAATTCAGGCAGAAGGGAACTCAGGGTCCAGCGCTGTCTAAGCCTGCACGAGCGGTAAGGATGGTCCGTACCGAGGACGTCTGCAGCGAGTCAGGATCGTACACCTGCGGATCGGATTTGGAAGATCGATTGAGATCGATCCATGTGGCTGCTACTGCGGATCGCCGTTCATCCCCCAATGACGTTGCAGCTAACGCGAGATCGGTCGACCCGAACACTCGTCAAGACTATCAAGATCGCAATATGCCATTGAAGCCGTGTACTCATTGCGGATAGACCAAGCATGGAGATCTCGGTTGCTGGAAGCGGCTCACTTGCCAGAAGTGTGGGCGCAAAGGACACCCCTCTGACAATTGTTTTTTCGTGTGTCGTGCTTGCGGTGAGATGCACGACCCGGGGAAGTGTCCCATGGAGGAGTTCTACAACATGATCCGTCAGTGGTACGTCCCGAATAAGCATGCGGGGATGCTACCAGAGAAGGCCGAGAAGATGTTAAACTAGGACGCTCGCCAGGTTTGAATCTGGTACGGGCCGAGCGTTCTGGGCTCTGCATTATTGCATACGTGAAAAAAAAGAAGACAGATCGCGAGAGTAAGCAGGATATTGACGTGGAAACAAATATATCTCGTTCGAAGTTAAAACGTGTCGCTTCCGTGTCCCATCTGAAGCGGATCGATGAGTACTCACGATCTGAACCAGCTATGGAGATCGAGCTCGCTTATGGTGAATCTCGCGGATATTGGAAACATTATTCACCCGGGAAGTGGTTCAAACAAGCGAAAGCCGTTGGCAAGATCAACAACGTAAAAGCTACTCTGTTATTTGATTCTGGTGCTGAAGTGTCGATCATTGACACCACCTTTGCTCGTGAGGTCGGTTGCAATATTGACGAAAGTCAACGACAAGAATGTATCGGGATTGGAGAAACTCCGTACATGACGGTAGGACGTACCAAGATCAAGGTGACCCTCGCGGGATCGCTGGTATACTATTTCAATGTATGGGTAGGCGATCTGGCAGGGCAAGAAGCGATTCTGGGTATGGATTTTATGGTGCCTGCTGGAGTGCGGCTCGATCTAGCGGATGGCGCGCTATGTCTACCAGAAGAAATCCGCATTCATCTCGCAGGACGTCGCCCCGCGTACGGATCGAAGATACAACATATAACGGCGAAGGACCAACACGTGGTGATCCCGGTCGGAGAGTCAAGGGAAGTGAAGATCGGGATCGGAGGGGCTAAGATGAAGTTGTGGGTCGCTAGAGGACTAGATTGGGTCCCCACTGTGATCTCGGGGTGGGGTAAGACGAAATACCTGCAGATGACCAACATTGGCGACCGTGAGATCATACTGCCCACCCACACTATATTAGGCATGTGGGTCGAAGGCGATATGGTACCGCGAACTCAAGGTTTGGTGACAGTCGGGTCGGGGAAGTACAAGGAATGGCAAACTCTGGCATATGAGGCTACGACGGATCGAGTGAACGAACTCCCGAAAGAACCGATCGGACCATTGGTAGACCGTCCTACGTATGCCGCTCCCAAACGCATCTTGAAACGTCCGTCTGATGCGTTACAGAACCTGTCTCCGGCGATCTCCACGGTAACGCCGCAAGCTAACGATGACGATTCGCAAAAGGCAGATGCTGTAGTTGCGAGGGAATTAACGGTCAGGGGAGCCGAACTATCGCGGATGGAGAACGGTCATGAGATCGGTACCCAACATGCAACGAAGGGAGACCGCGACACCGGTCAAGAAGGGCTACGTGACAGATCGTCTCTACCGAAGGCTGAGCCGACTGACCGACTGTTGAAATTGGGCCAGCCGGAAGAGACGAAGGAGCCTAAAGAAGAAATAATGCTAAATACTGAAGACGTCGAGATTGCAGAAATACCAGTTTATCACCACGAGAGCGGAGATTTGTTTGCGGAAGATATCGAGCAGCATATGGCCGTGCTACCAGAGATGTCGGCGACTACGGAAGAAGTTACGATTGAGGACATTCAGATCGGTGATCCCGATGTGCCTCTCACCACAGATCAACAACGGCTCAGATCGCTGATCTGGAAGAGCCGTCACCTCCTCATGGGTAAAGGTAATGCTCTACCACCAGCAGCACGAGGCGCGATCTGTGATATTGATGTCGGTGGGGCAGCACCGATAGCGCAAAGAGCGCGTCCGGTCGCACCCAAATATCGGGAGAAGCTGTCAGATCTCATCAAAGGACTATTAGCAGCCAAAATCGTTCAGCCATCCACGTCACCTTGGGCGTCTCCGATAGTGGTGATCATCAAGAAGAACGGAGTGGATATTCGCCTTTGCATTGATTATCGAAGAGTGAACCAGCTGACGCGTCTGATGGTTTATCCCATGCCGTTGATCAGCGATCTGTTGGAAGATCTGGATAAAGCTCTATGGTACTGTTCGCTAGACATGGCTAGTGGATTTTGGGTCGTCGAAATGACTGAACGAGCAAAACTGATCTCAGCGTTTGTCACACCGTTTGGCTTGTTCGAGTGGCTGCGAATGCCTTTTGGGCTTAAGAACGCGCCCCAGATCTACCAACGTCTGGTGGACAATGCGTTGTATGGATATCTCAAGATCGGTCAGAGATCAGCCTCTGATGGCCCGATCGACGTGTTCAAAGATGGAGAGCCTGAGACAGATCGACGACCGTCTATACTGGGACGCCGATCTTACATTGACGATATTCTCATACCAGCCACGTCATGGGGATCTTTGTACACAAAAGTAGAACGGTTGCTGGAGGCATGTGATAAGTGGAATCTGTCTATCAGCCTCACGAAGAGCTTTTGGGGGTGCCGTAAGGTCGATTATTTGGGACATCGAGTGTCGATGGATGGTCTGGAGGCTCAGCCCAAGAACCTAGAGTCGTTGGTTAACATCCCGTTTCCTAGCACGCTACGAGCTATGCAATCTTTTCTCGGGAGCTTGAACTACTACCGTCGCTTCATTGAAGATTTCGCGGTGTATGCCGCGGTGTTGTATGAGTTAAGAGAATCGGATTTCTTCGAGATCGGCCAATCTCAGCTTGCAGCAGGAGACGAATGCTCCAACAAGGGTCGATGGACGGAAGCCAAGGTTGCTTTCACTATGCTAAAAGCTAAGATAGCTACAGCTCCCATGCTCAAGCATTTCGACCCAGATCGGTCCCCCGTAATCGTGGTCTACGCTAGCAAGTGGGCTGTCTCAGCGGCCCTGATACAGGAGTACGATGGCGTTTATCATCCGGTTACGTTTACTAGCCGCACTTTAAAGCCTAATGAGCTTAACTACGGAACGGTAGAAAAAGAAGTGCTGGCGCTACTTCGTGTGTTGGATGTATGCTATACTACGCTTGCCTCGCGGGAGATCACTGTACTGACCCGACATTCTACGTTAGCCTGGTTGATGCAGTCTCGAGGTCTCAACGGAAGATTAGGACGGTGGGCTGCTTTGTTGTCAAATTGGACTATGGAGGTGAAGAAATGTGAAAGAGGAGAGGAAGAGATCCTGGGCATGTTAGCAGCGAGTATCACTCCGAGAGGAGAAGTGGAAGAGATGCTGATTGCGATTTCCCCACGAAAAGACTGTCGACTCAAAATATCGATGCCTCTTCCAACGTTGGAAACAGATGAGGAGTTGCTGGTGGCCAGTTTCGATGGATCGGCTAGGATAAAAAAGAAAGGAGGGTCGTTCAGTGCCGTAATATGGAAGTTACCCGAATGGACGATCGTGGCGGCCGAATCGAGATATGTTCACGATCTGACTGTGAATGAAGCTGAGTATAATGGCTTGCTACTGTGCTTTGAGTTACTCGCCGATCTGGATAGGGGGCGAGTAATACTGTGTGGAGATTCCAGTCTGGTGATTCGACAGATGCGCGGTGAGATCGACTGCAAGGCACCGGGCCTTCAGCTTCTGAGACACAAAGCGTTGGAGAAGCTGCGGTCATGGCCTAGTCACGAGTTCCTGCATGTGAAGCGAGAGTGATATCAGAGCGCAGATCGACTAGCCAGCACAGCATTGCAGAGCGAAAAGGGAAGAACGGTTGTAGCTGAAGAGGATCGGCAAGATCTGATGACTCTGAACCGTCTCGATGAATTGTTGAAGCCCAAGCAAGATGGTCAGCTGGCTCGGGTAACTGCGATCACGAGATCAGCCAGGAGGATACGTCATGAACCTGAAGTGATACAGGAGGAGATAGTACAGAGGATCAGGATTCATCGAATTGTCCAAGCTCAAGATGAAGAGCGTTGGATTGTCAATCTCAAGACATATCTAAGTGGCGATGTATCAAACTTGGATGCGGTAGAAGTGAAGATGTGCGCCAAACTGGCGCCGGAATACGAGATCGATGAGAACAATCTGCTATTTTTTTGCCCCATGGCGAAAAGAGAGTCAGAAGATCGCGATGGTTTGATGCGGTTGGTGATCTCTGAGACGTTGCGGCAGGATTTTTTGCATCACTATCACACGAGTCTGGAAGGAGGCCATCAGGGTATTGGCCGAACCTATCAGAGGATCAGATCGCGATTTCATTGGAGAGGACTGTATCGGAGCGTTCAACGATTTGTGGGCGAATGTACCGACTGTGGGACCGGGAAAGGAAACCCGATGATTCATGGGAAATCCCCGGGCAATCTACACGCAACATATCCATTCCAGATCATCGCCATGGATCATATACCGTCGTTGCCCAAGTCCATCAAGGGGAACACCGAACTGCTCATTTGGGTCGACCTTTTCTCGGGATATGTGATTGCAAAGGCTAGCTCCTCTCGGACGGCACAAACAATAGCGTAGAATTACGAAGAATGTGTGTTTCGACGCTTCGGAGCTAGCGAGGCTATCAGGCACGATCGAGAACCGGGATTTATGTCCGACTTCTTTCGAGCCTTCAGTCGGATCGTAGGACAAAAACAGCGTGCTACTATGGCTTACAGGCCACAAGCAAATGGAACAGCCGAACGAATGGTGCAAACCCTGACACATTCGCTCAAGATGTACGTGGCTGAAGTTGACCAGCGAGACTGGGATGAGTATGCTGAGCGGCTCACCTTTGCCATTAACACTGCACAAGATCGGATCCGGGGGGATACCCCATTTTATCTGATTCATGGGTGGGACCCGCGATCGACTTTGGAGGCTACGCTACCAGTGGGGAATACGGGGACACGAGATCGCGATCCAAAGAGGTGGAGATACAAAATCCAAAGACAATACCAGCGAGCCCGATCTGCAGTGAACGATCGTTTACAAGCCGCGATCCAGGAGCGAGCAGATCGACACAACGAAGATCTGGAACCACACGAGATCGAAGTAGGAGCGCAAGTTTGGCTATACCTGGACCGAGTTAAAGAGGGATATGCGAAGAATCTAGCGCACATGTGGCATGGGCCATTCCGAGTTGCGGACGTATGTGGAGATCATGCTGAAAAATTGGAGATCGCTGGAACCCCATATCGGTTATTTCCGATTGTATATATATCGAAGCTAAAAAGGTAAAGACGTTCCCTGAACGCCCGAAGGATCAGCTTACGATAGAGGAATCAGATCGCTTGGATTTCGATGAAGCTCTGCTGCCAGAAGGCAGTTGGGATGACGATCTTGAAGAAGGGGAATACGAAGTAGAGGCAATATTGGACGTGCGATCTGGTAGAAAAACCCGTTATGGGCGAGTACACCGGCAGTTTCTGGTGAAGTGGAAGGGATATCCCGATCTAAGTTGGGTGGACGAGGCCGATCTAAGTTGTGGGGCGATCTTGCAAGAGTTTGAGCGGAACCGAGTGAGTCGAAACCGTTTCGACGTAATGCAGTCTCATGAAGGCAAGTCGGACGAACCTTAACAGTTCGAACAAGTATGCGGGAGGTAGCATATGCGGATGTAGGGGTTGAAAGATGTGCTAGACGGTAGCACATGCTGGTGGATGAGGTTTTTGTATGTGAGTATGGAGATAGTCAAGTGAATTATGGAGATAGTCAGGTGAATTACCTTCCTGAATGATGTGGAGAGATGAGGATCGAGATCGTCGAAGCTGCAAAGAATTGAAGTACCAAAAAGAAGATGATTGAATGACTTACACGATTATGAAAGACGATCGGGCTTGGATATCGACCTTGGACTAAGACGATGGAGCAGGTTTGAACTTGTCCTGCAGACGAGGGATCTGCGATCCGGGATGATCTAGATGGCGCGGAGACCCAGGCCGATCGGGGACCGCTGGGGTGTGTCCTCCGAGATCGGGCGATCCGGGCGACAGGTCGCGATCCGGAGACAGAAACATGGTGGATCCTGCTGAAGAGATCGGCGAGGTGGGTGGATGCGTCGGAGAGACCATGAGACGGACTTGAGTGCTTGGAACGAAGTTGATGAGTGACTGTACTGAGGTTAATTGCTGTACAAAAGACTTCAGTACAGGGGGCGGTTGTGGCAAAGTCACTACTCAAATTTTGTACGAGGATCGGTGGCCACATCTTTATAGCGCCGCTTACTGGTGGAAAAGGAGGCCATGAGACTCGGCGATCCAATACGGAGGTGGAAGATGATCTTAACGGGATCGGCGAACCGATCCAACTGTCGTTAGACTAATGGGTATGGATCGACCTGGGACGGAGCGATCTGGAACGATTTACATGGAACAATCTGGGACAAGGATCTGGGACCGGGTGATGGGATATGACTCTGCGACGAAGGTGTAACTGTGGTAAAGTCACTAATCAAATGATGGGACGTGGATCGGTGTCCACCCAGTTAAGATGTCACCCACTGGCGGAAGAGGTACGCCTAGGACCAGGCGATGCAACGTGATTTGAGACGGGGCGTAGCAAGGGGTGATTCCAACAATTCGATCTGGGACGAGGGACTGGATTGAACCGAACGACCACTCTAAAGGCTGATCAAAGGAAAGGATGTGGATGTTGAAGCAGAATCATTTGAGAAAAGTACGCCTGGGACCAGGCGATGCGACGTGGTTTGAGACAGGGCGTAGCAAGGGGTGATTCCAACAATTCGATCTGGGACGAGGGACTGGATTGAACCGAACGACCACTCTAAAGGCTGATCAAAGGAAAGGATGTGGATGTTGAAGCAGAATCATTTGAGAAAAGTACGCCTGGGACCAGGCGATGCGACGTGGTTTGAGACGGGGCGTAGCAAGGGGTGATTCCAACGGTGCGATCTGGGACGAGGGACTGGATTGAACCGAACGACCACTCTAAAGGCTGATCAAAGGAAAGGATGTGGATGTTGAAGCAGAATCATTTGAGAAAAGTACGCCTGGGACCAGGCGATGCGACGTGGTTTGAGACGGGGCGTAGCAAGGGGTGATTTCCACGGTGCGATCTGGGATGAGGGACTGGATTGGACCGAACGACCACTCTGAAGGCTGATCAGAGGCAAGGATGTGGATGTTGAAGCAAAATCATTTTGATAAAGCATCGGAGTGCACACAATGAACGGAAGAACATATATGGCCGGATTGTACTGTGTCGATCCTCAACAATCTCGAATTGGGCATCAGATCGGTCATGATCCCCACTGATTATGGATGTATCGTTGATGAGAATTTTGGATCATGACAAACATGCTTGTTGAAGGTCCATGAGTGATGTCTCAAAAGTTCAGATCGAAAGAGCCAGTGGAAGCCGGTTAAATTGACGTCGCAAAATGGATTTAGACGCCTTCGGCATTTGGGCACTATTTTGGGCTTTTGGGTACCAAAAATGGGTATTTGGTACCCCATTTGGGATTTGGTCCTCTTTTGGCGTTCAGGTACGGTATCGGGAATATTGGCGCTATCATTGGAGTACAGGGCACGAAATTTCGACACGTGGCAAGGAGGCGATCCAGATTCAAGGCGATATCGGTTTGAAGAGTGACCTATAGTTAAGAATAGGCTTAAGGGTAGGTTGGATAGTAATTTGGTTGGTTAATAAACAGACTTGAACTCTACTTCTTCTGCTCACGACGCACGTTATCCTCTCCTCTTCTCCAGGCAAGATTGATTTGGCTTCCCCGGCGGGTTAAGGCACGCGTGTTACAGGGACACAGAAGACCGATCTTGGATTGTTGGCCAAGATCGAGAAGAGCGATCCCGGGATATCTGGCCCGGATCGATCAAGTACTCACACTCAACTCAACTGCTAGGGTAGCAGCACACAACGGAACAGGAAAAGGATTTTGGACACAGGATCGCGAGACGGCTCAAGTGGTCAGAAGATCTGGACAAGGCGTTCAAGACAAGACCGAGCAGGATCGAAGCGATCCCCTGGACAGATCGGCACGTTTCATTTTGGCGAAACAAGACACCGATCTACCCAAATTGCGCACTTCCGGCAAGATCGGCCGATCCCAAGACCAGATCGGACCGATCCCAAGGCAAGATCGACGCAGGACTTTTATTTGCTGAGTGAAGATTTCCGCACAGCAAAGACCCCGATCTCGAAGACAAATCAAGATCGGTGCGATCCAAGATCGGGATCGCAGAACCCCCGTTCGTGGTGTGAAGATTTCCGCACCGGAAGCGAACCCTCAACCCAACCTCTCAGCGAGATCTACATCTCCCAAGGCCGTTACGAAGAGCTCAAGCCAGCCCAACCGACGGGTACACAAGGTGAGCACAAGGTCATACAACAAGGCACGGATCGGAGTACCCCCTCCGTGAGTCGGCAAGTCTGGGCAAGTGGAAGATCGACACTCATACAAGCAATTTTGTGAAATCGACTTCACCACAGCACTATGTGCTGGTTCCGACAGCGTGGCCTAATACCAAAGCCCTTCGTCATATCTGGCGTTAGATATCTTTCTCGGAGATAATTTTGCTCGGCGATGTCTTTAGACTTAGTATCCTCGCGCCCTGTGGGTTAAGTGGTCAAGAGATGCCCAGTGAGCTTTTGCAACAACTCATCAACACCTAAAGGCTTAGAGCGATAATCTAAATATGCCTCGTTAATCGCTTATGTCAACGATAAACGTCTAGCGTTATCATTCTCATCTACAACGTGATTTTGTTGCCCATCGAGATTGTTGGTGATGATTAGTTGATCCAAAGTAGTTGATGCACGCACCGCTGCTAGAGCCTAAGTTGTGATTTGTTCAGGAAATGATTTCAGCACTGTGCGCGAGGGTTTGTGCTACGCTGATGTTCCAGACTCTGTATTTCACCCTCTGCTGCAACAGTGTCGCTTTTGTACTCGACAATGTTCCCTTCTCGCGGACGTCTTACATATACTCTGAAGAGTGCTAAAAATTGCCGTTAGTTAGCAAGGTGTTGTGAATACAAATATTTAACAATCTGTTCTCTTCGAGCTTTTAAAAGAGTAAGGTAAAGGATGCGATTCGGGAAACCGATTGTTTGGTGGCTTGTATAACAAGGTTACACAAACGGTTGTGATAATCAGATACGCTGGTATAGTATACACATAAGGAGATCAGTGAAACTGCTAGGCGTTTTCTATGGTATAACACACTCTAAGCAGTAAAATTATATCGTATCGCTAACGAACGTATATTATCCATCATTATTTGGGTTTTCAAAGTACGACATAGTTCTGGTATATACAAATGAAGAACCTCAACAATAATCTTTGATTACATAGCAATATATTAAGATTTAAAAAAAGCTGTATTTACTATCACCATAAATCCAATCATGAAATCAGTTCAAATTCTGATCAGTTCCAGACAGGCGTCTCTTTAATATGTCTTTGACCGTAAATGTTAAGATTTTGTATTAAGGCTAGAACTTTCGGGCATTTTTTCTACGTGATTCCTTGACGTCATAAGTCTTTTTAACCAGAGTATAAGCTTACGAGCCTGAACAAATACTTAGAATTAGGTCCCACTTTGTCTGTTAAGACGTGATACCTGTACGTCAAAACCCGTTCAGCATAATACACTAAGAGACATCACAAGTATGAAAGTCCTCCTATTACAAAGGGGTAAGGGAAGCTTCACTAAATGTCTACTTTGAATAAACGTAGCATTTCACTGTAGGCGCAACTGCAAGAAAAAGCGACGATTCTGGTGTGCCTAAAGCCACTTACTTGAAAATGATAGTAGCTGGTCGCCTGGGATGCCGTTCGATATGACAACTTAATCGGTTTCGCCTCCAATGGATCACCTCTCAGCAATTTTCGCTATTGTAGACACTGATCCACTCACTTTGCAAGGGCCCTGTCGACTTCAGGGAACGCGAGCAATACCGTGCTTGCATCTAATATTGATTTGCGTCACGTGCAGAAACTTCTGGTGATCACACAGAATTTTGGATATTTTATCTTGGACTGGCACTTATCTAAGCTACCGAAATAGCTCTTCGCCTTATCCACCAGCTTTAAGAGTTTGAGAGAGACGTTGGTGTCATGTCATTGGTAATCTTATTCTTTTGATCATATTTCGATCGCCAAGCTGCTATGTTCGCGACAGCATTATTGTTGCGCGGCAAAGACAAGTGACGAAGCGCTATAATTAGACTTGTGCTGGAATAATCTTGTAAATCCAAATTCGGGCCCCTGTGCTGTTTTCAAAGACCGCCAAAGACTGAAGGGCATAACATGTTTAAAAATTTATTCACTTGTTATTGCGAGACCGAAGGGTGAATTTATTAGTGACTGTGCGCCAGCTTAATGCCGAACTTTTCAAATTGTACTTATTAGTGCGTCTGTAAATAACGCGGTTAGGTGTACCATATACGTACCAAGTGCACTCTAACCTGTACCCTTAATGGAAATATAGGCATATCCAAGGTCATTCTTTGTCTAGGTCACTTTTGCGACACATAAACGTAATTGGCTAAAATCGATCGATCGTGAATAGTATTACATAAGCAAATGCTGGACGCTTATAAGAAAAGTCTGATCGCGTTGCGTGAGCATACTACTGGATTAATTTTTAGATTCACAGCATCGTAATTCTTTTTTAGTGACTGCTGCTGTTACGTAGTATGTTGCATCTTGTACCAGTACTTCGAACGAATCACGTACATCAAAGATCTAGCTCCAGAGATTGCTTCCCTATGTTATGTAAAACAGTTTCGCTCCATTATATGTATCAAATTCGGCAGGTTTCTCTGTATTTCGTATCTTCTCATGAGGAGGGAGCATGCCACAGACAGCTCTCCCTGTAACAGCCACTGTAATAATAGCAATTCCGAATAGCAGCCCCCGAAATGAGCTTATGAGTGCCCGCCAGCCAAAATCCGCTATCTCTAATAAAAACTTTTTAGCTATAACTTCACCAGCCATGCTTCAGGTACACAATATATACATTGCTGCCCCCTCCATAACAGCTGCCCGGTCCGTTCTGGTCCAAAATTACATCAGAAATGGTGATCTGAGTTGTACGGAAATTATTGAAAATTTGCTGGATTTTTTTGGGCCTTTCATTAAATCTGATAAGTTCGAATTACTTGTTCAATGACTTGGGACACCCCAGAAAATCACTTGTTGTATGACTTGGGACACCCCAAAAAAAGATAAAAGGGGAGTACCGCCATGTTAATACTTTCACTTATCTCAAACGCCCAACACAAGAAAATAATAGGAAACCATTCAGTCAAGAAAAGACAGGTCATCTCGCTGGAGATTCAGATGGCCATCACATCCTTTCAAGCAAAAAATTATGCAGCTACTCATCGGACGATTGCGAAATAAGTTTGAGCTTAAGCGTAAGACAGTCACATGCGTCGCGTCTTCAACAAGATGAACGTCATCCCATAAAAAGCCAAAAACGTGGAGGCATGTGGTAATAATATGATAATAATACGTCCGCTGCTCGATGAGATTGGTGCACTTTTTGCTTTTTCTTTGTCGACTTCTAAATGATCACAGTTGTCTTTTTCATGATAAGGCGATGTAAATCTGGAATGTGCAAATGAGGTATGACGTTGTCGTGCTCACTGATGTAGTTCTTCAAGCGAAGGGTCTTCGATATGCATCCGTCCTCAGTGTCAACACTCCCTGCACAGAGAAAAACAATTTTACTTCCTCAGATGGTTGGCTTAAGCGCTTTAAAGACCAGTTCAACATTAAGTCGTACCGTTTACATGGAGGGGCAAAATGTGCCTCATTTAAGACCTTCCTGACTTTCGACTTGAGATTTAAAATCCCAACGACTTCTTCAGCAGTGATGAAAACGGTCTGTTCTATCGCATGGACCCAAACGATGCACTGGTGCAGCGTTTAGAAAAGGGATAGAAATAGGAAAAGTTTAGGATCGCTTCAATTCGAATGCAATGTGTCAGGTATGTACTTTCAGTGCCATATAAAAACTAGTGATTTTAGCACAACTTTTTCTTGTAGGCTCTGAGAAGCTCAAACCGCTAACCGTCGGAACTGCTGCCAAACCGCGTCGTTACTTCATCGTTGACATGGCAAAGCTGTCCCGTGTAATTTTTTTATCAAGAAAGCTTGGATGAATCACGACGCGTTTAAGCGTTAAATGCTTAATCTGACCGCCAGTATCAAAGACAGGGACGTAAAACTTGCTGCTACTGGACAACGCCAGTCCGCACTCGGTGGAGGATTATCAGGACCAGCAAATTAACATCACGGTTAGTGTTATAACTCGTTCTGCAACAGGACTTGAAATGCTTACTATGGGCTAATTCGTACACAGGTTCACCCCATCCCCCCGAACACCACGTTGCATCTGCAACTGGTCTTGCCAGCGTCATCACCAACTTTAAGCTGAAGTACGAAAAGCGCTACGTTAATTATATCCTGGAGAAGCTAAAGGTCATTGGTGTTTACCCTCTTAAGCCAAAAAGATCACATTAATCATCCACCAGGTAAATGATATGCTCTTCGGGTGTGGAACAACGTTCAACCTGCGTCCTTTTGCCATTGCTGAAAAATGTCGTCACTATTCCCGCTTGAGGTCGCATGTTAGACAACTCTCTACTTATAACTGAAGACGTTGTTTTAGTTATCCGCTTTCCAGCCTTTTTATCAAGATTCCCAAAGCACAATGCCGCCGCCACAACGGACGCTCAGATTACCTTCAAGTCGACGGTACTCTGCCCTTTATTAAACTCCTCACAGATAAAATTATCCTGGCTTACGTCTTTTCAGATCAGAAGGTGGCGGATAAGGATATTAAAGGGAATATGGACGAGAAACCGCCAGCATCGGTGCCCTGGGGAAAGATCTAGAAAGCTGTGGACGTTCTGCTGGAGAAAAGCCTAAGAAAGGCGCTCAAGTTGACCATGCTGATAAAATCGATAAGCTCCTCCGCCTTTTTAGCGCTTCATCATTCAATCAAGTGCCACGTTAGAGCAGAAGAACTTAGGGAGCTACTTTGTCAAAAAAAAACAAAGGCAAAAGAAGTGTATATAGGTAGACCCCACTTATCAAATGTCATCTCATATCTTACAGAAAAATGATTTGTAAAAAATTAATTCTATTGATGATTGGAGTTATGACGGGCCCTGTAGTTACCCGTCGTACGCGTTTAGCAGCCGCTCGCTATGGCAGTCTAAAATTGGGTATACGGTTGATGCTGTTATGAAGAGAGCTGACTGTTCTACATCGCACCAAGTACGACGTACAAAATAAACATTACATTATTGTTTACAGACAGTCGGACACACCAACATAAATTAAATTTTGAAAACATCTGATTTGCATTTCGCGCACACAGACACACAGACAGAAATGGTAATTATAAGTTCGGCTCTCACCTTGTACACAGTAGCTGATAGGTTGGGCTTGCAATGGTGAGGATAAAATTGAATAGCATATGAATCACGACATCAGAACGGAACACGCGGGATTAATTACATTCTCCGTCGTCAACTTCGAGCGGCCGTTATTGAAGAACGGTGGTATGGCAGAGATAAGTGAAAAAAAAGGGACTACTTCCACTTAGCAACCGATTTTTAATGATACTATCTCCTACTGGCAGACGACCAAGCACAGTCTCCATGGAAAAAATAACGCTACTGGAGTGATCGAGGGCTAATATTTTTAAAAATTTGAAATTCATAAGGTTTAGTAGACGTTCTGTTTTTTTGTCTTTCATAGATCAGTCGACCTGGATCGATTGATAACTTTTCTACGCGACTCGCTCCTTATCTCTGCTATCTTGTTATGCTATACAATTAATTTGTTTAATCCGCATACTCGGCAACTTATTTACCACCACTTTTTTATCACCGGGTGCGAACCTTAAGTTGTGGAGGCATAGTTGAAAAGGTTGCAAATTTATGACGTTAACATGTATAACGTAATTCATCACAAATCACGTCCAGATAGCGCATCTGAATGCGCTTGTCAAGATAGATAAGGTACGTTAAAACCTAATATCAATCAGCTGCTAATCAGACCATCATTGAGATACAAAAGTTATATTGATCAGCTAGCACATCGCGCCATTGTTAAGATATATCTGGTACGGGGCTATCACTGTATACGAGACAGCTCTCGAACGCACCATGTGATAGCCGGTAGGACACGATGCAGTGGATAATTACACAGCCCATCTCCACCCTAATGTTTCCGTTGTACATGATGCACCTTCGCTGCGAGCATTCGATATTTAAAATTGTAAATATGGATGTTTAAATTCAGCAAAAATAGCAGTAGCTAGTAGACATCTTCGGCGACTGGTATTTATATCTCTCGCTGCAGCCAAACATCGACGTAATGTAAGATTACTTGGAGGCGACACTTAATTGATCGTGCCGTCGGCAGGGAATTGTCAAGGAATTGTCAAGGAATTACATCTGTTGCATTTAAATGTGGCATATAACACCCCTAGGTTAAGTCGAGACAAGATTTCGTAGCTTATGTCGTGCGTGAAATATCTTTTCGTCTGTGAATGTTCATGTGCACGGAGATGAAGATACTGAAACCGGCATCATTAATTAGGTCGATTTGATCATGATCGTGAATCGAAAGACGCTATAATGACGACAAATGACCGCAAACTTGTCCCACTTGTCATGTGATGATGCAACTCAGACTGCGCATGACTGGTCGTTCACATCCTTTTGTACTTACTTGCGGTCACCAGACGTAGAGGACTTACATCCTTGGTCAAGCCGTGGACACCAGCCAAAAATAAACGATTTGGTTTTTATCAATGAACGTTTTGCTCTAGTATTGAATATGGCCTTATAACACGCTCAATGTCGAAGCCTTGCCACGAGACCGATAAATGTCGACCATGGGTATTAGAATTATGGTACTACCAGCCTGTGAGACACGACTGATAGAGTTAATAGTACGGACACTTTGATCGAATAGCGACGAAGCCGCGGGAATTAGCATTCTCCACGAGACAATGCAGGATGTTCGCTAATAGCGCCTCTTCTCACCATCGAGATGATATGTAGGCGCGTGAAATTACGCGCATGTCTCGTATTACATGTATTCGACGGAATGACTGCCGTTGACGACTGCCTCAGGTTTATACTCCGACGACGTTTTTGTGTCTTAATTCCTCAACCAGGCAATCGAGCTCACTACCTAATTCTTTAATAGATTAAGTGATCCAGTTTACCACCCATCTCTAATTACTTTACTGACCTCCCTCAGTGACCGACAACAAGAATGCTTCCGAAAAGGGCTCTGCTGGCCTCATCCCTTCTCTTCTGGCTGCACGCGCGTCACACGAGGGCCGAGATCACCACTGAGCTCGATAGCACCGACCCTGACACTTCCACCCTCTTATCTTCTGTGCGTACTTCTCTCTGTTTTGTCGTTCCACTTGCCCCTTTTAGCTAACCCTTTTATGTGGTTATTATACCATAGAGCGACCCCTCGAGTCAATCGATTCGAAGTAAAATTGATTATCCCAGTCGCAACCTGTTCTCAAGCACTCTGAACGCCTCGACAATCGCTCAAGTATTCAGCCGCCGGGACCCTGACTGGACTGCTATTGGCACCGCACTAGAAGAGGCGGTGGTGGCCACCGTCCAATGTGTGCAACGATGGACGGTATTTCTTGTGCTCGTGGCTGTGCCACTTATTCAAGCTTTGGCCGTGCTGATGGGAGTCGCTCTGCCTCATGTGCTCAACCTCGCTACGGTCGGAATTAACTACGTGAGCGAGATGGACCCTCTCCATCAGTCGCTCTTGGCCGCTGCGGTAATCTTTGCAGCGGTCTGTGTGCGTCAGGGCTATGTGCGCAAGGCCCGAATACAGTATCATACAACGAAAAGGAAACTGGAACTCCGCTACCGGATGTTTGTGGCAAGTTTGAGCGCCAAGTGGCGCGTGGTTGCCAAGCTGCTGCCTCACGTGCTCTTTTTTGCTCTGAGCTTCGAAGTGTTGTACTGGCTACCAGACTCAACGACGAATGTGCTGGGTAGTAGCGCGCTGTTCACGCTGCTCTCGGTTGGGTATCCGCTGCTGCATACGATCAGAGTCATTCGACACAAGAGGTTTAATCTGAAGCACGTCAAGTCGACTCCACCAGCATCAAAATCAGGTCGCACGCGTGAGCTTATCACGAAATTCGACCATGTTTGCGTTCCTGGCGGTGAATGGAGGGCATACGAGGCGTGCATGAAGTACTGGGTCATCTGGTCTTTCGCGGTCTGTCTCACAAGCATAGTGACCCTCTTCTTGCCGGCGTTTGTGACCTCATTTTGTACGGTGCCGCTCCAGTTTTGCAACGTTTTTCTACTTTGGATGCATTCTTCGTTCACTCGGGGGACTATTGCGCTCTATACTCTGCTGAGTCCCCTGATTAGTCCATACGCGAGTCGTCTTCATGAGCGTGAAGCCACAGTTGATGCGGAGGCAGACGAAAGGACGAACTTTGTGATTCACCTTCTCGTGTCATTTCGAGTTGTGCCAGAACGACACGTGCACTTGGCAAAGGACCTTTGGTCACAAGGTCCAGCGCTGTTTGGTCTCATTTTTCTGTTTACGCCGGGATTCGTGGCTTGCCGAGGCTGCTTATTCATGGGCTTTGGTTTTCCTGCCTACGTGACCATTGGAGTGCTTAGTGAAAAACGGACGCGGCGCTACGAGTGGTGGCTCGCATACTTCTGTGTTGCAATCACGGTGAACTATGTGATGACAGCAATCGGACAAGAGATCGGGTGGCTTCCTCTGTTTTATCACGCGAAGCTGCTGGTGTTGATGTGGCTACAGTTTCCGTACTTTCAAGGCGCCGAACGACTTTTTAACGCAAGCTTTTCGAGTGTATTTATTGTACCGAAGCTAAAGGACGAGTAAATGCATGTGCGTACGTGATGGACGGATATCTAAGGATCTGCATGTGTGGAAATGACGTGCAACTCTTACCGGTATAAAAAGCACGATTTTATACGACACAGATGTCAGCTATATCATGTTGTACCCGTTGAGGGAAAATGATCCTTGCGGCCACGTGCTGTGTCATGTGGGGACGTGATGGGTCTCCTACATAGTGCAACTACAGGCACTCAAATCTTTGAGGGACTTAAAGCAAGCACAAGCGCATTGAATGGCTACAGATAATAAAGTTCGAGCTTCTTTAGAAAGATGCAGGTCTGTGTCTCAAATTAATTTCTACGTGTTGCCTGACACCTGATGGATAAAAATTATCGGAATATTGGGCAGGGCTGATCCGTACTATGGATGTTGCTATTACTTACTATAAACGCGTAGAACGTTTTAACGGGTTGGTAATCGGCTACTATATAGTGAGCTGATAAAAATACACACCCTTTCCTTCAATCCGTACCCTTCAAACCTGATGTTCGCACTCTTTTGCCACCCGATTACAAACCCCCTTTTCCGGCGGACTGTTTCTCTGCGTAAAACAATCAAGAGTTATAGACAGTATATGTACCCTCATTTATCATATTTCACCAGTTTTGTATTTCGCTTGATGGGAGTGTACTTTAAAAGTCCATGTGAGATAGAACTTCTAATTGGAGCTTCTATAGATTTAATAGAACTATGCAAGAGTGTATAATTGCGTGTTCGTGTAATTTTTAAAGCCGCGGTCATGAGAAGATAAGAATGTCAGTATCGAGGTCATCGCCGTGCAGTCTACTACAATATGTAGTGCATATCTTACACAATTATGTTGCGGTTTCGGCCATTTTAAACTGTAACAACATTATTTTTTATGAAATGAACAACTGTTACGGGGACTGTAACATGGTCACATGTAGTTGGGTACCTGGTACATTGTGTCTTAGGCACACGAATGATATCCCACTAAAAGAGATAAAGAATATCTTATCGGTGTATAGGGCTGACTGGTGTCAGCCACTCGATAGGAGAGACCTTAGTTGTACTAACTTTGGTTAAGATATTCTATAGGTGTAAAGATCAATAAAATTCACTTCCCTTTTTGATCTTAAAGAAACGTGCCTTGCAAGGCGTCTTTGGTCGTTGATCGATGATCACTAAGAGTTAGCAATACCTCCCTGATGTAGCTAGTTAAACTTGTGCACTAAGTGCTATCGATTCATTGAATCATTTAGTCCCCTGCAACAAGGACCATAAGCTTTACGCTTGTTTACTCATTGAGTCTAGTTCTTAAGAACTAAGTTGCTCGTTGAGCGTTAAGTCTTCCTCTGACTTAAGGAGCTGTGTAGCTCCACTACACTTGGTAGCACTAGTAGATAATGTACGCCTGAGTATATTTAGACTGATCTTCTATGAGAATGGAAAACCCCACTCCCCTCTCTAAGGCCAAAACGGTCACGCTTGATAAGCTGACCGCATCTTTGGGTCCAGATTACGTGGAGTTCCTTGTTGCTTATGGCCCTGAGGTGCTAAATACACGTGATGAAGGCTTCATGCAGTACAAAGCAACCCTTCTAGGGCAGGTCCAAGACCAAGTAGCGTTGGCTATCCCTACACGCTGTGTCTCTGTACCAGACAAAGAGGCTAGGCCTCGTCCACTTATAAAGAAAATTAAGAACTACTCAGGATAGGAGGGTGAATACCTCATTCTCTGAATCCGTATAGGAGAGTGAATACCTCATTCTCTGACACCGAGGTTGAATACCCCATTCGCTGAATACGTGAGATTGAGATGGACATAAGATCAGGCCTGATCAAGCTTGACCATCAACAGGTCTCGCTGGCTATCTCAAAGCTCGATGGAAGAACTATAGAATGGGCTTTGACGTGTAGCACGTCGGTTGAATTAGCATTCCCCACATCGGAATCGCTAAAGCCACAACGGATAAAAGGGTTTCACCACCTAAACAAGCTTGCCGCGTGCGTTCACGCTTTTTATCTACCCGTCAGGATAAGATTGAGTTATCGGACTATGTCCAAAAGTTAAGAGCATTCATGGCTGCAATGCAGTCTGAATCTCTGCCTGAGACATTTCATGTGACTATCTTCATGGAAGGTCTTCGTACTGGGATTGCCAGAACCAAAGTTTATTGGGTTCACCCCTCCACGTACAAAGAGGCTGTGAGAATTGCTTTAAATTCTGAGCATAACATCAAGTCGACCAGGCTTGTCTGGAGACCAGGCTTGTCTGAAATTAGTACAACCCTAGCTCTGCGAGAGCAAGTTCAACAAGTACTCTGGCCTTTAACAGGCCGGAACCGATGGATCTCAGCTATGCTGACGATGAAGGTGAAGTTGAACTACAAGCCGCTGAGTAGCAGCGCGTCGTACGACGATGTTTTACGTGCGGAAGCACTAAACACTTGCGGCCTGGTTGCCTTTGCGTAAACAGCGTCAGGCTACTAGCCAATAATCAACCGGGCCAGAAGTCTGGCATGGCATGGGGAAATGCCGACGCCCAGAAGGAGAGGGCTCCATACTGGGGAAGAACTGGGTACTGTTGCACATTCAGGAGGTTAAGTTAAACATAGCTTAGCCCCAAAGCGATCCATACCTATAGGTATGGAGCATGGTTACAAGTATGGCTTGTTAGTCGCCGAGGCGAAAATTAGGGGCTTTAAGAGGCCTTGGTCAATATTGATCGACTCTGGAGCGTCTTGCAATTTTGTTCGACGTCGTTCCCTTGACGGGAGTCAGCGTTATCCTTAGGCGCTTACAGCGCATGAGGGTGATTCTACCACGGTCCGTTTAGCGACTAATAGTCGTGTTACTGTGCCTTAAGTTCCGTAGGCATACAGTTTTAGACTTTGACAGCATTGAACGCTGCCTTGTCCTTGATTTTAACTTAATATATGATCTCATTCTAGGAATGGCTTGGCTTAGACGTCATGATCCATGGATTAATTGGAGGTCTAAGACCTTGTTCGCCACGCACAACGTTCCTAGCGAAGTTTTGGAGAGTCATGAACCCACCTTCGCTATGAAACAAAAGCACTACAAGCGCGAGCCTTGGACTGAAGATGTCAATGTGCTGGACATTGAAATGTCTGAGTTGTTTAGCTCCAATGTTGATTCATATATTCCGAGCGTAGCTCGTTAGATATCGGTGATACGGCACGTACTTCGTTGACTTTTATTTTGTGATAACGAGTCACTGCATGCTGAAAGCATAGCTGGCCTATGGCCAGATTATCAAGGATGTGATTCCTTTGATGTGTGTGAGGTGGCACGTGAAATCCACCCGAGTGTGGGCGACCGTGAGGGCACCACACTTAATATCGGTAATGACATTGTTGGCGATACGCCGTTCAGCTCGGGGCTCGGCCCGCATAATGTAAGTGGAGTGGCACGTGGAAATCCACCGGGTGAAGTGTTTGAGTTTAATGTAACCCTTCACCGGATGTCGGTCAATAGATCGGCTCTCGTGTATAGCTACTACTATTAGTAAAAATAAAGGGGAAAGTAGCGTCCCGACCCCTTAGGGGTGCGAAGTCTCCAAGAGACTACTTGGATGTCAGGTGGCAACTGTTAAGCGCCAGGCGTCCACACAGTCACCGAGTGATAATAGAAATACACTATAAACAACCTACAACGGAGTGACTGGCCAGGTTGAGGGCAATGTTATCCTGGTAACCCTTCCATCTTTGGATACTCGTTGTGAGCTAGACGAAATGTCCGATGGCAAGTTTAACCAGGCCTTGAAGACAGGAGAGTTATCCGAGTTAGCGGTCATCAGACCTGATACTGAGTTAAATTCTTCCTCGTTAATGGATGAGTCTGTCCTGGAGGATACAAAGGCGGCACTTAGTGCACGAAGCGGATCCTCCATCCTTAAAGATCCTTTGGATCCGTTCTATCCTTTAATTAAGGAATTTCAAGATGTGGTATGTCACAACCCACCTTCTGCCTTACCACCTCATAGAGGTGTACGTCATAAAATTGGCTTAGTTCCAGGAACTAAATACTGTGTAACACGGCAGTGGCCTTTGCATAAGGAACAGTGCGACGTCATTGAAGAGTTCTTTAGTGCTAATCACGCGGCTGGAATGGTTCGTAAGAGTAAATCTCCCCATTAAACACCGACAATTTGTGTCAAGAAGCCAAATGGCAGTGGCGCATTGTGCATGCTTATAATAAGCTTAATGCATCCACTATACCGGTGCAGACGCCTATTCCTAGATAGGATGTTCTTCAGAGCAATATAGTAGGGTGTACATTTTACGGTGCACTCGACATAGTCAACGGTTATTACCAGCTCCTCATGCGAGCAAGTGATATTCCGCTTACTGCGTTGAGTACTCCGAACGGTAAGCTCTGGGAGTGGCTCGTTATGTCTTAAAGGCTGTCGAACGCCTCGGCTAATTAATCGTCTGATGACGCAACTGTTCAGACCTCATCGAGATTTCTCACAGACGTACTTTGACGTTATCTTTGTCCATAGTCGTACACTGAATGGTCGATCAGATGTGGATAACCACATTGATCATATACGAGCTGTGTCGAGTGCATGCGCACGAATAAATAGTACGCTAACGCGTCTAAGTGCATCTTTGGTGCAGAAGAATTTCCTATTCTAGGGTGCTTTGTTGGGAAGCGAGGCCTTCGAGCGTACCCCGCTAAGGTAAAGGCCATAGTCGATTGGACGGTTCGTAAGAACCAACATGACTTACGCAAGTGGCTTGACCTTACCACTTAGTTGCGTAAGTATAGTGCGAATTACGCAGACATGACTAGGACATTATCCAATCTCCTGAAAAAGGATGTGGATTGTTGTTGGTGTCATACCTAGCACGATGCTTTTACAGCAATAAAGAAGAGTCTCCTCAATGCGGCAATATTGGCTTTGCCCAATCGTGATCGGCCTTTTTAGTGTCGTTTGTGACGTATCTGACTTTGCCATTGACAGTGTTCTGTTACAAACAGATGTTGATGGACGTGAGCGCGTCATCGCGTTTGAGTCTCGCCAGCTTATAGCTGCTGACAAAGAACTCCTTTCTATGAAGTGTTCTCTAGTCAAATTCAGAGTAAATCTGCTTAAATCAAAGCCTTTTGTGATCTATACAGATCATTCGTCATTGTGCACTGCGACACAGTCAACGCATCTCTTTCAGAAGATGGTCAATGGCTTTCCTTCTTTGCCGAATAGAACTTCGAGGTGGAGTACAAGCCAGGCAAGCAAAATGATTTGGCTGATGCTCTATCGCGCTGACCTGAATATGAGCTTGCTCATGTTAAGACACTGTTGTCATCTGTCCCTGACTTTATCCGTGCGGCTTATACCAAGAACGAACAGTGTGTAGCTTTGCTAATGACTCGTAGAAGCGATGAGCTTAAAAACTCGGATATAACATTGTCGTCACGTTTACGCGCAAGGCAACATCGGTATTCTATTAATAATGGCTTCTAGTGCTATCCCTCGTATCGCTGTCTCTCATGATTAGCAGTTGAAGTATTGAATCCTCTATAAGGCAAATGATACCGCTTTAAGTGGTCATCTCGGTCGTAAGACTGCCTATGGCTCAGTGAGCCAAACTTGTTGGTGGCTCAAGACGTACAAAATGGTGAGAACCTAAGTGCGTACGTGCTAAACGTGTCAACGAGTCAAACCTTCAGCACATGCGGCTGCGCGCTAGCTAGTTTGCCTGTACCCACTGGGTGTTAAATCCGTCATCAGTATGGACTTTGTGTTTAGCCTACCGAAAGACTCGGAAGGCAACACTAGTATTGTGGTCTTTGTAGACCGTTTGGGCAAGATAGCTCATTTAGCGGATGTGACGCGATCGATGCTGAAGGTACAGCAAAGCTATTTATCGATCGTGTGTTTCGACAACATGGTTTGCCTGTGGCAATTATCTCTGATTGAATCCCCGCTTCACTGGGAGGTTTCGGAAGTCTATCTTCAAGGTTCTCGGCACCCGATTGGACATGTCCACGGCGGATCATCCGCAGACCGATCGTCAAACTAAACTTGTTAATCGCGTCATTAGTGACATTTTGCGCAGTGTTTGCGCTAGTACGCCACGGCATTGGAGATCAATGCTCCCTGTTGTTGAATTTGCATTGAACAATGCTGTTCATGCCTCCACAGGCTTTACTCCGTTCTATATAAACGGTCTCACTCACCCTCGCGTTCCATTAACGCTACCACTCTATTGCTCAGGGCTTGGTGGGGGAGAAATTGCCAATTGGCTTGCTAATATTAGCCTGCTACTGTGCAAAAACAGGTAGGCAAGTATCTCGCAACGCGATTGAATGTCTTTCTACATGTGCGTGACGCAATAACTGATAGCCAAGATCAACAGAAAGAACAAGCTGATGCTAAATTAGAAATTGTATTGATCTTTATCAGGTCAGAGACCAAGTACTACTCAATGCTAAAAACCTACCTACAAATGTAGTGTCTGCTGTCTTCAAGACAAATTTGCGTCCACGCTTCATTGGACCGTTTACGGTCACTGCCAAGAAGGGCCTTGCGTATACGCTTAACTTTTCACGCAAATTGCATACACACCTAGTGTTATACGTAGGCTTACTTAAGCCGTACTGGGATCCTTCCCATGTGAACTTTAAGGTGCTGGCACCGACGACGAGGGAGGTGCCCCGGATTGCTACAAGATAATCATCAAGTCCAACTGAGCCTCGCTCCGAGTTTGAGCATGCTCCATCGCCTGAAGGCGGCTCTGCATCGCATCCAGCATGCATTGGGTCTTCGCCAGGGTCTCTTAAAGACCCTTCACTTCGAGAACCAATTTCTCGTGGACTGCCACCGGTACACCGGCCGTCACCGACGCTGATCGATGAGCATGGGTGTCGTCAGTTTCACGCCTAGAGACTACTGAAACGACGCCGTTATCATGGCCAATACCAGTATATGGTAAAGTGGCGTGGGTACCTGAGTCTGAAAACTCATGGGAATACGAGGTACCCCTTCGGCAAGACTGCCCATATGCTTTGAAGGCTTTTGAACATCGTGGCCAATGTCATCTTGAGACCGAGGCCGTTTCCCACCACTAGTGGTGTGGGTTGGCGGGTTGGTGGTCATAGTTTGACCAGCACCCGCGGCTACCGTAGTAGCCGAAGTATGTCGCGTGGGATTACGCAATTGGTCTCTGGCCTTAATTTTGGCATCGTCATACCGAATCTTGCGTTCGAGATGCACATCAGCCACACTAGCACTAGCTCTCAGAGCAGACATCCCGCTGAGACGACGTTTGCTATGCACCCAGCGGACGAAGGCATTGACTTCTTCGCTCTCTGTTTCGCCTGCAGACAAGAGAATGGGTATACCCTTAATCGGTGGGACCGGTGTACCACGCGCTTGCATGTCAAGGCGTGCCTTGTATTGACCTTGAGTCGTTGGTTAAGGCTCTTAGCACTTTTCAAGAAGTGCCTGACCGCTCGCCACCTCCTCAGGAGAAATAGACATATGACCAATTGTCCACGTTGCCAAAGATTGGCCGGCCGATTGATGCAATCGTTCCTCCACACTGGTTGAAGTGAATACATAGTCATGTTGGTGCTTGAGGATTGCGAGCATTTGCGCATGGCGCCGAGTGCTTTCTCCTTGTTGAAGGATTATATGTTGTTGCTTATCGAGCGAATTCGTGATGATGGTGTCATCTGAGTCGAAGGTTGAGCGTGGCGCTGATGGCATATTCTTATCATCACGTCCAGGGAACGGACAGGGGGCTGGAAAAGGTTGTACCTCAAACATGGGTGTATCGGACTTTGTTCCTGCATCACCCGGGACACTGGCATCGCTACCATAGTCCAAAACCTCCCCCATTTCGAGGTAATCACTAAGAGTCTTTGACTCGTTAGGTGATGAGGACATCGTGCTAAATTCTTTACGTTTCCCTAACGAACCGCGCGATTACTGACCTCGCAAAAGAACAAAGTTCGATGAGAACGTTCGATTGGGACGAGGTTGGATTAACGTTTTGAGAAACGTCAGTCTGGTGGGGGAAGGTGTGACAGGGACACGCAGTTGGGTACCTGGTACCCTGTGTCTTAGGCACACGGATGATATCCCACTAAAAGAGACATAGAATATCTTATCGGTTTACAGGGGCTGACTGGTGTCAGCCACTCGATAGGAGAGACCTTAGTTGTACTAACTTTGGTTAAGATATTCTATAGGTGTAAAGATCAATAAAATTCACTTCCCTTTTTGATCTTAAAGAAACGTGCCTTGCAAGGCGTCTTTGGTCGTTGATCGATGATCACTAAGAGTTAGCAATACCTCCCTGATGTAGCTAGTTAAACTTGTGCACTAAGTGCTATCGATTCATTGAATCATTTAGTCCCCTGCAACAAGGACCATAAGCTTTACGCTTGTTTACTCATTGAGTCTAGTTCTTAAGAACTAAGTTGCTCGTTGAGCGTTAAGTCTTCCTCTGACTTAAGGAGCCGTGCATCACCGCAACAGCGACTCCCTAAACCTCCTGTAATTTCCATCGCATCCTCTTCAGCACCATCCATAACAAATTCAGGAACGATTTTTAAATACTATTAAATTGCGCGATTCCGATTCACAACAGCAGTTGCAAAGTCGTAGCTGCATTCATTGCGCCTAATTACGTCATTTTGCTCAGCTTAGGCAACTCTCGCGGTAGGGCCGCGGAACAAACGCACGATAAAGTATGTTTTGTACATATATACAGATCTAAGGAAGATGGAGGTATGTGTATCATCACAAGAGGCCATCGCGTATATTTATTCGTATCGCTTGGCAGTACTGGGTGAAAGTTTGTATTATTTTAACGCAAGCAGCTTGTAAGAAGCAACCGCGTATAGGTATTCTGTAGCCCTATAACATATTATTGCCTGTACCTTACACGTAGAATGGCCTGTCAACAGATTAGCAGTATGTATCTGCAGAATTAAAAATCGAGGTATTATTATATTCTAGGTGCCCTAAATATAAATGGCGAAATTGAAGTCACTTTTATGAGTGCTGTTAAGATTTGCTGATGCACGCCTTATTTAATTACTAAATAGACACCTTTCAAAACAATTTTTATTTGCTATTAAATGCACACTTAAAAGTATTTTTCAAGCTCGTTAACACTTGCGTACATGCAAAGTAGTTGCCGTCAATCACGCAGGACAATGCGAGTCGTGGAAGCGGGTTAGATGAGTGTGGGCTGCTTGAAACTTGCCAAAGGGGTATATTGTTTTTCCCTTTTATTTATCCGCAAAGGATTAAGCTGGCGATTATGGGTCATCAAATTGTCGGCTTGTCGATGTTGCTTAAGAAATTGTGCGCAATGATTGTATTTTAATTAAACTTGAGCATGTAATTAACCATTAATTTGAATTTGGTGCACTACACGCTAACGAAAGTTGTCATCTTCTATTTAGACCTTAAATAACTCGTAAATTGGTTTAGTGAAATTGCCTTGTACAATTAACACGCGTCCTGCTAATCTTATAAGCTCGACAGAAATGTGGATACAGTAAGCACGATCACGATGATTTTATTCGAGCACCCATCAGTCCGTAACGCTTTACATGCAATTGAATCGGATCAGATCGTGTTCGTTGTTGTGAAGTTAAGCGACATTAGCTAATTTACATGGTCCTCGCTATTACACAGCATTTAATTAACGAGGGACCTGTGTTAGTGCTAGCGGCCAACAATGAGCGACCTTGCAGGCGTATACTTCGAGTTCAAAATGCAACGTTTTGATGAAATAATGCGTGAATTGTTTTAACAAATGCGCGGTGTTACTGTATTACCCGTATACGCACCCATTGTAGATCTCTGCTCTACAAAAGTAATTTAAGCTCGAGAAAAGTGCAAGAAAGTAAAGAGACCGATTTATTTAGGTTATGATTTGTTACTACCTACGTGTGTCCCTTCCATTTTTTTTTGGCATTTCGCTTTTGTACCACCAATCGCATCCATAGTAAAGTTCTTTTCATAGCATATGACTGTTTCGCAAAACGTCACACCTTTTCTGCTGGATCTCTTATTAAATGTGGTGCATTAGCAAAAAATTATGGAAATACTAGTATTGCTTCAATGAGTGCGTTTTTGGAATCTATAGGTATGAACTCAGATTGCTCAGTATTTTGGTTAAAAAGCACCACTTCTCTATCTCTTTTTCTTTAATGGAGTCGATGTTATCTACACGTGCATCGTACGTGGTGACCTCACAGTTAGTCTAAATGAGTGAGAGCTGAGTTGATATTGTTTAAAGAGTGCGTCCCTCCTCCTTTAATAATATTTACACTCTTAAAGGAGATAAGGAGGATGGCGCAACCATACATGAAAAACAATGTCTACGTTTTCAAGACATGCCACCAGTTGTTGATACCGAATTCCCATATTACTAAAAAAAAATGCTGTGATTCGTAAACTGACAATATACCCCTGGGGGATCCTTTCAGGATACGGCTGACGCTTTTCGTCTTACTATCTGCTCACATATATACGATGTAGACATCTTGAGGTAAGTTTCGAGTGTTTTGAATACGGAGTGTCAGAAGTTAGTCGTGTATTGCGGGTCTCGATCAGACACGCGAAGGCAAAAGATTGAGTTAATGAAAAAAGAGCACAATGCTGTAATTTTTCAAGCGCAGCAAAAGATCATAGAATACTGTCGGAACCATCAGCCAACACAAGACAATCGGTCTTCATGTGTGGCTACGGGGACACAAAGACAAAGTCCAATGAATCAGACTAGCAGCAGTATGCCGAAACAGGCAGAGGTGGAGAGGATCACAAGTATGAGGCTAGATTTTACTCGCTATAATGGATTTAACAGAACGAACAAACTTGCTCACAATTCATAATTGGCGAGACTAGAAAATGTCACGTCTTACCGTGCGATAAAATGCGGCTTTGTGGGACATGCAAAATATTTACTACATTAAGTCATCGTAGTCACACACTTTGCATCTGCTCGTTTGAGCCAATACCTCGCTAAGTACGAGTCTAAAATATTTCAGAAAGATGTTAAGAAATGATCCATATTGCCCACAATCGCTTGATCAAGTACATAAGCCTTTCGATTGTCGCCCATCTGTGTGGACGGGTTAAGGATGTCGACTTGTCAGAAGTAAATACTCACAGTAGAAGTGCGTAGGTAGATCGAAATGGGACCATATTAAGAGTGAATCAGAAACAATGGTATGCCGTATTGCTTTACTCCACGAATTCGTTGTACTCCGCAAAATGGATACATACACTGCACCATTTTGACGACAGGATTGTAACGGCCGTGCGTATTGACGCATGGTGAGCACAATCTGTGAATGCTCTGTTACAGATGAAAACTGGACAAATGTATCTGATCATAGTGGAGTAGACATGTGCTTGCGCGGATGAAGACACACACATTGTACAGCAAGTCTTTCTTGCACGGTCAATTGCGGTACCTGGAGCTATAATTCTCGCGCTTTATTTGCTGGCCTACGGCAGACATTTTGTCGCATCTACACGGCTTGATTGTAGTTTTATTCTGGGTAACGCTCGCTGGTATGCATTCCTGGCTGTGAGTGCCTAAAGAGATGACAATGTATTCTGCCAGGCTGATTAAATTAGCGGCTCCTTGTAATCGGATAGATATCATGATCATGGCAGTCACCGCAGTCGGCAACTTAGCAGCAGCTAGATCTCTGCGGGAATAGCTGATAATTGAAGTATTTTGGGTATCCTTTAAAATGAGCCCATCGTAAATCATACCATGCTGAGTGTGCTAAATTCACACTTGGACCCGGAAGGCCCTTTGGTTAACTACGGTTGAAGCTTTATGTAATCAGCAACCCGTCATCTTTCCTTGCGTAAATGTGGAGTTTGTAAGTCTTCGTGCACCGATATTTTCATGGCAAGCTAAGATAATTTATAACGACAAAAGAAATGCTACAGCTGATGTTCGTCAAGCAGTTGACACGTTTATTTCTATATACCTTCAAAATGTTAAAGCTGATGTTCGTCAACCAGTTGACGCGTGCGTTTCTGTAGACCTTTAGCTTGTCTTCGCAGCATCGAAATGAATCCACGAGAGGTGGATGATTCACGCAGAGCTTCCAGACGTGACTTGGCTTAAATACTGTTAAGGCCACATGAACATTCTTCATGGCACTGGATTTGCGGAAGATGCGCAATACCTTCAGCGTACTCTTTCATGGACTAAAATTCGACGTGGTGTTGCAAAATTTACGCCACTGATCGATATGTCAACGACATGTATCGCCAAGTAAAGAACATTTGGTCCGTTCTGCCTCACTATCGTGTAAAGCCTTATTTAACTTACGTTCCGCGGTTAAAAGCTAGGGGCTTCTATGCTTACACGCCGTCAATACAATAATAGCGAGACAGCTTCATAAACTTAGATAAATCAATTGTTACACATTTAAATTCGGGTATGCCGTCCTATTTAAAATTTGTATCCTCTTTATACAAGTACAAATACTTGGCCTCCAATATCTGGATTACCCGTACAGTTTGACGCCATCTAAGACTAAAATCGCTTCGTACAAATATAGTTGGTAACCCGAACACAAAGCTCTTCTAAACAATGTAATGCGCAGCTTACAATTTTACGGGATAAGACGTTAAAAATAGCGGGCAGTAAGCACTGACTTTTCCTGGTGTCGGCAAGTTCTGATTTGGTCGAGTGGTCGGAGGTTTTACACATAAAAGAAACTCTTTTTACTGGAGTACGGACTCCTTATCTTCTGAGAGACAGCTTTACGCTATGGAACTAATCAAGACGAGACATGTCATGCCCTAACCCTTATGTGCTGACGCTTAGCTTTGAAATGTAGATAATCGTAAATGGAGTCTTATATACGACCTTAGGTGACGGCAGTCGACTCTTAACGTAGATGGCCGTCATAGCTGCTTCAGCCTAAAAAAACTTTCCAAAACTGCATGATGAAGCATGCTGCGGCCGATCGTGACGATAGTCATAATGGCAAACTCTTCTGTGTCGTTTATTTGATGTGCATATGACACCGTAGTCTGCTGTTCGAAGCCTTAGTCTTCGAAGGACGCTTAAAGCAAGTTGGCTGCGAACTCGCAGGCTCCGTCGTGTCACACAAACTTGACCTTACTGAACAGCGTCTGTACCATAGTGATGTACTTCCGGATGTAGTCTTCACTCTCGGACTTCACTCGTAAACAAAATTTCTTCATACGTCCACTGGCTTCTTCTACAATCAGTAGCAAGTATCTGCTACCACCGAGCGAATCGCTTTCCATGGGCTCACAGATGTCCAGATGAAGCAGCTCGAACGTTCGTAGTTACGCTTGTCGCGGTTGTTTGGGAATGGTTTTTGGACCATTTTCCCTTGTTGACACCCTCGACATGCAGTTGCTCCATTCGACTTGAGAGGGACTCGCACATCCTTGATCTTGTTGGTAGTGATCATCTTGCGAAGTACGTCGACTGGAGCGTGACCCATTCACGCATGTAGACCAGCACAACTGTTTCTTTTTGTTGCCACATTTGCTAATCGCTGAGTCGTACGAATCCAGTAAAGTCCATCCACTAGATCCGCTGTCGGCATCACTTGCTGTGAGTTCTTGCGAGTCACATACATCTTGGACCCGTCAAACACGACTTGGAACTTGCCATGCTTGTTGATCTGTGGCACCAAGATCAGGTTCTTGCTCATACTTGGAACAAATAGCGCATTCTTGATCTAGACTATGCGCTCTTCACCGTTGGGCAGAACCACCTTATTAATGATGGTACCTACAAGAGAGTGTGGAGCTGAATGACCGAAACTGGGGAGGATGCTGAGGGTCCTCTCGGAAGACCAGAGAAGACACTTAGGCAGTAGATGGAAGATTGGAAAGTGATTGATTATCGGACCTTATCTGCCTACGCCCTGATTTACATGCGTCCACATATAAATCAGTCGGCGCGTCTAACCACCCTGCTCGTCTAATCATTCCTGCGTAGTTACCGACGTAACACCATCCCGTAAGAACTACATCTTAAAATCCGGGTTGTTTCGGTAACCTTCAATGCACCCCCTCAATCCGAACAACTTGAATTGTAGATGTTAAGAGCTGCGTCAAGTCCCTGTGACGAGGTCCCGAAAGTCCCTTGGTCATGATGTCCACCGCCATCACGGAAGTCTCGCAATACTTGAGCTTTACTTCACCTCGCTTGACCTCACCACAGATGTTAAGGTACTTGCAGTCGATTTGCTTGGAAAGGCCATAATTTTTTAAATTCTTCGTCATCTTGATGCACGACTGGTTGCTTTCACGGATGACAAAGTCCGGTCCTGACTCGTTGCGGCTGCAAAAATCCTGCATAACAGGCGATGTGTCATCCACTTGCCTTACTGAATGACTAGACTCAGTGCGATGTACTCCGCTTCACTCGTCGGCAGCGACACACTTGACTGCTCCTTGCTTCTTTAACTCACAGAAGCACCCATCAGTATGAAAGCCCGAAGTCGATCAGTATGAAAGTGTAACCCGAAGTTGACTTGCGATCAGCATGGTCGCCGGCCCAGACAGATCTGAGTATCCACAAAATCAATCTTGTCGCTTGGCTGGAAGCGGAGTCCGCGCGACTTGGTCCCTTGAAAATAACGAATGATCCGCCGTCCAACAGTCTTGCTGCGGATTATCCATGAAGTGTGAGAAGTACCCCACAGCATTCGCAATGTCCGGGCGCGTCGCAGTCGTTAAGTGCATTGGAGATCCAACAGCTTCGCGAAACGGAACGTTGATCTTGGCCGATTCACTGCTTGCGACAAGCCGAGTGCTCAAATCGACCGGACTTGCTGTGGCCTTGCACTCATGCATGCCGAAACTCTGGGGATGTCGTTGACATATCGTCGCTGGCACATCGTCACGCTGCTATCCAATCCGTCCATCAGTTCGATGCCTAGTACAAAAGTGCATTCGCCACTGTCGGTCATCTCGAAGCGTGTCTTGAGATCGGCCTTCGTATGAGCAATCAACTCGAGCGAGCTGCCGGTGAATAACGCGTCATCCACGTAAACCAGCACGAGAACACAGTGACCATCGACCACCTTGATGTAGAGACATGGGTCGAACGCCGACACTTCGAAACCGATGAAGCACACGAACACGTCGAGATTCTCGTTCCATACCCGTGAAGCTTGCTTGAGACCGTAGATCGCCTTCGCCAACTCTAAACGATCAAAGTCGTCATAAGGCTCGACGCCTTCCGGTACCACGCAGCACACCTTCTCCTTCATCACACCTTAGAGAAAAGCTGTCACCACATCGGGTTGGTCCAGTGGCCAGTCGAAGTACTTGGTGATCGCTATCACCATACGCAGTGTCACGTACTTTACCGCGGGCGAGAACGTTTCCGTGTAGTCGATGCCGTACTTCTGCTTGAAGCCCTTGGCAATAAGGTGCGCCTTGTATTTCTTGATCGATCCATCAACTTTGCGCTTGATCTTGAATGCCCACGTGAATCCGATGGCGCCTTGGCCTCTTGGCAGTTTAGCCGCACGAAAAACTCCACGAAGATGCATCGACTTGAGCTCCGCCTATACAGCACTTCGCCAGTGAGCCTGATCAGGACCTTTAATTGAGTCTTGCAAAGTCGCAGGTTCTGCCAGGTCCGTTGCTTCCACTGCATTTGCACTTGCACGCCAAAATGTTTGAGGCATCAAGTCGTCATCTTGATCGGAGACTCCCGCATCTTCTTTGTCATCAGACATCGTTTCGGGAGCACTTGATCGTCGTTTCTGGTGACGGTTGGAGACGCGTTCCGGCACACTTGCTTGTTCCAACCCGGTTTAATGGTGAGATGACCGTGACATGCCGGTGCTTGCTTCACTCTTGCGCTTGCCAGTCTGCTTGTAGGTGGTCTGACGTACGTCATCGTTGAACGCCAGGAGGTTGAGGTCCAACTCCGCATCTTCATCGTCGTCACTTGATCGTTCCATCGAAAAATTAAATGTCGATTCGTCGAAGGTGAAGTCACGACTGATCACCACTTGGCCCGCCTCAATGCCGTACACTCGGTACGCCTTTGACGCTTCTTCGTAGCCCATGAACATCCGTAAACGAACCATCGAGTCACACTTCATTCGCTTCACCTTTAGTGTCAGGATGTACGCTTGACATCCAAACACGCGCATGTGCTTGACACTTGGTTTCGACTTGTACACGATTTCGAACGGAGTCTTGTGATCGATCTTGGGTGACGGCAGGCGGTTCTTGATGTAGATCGCCGTCATTGCCGCTTCAGCCCATAAACACTTTTCCAGCTTTGCATGATGCAACAAGCTGCGTCCGATCGTGACGATGGTCCATATCGCGCGTTCTGCAGTGCCGTTGGTCTGGTGTGCAGACGGCACTGTGACCTGCTGCTCTATACCTTGATCTTCATAGAAGGTCTTGATCGAGTTGGTCGCGAACTCGTGCGCTCCATCATGCCGAACGAACTTGATCTTCTTGCCGAACTGCGTCTGAATCTTGAGAATCTGGTTTTTGATGCAGTCTTCACTCTCAGACTTGGACCGTAGACAGAAGACCTTCATGCACCCGCTGGCTTCGTCGACCACAAGCAGTAAGTATCGGCTGCCGCCGATCGAGACTTGTTACATTGGCCCGCAGATGTCGAATTGTAGCAATTCAAACACACCATAGTGACACTTGTCACGGTTGGTTGGGAATGGTTTTTGGAACATCTTCCCGTGCTGGCAACCGCGACACACACTTTGCCCAGTCGAGTTGAGAGGTGCCTAGGCTTCCTTGATCATGCCGGTGGCCATCATCTTGCGCAGAGCATCGAGGGATGCATGACCCATGTGCGTGCGTAAGTCGATGGCCCCATTGTGTGTCGCTGCATTAGTCGATCGTTGAGGAGTCCGCAGCCAGTAAATTCCGTCGACGAGATCCGCTGTTGCCACAACTTGTTTGTAATTCTTGCGCGTTACTTGCATCTTGGACCCATCGAACACGACTTGGAACCTGCAACCCTTGTTGGTCGGCAGCACCGAAAGCAGATCCTTTCTCATACTTGGCACGAGCAGTGCGTCCTTGATCTCGATGTCGCGCCCGTCACCTATGGGCAGAACCTCCCGTTCCATGATGGTTCCCACACTCTTTATCGCAGCCGTGCTGCCATTAGCCACCGATAGTTCACCTTCCTCTCGCTCATTCAGGCTTGTGAACTTGGCCTTGTCGTTTCAGATGTGATGCGTCGCACCTCTGTCGACCGCCCACATCCTGACATATTCTTGCCTGTTGAAAATCTAGCCTCCAGCGAAACCACAAACGCAACTCGATCGTAGTTGTCGTCGTAGTTGCTGTTGGTTTGCCACTGAACGTTGTTGGCTCCGCGTCCACGAGCATTGTTGCCGGCGCGTAGAGCTCCACGTATATTTTCGTCCTTGTTCATGGTCCAGCACCACTCCGTCGTGTGCCCCATTATTCCGCAGTACGTACACTGGCGAGGTTCACGCTCAGCACTGAACGCCTTCTCCGCGTCTCCAGTCTCCACCGATATCGTCTTGTCACCTTGTCTCTTGATGTGCTCATTTGTGAGCACTCTCATGACGTCTCTCGAACGCAGTTCCGCGCTGCTCATCGCCAAGTTCAACACGACATTCTCGTAGCTCTAAAGGAGGCTGAGCAACAAGCAGATCGCCTCGTCGTCGTCCTCCATCTTGGCGCCGATGCTGCTTAGCTTAGCGCTGATGTTGAGGACTTCATGGCAATGTGATGCATCACATTGCCGCCTTCCTTCATCTCCATGCTGAACAGCTGGCGCTTCAAGTAGATTCGCCCAGCCTTCTGCGACCCACCGTATAGTGTCTCCAAACGCTCCCGCACGACCCACGCTTCCTTACAATCATCGACGATGTGATGGTAGTCGGCGTCCATGTGGAGCAACATCAGTCCGAACGCGATATTGTTGGCCTCGACGTAGTCGTCCATGGCGAGATCTTCCGCGTAGGTCGGCGACGTCTTCCGGTTTACCACGGCCACGTCGACTTAGTCAGGAACACGCCACGCATGTAGCGGCTCCATGTCGCGTGGTTGTCTCCGTCGAACTTGTCGATGGAGATCTTGGTAATGGTATATTAGGCAGAGGAAATCGTGCTTGTGCTCATAATCTGTTGAAAGGTACGAAGCTGGATGACCGAAACTGGGAAGGATGCTAAAAATTTTACTTGGCAGACCGGAGAAGACACTTGGGAAGTAGATGGAAGATTGGAAAGTGATTGATTATCGGACCTTATCTGCCTACGCCCTGATTTACATGCGTCCACATATAAATCAGTCGGCGCGTCTAACCACCCTGATCGTCTAATCATTCCTGCGTAGTTACCGACGTAAAACCATGCCATAAGAACTACATCTTAGAGTTCGGGTTGTTATTGTAATCTTAAAGACAGGTGTAACAGAGAACACCTTCTCCAGCTATTTGAATAAACTTTGCAAAATTGACAGTGCAAGCGTGTGTGCGTCCAACTAACTACCTCACGCACACGTACGTGCAATAATAGATTAGTAAACGGAATAAAAAATACTGAGTTAAGGTGAAAAGTAGAACTGTACATAGCACATTAAATCCTTTATTGGCTTCCTGTGTGACTTCATTTTAATTTGTGCATATTCGAAAATGTACGTAACTACATGCTCACCACTTATTGCGAGCCTTTGCCGTGGCTAGACTTTAAAATTTGACATTTTGTCCCTAAATAACCAAAGAGAAGTGTGATACATCTGTAAATCAATTTTATCTACTAGGATAATGTTTAATGGAAATTATGTTTGTCCTGACACATTATGCATACTTATTGATAACCTAATAAATCCATCATGTAACGGGGGCACCCCGTCACATCCGATACATACATGCCATACACTTAAACAACGCAGCAGACTACACTTTGGCCACGGAAGCGTAAGGTACAAATTTGGGTAGTCAACACTTATCGAGGAATCATTCGAGTGGTTGCGCATAGTGAACAGATTGCAAGATAGATTTTTGTGCAAAGTATTCCGGAAAACAGCGGTGAATAAGTACAGTGTCAGCGAGCACACGATATAAAGATCCCGGAGAGGCATTCGCCGATCAACGAATGAGGCAATGCTGCATATGGAACACAAAGGCAGGAAAAGTTAAATGACTTTCGACAAAGGCCAGCAAATCAACAAAAGAGAGCACGAAAAAAAAGAATGTTCGACTATATGACCATTGACGAATACTGGAGTAGATAGAAGGTTCGCCGATGAGTAAGAGTAATTAAGCGCGGGGATATTAACTTTCTCCACTGTACAAGAAAAGCGACGCGAGCGCATATCAATGCCTTACGACAGAAAAGGAAAGAAGGCGGACCTCAAGATGCATTGACGAGTATAATTTAGCAAGCTCACAAATCGGCGAGCCAGCAACGCGGGGGATATCTTCGGAGATTCGTACTAAGCCAGAATGCTCTGCTTATTTACTTAGGTTAAATGTGGTAATCTCGGTAGATGGAAAAGACTAAGCTGCGGCTTGTCATCGCATCGAATCTGGTCTATAAATTTATATTGAATTGCCATGAATCAATGAAAGACGTACGTTAAGGCACTGTGCGACCATACCGCATACTCAAATCTGACTACAATTGGTTTGGTCTGCCCAAGTGGCACGACATGCAAAATCGTGCGAGGAGTTAATTAACAGCAATAGACATTAATTAATCGGATTGACATAAACATTTTTCGGGCAAAATTTCAAATTTAGATGTGAAAATCATTATAAAAACATGAATTTTCTTCACTTTTCAACATTTTGTCGACTAAAACGTTAACAACTTTTTCTCCTCAAAATCTTTTTTCAATGTGACTGAATATTAGGTGTTCGGTACTGTTATATTACCTATAATTTATAACCGTCTCTATAAATGTATTCGCGAGGAAGCGTTGTCTTCCAACGAGCTTTCTGAGTGGTCAAATTGTATTTTTGACAGAACGCTCGAGAAATCGACGGCAATGTGCAGATATAATTCTATACCAAGATCATCATTATATGGGGTAAGAAATTGCCAAGCACATTGAAGACACCTTTGCACTGGAAAGAGCAACGACATTCGTAGTAACTCTATCTTACCACTTCGGTACTCCCGGTCCCAGTCATCGCAATAGAACCCCAAATCAAAGAGTAAAGTTTGTATAACATTCGTCGAGTGGATGCAACCCCGGTCAAGGGCAACGTTCAGGTATCGATTACAGGCAAATAAACAGCAGAAAGAAAAATGTTGTAGACTATTTCCATTAATTGCGGGTCTATTTAGAAGCGTCGCTACACGAAGATTAGTATGATAATATGTATAAAATGTTTAATAACACCAAAAGCTCATGAGGATCGACGACTAAGAATAATCCAGCCCCTCTTGTGTACAAATGAAACTCTCACTCCACACAGAAACCCATGACAGATTCGAAAGGTCAGACGGTATCCAGGAATGACATAACAAACAATATAAGCAAGATGAAGTACGAAGGAAGTAGTAAAACAATCCCGATAAGACATGGTTAAGAAACGATCTACATGTACTGCAACGAACCATCCCGACGTCGAGGGGATCGGCGATGGTGTAACAAAAAGGATTACAAAGTCAGAATTAATACGGAATCCATTGTGCTTATCGATAAAAATTGCTAATGCTAAGCTAAAAATTGGGCTAGCGTGTAGATGGCGCCGGCTTAGCTATAAAGTTTGCGTTTAAGCTTAAACACATGAACAGAGGTGATCACCAATTCTATCTAACCTGTAAGTTTTCCGATCAAAGATAATTACAATTAAGTGACACTTCCAGCAATCAAATTAGTGGATTATACTAACGAGACGTGTCGGTTAAAATTTGACTAAAAAACTTCTGTTGTACATTAAGTTGTTACCAGATCAATCCGGTAAGCGATGCGAAGGTAAAGCTTTCCTGTAAGATGATGAAGTTCTGCCTCTCGATGATTTATGATCGAAGATAGCACGGATTTTCGATAAATCGGGCTGGATTTATATAACTTATGTGGAAAAAGTCCATCTTTAGTGCAGAGGTTATTTCTTTGGCAACATGGGAAGAAAGAACAGAGAGGATTATCTAAAAGGTCTAAAGTAAAAGACGAGCAATAAAAATGTTGCAGCACACGTGCTCGCCCACGCTGCAAAGACTGGCAGGTGGAGCGAGAAGAGAAGTCACTACGCAAATTAACCAAAGTGTATGAAAGCAAAGATGTAATGGACTTAATTAGTGTACAGATACATTTAATCAAGATGCTGTCAGATTTCGTGGATACAACCGTGGGTCCACTGGAGACAACAATGTGACGCTATCGTAGGCGTCAACGACAAATGACCTACCCTGGCAGTTCTCTGGCTCAGGAGAAGACGGGTCGACGACCGAAGGTGAACATTTTCATGGGACCAATGTCATCGACAAGTAAAGACTTCAATTTACGTGCTTTTTAATAAAATGGAACAGACAGAAGGAACCCCCTGGTTCCAGGCAGAAGAACGTATTATATATCGATGGACACGCCAACCACCACACATGCCAAGGTTCAAACTAATAATTTGCATTAACCTCGAAAATACAAATTAAAGCAATGGATACCTAAGATAATTTTATATTTGGGTAAACCCTTACAGAGTATAATGCATAAATAAAAATGTGTCAGTCCATTTTATGTCCTTACAGCCACAGCTTTAAGGAGGGCCACATTAAGAAAATCTAACGAAAAAATTAATTGAGTCCACGCCGGTGCACTTTACATAGAGTGTATTTGGTCGAAGCGGTATACATCCAGGCCTAATCGTCATCTCATCAATCCCGGTTGGTATCACGATGCGTACCTACCAGGACATTAGACTCCAAGATCCGATGAGCACGCTCTAAAAGATCCACAAAATTCTCAAACATTCATCCGGACCTGCGAGTTGATCTTAATTCGTGCTGTTTTCACACTATAATATCCAAACGTCTGTTGAGGGTAATCGGTTTCCTATTATTATTGGTGACCGTGACCGGTATAATCCGAACCGCCTGCTTAGCTTAGTATTTACGACGTAGTTCTAACGGTAATTACCATAGTTGATTAGACGCTTAGGAAGATGAGACGCTTCACATGATTTATGTATACAACACATATAAATCATGTAGTAAGTAGTAAGCCCCGATAATCAATCACTTTCGCATCTTCCAACTCGTGAGCAAGTGTCTTCTGCTCTACTCTCTTCAGCCTCTCCGCTCCCTTCGCTCCGCTTTCTGCCATGCAACAGGTTATGATCCCAAGCGCCATGTCGTCCACCACCAACGCATCATCCAACGCCTCCATTGATAAGTTTAATGGCGATAACTATGCGACTTAGATTCGATACATGTGCGGTGTGTTTTTTGACGAAGTCCGACTGGTACGTCGTAAACCGTGAAGCGACCTCGACTTTCACCGACCCGCGAGCGTCCGATGACTACGTCAAGGCGAGCAACGTCGCTTTTGGTACGATGCTGCACATGAATGCGGATTACTATCATGTGCTTGACAACTGTGAGGAAGCTTGTGTTGCGTGAACACGTCTGAAGACGCTGTACGGTGAGTCGCAGAAGGCAGGACGCATCTTCCCCAAGTGACAACTTTTCAGCATCAAGATGGCTGAAGGCGCGAACGTCATGCATCACTGCAACGAGGTCCTCAACATCTCCGCCAAGCTTAGCGGCATCGGTGCGAAGATGGAAGACGAAGACGTTGCGATCTGTCTGCTGCTCAGTCTTCCGAAGAGCTACGAAAATGTGGTGCTCAACATGGAAATGAGCAGCACCGAGCTTCGTACCCAGGATGTGGTGAGAGTTCTGACGAATGAGCACGTCAAGCGCCAGGGAGAAAAAGGGACAGCAACAGCGACGACGGTGAAGGCTGAAGATGCAAGCACGGCATTCAGCACCGACCGTGAGCCCTACCAATGCACGTATTGTGGCAAATTGGGACACACTGTGGATCGTTGCTGGACAAAGCAGAAAAACGAAGGTCGAGGAGGCCGATGCGGCGGCAATGGTCGTGTATGCGGGGCAGTATCCAGTGTGGACATTACGATGAAGGCAATGGCTACGATGAAGTGACGTTTGCAGTCTCGTTCGAATGTGGAGTTTCGACGAGCAAGGACGTGTCTGGAATGTGGGCCATCTACAGTGGTGCAACGCACCACATTGCCACGACAAGATCAAGTTTGCAAGTTTGGCAGAGCGCAACGAGGGCGAACTATTGGAGGCTGATGGCAGCAAAATGGCCATCAAGGGTGTGGGAACCATCATGGAAAAGGTGGTTCTTCCAAACGGTGAAGATCTTGGGATCGATATCAAGAACGCGTTACATGTTCCAAGTATGAGCAAGAACCTGCTTTCGGTGCCAAAGACTAACAGGCATGGTATGTTCCAAGTCGTGTTTGACAGGTCCAAGATGTGTGTGACTCGCAAAAACTCACAGCAAGTGATGGCGACAGAGGATCTAGTGGATGGACTTTACTGGATTCGTACGACTCAGCGATCAGCAAATGTGGCAACAAGAAGAAACAGTTGTGCTGGTCTACATGCGTGAATGGGTCACGCTCCAGTCGACGTACTTCGCAAGATGATCACTACCAACATGATGAAGGATGTGCGAGTCCCTCTCAAGTCGAATGGAGCAACTGCATGTCGAGGGTGTCAACAAGGGAAAATGGTCCAAAAACCATTCCCAAACAACCGCGACAAGCGTAACTACTAACGTTCGAGCTGCTTCATCTGGACATCTGTGAGCCCATGGAAAGCGATTCGCTCGGTGGTAGCAGATACTTGCTACTGATCGTAGACGAGGCCAGTGGATGTATGAAGAAATTTTGTTTACGAGTGAAGTCCGAGAGTGAAGACTACATCTGGAAGTACATCACCATGGTACAGACGCAGTTCAGTACGAAGGTCAATTTCGTGGGAGCCGACGGAGCCTGAGCGTTTGCAAACAACTCGCTTCAAATATTCTACGAAGACGAAGGCATTAAACAGCATACAACGGTGTCATATGCACATCAAACCAACGGAAAAGCAGAGCGTGCCATTAGGAACATCGTCACGATCGGCCGCAGCATGCTTCATCATTCCAAACTAGACAAGTATTTCTGGGCCGAAGCAGCAATGACGGCCATCTACGTCAAGAATCGACTGCCGTCACCTAAAGTCGTACACAAGACCCCACTTGAGATCGTCTACAGCTCGAAACCAAGCGTCAAGCACATGCGAGCATTCGGGTGTCCGACGTACATACTTACGCCAAAGGAGAATCGACTCAAGTGGGATCCAAAGGCTCGCGTTGGCATATTCGTGGGCTACGAAGAAGTGTCGAAGTCGTATCGAGTTTACGACCTCAAGACAGGAAAAGCGGTTATCAGTCGCGATGTCAACTTCGACGAGTCCACCTTTGGACTTCCGCCGCGATCACTGATGAAGATGCCGATGACCTGGACTTCGAATTGCTTGAACTCAATGATGAAGTGCCGCGTCAGGTGGAGTACAAGCAAATAGGCAAGCGCAAAACCCTTCTCAGTGATGAAGACGAGCTGCTCAACGACTGCGTGCATTGAGTCAACGGCCTGGACTAGAAGAGTCAAGCACGCCGGACAGCAACTCGTCATAGTAAGAAGAACCCGACGAAACGAAGGATTCTGAGGAATCAACTCCGCCTGTGTTTTGGCGTGCGAGTGCAAATGCCGTTGAAGCAGCAGTGGACTTATCAGAGCCCTCAACATTTGAGGCGGCAGTGAGCGGCCCTGACCAAGTGCACTGGAGAAAAGCAATTCATGCAGAGCTCGAGTCAATGCGACTTCGCGGTGTGTTTCGTGCAGCCAAGCTGCCCAACGGACAACGCGCCATTGGCACAAAATGGGTGTTCAAGATCAAGCGTAAAGCGGATGGATCTATCGAGAAGTACAAGGCACGACTTGTGGCCAAGGGTTTCCGCAAAAAGTGTGGCATCGACTACACGGAGACATTTTCGCCCGTGGTCAAGTATGTGACGCTGCGAATGGTGATCGCAATTTCCAAGCACTTTGGATGGCCCATCGACCAGCTTGATGTGGTGACGGCTTTCCTGAATGGCTTCATGAAGGAAAAAGTGTTCTGTGTGATTCCTGAAGGCGTTGAACTTGATAGTACGTTCGACTGCCTGGAATTGGTCAGAAGTCAATCTACGGCCTCAAGCAAGCGTTTTAAGTGTGGAATGAGACGTTCGACGAGTTTGTGTGCTCCATTGAATTTCAAGTATCGGACTTCGACCCATGTACCTACATCAAGACTTCGGACGGCCATTGTGTGTTTGTACTGGTCTACGTGGACGACGTCTTGGTGACTAGAAGCTCGCTCGAGCTAATTGCACAAACCAAGAACGACCTGAAGACACGTTCCGAGATGACAAACATCGGCAAGCATGCATTTGTTCTTGTACACGTTTCGAGATGACAGACAGCAAGTATGCATTTGTTCTTTTGGACGGTGAAGATGGCAGTGTGACAATGTGTCAGCACCGTTATGTCGATGATATCCTCAAGCGCTTTGAAATGGAGGAGTGCAAGGCTGTGGCGAGTCCTGTGGGTGTCAGCTCTCGACTGATGTCAAGCAACGATGCAAGAAAGATCGATGTTCCGTTCCGTGAAGTTGTTGGTGCTTTGATGCATCTGACTACTGCAACACGACCGGACATCGCCTATGCTGTGAGCTTTGTGTCGCGCTTCATGGAGAATCCCCAAGAAGAACACTGGGTTGCGGTCAAGCGCATCTTTCGCTACCTACAAGGCAACAAGATGCATTGAATTTGCTACAAGCCAAGTTCAAGGATCAACTCTCGTGGCTATTCAGACGCAGACTTGGCCAATGACCTTACTGGTCGCAAGTCAACGTCTGGCTACGATTTCATGCTAATGGGTGCTCCAGTGAGTTGGGGCGGCAAGAAGCAGCCAAGTGTGTCACTGTCTACAATTGAAGCGGAGTACATTGCGCTAAGTCTGGCAATTCAAGAAGGCAAGTGGATCCACCGCTTACTATGCGAGATCATGGCGGCTGCTAACGAGGACGGACCCGAGCTCATGATCCGCAAAGCCAAACAGTCCTGCATCAAAATGACCAAGAATCCGGTCAACCGCGGCCGCGCCAAACACATTGATATCAAGTACCATTGCATTCGCGATGAAGTCAAGCGCAGAAAAGTGAAGCTTGAATACTGCGAGACGACGGTGATGTTGGCAGACATTATGACCAAGGGACTTCATGGACCGCACCACAAGGACTTAACGGCGGTGCTGGGCATCTATAAACGTTCGGATTGAGGGGGCGTGTTGACGGTTATCGGTTTTCTACCAATATTGGTAACCGTTACCTGTTCAATCCGAACCGCCTCCTCAGCTTAGTATTTACGACGTAGTTCTTACGGTAATTACCATACTTAAATAGACGCGTAGGAAGATGAGACGCTTCACATGATTTAGATGGACTCCACATAAAAACCATGCAGTAAGCAGCAAGCCCCGATAATCAATCACTTTCGAATCTTCCAACTCGTGAGCAAGTGTCTTCTGCTCTACTCTCTTCAGTCCTTCCGCTCCCTTCTCTCTGCTCTTTGCCAAGCAACAACGTCGCACACGACATAAAATAGGTACATTGGAATGGACGTTTACTTTACATCAAACGCGCCCGCGACTTGTCTAGTTTGTTCACGGGTAAGAAGTAAGGTACGTGTGGAAACATTAAAAATTTCTGACGGGGTTTAAAATGTCATAGACGTCCTTAAACTAAGTATTCTAGCAAGCGAGCCTGGAGTGAAGGCAATTAGACCTAAAACCAGCCTGTTGGACCGATTAATAAGAGGACGTGATACGCAAACAGTATCAATTTGACTTATAATCGTGATGGATGAGTTTTTAACTCGCACGCATTTTTAAATTCAATTTTGTGTCAAAGACGATCACTATACTGTCACGGGATTGGAGCAACGTTTATGTCATACTTCGATATCCCGGGTTTTCATAATTATCGCATACATATGGTTGATGGAAAACGGTCATGAAGGCTCACGACGCTGAAAAAGTGGAGACAAGTAGTACAAGTAAAATAAAATTGGGCTTCTGCTTCTTGCTTCGCAAGGCTGCGGATCCCTGAACTGCTCTCATCTTTTATAGTGATCAGGCGGTTAAAAAATGGGAAGAAGTAGTCGATGGGCTAGCAACAGTAGCACTTAGCGCGACGGCCAGAGAATCTAATGCAGTCCGGCCAGAAAGATCTACGCATGAAAATAAAGGTATAAAAATGCATCATTACAAAAATTCACCAATGGAAGCAAGTGTTGCATGGTAGAGAGCAAAGCGAAGGGAACGGAGAGACTGAAGAGAGTAGAGCAGAAGACACTTGCTCACGAGTTGGAAGATTCGAAAGTGATTGATTATCGGGGCTTGCTGCTTACTGCATGGTTTTTATGTGGAGTCCATCTAAATCATGTGAAGCGTCTCATCTTCCTACGCGTCTATTTAAGTATGGTAATTACCGTAAGAACTACGTCGTAAATACTAAGCTGAGGAGGCGGTTCGGATTGAACAGGTAACGGTTACCAATATTGGTAGAAAACCGATAACCGTCAACACGCCCCCTCAATCCGAACGTTTATAGATGCCCAGCACCGCCGTTAAGTCCTTGTGGTGCGGTCCATGAAGTCCCTTGGTCATAATGTCTGCCAACATCACCGTCGTCTCGCAGTATTCAAGCTTCACTTTTCTGCGCTTGACTTCATCGCGAATGCAATGGTACTTGATATCAATGTGTTTGGCGCGGCCGCGGTTGACCGGATTCTTGGTCATTTTGATGCAGGACTGTTTGGCTTTGCGGATCATGAGCTCGGGTCCGTCCTCGTTAGCAGCCGCCATGATCTCGCATAGTAAGCGGTGGATCCACTTGCCTTCTTGAATTGCCAGACTTAGCGCAATGTACTCCGCTTCAATTGTAGACAGTGACACACTTGGCTGCTTCTTGCCGCCCCAACTCACTGGAGCACCCATTAGCATGAAATCGTAGCCAGACGTTGACTTGCGACCAGTAAGGTCATTGGCCAAGTCTGCGTCTGAATAGCCACGAGAGTTGATCCTTGAACTTGGCTTGTAGCAAATTCAATGCATCTTGTTGCCTTGTAGGTAGCGAAAGATGCGCTTGACCGCAACCCAGTGTTCTTCTTGGGGATTCTCCATGAAGCGCGACACAAAGCTCACAGCATAGGCGATGTCCGGTCGTGTTGCAGTAGTCAGATGCATCAAAGCACCAACAACTTCACGGAACGGAACATCGATCTTTCTTGCATCGTTGCTTGACATCAGTCGAGAGCTGACACCCACAGGACTCGCCACAGCCTTGCACTCCTCCATTTCAAAGCGCTTGAGGATATCATCGACATAACGGTGCTGACACATTGTCACACTGCCATCTTCACCGTCCAAAAGAACAAATGCATACTTGCTGTCTGTCATCTCGAAACGTGTACAAGAACAAATGCATGCTTGCCGATGTTTGTCATCTCGGAACGTGTCTTCAGGTCGTTCTTGGTTTGTGCAATTAGCTCGAGCGAGCTTCTAGTCACCAAGACGTCGTCCACGTAGACCAGTACAAACACACAATGGCCGTCCGAAGTCTTGATGTAGGTACATGGGTCGAAGTCCGATACTTGAAATTCAATGGAGCACACAAACTCGTCGAACGTCTCATTCCACACTTAAAACGCTTGCTTGAGGCCGTAGATTGACTTCTGACCAATTCCAGGCAGTTGAACGTACTATCAAGTTCAACGCCTTCAGGAATCACACAGAACACTTTTTCCTTCATGAAGCCATTCAGGAAAGCCGTCACCACATCAAGCTGGTCGATGGGCCATCCAAAGTGCTTGGAAATTGCGATCACCATTCGCAGCGTCACATACTTGACCACGGGCGAAAATGTCTCCGTGTAGTCGATGCCACACTTTTTGCGGAAACCCTTGGCCACAAGTCGTGCCTTGTACTTCTCGATTTACCCATCCGCCTTGCGCTTGATCTTGAACACCCAGTTTGTGCCAACGGCGCGTTGTCCGTTGGGCAGCTTGGCTGCGCAAAACACACCGCGAAGTTGCATTGACTCGAGCTCTGCATGAATAGCTTTTCGCCAGTGCACCTGGTCAGGGCCGCTCACTGCCGCCTCGAATGTTGAGGGCTCCGATAAGTCCGCTGCTGATTCAACGGCATTCACGCTCGCACACCAAAACACAGGCGGAGTTGATTCCTCAGAATCCTTCGTTTCGTCGGGTTCTTCTTACTATGACGAGTTGCTGTCCGGCGTGCTTGACTCTTCTAGTCCAGGCCGTTGACTCAATGCACGCAGTCGTTGAGCAGCTCGTCTTCATCACTGAGAAGGGTTTTGCGCTTGCCTATTTGCTTGTACTCCACCTGACGCGGCACTTCATCATTGAGGTCAAGCAATTCGAAGTCCAGGTCATCGGCATCTTCATCAGTGATCGCGGCGGAAGTCCAAAGGTGGACTCGTCGAAGTTGACATCGCGACTGATAACCACCTTCCCCGCCTTGATGTCGTAAACTCGATACGACTTCGACACTTCTTCGTAGCCCACGAATATGCCAACGCGAGCCTTTGGATCCCACTTGAGTCGATTCTCCTTTGGCGTAAGTATGTACGTCGGACACCCGAATGCTCGCATGTGCTTGACGCTTGGTTTCGAGCTGTAGACGATCTCAAGTGGGGTCTTGTGTACGACTTTAGGTGACGGCAGTCGATTCTTGACGTAGATGGCCGTCATTGCTGCTTCGGCCCAGAAATACTTGTCTAGTTTGGAATGATGAAGCATGCTGCGGCCGATCGTGATGATGTTCCTAATGGCACGCTCTGCTTTTCCGTTGGTTTGATGTGCATATGACACCGTTGTATGCTGTTTAATGCCTTCGTCTTCGTAGAATATTTGAAGCGAGTTGTTTGCAAACGCTCAGGCTCCGTCGGCTCCCACGAAATTGACCTTCGTACTGAACTGCGTCTGTACCATGGTGATGTACTTCCAGATGTAGTCTTCACTCTCGGACTTCACTCGTAAACAAAATTTCTTCATACATCCACTGGCCTCGTCTACGATCAGTAGCAAGTATCTGCTACCACCGAGCGAATCGCTTTCCATGGGCTCACAGATGTCCAGATGAAGCAGCTCGAACGTTAGTAGTTACGCTTGTCGCGATTACTGGGGAATGGTTTTTGGACCATATTCCCTTGTTGACATCCTCGACATGCAGTTGCTCCATTCGACTTGAGAGGGACTCGCACATCCTTCATCATGTTGGTAGTGATCATCTTGCGAAGTACGTCGACTGGAGCGTGACCCATTCACGCATGTAGACCAGCACAACTGTTTCTTCTTGTTGCCACATTTGCTGATCGCTGAGTCGTACGAATCCAGTAAAGTCCATCCACTAGATCCGCTGTCGCCATCACTTGCTGTGAGTTTTTGCGAGTCACACACATCTTGGACCTGTCAAACACGACTTGGAACATACCATGCCTGTTAGTCTTTGGCACCGAAAGCAGGTTCTTGCTCATACTTGGAACATGTAACGCGTTCTTGATATCGATCCCAAGATCTTCACCGTTTGGAAGAACCACCTTTTCCATGATGGTTCCCACACCCTTGATGGCCATTTTGCTGCCATCAGCCTCCAATAGTTCGCCCTCGTTGCGCTCTGCCAAACTTGCAAACTTGATCTTGTCGTGGCAATGTGGTGCGTTGCACCACTGTAGATGGCCCACATTCCAGACACGTCCTTGCTCGTCGAAACTCCACATTCGAACGAGACTGCAAACGTCACTCCATCGTAGCCATTGCCTTCATCGTAATGTCCACACTGGATACTGCCTCGCATACACGACCATTGCCGCCGCATCGGCCTCCTCGACCTTCGTTTTTCTGCTTTGTCCAGCAACGATCCACAGTGTGTCCCAATTTGCCACAATACGTGCATTGGTAGGGCTCACGGTCGGTGCTGAATGCCGTGCTTGCATCTTCAGCCTTCACCGTCGTCGCTGTTGCTGTCCCTTTTTCTCCCTGGCGCTTGACGTGCTCATTCTTCAGAACTCTCACCACATCCTGGGTACGAAGCTCTGCATTGCTCATCTCCAAGTTCAGAACCACGTTCTCGAAACTCTTCGGGAGACTGAGCAGCAAGCAGATCACAACGTCTTCGTCTTCCATCTTCGCACCGATGCCGCTAAGCTTGGCGGAGATGTTGAGGACCTCGTTGCAGTGATGCATGACGTTCGCGCCTTCAGCCATCTTGATGCTGAAAAGTTGTCACTTGGGGAAGATGCGTCCTGCCTTCTGCGACTCACCGTACAGCGTCTTCAGACGTGTTCACGCAACACAAGCTTCCTCACAGTTGTCAAGCACATGATAGTAATCCGCATTCATGTGCAGCATCGTACCAAAAGCGACGTTGCTCGCCTTGACGTAGTCATCGGACGCTCGCGGGTCGGTGAAAGTCGAGGTCGCTTCACGGTTCACGACGTACCAGTCGGACTTCGTCAAAAAACACACCGCACATGCATCATATCTAAGTCGCATAGTTATCGCCATTAAACTTATCAATGGAGGCGTTGGATGATGCGTTGGTGGTGGACGACATGGCGCTTGGGCTCATAACCTGTTGCATGGCAGAAAGCGGAGCGAAGGGAGCGGAGAGGCTGAAGAGAGTAGAGCAGAAGACACTTGCTCACTAGTTGGAAGATTCGAAATTGATTGATTATCGGGGCTTACTACTTACTACATGATTTATATGTGTCGTATACATAAATCATGTGAAGCGTCTCATCTTCCTACGCGTCTAATCAACTAAGGTAATTACCGTAAGAACTACGTCGTAAATACTAAGCTAAGCAGGCTATTCCGGTTGAACCGGTCACGGTCACCAATACCGGTATAAAAACGATGACCTTTCACAGCAAGGGGGTTAAAATTATTGGTATCAGCACGGAACCGAGGATCAGCGAATTCTTATTCTTTATTGACACCGGGCAAGATGCTACTGAGTCTACGGTAAGTATGGGCTGCGATGCCTTTAACGGTATCGATGGCTCGGGTCACATTCTCCTTGATGTAGCTCTGGTGTGCTTTTCTTTCAAACAGGAGTTTTGGGATGCCTTAGTTTTATTAGTAGATGGGATGACATTTAACTTCTTATATGTGGCTTCAATGTTGTAGTAGACGCAAGAAAACATATGAAATAAACTCTCGCCGACATTTGTTTGGGATAAATTGGACTTCCGACTAAGCGTCCATTTGAAATGAATTGGACCCTTGACTAAGCGTTAGTGACAAGATCTCAAAATAATTGACGGCTAAGGAGGAGGCGCGCCATATTGCAGCTCTGTGCCATCCCACGATGTCATTTCAGACCTCTGAGAAAAGAATAAACGGTACGAGACCTGTAATGAGAGTCGGATACATAGTAGAAGACGCAAAAGTAACAGTTAGATGCAAGATTTGAGCCTTTGCTGAAGTAAATTTAAACGATGGATATATAGCTGAGGTATATTAATATATTGGGCCGATTTAAGATCAGAACCCAACAATAAAGTAGTCCTAACTCTAGATAATTTACGGTAAGTTGGCGTCTTCAACATTAAAATCACCTTAGCGGACGTAGGCGTCGACGACAATGAAGCCATACACACGGAAATGACAGACAAATTAGACAAAAACCTTCTTTCGCGTGTCTATTACGTCCTGGTAAATTAAATGACGCATTAATGTGAGATGATCCGTAAGAGCTGCACAAGTTAAAGTAGGCGCCATCTGTCGTGAAAAAGAAATTTTGGCAAAATTATAAAAAAATGGTCTGGGTAGTCGACGATCCACCAAGAGAAATCAAAGTAAAAAAAAATAATGCAAGAAGCATACAAACGGCGTATTGAAATACAACATTGCGAGAGCATAGGCTAGTAACATCCTTTGTAAACGAATGTGGCACTCATAGCGAAGAAGGGTTAATCTCTAGCGAACACCGAATGTTACCACTTCTCGGGAGTGCCTCTCGCAGCTAGCTGGTTTTCCGCTGATCGCTTCTTGTTCACCTCGCAACCCGAATTAAAAGGCCATTCCCGTTGCACATTGCACTTATTGCATCTCATCATTGCCATAAAAAACTGGCAGCAACGCCGTGTACAGTGTTGAGACACCGTTCGGCAAGATGTTGAGTGATTTGTTAATTAAGCGGTCACGCTATATTCAGAAACGGTCTGCAGGTCGGCAAGCAAACATTCATCTGAGGCAAGCCGTCATTGCTAAGCTACACATGCCGAGCAGCCGACGATTCAAGAGAGTGGATAGACTTGCGTAATGATTGAAACATTTTTGCATCCTTAAGAGAAGAATCCCCTGAGATTCTATTTATTTTCCGTTGCGGCCAGTTGGTGCTTTGAGTCTAATGAATTATCAATGCCATCGTCTGAACGTCGACATCGTGATGCGCTCCGCAACAACCCTAGAGAGACACACACAACCAGACGAATAATTTGCAGAGTGGTTAAGGAGCGACACGACATCTTCATTTTCTAATGTGCATTAGTCGGTGGGCTTTTGGGAACGTAAAATAAACTGATGCAAATAAGCATCATTCGAGATGGCAAATCGACTCCAGCAGGGTCGCATGAATCTGATTCATCTTTATCCCGCGACCTTAAACCGCCCGTCTAGACAGGAGCGAAGTCAATGGATAACGAAGCATCTGCGGACTCGTTTGCATTCAAGCCCACATATCGAGAATTTGGGTAGCGCTGAGCGGGACCATACCACTATATAAGTCTTAGGGTCTTTTGCCAAATTCAAATTAGACGGATCATTGATAATGTTTAAAGGCTTTAGCGACGCTTCTGTTGCATTGTAGATCGGAGCGAGGAAAGCGGAGCGAACGGAGCGGAGAGACCGAAGAGAGTAGAGCAGAAAACACTTGCCCAATAGTTGGAAGATTCGAAAGTGATTGATTATCGGGACTTACTACTTGTTGAAAAGACAGCGGCTGTGAAGAAGACACCTCGTCAAGCTGCGTCAAGTGTTGAAGCAAGTGGAAGACCAAGCTTCGCTATACCGGTGGGTGCCGGTATGTACCAGTAAGGGCGAAGTCAGGAAATGACGTCATTGGATGACGTCAGTGGGTGACGTCACTGGATGACGTCACTGCGAATAATAGGCTTAGAGGTAGTATTCAAAGTTGCGAACTAAGTACCTATTATAAATATATATTCACTTTGCGTTTTGCACTCGGACCAAGAAGTCTAAAGTTCATCAGGTTATGAGCCCAAGTTCGTCAGACTCTGAAACCGCCAACAATTCAAGCTTAGCTGCCATGGACGCCTCCTCCCTCCGCATCTCCAAGTTTGATGGAACTAACTTCCACGCCTGGAAGTTCAAGATGCAGATGGTGCTGGAGGAACGGGACCTATGGGAGGTCGTCAGCGGTGAGATCAAGGCGGAACAGTGCGAGACTCAATTGGACCAAGCGACGTACAAGAGGAAGTCAAGAAAAGCGATGGCAGTGATCTGTCTAGCCATGGAAGATTCCCAGCTACCGTTGGTCCGGTCGGCAAGTGGTGCATGCGACGCATGGTCAAGGTTGGAAGACCTCTTCGAGAAGAAGAGTCTTGCCAACAAGCTGTTCTTGCGCCGTCGCTTCTTCACGACAATGATGGAAGAAGGCGACGATGTGCTCGAACACATCAGCAAGCTCAAGACGCTGGCGGAACAGCTAGAAGCGGTGGGGGCTCCAGTCTGCGAGGACGATCTGGTGATCACACTCCTCGGCAGCCTGAGTGACTCGTATCAATTCTTGATCACAGCTTTGGAGTCGCGCTCAGACACTCTTAGCTGGGAGCCCGTGACGTCTCGACTGCTTCATGAAGAAATGAAGCGGAAGGAGCAAGGAAGTAAAGGTGATGAAGCTTCGCAAGGTCAAGCGTTCATCACAAGGGACAATCAGCGCAAAGGGCGACCAGTGAAGAAGTCCTGACCGTGCCACAATTGCGGAAAGATTGGTCACTGGATGGCGGAGTGCCCCTCGCGCATCCAAGAAAACACAGAGAGACACCGGCCACAGCGTGCTCAAGACAGCGGCGACCGCTATCGATCACAACGTGCAAACGTCGCTCAAGAAGAAGACTCGGGCGACTACCTCTTTTCGATCGGTGAAACGACATCTGCGAAATCGAGCGACATCTGGCTGGTCGACTCCGGGGCGACGCAGCACATGACGTGCTCCAAGAAGTTCATGCGGAACTACAAGGGGTTTGACGCTGTGGATTTCCATCTCGCGGATGATGGAATCGTCCAAGCAATCGGCAGTGGGGACATTGTCATGTCGATGAAGACACCCCAAGGGATGAAGAAAGGTGTGCTCACAAACGTGTGGCACATCCCAAAGTTATCCAGAAACCTGTTCTCGGTCGGCCGCTTCACCAAGGATGTCGGCCCAGTGACGTTCACGAAGGATGGGTGCTATGGAGAAGCGAAAGGGACCAAGTGGAAAATTGGTGCCCGTGAAGGTAAAGGACTGTTCAAGCTGCAAATGACTCCAGTGGCGCCGGAACAAGCAAATGCAGCCAAGTCGTCGGGATGTCAAGGGGGCACCAAGTCGTACCTCTGGCACCTTCGGCTTGGACACATATGTCACGATGGACTCAATTGCATCGTGACGAAGAACATTGGAATTGGCATCGACATATCTTCGGTGAAGAAGTGGGACGTGTGTGAAGGTTGTGCTCTGGGAAAACAGACTCGAGTGCGCTTCCAATCAAACACTACAGCTCGCACCTCCAAACTCCTCGAAGTGATTCACAGCGACGTATGCGGACCGATGTCGATGGCAACTTTCAGTGGAAAACGGTACTTCGTGACATTCATCGATGACAAGTCAAGATACTGTGTCGTCTATCTGCTCAAGAGCAAATCTGAAGTTGCGGCGAAGTTCATGGAATACGCTGCGATGGCTGAAACGCAAACCGGAAAGCGCGTGAAGTACCTTCAACGCGACAATGGGGGTGAATACAAGTCCAACAAGCTGGCACGATTCTGCGCGGAACGGGGAATACAACAAAGGTTCACAACCCCATATACTCCTCAGCTAAACGTAGTAGCTGAGAGAATGAATCGCACGCTGGTCGAGTGTGCGCGTTGCATGATAGAACACGCTGGACTGGGAAAGAGCTACTGGGGTGAAGCAGTGATGACGGCGATGTTTCTTCGAAACCGCTGTCCAACACGTGCCATTCACCACGACAAGTCTCCATATCAAGTGTGGACGATGAAGAAACCGATTCTGGCCAACCTTAAAGTGCTTGGATGCCACGCGTATGTTCAAGTGCCTCAAGACAAACGCGCGAAGTTCGACTCCAAGTCATCACTCTGTCGTTTCCTGGAATAAGCCGAACACCAGAAGTCATATCGATTTGAGGAAGTGTCAACAGGAGCGATCAAGATCAGTCGCGATGCCACATTCATGGAAGACAAGTTTGATGAAGGTCCGCGCAACTACAACGATGAGTCAAGTGCCGTTGAGTTTGATGATCAAGACGAGGACGAAGAAAAAGAAGAAGGTAAAACTGACGTCGACATGCACTTGAGCGACGATGACAACGAAGACACCAGGTCTTCGAACTGCAACATCAAGATACACACGCGCACTCAATCACTTGAAGTCTAAAGTTCATCACTACAAACTACATGATTTATATGTGGTGTACATATAAATCATGTGAAGCGTCTCATCATCCTACGCGTCTAATCAACTATGGTAATTACCGTAAGAACTACGTCGTAAATACTAGGCTGAACAGGCGGTTCGGATTGGACCGGTCACGGTTACCAACACTGGTAGAAAACCGATGACCGTCAACACGCCCCCTCAATCCGAACTCGCACGAATGCCGAGAGCCGTCGTTATCTCCTTGTGGCGTGGTCCATGAAGTCCCTTCGTCATGATGTCCGCTAACATCACCGCAGTTTCACAATACTTGAGCTTCACTTCACCGCGCTTGACCTCATCACGGATGTGATGGTACTTGATATCAATGTGCTTGGCACGGCCGTGGTTGACCGGGTTCTTCGTCATCTTGATACATGACTGATTGTCTTCATGAATCATGAGTTCCGGTCCTTCTTCATTGGCAGCCATCACGATCTCACAAAGCAGACGATGAATCCACTTGCCCTCTTGAATCGCCAAGCTGAGTGCGATGTATTCAGCTTCAGTCGTGGACAACGAAACACTTGGCTGCTTCTTGCTGCCCCAACTCACTGGCGCACCCAATAGCATGAACGTGTACCCCGATGTTGACTTGCGGTCGGTAAGATCACCAGCCCAATCCGCATCCGAATATCCACGGAAGTCGATCCTTGCACTTGGCTTGTAGCAAATTCCATGCGTCTTGGTGCCTTGTAGGAAGCGAAAGATACGCTTAACTGCAACCCAGTGTTCTTCTTGGGGATTTTCCATGAGCCGCGACACATAGCCCACAGCAAACGCAATGTCCGGACGCGTTGCAGTGGTCAGGTGCATCAACGCACCAACAGCTTCGCGAAAAGGAGCATCGACCTTGGTAGCTGCATCGCTTGAAACGAGTCGAGAGCTCATGTCCACTGGACTTGCGACTGCCTTGCAATCATCCATGCCAAAGCGCTTGAGGATATCATCGACATAACGGTGCTGAGATAGTGTCACACTGCCATCTTCACCGTCCAAAAGCTCAATTCCAAGAACAAATGCACACTTGCCGCTATCAGTCATCTCGAAGCGTGTCTTCAGGTCTTTCTTGGTGTGTGCAATCAACTTGGGTGAGCTTCCTGTCACCAACACGTCATCCACATAGACCAGTATAAACACGCAATGGCCGTCCGATGTTTTGATGTAGAGACATGGGTAGAAGCCTGACACTTGAAATCCAATGGAACACAAACTCGTCCAAAGTCTCGTTCCACACTCGCGAAGCTTGCTTGAGGTCGTAAATTGACTTCACCAATTCCAGGCAGTCGAACGTACTATCAAGTTCAACGCCTTCAGGAATCACGCAGAACACTTGTTCCTTCATGACGCCATACAGGAAAGCTGTCACCACATCAAGCTGGTCGATGGGCCATCCAAAATGCTTGGAAATTGCGATCACCATTCTCAGCGTCACATACTTGACCACAGGCGAAAACGTCTCCGTGTAGTCGATGCCACACTTTTTGCGGAAACCCTTGGCCACAAGTCGTGCCTTGTACTTCTCGATCGACCCATCCGCTTTACGCTTGATCTTGAACACCCATTTTGTGCCAATGGCGCGTTGTCCGTTGGGCAGCTTGGCTGCACGAAACACACCGCGAAGTCGCATTGACTCGAGCTCCGCATGAGTTGCCTTACGCCAGTGCACTTGATCCGGGCCGGTCACTGCTGCTTCAAATGTCGACGGTTCCGACAACTCCACTGCTGCTTCAACAGCATTTGCACTCGCACGCAAAACACAGGCGGAGTCGATTTGTCCGATTCCTTCGTCATCGTCTTCTTCTTGGCGTGACGAGTTGTTTTCCGGCGCGCTTGACTCTTCTAGTCCTGGTCGTTGACGCACTGCACGTGGTCGTGGAGCTGCTGTATCTTCATCATTGAGTCGGTTCTTGCGCTTGCCAGTTTGCTGATACTCCATTTGACGCAGCTCTTCGTCATCAAGATCCAGCAATTCGAAGTCCAGGTCATCGACATCTTCATCAGTGATCGGCAGTTGAAGGCCAAAGGTGGACTCGTCGAAGTTAACATCCCGACTGACAACAACCTGCCCCTCCTCGATGTCAAATACACGATATGCCTTGGACACTTCTTCGTAGCCCACGAATATGCCAGCGCAAGCCTTGGGATCCCAATTGAGTCGCTTCTCCTTCGGAGTCAGTATAAACGTCTGACATCCGAATGTTCGCATGTGCTTGACGCTTGGTTTCAAGTTGTAGACGATCTCAAACGGGGCCTTGTGCACGACTTTAGGTGACGGCAGTCGATTCTTGATGTAGATGGCCGTCATCGCTGCTTCGGCCCAGAAACACTTGTCCAGTTTGGCATGATGAAGCATGCTGCGGCCGATCGTGACAATAGTCCTAATTGCACGCTCTGCTTTTCCGTTTGTTTGATGTGCATACGGCACCGTTGTCTGCTGTTCAATGCCTTCGTCTTCGTAGAACAGCTGAAGCGAGTTGGTTGCAAACTCGCGAGCTCCGTCGTGTCGCACAAACTTGACCTTCTTACAGAATTGCGTCTGTACCATGGTGATATATTTCCAGATGTAGTCTTCACTCTCGGATTTCAATCGTAGACAAAAGCCCTTCATGCATCCACTGGAAATTGTTAGCCCCGCGTCCACGACCATTGCCGCCGCGTCGGGCTCCCCGACCTTCGTTCTTCTGTTTTGTCCAGCAACGATCCACCGTGTGTCCCACCTTGCCACAATACGTGCATTGGTAGGGCTCACGCTCGGCGCTGAATGCCTTGCTTGCATCTTCAGCCTTCACCGTAGTCGCTGTCGTTGACCCTTTTTTCTCCTTGACGCTTGGCATGCTCATTCGTCAGGACTCTCACCACATCTTGAGTGCGAAGCTCGGTGCTGCTCATTTCCATGTTGAGCACCACATTTTCGTAGCTCTTCGGAAGACTGAGTAGCAGACAAATTGCAACGTCTTCGTCTTCCATCTTCGCACCGATGCCGCTAAGCTTGGCGGAGATGTTGAGGACCTCGTTGCAGTGCTGCATGACGTTCGCGCCTTCAGCCATCTTGATGCTGAAAAGTTGTCGCTTGAGGTAGATGCGTCCTGCCTTCTGCGACCCACCGTACAGCGTCTTCAGACTTGTCCACGCAACCCAGGCTTCCTCGCAGTTGTCCAGCACATGATGGTAGTCCGCGTTCATGTGCAGCAGCATCATACCAAACGCGACGTTGCTTGCCTTGACGTAGTCATCGGACGCTCGCGGGTCGGTGAAAGTCGGAGCCACTTCACGGTTGACGACGTGCCAGACGGACTTCGTCAAGAACACACCGCGCATGTACCGGCTCCACGTTGCGTAATTGTCTCCGTTGAACTTTTCAGTGGAGGCGTTGCTGGTGGACGACATGGCGCTTGGGCTCATAACCTGTTGCATTGTAGATCGGAGCGAGGAAAGCGGAGCGAACAGAGCGGAGAGACCGAAGAGAGTAGAGCAGAAAACACTTGCCCAATAGTTGGAAGATTCGAAAGTGATTGATTACGGGGCTTACTACTTACTACATGATTTATATGTGGTGTACATATAAATCATGTGAAGCGTCTCATCATCCTACGCGTCTAATCAACTATGGTAATTACCGTAAGAACTACGTCGTAAATACTAGGCTGAACAGGCGGTTCGGATTGGACCGGTCACGGTTACCAACACTGGTAGAAAACCGATGACCGTCAACAGCTTCCAGTAAGAAAGTCAAAAGGCTGAAAAAATATTTTGACCGTGGTAGAATTAAAAAAAACTTAAAGGCGTTGCAACAAACCCGATATCTCCAGGCTTGTGTTGTCAGCCTAGCGTCGATGCCGGTAATGGTACCAGACTGAGCCAAACAAAGAAAACTTTGGAGGCTTTTGAATACATCAGGATATCAACAGAGGCGGTGTATCGATAAAATTATTCTATATTTCTTAACGTCTAATTCTTTACAAACTGCGACGTAATACGCAGATTTAATAAAGAAATGGCACAAGTCAGAAATTATCCAGCACACAAAGTCGGCCTGGCCAAAAGGATCGGTCATGGTGAAGAACAGCAATGGAGGAAGTGAATTACTATTGGACAAGACAATCGCCCCCTACAGTCTTATCATGACTGCAGAAGTTGTATGGTGGTTGATTTTCATTAGGTAGATAACTCTAGTCAGATCGAGCAGGAGATTAAGTCGGCGAGATAATAGAGTATGCGGTATCAATTGACAAAGCGTAGGTACTGAAGTCCTTATTCAGCGAAAATCGGGTCGGTAAATATGTTGACAAGATTTAAGTTGGCGAGTGGTTGTGTGAAAATTTAAGTGTTTAGAGATAAGGACTAGATCGATGAATATCGGTCGGCGAGCCCACAATGTTTCGCTAGGTACATGTACGAAACTAAGTGCAGGGCAGAGATATTGAAGGCTATCGAAACAAACCAAACTGTGTAGTTCTTATGGGATCGTTTTTACGTTGGTAATTTTGCAGGAATGATTAGACGAGCAGGGTGGTTAGACGCGCCGACCAATTTATCTGTGGACGCATGTAAATCAGGGCGTAGGCAGATAATCTCCGATAATCAATCACTTTCCAATCTTCCATCTACTGCCCAAGTTTCTTCTCTCGTTTTCCGAGTGGACTTTTCAGCATCCTTCCCAGTTTCGGTCACCAATCTTCGCACCTTTCAACAGGTTATGAGCCCAAGCGCGATGTCCTCTGCCCAAGATACCATTACCAATATCCCCATCAACAAGTTCGACGGAGACAACCACGCGACATGGAGCCGCTACATGCGTGGCGTGTTCCTGACTAAGTCGACGTGGTACGTGGTGAGCCGGAAGACGTCGCCGACCTATGCGGACGATCGCTCCATGGACGTCTACGTCGAGGCCAACAATATCGTGTTCGTACTGATGTTGCATCACATGGACGCCGACTACCATCACATCGTCGATGATTATGAGGAAGCGTGGGTCGTGTGGGCGCGTTTGGAGACACTGTACGGTGGGTCGCAGAAGGCTGGGCGAATCTACTTGAAGCGCCAGCTGTTCAGCATGGAGATGGCAGAAGGCGGCAATGTGATGCATCACATTGCCATGAAGTCCTCAGCATCGGCGCGAAGATAAGCAGCATCGGAGCCAAGATGGAGGACGAGGACGTGACGATCTGCTTGTTGTGCAGCCTCCCTAAACGCTACGAGAATGTCGTGTTAAACTTGTAGTTGAGCAGCGCTGCAATCGCGAGACGTCGTGATGTGCTCACAAATGAGCACATCAAGAGACAAGGTGACAAGACGATATCGGTGGAGACTGGAGACGCGAAGAAGGCGTTCAGTGCTGAGCATGAACCTCGCCAGTGTACGTACTGCGGCAAATTGGGGCACACGGCGGAGCGGTACTGACCAAGAACAAGGACGAAAATATAGGTGGAGCTCTACGCGCCGGCAACAATGCTCGTGGACGCGGAGCCAACAACGTTTAGTGGCGATTCCACAACAACAGCAACTACGACGGCAACTACGATCGAGTTGCGTTTGTGGTTTCGCTGGAGGCTGGATTTTCAACGGGCAAGAATATGCCAAGGATGTGGGCGGTCGACAGCGGTGCGACGCATCACGTCTGAAACGACAAGGCCAAGTTCACAAGCCTGAATGAGCGAGAAGAAGGCAAACTATGGGTGGCTGATGGCAGCAAAGGCTGCGATCAAGGGTGTGGGAACCATCATGGAACGGGAGGTTCTGCCCAGGAGTGACGGACGCGACATCGAGATCAAGGACGCACTTTCCGTGCCAAGTATGAGCAAGGATCTGCTTTCGGTACTGCAGATCAACAAGGGTCGCAAGTTCCAAGTCGTGTTCGATGGGTCCAAGATACAAGTAACGCGCAAGAATTCCAAGCAAGTTGTGATGACAGCGGATCCCGTCGACGGAATTTACTGGCTGCGGACTCCTCAACGATCGACTAATGCAGCGACACACAATGGGGCCATCGACTTACGCACGCACATGGGTCATGCATCCCTCGATGCTCTGCGCAAGATGATCGCCACCGGCATGATCAAGGCAGCCAATACACCTCTCTCATCAACTGGGCAAAGTGTGTGTCGCGGTTGCCAGCACGGGAAGATGTTCCAAAAACCATTCCCAACCAACCGTGACAAGTGTCACTATAGTGTGTTTGAATTGCTACAATTCGACATCTGCGGGCCAATGTAACAAGCCTCGATCAGCAGCAGCAGATACTAGCTGCTTGTGGTCGACGATGCCATCGGGTGCATGAAGGTCTTCTGTCTGCGGTCCAAGTCTGAGAGTGAAGACTGCACCAAGAACTATATTCTCAAGATTCAGACGCAGTTCGGCAAGAAGATCAAGTTCGTTCGGCATGATGGAGCGCACGAGTTCGCGACCAACTCGATCAAGACCTTCTACGAAGATCAAGGTATAGAGCAGCAGGTCACGGTGCCGTATGCACACCAGACCAACGGCACTGCAGAACGCGCGATACGGACCATCGTCACGATCGGACGCAGCTTGCTGCATCATGAAAAGCTGGAGAAGTGTTTCTGGACTGAAGCGGCAATGAAGGCGATCTACATCAAGAACCGCCTGCCGTCACCCAAGATCGATCACAAGACTCCGTTCGAAATCGTGTACAAGTCGAAACCAAGTGTCAAGCACATGCGCGTGTTTGGATGTCAAGCGTACATCCTGACACTAAAGGTGAAGCGAATGAAGTGTGACTCGAAGGCTCGTGTGCGGATGTTCATGGGCTACGAAGAAGCGTCAAAGGCGTACCGAGTGTACGACATTGAGGTGGGCCAAGCGGTGATCAGTCGTGACTTCACCTCCGACAAATCAACTTTTGACTTTTCGATGAGACGATCAAGTGACGACGATGAAGATGCGGAGTTGGACCTCAACCTCCTGGCGATCAACAATGACGACGTGCGTCAAACCGTCTACAAGCACACTGGCAAGTGCAAGAGTGAAGCAATCACCGGCATGTCACGATCATCTCACCATCGAACTGGGTTGGAACAAGCAAGTGTGCCGGAACGCGTCTCCAACCGTCACCAGAAACGACGATCAAGTGATCCCGAAACGATGTCTGATGACGAAGAAGATGTAGGCGCCTACGATCAAGATGACGACTTTGATCGTTTGGAGTTGACGAAGGCGATCTACGGTCTCAAGCAAGCTTCGCGGGTATGGAACGAGAATTTCGACGTGTTCGTGTGCTCCATCGGTTTCGAAGTGCCGGCGTTCGACCCATGTCTATACATCAAGGTGGTCGATGGTCAGTGTGTTCCCGTGCTGGTTTACGTGGATGGCGTGTTGGTCACCGGCAGCTCGCTCGAGTTGATTGCGCAACGAAGGCTGAACTCAAGACACGCTTCGAGATGACCAACAGTGGCAAGTGTACTTTTGTACTTGGCTCGAACTGGTAGACGGCTTGGATGGCAGCGTGACGATGTGCCAGCGGCGGTATGCCAACGACGTCCTCAAGCGTTTCGGCATGTATGAGTGCAAGGCCACAGCAAGTTCGGTCGGTTTGAGCACTCGGCTTGTCGCAAGCAGGGAATCGGCCAAGATCAACGTTCCGTTTCGCAAAGCTGTTGGATCTCCAATGCACTTAACGACTGCGACGCGCCCGGATATCGCGTATGCTGTGGGGTACTTCTCACACTTCATGGATAATCCGCAGCAAGACTGTTGGACGGCGGATCATTCGTTATTTTCAAGGGACCAAGTCGCGCGGACTCCGCTTCCAGCCAAGCGACAAGATTGATTTTGTGGATACTCAGATTTGTCTGGACCGGCGACCATGCTGATCGCAAGTCAACTTCGGGTTACACTTTCATACTGATCGACTTCGGGCTTTCATACTGATGGGTGCTCCTGTGAGTTGGGGAAGCAAGGAGCAGTCAAGTGTGTCGCTGTCGGCGAGTTAAGCGGAGTACATTGCGCTAAGTCTGGCAATTCAAGAAGGCAAGTGGATCCACCGCTTACTATGCGAGATCATGGCGGCTGCTAACGAGGACGGACCCGAGCTCATGATCCACAAAAACAACCAGTCCTGCATCAAAATGACCAAGAATCCGGTCAACCACGGCCGCGCCAAGCACATCGACATCAATTGCCATCACATCCGTGATGAGGTCAAGCGCGGTGAAGTGAAGCTCGAGTATTGCGAGACTTCCATGATAATGGCGGACATCATGACCAAGGGACTTGCGGGACCTCGTCACAAGAACTTGACGACAGCTCTCGACATCTGTGCGTGTTCGAATTGAGGGGACGTATTGAAGGTTACCAACACAATCCGAACTGTGTAGTTCTTATGGGATCGTTTTTACGTCGGTAATTTTGCAGGAAAGATTAGACAAGCAGGGTGATTAGACGCGCCGACCGATTTATCTGTGGACGCATGTAAATCAGGGCGTAGGCAGATAATCTCCGATAATCAATCACTTTCCAATCTTCCATCTACTGCCCAAGTGTCTTCTCTCGTTTTCCGAGTGGACTTTTCAGCATCCTTCCCAGTTTCGGTCACCAATCTTCGCACCTTTCAACAGGTTATGAGCCCAAGCGCGATGTCCTCTGCCCAAGATACCATTACCAATATCTCCATCAACAAGTTCGACGGAGACAACCACGCGACATGGAGCCGCTACATGCGTGGCGTGTTCCTGACTAAGTCGACGTGGTACGTGGTGAGCCGGAAGACGTCGCCGACCTATGCGGACGATCGCTCCATGGACGTCTACGTCGAGGCCAACAATATCGTGTTCGTACTGATGTTGCATCACATGGACGCCGACTACCATCACATCGTCGATGATTATGAGGAAGCGTGGGTCGTGTGGGCGCGTTTGAAGACACTGTACGGTGGGTCGCAGAAGGCTGGGCGAATCTACTTGAAGCGCCAGCTTTTCAGCATGGAGATGAAGGAAGGCGGCAATGTGATGCATCACATTGCCATGAAGTCCTCAACATCAGCGCGAAGATAAGCAGCATCGGAGCCAAGATGGAGGACGAGGACGTGGCGACCTGCTTGTTGCGCAGCCTCCCTAAACGCTACGAGAATGTCGTGTTGAACTTGTAGTTGAGCAGCGCTGCGATCGCGAGACGTCGTGATGTGCTCACAAATGATCACATCAAGAGACAAGGTGACGAGACGATATCGGTGGAGACTGGAGACGCGAAGAAGGCGTTCAGTGCTGAGCGTGAACCTCGCCAGTGTACGTACTGCGGCAAATTGGGGCACACGGCGGAGCGGTACTGGACCAAGAACAAGGACGAAAATATAGGTGGAGCTCTACGCGCCGGCAACAATGCTCGTGGACGCGGAGCCAACAACGTTTAGTGGCGATTCCACAACAACAGCAACTACGACGGCAACTACGATCGAGTTGCGTTTGTGGTTTCGCTGGAGGCTGGATTTTCAACGGGCAAGAATATGCCAAGGATGTGGGCGGTCGACAGCGGTGCGACGCATCGCATCTGAAACGGCAAGGCCAAGTTCACAAGCCTGAATGAGCGAGAAGAAGGCAAACTATCGGTGGCTGATGGCAGCAAAGGCTGCGATCAAGGGTGTGGGAACCATCATGGAACGGGAGGTTCTGCCCAGGAGTGACGGACGCGACATCGAGATCAAGGAAGCACTGTTCGTGCCAAGTATGAGCAAGGATCTGCTTTCGGTACTGCAGATCAACAAGGGTCGCAATTTCCAAGTCGTGTTCGATGGCTCCAAGATACAAGTAACGCGCAAGAATTCCAAGCAAGTTGTGATGACAGCGGATCCCGTCGACGGAATTCACTGGCTGCGGACTCCTCAACGATCGACTAATGCAGCGACACACAATGGGGCCATCGACTTGCGCACGCGCATGGGTCATGCATCCCTCGATGCTCTGCGCAAGATGATGGCCACCGGCATGATCAAGGAAGCCAATGCACCTCTCTCATCAACTGGGCAAAGTGTGTGTCGCGGTCTGCCGAGTACGGGACTCCCAGCATCACTCCCAGTTTCGGTCGTCAAGCTTTTTACCGATCAACAGGTTATGAGCCCAAGCACGATGTCCTCTGCTCATGATGCCACCACCAAGATCTCCATCGACAAGTTCGACGGCGACAACTACGCGACGTGGAGCCGCTACATGCGTGGCGTGTTCCTGACCAAGTCGGCGTGGCACGTGGTGAACCGGGAGACCACCCCCACCTTCGCCGATCCTCGCGCCAGTGACGACTACGTCAAGACGAACAACATTGCGTTCGGCTTAATGCTGCTGCACATGAGCGCGGATTATCATCACGTGGTTGATGACTGTGAAGAGGCGTGGGTCGCGTGGGCGCGTTTGAAGACGCTGTACGGCGGGTCGCAGAAGGCTGGACGCATCTACTTGAAGCGCCAACTTTTCAGTATGGAGATGGCAGAAGGCGGCAATGTGTTGCATCATTGCAATGAAGTCCTCAACATCAGCGCGAAGCTGGCTAGCATCGGCGCCAAGATGGAGGACGAGGACGTTGCGATCTGCTTACTGCGCAGTCTGCCCAAGAGTTTCGAGAACGTGGTTCTCAACTTGGAGATGAGCAGCGCAGAGCTTCAATCGCGGGACGTCGTGAAAGTGCTCACGAACGAGCATGTCAAGCGGCAAGGTGCGAAGGCTACGGCGGTGAAGACTGAAGACGCGGCCAAGGCGTTCAGTACCGAGCGTGAACCCCACCAATGCACGTACTGCGGAAAATTGGGGCACACGGCGGAGCGGTGCTGGACCAAGCAGAAGGACGAAAATCAAGGTGGAGCTCGACGCGGCGGCAACAATGCTCGTGGACGCGGAGCCAACAACGTTCAGTGGCGAACCAACAACAGCAACGACGACAACTACGATCGAGTTGCGTTCGCGGTTTCGCTGGAGGCTGGACTTTCGACGGGCAAGAATATGCCAGGTATGTGGGCAGTCGACAGCGGTGCGACGCATCACATCTGCAACGACAAGGCCAAGTTTGCAAGCCTGAATGAGCGAGAGGAAGGCGAACTATCAGTGGCTGATGGCAGCAAGGCTGCGATCAAGGGTGTGGGAACCATCATGGAACGGGTGGTTCTGCCCAATGGTGACGAACGCGACATCGAGATCAAGGACGCACTGTTCGTACCAAGTATGAGCAAGAATCTGCTTTCGGTGCCACAGATCAACAAGGGTGGCAGGTTCCAAGTCGTGTTCGATGGATCCAAGATGCAAGTGAAGCGCAAGAATTCCACACAAGTCGTGGCAACAGCGGATCTCGTCGATGGACTTTACTGGCTGCGGACTCCTCAACGATCGGCAAATGCAGCAACACGCAATGGGACCATCGACTTGCATGCGCGCATGGGTCATGCACCCCTCGAAGTTCTGCGCAAAATGGTGGCCACTGGCATGATCAAGGACGCCAAGGCACCTCTCAACTCGACTGGTCCAAGTATGTGTCGCGGTTGCCAGCAAGGAAAGATGGTCCAAAAACCATTCCCAACCAACCGTGACAAACGCCAATATGGTGTGTTCGAGTTGCTGCACTTCGACATCTGCGGGCCAATGGAACAAGTCTCGATCGGCGGCAGCAGATACTTACTGCTTGTGGTTGACGAAGCTAGCGGTTGCATGAAGGGCTTCTGTCTGCGGTCCAAGTCTGAGAGTGAAGACTGTATCAAGAACCACATCATCAAGATTCAAACTCAGTTCGGCACGAAGATCAAGTTTGTTCGGCACGATGGAGCGCATGAGTTTGCGACCAACTCCATCAAGACCTTCTACGAAGATCATGGTATTGAACAACAGATCACGGTGCCGTATGCACACCAGACCAACGGCACCGCAGAACGCGCGATAAGGACCATCGTCACGATCGGACGCAGCTTGTTGCATCATGCAAAACTGGAGAAGTGTTTCTGGGCTGAAGCGGCAATGACGGCGATCTACATCAAGAACCGCCTGCCTTCACCCAAGATCGACCACAAGACTCCGTTCGAGATCGTGTACAAGTCGAAACCAAGTGTCAAGCACATGCGCGTGTTTGGATGTCGGGCGTTTATCCTGACACCAAGGGAGAAGCGATTGAAGTGGGACCCGAAGGCTCGTGAAGGGATGTTCATGGGCTACGAAGAAGCGTCAAAAGCTTATCGAGTGTACGACATTGAGGCGGACCAAGTGGTGATCAGTCGTGACATCACCTTCGACGAATCGACTTTTGATTTTTCGATGGACCGACCAAGTGACGATGATGAAGATGCGGAGTTGGACCTCGACCTCCTGGCGATCAACGAGGACGACGTGCTTCAAACCGTCTACAAGCAGACTGGCAAGCGCAAGAGTGAAGCAAGACCCGGCATGTCACGTCCAGCTCGCCCTCGAACTGGGTTGGAACAAGCAAGTGCACCGGCACACGTCTCCAACCGTCACCAGAAACGACGATCAAGTGCTCCAGAAACGATGTCTGATGACGAAGAAGATGCAAGCGTGTACGATCAAGATGACGACTCGACGCCTCCAACATTTTGGCGTGCAAGTGCAAACGCAGTGGAAGCAACGGACCTAGCAGAATCTGTGACTTTTCAAGATGCGATCAATGGTCCTGATCAAGCTCACTGGCAAAATGCTGTGAAGGCGGAACTCAAGTCGATGCATCTTCGTGGAGTTTTCCGTGCGGCAAAACTGCCAAGAGGCCAAGGCGCGATCGGCACCAAGTGGGTGTTCAAGATCAAGCGCAAAGCGGATGGATCGGTCGAGAAATACAAGGCGCATCTCGTTGCCAAGGGCTTCAAGCAGAAGTACGGCATCGACTACACAGAGACGTTCTCGCCCGTGGTCAAGTACGTGACACTGCGTATGGTGATCGCGATCACCAAGTATTTCGACTGGCCACTGGACCAACTCGATGTGGTGACAGCCTTTCTCTACGGAGCGATGAAGGAGAAGGTGTACTGCGTGATACCAGAAGGCGTCGAGATGGATGGCGACTTCGACTGTCTCGAGTTGGTGAAGGCGATCTACGGTCTCAAGCAAGCTTCACGTGTGTGGAACGAGACTTTCGACGAGTTCGTATGCTCCATCGGTTTCGAAGCGTCGGCGTTCGACCCATGTCTCTACATCAAGATTGTCGACGGTCACTGTGTGCTCGTGCTGGTCTACGTGGATGACGTGTTGGTCACCGGCAGCTCGCTCGAGTTGATTGCGCAGACGAAGGCCGACCTCAAGACACGTTTCGAGATGACCGACAGTGGCAAGTGTACTTTTGTACTGGGCATCGAACTGGTGGACGAATCGGATGGCAGCGTGACGATGTGCCAGCGACGGTATGTCAACGACATCCTCAAGCACTTCGGCATGGATGAGTGCAAGGCCACAGCAAGTCCGGTCAACTTGAGCACTCGGCTTGTCGCAAGCACCGAAGCGGCCAAGATCGACGTTCCGTTTCGTGAAGCTGTGGGAGCTTTGATGCACTTGACGACTGCGACGCGCCCGGACATTGCGTATGCTGTGGGGTACGTCTCGCGCTTCATGGAGAATCCGCAGCAAGAACACTGGGTTGCAGTTAAGCGCATCTTTCGTTACTTGCAAGGGACCAAGTCGCACAGACTCCGCTTCCAGCCAAGCGACAAGATCGACTTTCGTGGCTACTCGGACGCGGACTGGGCCGGCGACCACGCTGATCGCAAGTCGACTTCGGGTTACACTTTCATGCTGATGGGTGCTCCTGTGAGTTGGGGAAGCAAGAAGCAGTCAAGTGTGTCGCTGTCGACGAGTGAAGCGGAATACATCGCACTGAGTCTGGCCATCCAGGAAGGCAAGTGGGTGCATCGCCTGCTATGCGAGATTTTGGCGGCCGCAAACGAACCAGGACCGGACCTCGTCATCCGTGAAGACAACCAGTCGTGCATCAAGATGACGAAGAATCCGGTGAATCATGGCCGCGCCAAGCACATCGACATCAAGTACCATCACATCCGTGATGAGGTCAAGCGCGGTGAAGTGAAGCTCGAGTATTGCGAGACTTCCGTGATGATGGCGGACATCATGACCAAGGGACTTTCGGGACCTCGTCACAAGGACTTGACGACGGCTCTCGGCATTCGTGCGAGTTCGGATTGAAGGGGCGTGTTGACGGTCATCGGTTTCTACCAGTATTGGTAACCGTGACCGGTCCAATCCGAACCGCCTGTTCAGCTTGGTATTTACGACGTAGTTCTTACGGTAATTACCATAGTTGATTAGACGCGTAGGATGATGAGACGCTTCACATGATTTATATGTGCACCACATATAAATCATGTAGTAAGTAGTAAGCCCCGATAATCAATCACTTTCCAATCTTCCATCTACCCCCCCCCAAGTGTCTTCTCCGGTCTTCCGAGTGGACTCCCAGCATCACTCCCAGTTTCGGGTGTCAAGCTTTTTACCGATCAACAGTATGAGGAGATGAAATAGTGTTAATTGCCGATTTAGACCGGATCGACCTCCAACATCTCGATATTGGATGACAGATCGGTCATGTTCCACACTGATCATGAATATATGGCTGATGAAGATACTGGATCATGTGGAATATACTTGATAGAGGTCACTAAGTGATGTCAAGAAGTTTCATGCCGAAAGAGCCAGTGGAAGCTGTCCGAATTGACGTCGCAAAGTGAATTTGGACACATTCGGCATTTTGGGTCATATATCGGGTACTTGGGTGCCAAGAATGGGTATTTGGTACCATATAGGAGATTTTGGTCCATTTGGTGCTCTAGGTACGATATCGGGGATATTGGCGCTATCATTGGAGTACAGGGCACGAAATTTCGACACGTGGCAAGGGGGCGATCCAGATTCAAGGCGATATCGGTTTGAAGAGTGACCTATAGTTAAG